>JAOYRR010000266.1:0-645900 GCA_038994665.1 Podotricha telesiphe
CACGGAGAAACATATAAAAATAGATGGAAATTGGTGGTAATAGAACGGAAAAATAAAAACAAAAATAGTCATCCTTCAATCAAATTAGTACATTTTAGAAGAAATTCTTGATTATTTAATTTTTTGACAGAACTCTCCTCTCTCCGTTTTCACGAAAATAAAATGTTTACAAAAAATATAACAATAAAATTAATAATAAAAAATGTGTAACAACGTCTGACTGTACGACGCGACAGTTGTGGGTTCGATACACACTCGGGGAGGGTGTTTATATATAAATTAATTATAAAAACAAATCGCGGCATTGAGTTCCGCCACTCAATACGCAATCAATGTCTGGAATTTAATGCATTAATTGAGTTTTTTCTATTGTATGTTTTTAATATTTTCAAAAAAAAAACTCATGCAAATTTGCATAGAACTAAGTGACAAATTCAGTAGTTCTTGGAACTAACTAGAATAACTAGTTAAAAAATTTTCAATAGACTTTCCACAATAGAGGTAATATAGGATAAAAAAGTAGCATTCAAACATTTAAGGTACTCTGTATATGACTAACTAAGGTAAGTCCAATACAGGCAAGGTCCTTACCTTAATAAAAGAAGAAAAAAATAAAAGCACGTTTTGCTGCCGTATGACAACGTCATAGCCAGCACTGCATAGTGCAAAGGTAAACGTGTGGCTATGCTTACATTAATCCTATTAGCGGCAACAATGTTTTATATATTCACCAATTAAATCACCCTTAAAATCTTATTTTTTTCTCGTTCCCGTGGCACGTTCGGAAAATCCTGTCGTAGTGCCGTTTAACCCTGTTAAACGGTTACCTAAAAGTTTTTATTCATATTCATTCATTCTATACGCCCATCGTGTCGCAGTGGGACAGCGGCCGACCGTAATCACGATTGGTCGTGGGTCCGATTCCTAATCGATGGAAAACGGGAATGTTTCGACACTAGGTTCTCCCTGACTAGCCTGCTGTGCGGGAAAAAGCGTGAAGCTGCCTCAACTTACCCCACTGACGATGAGTTCGCCGGATATATTCTGGACGTCGGCCTTCACTTTGCTGGTGATTTGTATCTGATGGCAGTAGAGTGCGATGCGTTGGAGGTATGCGAGGAGGTCCTGCTTCGTGGAGGACTCTGGACACTGTTTGAAAACGGAGCTTAGACCATTTTTTTTTGTTGAATACCTACCATACATCTATCTGAAGAAACAATACACATTTGCTCACGACACCCACTCACACTCCGATAAAAAATTATTACTAGAAATCCCTCTTCACTCTTCTTTCTTTTACTCATATGCCACTACTTAAATATGTAACCTTTGTTTCAACATAATAAAGTATTTACACAATTAAGTATATAATATTTGTTTATATATGTATATATGTTAATGTATTTTTTTTAATATGTACCTATATGTATCCTATTAAATGCACCGCCTACCGCTTCTCCAACTCCATGCAACATTCAAAGGTCAATTATTCGAAAATACATTTTAGAAAACCCGACGTTTCGAACACTTTACAGTAGTTCGTGGTCACGCGATTAATCCGGTTAAAAATAGTTTCATATTCTTTTGTTTTTCTTTCTGTTCGTGCGTTCTTGCACGCTAAAATCAGAAATTTTGGTAAACTTCCGTTAACATTTAGAGTTTATTTTATTTCAATCTATTCATATATAAAACAAAATAACAAAAAGTAATTTATAAATTTAAGCAAAGTTTGTGATTTAAGTGAGAACACGCGCGGGAGGAAAAACTAAATAGTTAGTTATAGTTTTCGAGGCTAAACATTTATACTGTTTTGGTAATTTTTTGAGTAACTTTTTCATTTCCTAGTATCTTTAATAAATATTGTTAATAAAAAATTACACAAAAAAATTAAGAAAAGTGGTTTTAAAATGGGTCTTAGATCTTAAAGCTATGACCTTACCTGTTCAGCAATTTCACGTGTAAGTTTATCCAATTTGGTGCCAGCTTCCGAAATCTTCTTGGCCGCATTGATCACATCCATAGTCGTTTTGAGAGGACCACGGCCTCTGTACAATAATAAAATAAAATTAAACCACATTAGGATTCACAATAGAGATTTTACTTACATTTTGTGAACATCTGAGCGACGATAAGTGAAATCAATAAAAATAAAAATTGTTCTGTATCGTATTGTACTAATATTGACGTGGACGTGGGCAAAGTGATATTGGCGAGGCACTTCCCAAACCATCGTATCCAACAAATCTATTTTACCATACATGCTATGAAAGATAACACACAGTCATAAAATGTCGTCGTGTTAATGTATCAGCCAATATATGATTTCAGCTAAGTAAGAGCGATAGAAAATCTCTCAGAAAATCGCTCACTCGGATCACGTAACACGTCTCAAGCATAGTTGCTTTGCCAGTCTGAAAAGTCTCTAAAGAGTGCGGCTAATATATTCTAGTCTGGTGACATAGCATTTAAAGTGGCCTCGCGACGCCCCTTTAAGCGCGAAGCCGTGGGCGAGAGCCTACTTCGTCCACGCGTAGCTACGTCACGGTGCCTAGCTACGTCACTGTGCAACCGGACTAAAGTTACCCATTCCATACACTAAAATATAAATTCTCCGATAGACTGACCTAAACGGAACAAATCAATTACCCTAGCAATTACCTTGTAAAGTCCGTCATTTCCAGCATAATCATGCACATGTGTTTGGCTAACATGATAATGTCATTGCCAGCGTCGTCCCATTTAGCGACTTCGTTGTCGAAAGTCATTTTTTCACGTCTGAAGAGTTCTACTTGCTGGAGAATCTTGCGCTTGTCCTCCTCTGTCATTTTGCGCATGGCTTCCTGTTGTTATTTTTTGGTTAAAGTTATAATAAATAAGGATAGCTTAATCAATTTTAGATTAAGATATATCTTTGTATATATACATAATAAAAAAATGCTTTCGTTACTATGTGACTGACAGACAAAGCACAGGTGTAATAGGCGGCTGAAATTTGACATATAGCTTGCTTGAGGAGTGTACGGAAGCTCTAAGAGGAAGGTTTCCCTGAAAATCCAACGACAGAGGAAAAAGAGGGATTTCAGAGATTACAGTCCACGCAAACGAAATTGTGGGTGACAAATAGTTAAATATGAGCAGCAGGCAATACATATGTTACAGGTAATTCTTTTTAGTACAATAAGTTTAAATTACAATGTAGTCATATCAATGAATAGTATCAACTAATAATTATTTTTTCAATTTAAATTTCTAAATAATCTCATTTCAGTCAATTCAATCAATTTATCTATTGCAAATATCTTAAGTTAATTAGGTCGTATAAATTTGTTTTAGGTAAATGTTTATATTATTTTGAATTACTAAGACTCGACATCGATACAAAAGTTAATTCACCAAGTTATGAACTACCTATATGTAATTTTTTTTATCTATGTTCAGACATTTTGAATTATATATAAATACTTCAAAATATATATTTTTTCAATTTATCACTTGAATTCCTTGAAGATGCAAAGAGAGAATTTCCTAAAATTCTTATGGGAACAGGAACACATTTAATTTTTTTATATATGCAACGCAAACAAAGTTGCCGCCTTCATACAACTCGGGTGTTTATTGTGACAGTTTAAAGTATTAATCAAAACCTTACCCTAGCATTAGTAATGCCGCTGATATCAGGATATTCATCCACCCCATGCTCACCAGTGTGAGCGCTTGCTGTTAGAGAAAAAAATACAATTTAAAAGAAGAACAAATAGCGCCATCTTTTGAATAAATTTTACGGAGAAAAATATTTTTAGAAAATGTATGAAAATTTAAACGTACTCGCGGGACTCGAACCCGCGGCTCTTGAAAACTGTCCAAGCGCTCCGTTTTATCCAGCTAAATGTGTAAATAACACTTCAAAAATATTAAACAATGTTTTACTGTAAGTTTATTTTTTTATTAATTATATAACATTTAACAAAAGATGGCGACGTAAAAATTTTTTTTTGTTTATTTTGTAATATAAATTCTACGGATATGGATCTTCTGTTCTTTTCTCCTAAATTTAACTTCCCTAGTGACAAAACTCTCATCTTTCTCCTCTTTCCATAAAACGAATTATTACACGCTTCAAACTAAGCGGTAAAAACATCTGTGTAAAGCAAATACAAAACAATAATTCGATTGCCTGTAACATAAAAGAGCTTCAATTCATCTAACGGGAATCGAACCCCCTACGATTACAAAGACATTAAACTTGACATATCTACTCACATCTACTTCTAGTCTCCATAGTCATGTCCTCAACGGGTTCGAACTCCGTATCCGTGTCGAGATCATCACTCGTCTATCATCAACATGCAAAGACGTACACAAAACATGCAGTGAATGTTGGGTGGTTGGTGATTGTAATGGAGTGGTGGGTAAAAATCCGAATGTAGAATGAATACAAAGCTATGACGTCATTAAGTTGTAGAAGATTTTTTTTTAATTCGCGACGAATGTAGGTAATTTGTAATTTTTGCATAATTATTATTATTAATTTTAAAGGTTGAGCTTATTTAAATCTTCGAAGTTTAAGTTTTGAACAATTTCTTTTTTATATTTGTTAATTATTTTTCAATATATATTATAGATATCTATCTATCTCCACCAACCAATCAAATTCACGTATCCAAATTATACACAACACAATGAAAACAAAAATTAACACAAAAACAAAAAATAATGAGCGCTACACCTGAAGTCTATACTAAAGACAAATACAAAATTCATAAATGATATGGAATCACCACCTAATGTGCATGCCACGATATTGAAAAAAAAAAACAGAAAATCGACATGCAAACATAAAAAGGACCATCAAACAGACAAAAATACACATATATCAAAATTTCACACGTTTTATAACAAAAAGAAATAACATATTTCATACACGCTAGTGTGTGAGAGAGAGCTCTCTGTTTTGTTTCACACTAAATATGTCAAGAAACAGACGCTGTCAGGTGCAGAGGGTTGTGTAGCCGAGACTCCTTAGAATTTTGGAGGAGCTGGGAGCAGTGACTAGACAAGTGTAATCTTATAACTAGGGATGGATATCTATTTAAATAAATAAAATAGGAGTCTGTTTTGTAATATTAAAATAACCGCACAAAATCAAATTGGAATTAAAATTATAATTTTAATTATATTAATTTTGTGATTTAAGTGAGAACGCGGGTGGCTGTAAAAACCAATTAGTTAAAGTCGTGTAGTTTACACAGGCGAAGCCGCGAGTTGGGTAACTAACAATCTTATATCCGTAACCGGAATCGAAACCGATATAGAATTCTTCCCATATCCGTGTCCAGATCCGAAATGTTACATCCATAACATCCCTACTTATAATACCATAAAAATGCGCATTAAAGTGCGCCTCCACTATCGCAGCTCCTCGTTCTACCAAAACCAACTAAGCGATTACGTAGATTTTAAGGACGTACAGGTTTCTAGGTTATTTCTTTTTATAGTAAAACGTGTGATTTTGTAAAATCCCTTACATTTACTACGTGTTTCGAGAGTGTAGTGCTCGTCTAGCTCCTCATCTTCAGGGTCCAATACTAGGTTAACCTATATTTAGCATATATATTACAATATTTACTAATACTCTTGTATATAATTAATCACACACGTGTGGAAATCGAATCCACAACCATCGCGTCTAGTCAGTTGCTGTCTTTGTTTTGTTGCTACTGCGACACGAGGGCCCTTTATCCCGCTTAGGTAAGACTATGTGTAAATATAACGTGAAGAACGGAGTGTTTTAACACTAGGTACTTTATATCTACCTTCATATGCGAGAAGGCGCTTGAAGCTGTTTAGTTTAGTTAGTTTGTTAATCAATATCTATCTGTCTGTCTTATATTGTATATATGCATGTGTATTATATTATAAAATAAGACCAATTATTCGAGTGACGATGTCATTTAAAAAAAAACCCAGTGATTAGACACTCCGTCCTCCATTTAAAGGCTGCGAAACCGTTCATTATCAAACCTAACTTGGGTGACATGAGATGAAAATATTAAATCATTGTAGTATCTCACTGCAAACGCTATGGTTGTGGGTTTTTATATAAATTATTTTCATTGTCCCGCACTGGCAAAATACAGTGCGGCGTTAAGCACCGCCCTTCCGTCGTTGAGTTTCGTTTAAAATCATTACACGGATCTAACGCTATAGACAAAAGAGTATCTAGTGATTCTCTCCACTCTCCTAACAGTTGTGTCACATTAAGAACTGTATAGCGGAACACAACACCGCGTTTCATCCAACCAGATTTGTCTGAAATCCAACTATTCATCCAAATTGTATGATTCATACAAACATACCCTGTTCATCAAGACAGCACGTCGTATTTCCCTTACAGCGTCATAAACAAGACGCGAGGCATCTATGAAGTCGTTCTCGTCAAGACCTGCGCCGGCGCCGCCACCGAGCGCTGACACCGCCGCGTCCACGCGAACAGCGAATTTCGACATAACTGAAAACAAAATTAATACTCTTTAACAATTGTTATTGACATGTTTAGTATAAGAAATATATATATATATATATATATATAGAATATAAAGAAAAATATGTATAGGATTCGAACCCGCGTCTCTTGGTATCGACCCAGTAGATGCAGATAACTAAGCTCGAGGTTCTTATCCGTCACATAGAAGACAGATAGAACATCCGTCCACTCCGTTCTCAACTTTCCACCCGGATTCGAGACATAGTGTTGAGTGGCGGAACTAAACGTCGCGCGTTACGACATTAAAGAACCATATGGTGGTTTTTTACAATTAGTTTTTTAAAGATCTTTGCCTTATTTAAGAAAAAATATATAAAAACCAAAATTACATACATTCTATTGAAGTTTACAAAATGCTTACTTTATTGCCTTGCCTTGTATATATAAACGTTACGTTGTTTTCTAAGAAACATCGAGGTAACATCGATACAAATTATAACGCCGATACAATATTAAAATAAAAACCAAGGCCTGAATTGAAAAGGTCGCGATATATACATTAGATATTTATAAAAAAAACAACACACAACAACAGAAATTTTCGACTAAACCAAATTTACCAGATTCACCAAATAGATCTAGATTTACCAACTTGAATGGTCCAAACTGTTCTTTGATCAATTTTAAACTTTTAACGTAAAACTTAGAAGACACAGTGAAGTTGGGAAGCAACAATTCGGTCTTTTAACATTAAAGTTGGCAAATCTTCAAATATTGGTATAATTCCTTATAAACAAAATGTCCTTAAAGTCCCAGCTTCAATTCAAGAGTATACGGATACGGTTTGGTAAGAGTATACGGATACGGTTTGGAAGTTATTAAGTGTCATTTGAGCACAATATTTTCTTAAAGAGAATATATTTTTTTCTGTTTCACGCTTTTTTCAGCATAGCAACATTGCGTGTTAGGTCAACGCCGCGCTTTGTCTTGTCAATAGAGCTGACAAATAAAAATAATTAAAATGATTCCCCCGAGTGGGACCTACAACCATTGCGTAACGCGCAGACGGTGTCACACTGAGCCACGATGGAATGTCATTTTTTATTAGTAATACAGTCTGCCTAGAAGTAAATCAAAATAAGCTGAAAGTGGAGAGCGGAGTGTCTAACGAATAGTAATTTAAAAAAAAGTGACATGATCTAAAAAAAATGCAAATCATATTACTACTCTCTATATATATCTATATATCCTTGAAAATAAGATAAGGCCTATCTATATTGGCACACTCGTAGCCGACTTACGAGACGATTTGTAAACATACGGAAGTTAATACCGAGCGCTACCGTCTTTACTCACTTGGGCTAATAAAACCTAAAGAACATGTAACGCTTTTTTTTATTTTAGTCAAACCCACTTCTTTTATTGTCTCAATGAACAGTATGAACTAATTGTAAAGTTTGTTCCGCTAAGCAAACTCGACACGCAACGACTCAGATTGGGGCGGAAAGTGGAGAACGGAGTGTCTTGACATCTATGCTCTGCATGCCGTTGACGGAACTATGTAAATGCGATATACATACTTGTTCCATCGAAGTAATTATATAAAAATATATATATATACACTTTCTCGGACAAGTTAAAAAGAAAGCGAATGTGTGTTTCCTCGACACACACAACGAAAGCGGTGAAACAACAAGTTTATCACTGGGTTCTATCTGCCTTCCCCACATGATAAGCGTACAGATATTGAAAGAAACGCATTCGCATCATCATACAACAGAGCTGTCAAAAAGTAAATAAGATTAAGGCTATCGGTACTTCAGATAACTTACGAGAAAAGTTGGAAATATACGGGTGTTAATACTGAGCGTGACTATCTTTATTGGATTTGAGCTACGTGCCTATATGCAATTGATTATCTCCATATGGTACTTTATTGGCGAGAGAAGAGAACAAGCTGATTGGATAACTAGTCTAGTCAATGTGAAAACAAACCCGGGATTTTGAAAGTCATTCATATATCAATTTATAAGCTATAAAACGCAACGTCCTGGTACGAGATTTGGTTATGTATATTTTAATTATATTGTAACAAAAAATGTAATAATAATTGGTGTTATATATTTTGTTAACATTATTTTAAAGTGTTATTCCCACACTAAGGAATATGTCTTTCTGTCTAAATATGTCTTTTTCAATTGGTGTTATGTTACTTTTACTTATACTAGTATATTGACGTTTTGACTATGGCGCTGGTGGTGTGCATTTTACTGTGTTTGGGATTGGTCGAAGGTATGGTCCGTTTGGATCCTCTGGTCGATGCCCCGGCCGGTCTCATCAGAGGACTAAGAGCAGATGATGGAAGCTATTCTATGTTTCTTGGAATACCATATGGAGAAATTGGTGAAAATCCTTTTGGGGTAAATATGGAGCAATGTTTTTTATTGCGTTAACACCTTCCTGTCATATGACTTGAACACTTGGTATGCAATTATTTCAAATTGCAGAAATAAGATGTAATAGTCTTTTTTAAAATAACAGAATGTTTTATTAACTACTTTGTATTCTATTTTATGTAATAGGTCGCTACACCATATAGAGAATTCAATAACAGTTACGATGCTTACGAAGATTCACCAAAATGTCCGCAAGTGTGGCAAGGAACTGCGACAGGATCGTTAGATTGCTTGCGTATAAACGTGTTCGTTCCATCATCAGCTAGCAGTAGAAATAAGTTGCCTGTCGTTGTTTGGATTCATGGTGGGGCTTTTAATACTGGTTTTACTACAAAGGAACACTATGGACCCAAATTCTTGCTCAAATATGATGTTATCTTTGTCAGCTTAAACTACAGAATAGGACCTTATGGATTCATGTGCCTCGACACACCCGATGTACCGGGAAACCAAGGCTTGAAGGATCAACTGCTAGCATTACGATGGGTGAAAAATAATATAGGTTCATTTGGAGGTGATGTTAATCAAATTACATTGATGGGCGAAAGTGCCGGCGGTGTTTCGGTCGATTTACATCTTTTGTCCAAGCAAGAAAAAATGTTTAATAAAGTCATTATACAGAGCGCATCCGCAGTTAAGCCGCGCACTATTATTGATTCAGATTTAACTGTACCGTTGAAAATATCGGAACAATTAGGTTTTAGTACGGATGACGTATCAGAAGCTTTAGCATTTTTAGTAAATGTTGATCCAAAATTAGTTGTAGCTGCTTACAATGCACAGTCGATTAGTTTAAGGCCATGCGTGGAAAAGGAATTTGAAAATGTTGAAAGATTTATAAATGATTATCCGTCTAATTTAGATGTTCCTAAGGCGCAGGGCATGCCGATACTCATTGGTTTTAATAGCAACGAAGGTCTAACAAGGGATGCCACTGAACCAGCAGGCTATTTTATGAAGGAAAGCTATCTTCGGGATTCCTTGAAACATGCATTTAGTTACGGCGACAACTTCCATATTATGGAGGATTTAGTTAGACATTTCTACTTCGGTGATGAAGAATTGACAGATAAAGTAAGAGATAAAGTCCTCGAATTCGAAAGTGATTATTTCTATGGATTTGCATCGCAGTGGACAGCCGAAAAGTTGCGATCACAGGGAGCTGAAAATGTATTTCAATATTTATTTTCATATGAGGGTGGTAAAAATTATGTAAAAAATAAAAATAATATAAACCATAAAGGAGCCGCGCACGCAGATGAACATGGATATTTATTTGATATGGATGATAATAAAATAGTAAATAGTTTTGAGCATGATGAATTAGTATCAGATCGTATGCGATTGCTCTGGACTAACTTTATTAAATACGGGTAAAGTAATCCTTTGATTTTATATTCGCTTTTATTTTTATAATTGTCCATTCATTTTGACCATTCAAGTGACAGGAACTTGTTTCCACTGCAAACTGTTACAAATACGTGAAGATATTGTAGTCTCCTATGTAGACGCTAGGTTTGGTGATGGTGGCAATACTGATTGACAGTTACAAAGTAAAATATTATAAAAGAGATAAAAATTATTAAACAATTATGATACAATAGACGTGCATGCTGTGATTTTTAAGTAAAATATTTATATCCTATATATATGGATATCCTATATATATATATATAGATTTTTAAGTAAAATATATATATCCTTGGTGTGGCTCCATAATTTATGGTTATGGGTTTCCTTAATCACTAGGTTATTTCAGTAAATAGAGGGAGAGTGGAGAACAACGTGCAATTACATTCTTACCATAATGCCATTGCGGCGCAGTGGAATAGCGTCTGAATGTAAACGTGATTGCTTGTTGGTTCGATTCCCAGTCAGAGGAACGATAATATTAAATTATTTTCATTTCTCCGCTCTGGTACGTAAGACGAAGCGCGGCGTTGTATTCTGCCAGTCAACACACCCGATTTCAGACGGATATTGGAGAAAGGAATGTCTTGACACGAGGTTCGCTCTGACTACCCTGCTATGCGGGAAAAAGCGCGAAGCTGCTCTCCATATGCTGTTCTACTTCCAAATTAAGAAAAATAAATATGTATAGATATAATAAATAAATTAGATAATTTTTACAGGAATCCAACACCGGAGAAATCGGAGTTACTACCAATAAAATGGATTCCAATCACTAATGACACGATCAATTATTTGGACATTAACAGTGACATATTAATGAAGAAGCGTCCCTTCAGTGACCGAATGGCTTTTTGGGAGCTTTTTTTTAGAGCAAACAGGCAAAGTTTAACAGGATCTCACCAAAATTGATTGATTTATCAATAAGATACATTTTTGTAAAACGACATTTTTGTGCAATTAGTGTATTATTAATTACTTTTTAAAATTAAATAAATATATGGAATCACTAACGAATATTTAATTAAAAAAACAAACAAAAAAGCAGCTCCAGATCTCCTTTTCTGCACAGCAGGGTAGTGAGAGACAATCCGGTGTCAAGACAATCTCTTCTCTTTTCGGCACGAATTCGAGACATTGCGTATTAAGTAACGGAACTCAACACCGACATTTGTCTTGACAGTAAAACAGAAAAATGAAAATAATTTAAAATATAAACATCCTCCCGATTAGAAATGAAACACATAATCATCGCGTATACAGTTAAAAAAAAGGCTACAAAACCTGGACTCTCGTAGGAAACGAATAGAGACGAAAAAAAAAGAGATTGTTATTAAAAAAAATCAAACAAAAGGTACTGGCCATGTCTTTGGTTTGTTAACTAGAACTATCCAACTGCCATTTTATAGTTCCAGTTTAATTGTCTACATATTCCATCTCTGGGCAATTACCTGTAGTTACTCGGAAATGGACCCAGGTTGATACGTCACATTAAAATATATGTTGGATCTGTGTCTCCACGCGAGCTCCAAAGAAAAATATACAATAAAAAAATAGAACTGAATCCATCGTGGCGCAGTGTGACAGCGTTTAACTGTATGCGCAACGAAAAGAATAAGGCTCGTCAGAGTTCCGCCACTCAACAATGTCTCGAATTCTCACGCAATGTTTCTTGAAACTCTGCTAACCTTCTATGCGGGAAAGAGCGTAAAGCTCATAAAAATCCTCTACCTCTATGTACCCAGCACAGCGACCAGACTCTAAAGAACTGAAGATGAGATCAATATAAATATCTAGAAAAAATGAACGCAATAAGTAATATATACAGCTTCACGCTTGGGTCGCATAACAGAGTTGTGAGAACGAACCTAGAGAACCGCCCGAAAGCCAACGTCGCACTGTATCTTTGGTACTTTGTGTTATTTCGGATGTATCAGATGTACTGTAAAGTTTCACCTAAACGAGTTCAGTAGGATTTTGGGCAAAAGAGTAACAAACAATCATCCACACTCATATACTTTTAATTTTTAGTATTACTATATTCAAGAGTTTTAAATGCGTCACGATGGCAACTAGAAAATTTAATTTAAGCAATTAAATTTTTTTTAAGCAATCTATTGTCAACTAAAAAAAGGTTAGAATATCCAAATATTTATTAAAGTGTTGCTTATACAATAAAATTGTAGATTATAATGTTAGGCAATTTTTTTGAGCCACTATTGTGTTATTAAATTTATAACATAATACAGAAAACAATCATTTCATTATAAAATTCTTGAAAATTTAATAAAAGGCATATTTTCATTCTTGCAGTGGCCACAGAGCAATGTGTACTCGTAATTAAATTATAAGTCAAAAAATTGTTTGTAGAATTTTTTTAATTTTTCCTAAGACTTTCTATAATGTTGCAAGTGGTGTGCATTTTACTGGGACAGGTATTATTTTAGGGTATGTTATGCTTGACTGATTAAATTACTTTTTACAATAACCTTTAAGACTTTTCGTAGACCCTTGC
Source organism: Podotricha telesiphe (assembly GCA_038994665.1). Classification (NCBI taxonomy): domain Eukaryota; kingdom Metazoa; phylum Arthropoda; class Insecta; order Lepidoptera; family Nymphalidae; genus Podotricha; species Podotricha telesiphe. The sequence goes on from JAOYRR010000266.1 coordinate 12,866, forward strand.
GAGTGTGAAGCGTCCAATCCCATTTTTAACATTCACTACACTCTTCTATAAACATGTACGCCAAATTTCATCTCTTTCGCCCACTAGTTTCGAATGTGCATTGTTTTTCTGTCAGTCACTCAGTACCGCAAAAGTGATATATGTGTTATATACTAGCGACCTGCTCGCGGCTTCGCCTGCATTGTTAATGTGTATTTTACAAGACGTATGATGTTTAGTGTTTTCTCCCGCCCGCGTTTGAAGTTAAAATTATATTGTTGTAACTTTTTTGTTAATGAACTGACTGAAATGAAATAAATTTGTTTGTAATTTGTTTTGTTATATTGATAAATGCCCCTAATAATATATTTTTTTATATATCTTCCATGTACATACAGCGATTAGTTACATTTTTATTTTATATATATATAGATTATATGAGGCTAGTTGCAGTGGGACATCGTTTGACTGTAAACGCGATGGTTGTGGGTACGATTAACTACTTTAAGAAAATATTATATATAAATTATTGTCATTTAGCCACTCTAGTAAGATAAATCTCGGCGTTGAGTCCTGCCTATTATGCTCAACTCGTGATATTTCGAATTTAGATGGAAAGCGGAAAATGGAGTGTCTTTAATAGGTTCTATGTGCCTAAGTTTAAGATATACTGACAACGATGCTAGTAGTGTACATTTTAATTAGTTATGATGTAGTGAAGGGTATGGATGGTCTGGACCGCTTGGATCCCCTGGTCGATGCCCCGGCTGGCCTCATCAGAGGACTGAGAGCTGATGATGGAAACTACTCCATCTTCCTCGAAATACCATACGCTCAAATTGGCGATAATCCTTTTGGGGTAAATATAAGGAAATATGTGCTTTTATTATATCTTAATTTTGTAATAAAATAAGGATCTCATAATAATACCCCTACCTGCCCGAATCCATGGTCACAAGTAGAGCCTACCTGTGAACACGGAGTACTGTAAACTATTCTCAATATTAGTTTTATTATTAACCAGGTTAAAATAGTTTTATATTAAATCATCATACCTTATGTACACGTTGTATGATGTTCATAAGTGAGGTCAATATGGAAGTCAATAACTATAAATAGGTTAAAAATGCATAACCAACTTACAAATAATATAATATTTTTATTTACGATAGATATATTTTGGACCTGGTTGGATGAATTACAACTGGTAATATACATTACTAGGCTCTCTTATTCTATCACTACAATAACCATAATTTTTATACATCAAGTACTTGCAGATCTTGGTTAGATCATTTAGTTATACTGTTGTAATATAGGTAAGCTTTTAAAGTTATAATAATACGAGTTGGAGCCCGCAACTTCGTTTGCGTGAACTATAAAGTGTAAAATTTTACCGTTCTTGTAGAAATTTGGGGAAAATCTTATCTAAGTGCTCCCCTACATTTTTCAAGGTACCTACTTACATTCCCAATTTTTGCTTTCTACATGCAGAAGTTTCGCCTGCTTTTTGTCTATCAGTCAGTCAGTAGTGAGAGTATATATAGAATATTCTTGTGCAGGTCGCGGAAACGTATCCTTAATTTGAAAACATTTTTGATGCTAACGAGGATTCACAGGCTTGTCCACAAATGTTAGCTGGTACTGCCATAGGAGTGTTAGACTGCTTGCGTATAAATGTATACGTTCCGTCATCAGCCAAGTGCAGAAATAAATTACCGGTTCTTATTTGGATTTATGGTGAAACATTCAATAGCGGTTTTGCTAAGAGAAATCATTTTGGACCCACATACTTTGTAAGAGACGATGTTATATATGTCAGTTTTAACTACAGAATCGGCCCTTATGGATTTATGTGTCTTGACACACCCGATGTACCGGGAAACCAAGGCTTGAAGGATCAATTGCTAGCATTGCGATGGGTAAGAGAGAATGTAGGTTCATTTGGAGGTGATGTTAATCAAATTACATTGATAAGTGAAAGTGCTGGTGGTATTTCTATAAATTTCCATCTCATGTCAAAATGTGAAAAATATTACAATAAAGCTATCATATTGAGTGGTGGCGCGTTAAGGCCGCTAAGTATTATTGCTTCAGATTCCTCCGTACCATTGAAAATATCTGAACAATTAGAATTCAATACAAATAATGTATCAGAGTCTTTAGCATTTTTAGCAACTGTAGATCCAAAATTGGTTATCGCTGCTTATAATGAACGATCGATAAACTTAAGACCATGTATAGAAAAAGAATTTAAAAATGTTGATAGATTTATAACTGATTATCCATGGAATTCGGATGTTCCCAAATCAGAAGGTGTGGAAATACTTATTGGATTTAATAATGTAACGAAGGTTTAACCAGATATTCTAGGGAACCAGCAGGCTACTTTACAAAGCATAACTATTTTCGAAAGTCCTTGAACTATACATTTGATTTCGACGATGATGACATGGAGAATATAGTGCGACATTTCTACTTCGGAGGTGAAGCGTTAACTGAAGAACTAAAAGATAAAGTCCTAGAATTTGAATCTGACTATTTCTATGGATTTGCATCAATTTGGTTAGCTGAAAAGTTGCGATCACAAGGCGCTAAAAACGTTTACTTCTATTTATTTTCGTATGATGGCGGTAGGAATTACATAAAAAACAAAAACAACATAGATTACAAAGGCGCCGCACATGGAGATGCCATAGGATATCTATTTGACATGGACGACAATAAAATAGTAAAAAATTTCACATACGACCAATTAGTTACTGATCGTATGTCAAGGCTTTGGGCTAATTTTGCCAAATATGGGTAAAGTATTATTATTTGACTTATTTGAATTATTATAGTGGTTAACTAAACCTTATTTTAGTAAAATGTACCACAATTTCGACATAGCTCGATAAGAACGCATAGTTTAGTGAACAGAATGATTCGACGCTTCGCCCAAAATACGCGGATACAAATCTAGCTACGCTACATTTTTTTCCAAAAATATTTTTTTATCCTAGTCTATGGAAAACATGTCTAATTTAATTTTGATTTTTATATGTTTAAGTATTCCTGTATGTATGTTTTATATTATCATAACACGTTTTAAACATTTTATTTATATATAACAATCAGTTACTACACATGTCCGTACATTTTTATGGTACAAAATGTATTTTCTTTCTTAATTTGTCTTACATGAGTATAATTATTCCGAAATATATCTAAAGAGTTTTCAACTTTAAAACCAAACCAGTTTGTAATAAAACTATATTTTACAGAGATCCAACACCGGAGAAATCAGAGTTACTACCAATTAAATGGTCGCCAATCACTAATGACACTATCAATTATTTGGACATTGACATTGACATATCCATGAAGAAACAGCTGTTCAGTGACAGAATGGCGCTTTGGGAGATATTTTTTAAAGCTAACAAGCTAAAATTAAAAAGGTATCATCAGAATTTAATTGGACAAGAGTACAAAATTGTATATGTAAACTTTACATACAAAGTTATGTAAACTTTCCCCACTTTCCATCTGAAATTTGCAACATTGACATAACGCGTTAAGTTGCGGAACTCAACGCCAAATTTTGTATCACCAGGGCGAGGCAATTAAAATAATTTAAATATAAAAATTCTTTCGAAAGGGTACCGAACCCACAAACATCGCTTTCACAGTCACACTGTCCCATGTGGACAATGTACTATCAATGTAGGTATGAAATAAAAAAATGAATAAAAATTAAAAATTGAGAAAGAATATTTGTATTATTAATGTGAAATGGTATCCACAACTCTTACCTACATTCAGACTTTAAAAAGCCACTAAATCATCTACTGCCGGATAAAGGCTATGTTACATTTATTAAACTAATTTCAATTAAAATAAAATTAAAGTAAATAGGTAAAGTTTATTTAAAAAGGTAAGCACGTCAAATTTAAATTATCTTATATTAGGATCAATTCTAACAAGAATTACAAATTGTTAGTAAAACTTAAATATTCTTGTCAAATTGAGCTTTTATAAATTTAACTATAACATACAAACATAACTATGGAATATATAATATAAAAATAAGTATCCTTTGTTGTATTTATTCATTATCCTGTAATGTACTTTGTTACAAAAACAAAAAAAAACATTTTTAGTAATCGTATAAAAAATTAACGTGTAGTATAATGAATAAATAAATAACGTACCGGAACTCGAACCTGGGCCTATTTGGTACCCTCTCAGCGCTCTAACCACTAAGCCATACGTGAGCCGCACACACATATTTCTCATAACAAAACGTGACGATGGGTTGATGGCCACTCACTCAACACGCAATTACAATAGTTGATCGAAGGTATAAGCAAAAAATCTAATCAAAATCTAAATAAAAATCGTTTCCTGTTTCGTATCGCAATTAACATAATCAGCCTTACTCTTGACGCTAATATTTGACATCTAATTATTGGTAATTTCAATTTCACGTGTTTTCGTACTCTTGAAACCAATGTCGAGCGATGCAGTTAGCCCCTTATTATCAAACAGGTAGTGGAAATTATGTGAACTAAATGAACTTGGATAAATCTGTTATGACGTTTATTTTGGTACTCTTGAAGCTCATTTGACTTGGATTGTGCAATTTCTATCTAATAGCGTAACTTTAATTATATGCACTTTTTTAATAAAAACTATAATAAAATGGCACGCTTAGGTCTTATATATAGCGTTTTGAGGAACGCACATAAATTAGAACTGTAACAACGGCGAAACGGGCGTTTGTTTGCGCGATATATAGATAAATCGTTTGCAATGAGTGACGATGAATTTAAAGCGAATAATCGAGTGTCCGAAGATTTATTTAAGGAATTGAAACCCTTAATGCCATTTCCAATAATGAAAAGTGATATTCCTACTAAATACAAGGTAAGTTATAATGAGTAGTAAGTATAAATTTATGTGTATGCATATTACTGAACAACAACTGCTGCTGCAACAAGAAAACTGCTTTATAAATTTCCTTTTACGCCACGGGTAGTTAGCAAAGACTCGTAGAAACTATTTATGGCACAGCATAAAAGAAGAGTCTTGTGCCATAGAAGAAGATACCAAAACTTTTAAACATACACCAACACCCTAACAGCCCGTAATTCTGTTCTTAATTATTGATTAAGAATAATAAGTCAGTATCATTATTTACAAGTATGCTTCAGATTCTAAGAGAAATTTAATATAGAACCGTTTTGGGTTGTGTTGAGCTTTGGAACAAACCTAGCAAAAGGTGATTTTTTTAAATGCAAGAAATGTTTCAATTTCAAGTAGATTTTTTTTAATATAAGCTAGTAGTAAAAAATATAAGATAGTGGGTGGTATAAATATACATACATGTACATGTTGTATTACGATATACAACAATATATTGATGCATAAACATATTAAATATAATGTTATGAGCTTATGATGCCATATTTGAGGATGTTAATTAGCATATACATCATTTATTTTAGTCATTGTAATGTCACAGAAGAATATTAGAATCAAACTAATAAAGTACCTAATTGATTATATGTATATATATATATATATACAAATACCTAATATCTTGCATAATTGTATATAAAAAAAAATTATATTTTACTTTTTATTTTTAATGTATAATGTATTTATTATTATTGATAAGATCTTTTATTTTTATAATACCATTGAGTATAAAAATAAAAAGTCTTTATTAAAGTATGCACGAGGTTAATTCTCGATCCATACAATAATGAAGATATACTTTATAGGGAAACCTCTTCGGACGCTAGTCTTGCTGATAAAAGCCGGTAACAAGTGTTCCTCTTAAACATTAGAATATGCTTATGACAATAATTACTTTATCACGTTAATAGCCTAGAATTGAATAAATAATATATTTTTAAACATAAATATTAATTCTTGCAGAGACATATTATCTTACGTCGATTGTGAAACATATTAAATATTTCATTATGATGAAGTCGAATGTCAACAGACTTACAAATCATATATACAAATGAAATATGTGATATTAGGCACGATTTTAAAATTTTAGACATTTTTCAGGTAGATTCATATGTACAATTATTAATGATTATTATTTTCGTAATAATAGGCATGTAATAACGTTTATGGAGGATTAAAGAGTATACTACTTTCCTATTGCCGATTTGTCGACAAGCAGTGAAGCAGTAATGTAACAACGAAATTGTAACGACGTTACGATCGCAATCCAATATAGACATAATTGGTTTCAAGAGTAATATATATAATATTGTAATGGATAATTGTTATCGTAACTATTGGATTGAAATAAGGTATTTGATTAGAATTGACATTGGCGTCTAAAGTGAGGCCCTATTGCCTGCTGTGAAGTCACAGAGAAACTCAACAGTTGCTCTTTCAAAATATAATTTTACATTAATTTCACAACTATCATTTAATATTTTTAACATTTTTTATGCGTTTTCTAAAAGTGATTTCCAATTTCCTAAGTGTGTGAATAACACTTTAAAATGTAAAAAAAATATTTAATAAATAACGTTAGCTTTTGCCAAACAATTGCTCGTGGAATAATCTTTGGGTAGCAAACATTTGTAAAAATCTGTCTACAGAGTGTCTGTCTGTCTGTGAACAACAAAAATAAGTTTTCGACGCAGCCGGATGTAGAACGGATGGCTAAGCGGTCAGAGCCCTTTAAGGGTAAACAAGAGGCGCGGGTTCCCGCTGTATTCATAATTTTTATACGTTTTCTTAAAATGTTTAACTATGATTAACTTCCCGAGTGAGCTCAACATTATTTAATTCCACACATCAGTATATCAGTAGTAACATTCTTAAACAGATTATATTAATAAGCTTCACGCTTTTTCACGCATAGCAAGATAGGCTGACAGAACTAGTGTCAAGACACCCCATGTCTCCACTTTCCGCCCGAATCCAAGACATTGAACATTGGGTGGCGGAACTAAACGTTTAGTCTTGTCACCAGAGCGGGGAAATGTGTTAAGAATATGTGCTGTTATACTATATCACCCCACTGAGCAATGGCTATCAAAACTGCAGATTATAAATCTAATTTCTGAGATCTGTTTCATTCATGACTATCGAATTTGACGCTGTCTGGGGAACCAAGTAAGGGAGATGTTGCTGAGGAACATCTCTATAAGAAACTGCAGATGCTTGCATCATTATTTCGCTAATATAGGGAAACAACTTGTGTTTCCCTATATTAGCGAAAAAGTTATTAACTATTAAACAAAAAGAAAAAAACGCCACGCTCTGTCTTAGGTACCAGACTGCAGAAATGAAAATATTTTAAATTATAATCATTCCTTTGAGGGGAAATCGATCCCACAGTCAATCGCGTTTACAGTCAGATGTTGTACTACCGCGTCACGATGGCCTCTAATTATCTATGAATTTAATTGAAAATTAAAAATATCGTTATATTATTTATCTATACGTTTACTGTAAGCTTGCCTGTATTTTACGAAGTTAGTTCAAAGAGTCTTAGGTATTGACGCGGACCAAATGAAAATCATCGAAATATAATCTTTCTCCTTAGTGGTAATCAAATCCACAACAAATTGTGTTCAATTAAAAAAATTACATAAATTTGAATTTTTCAGATACCCAACTCCCGAAGTTACAGAGCTATTGCCAGTAAAGTGGGTACCAACAACTATAGACACATACAACTACATAGAAATTGATACTGAACTGGAAATGTGAAGGCGGCCATTCCACGATAGAATGGCATTTTGGGAGTTTTTCTTTAAAGTAAACGAGAGCAAACTGAAAGAAAACCGTTTAGAATTTCCGTTTTACGAAAACTATGCGGACGGACCATGGTATTTGACATAGTTATAGGAAAAGAGTGCAAAAATCGATATTTTTATAATATTGTACTCCAATTTTACATATTGATACATTGGAAATACACTTTTGTATAAAGGGATATACACTAAGATAAGGCGTGCTTTACGCGTTAAGTGGTTAAATAAATCCTATTAGAATATTTTGGATATTTAGTTTTAATGTACATACTAAATAAATCAATTTTCTTTAAGCATGTATGTATTTTATTGCCATAACTAGTTCTTTTAAATGCTTAATAGCGACCCGCTCACGACTTCGTCCACATGGACTATACCTGTTTTGTATTTTCGGTGGTCTTTTCGTAAAACAATCAAACTCCTGGCAGAACTTAAAAAAAATTGAGAGAAAAACGTAGCCTATGTTCATCCATATAAAATTTCATCACAATCAGTTCAGCGTTTCAGCCGTGATGTCGTCACAGACACAGTTACTTTCACACTTATAATATTAGTATGGTTATTATTTGGGATCAATAATTATAAACCCGACACATGGGTTCATACGGCAAAATATATATTTTAAAATATCCTTGGATTTGGATTTTAAAAGCTGACTGACAGTCAGAGCAAGCTATATTGAACACGCACTTATCAACTTTACGTATATGTAATTGACACATTGCGCCACGATAGCCTTGCGCGACATTATTAAAAAAATAGTCAATTGCAATTTACTTCTATATTCAATTGCTTCTATTATAACAATATTCAACAGTTTAAGTTGTTCGAGGCCACTGTGTCGCAGTGGGACAGCGTCGGACTGTAACCGCATTGGTTGTGGGTTTGATTTTCTCTGCTCTGGTACCTAAGACAAAGCGCGGCGTTGAGTTCCACCACTCAACACGCGTCGTCTCGATTTCAGGATGAAAGTGGAGTAGCATAATGTCCTGGTACTAAGTTTTCTGACTACCTTGCTATACGGAAAAAATAAAATATGCATTTTCTAATAACGTTTTTCTAAGAAAAAATCTTTGAATAACACTTTAAAAAAAAATTAAGTAATTTGTTAAGCAGTTTTAAAAAAAATAATATAACCATTCTAACCGTGGGAATGGATTATCTGATCGGAGATATCGAAGTTATCCGATAACAGGTAAATGAAAAATATTTGCGTTTAAAGTGCTTTTTGATCTGGTTGACGAAAGATGTTGACCATCAGCTGTCTCGTGCTCCTGGTTCTTGGGCTCGCCCAAGGTAGAATAAGGTTAGATCCTCTAGTGGATACTCAGCAGGGTCTAATCAGGGGTTTGAAAGCTGATGATGGAGATTATTCTATGTTTCTTGGAATACCTTTTGGTATAGTCAATGAGGATAATCCTTTTGGGGTAAGGATATTTATGTTTAATATGATTTTTATTTAGCTTCACGCTTTTTCCGCATAGTAGGTCTGTACCTACTATGCATATAGGTCAGGGACCTATGTTTTGACACAGTAGAGAATGGAGTGTTTTGACAATTCACCGCGTATGCTATGCATTGTCGTAGATACCAGAACGGCAAAAATGAAAATATTTTAAAAATAATCATTTCTGAGACTTGGAATCGAATCCTCAATCAATCGGGTTACAGTAAGGCACATTGTAGTGATCAAACACTAGGTTCTCTCTGCATACCCTGCTATACGGGAAAAGGCGTGAAGATGAAAAACCAATGTTAATATATTTTTTAACATTTTTTAAAGTGTTATTCCCACACTAAGGAAATTGAAAAATACATATTTAGAAAACGTAAAAAAATTTGAACGCAGCGGGATTTGAACCCGTGCCTCTTGAAAACCGTTCAAGCGCTCTGACCGCGATTCTACGAACAAGCGTTTGGAACCGTTTGGGTAGCAGAAATTTGTAAAAATCTCTCTACAGAAATGCTAACAACAGATATAAGTTGTAATAAGCGTATAAGAATTTCAACGTAGCTAGATGTAGAACGCATGGCTTAGCGGTCAGAGCGCTTGAACGGTTTTCAAGAGGCGTTCAAATCCCGCTGCATTAAAATTTTTATACGTTTTCTAAATATGTCTTTAATAAATGTAAAATTCATAATATCAATTCAAGTTGGCTTACTCTTGGAATAGTCACTCATTGATAATATATCTCATGATAAGAGATTACCAATCTAAGATCTAGGTACATTACTTTTAGCATTTAAAATTTAGCCATGGATACATGTTTTTTTTAGTCAAAGAGAGGCTAGTGTCAATACACTCCGTTCTCCACGCTCCGCCGGAACCCGTGCCATTTCGTCTTGAGTAGTGGAACTCGTCGCTTTATTTTACCAGAGCGGAGAAAAGAATAATATTATATTACTGTAATTAAATTACTTGATAAACTAAAAAAATCTCGGTTCTCTCAGCCTACTCCGATATGCGGGAAAAAGCGTGAAGCTTGTCAATATATTATTCTGTCCAAGAATGTTATACTGATGTTATTGTGTGGAATTAAATTTTGTTGACGCTCACTCGGGAGGCTTCAGGCTAATCATAGTTGTGAACTTATTGTTAAATTATATTTGAAAAGAGCAACTGTGTTACTCTGTGGCACTTCTCAGCAGTAGCAGGTAGCAGCGGTAGCTTATTGTAGGTCTGATAATACAGACATGTTTATGTTGACTGACGATACTCCACGTACGCGTAGTAAATAGCTTTTGAATTAACAAACAATATTTGGATTTTGATGTCACAGAGAAAGTTAAAATTCTATACTCAATATATAATTCACACAGTCAAGAACATTTTTTTAAATTACAATTATTTGATTGCGTTTATTTTTCTGAAGAAAACCGTCATTTATGATCGAAACTCCACGCCGTGCCTTTGTCTTATCAGAGGAAAATGAAAATAATTTAAATACATATAAACCCCACAAGTTGTCCTACTGGGGCTCTTTTGCTATATTAAAATATATTTTACATTTATAATTTTTTTACAATGGGCGAGTGTATAATTAAATATCATAACAAAATTATAAAGGAAGATGTAAAATATAATTATATCTAACAGGATACGAGCTTCATGCTTGGTCCTGACGGGGTATTTAGAGAAAATGGAACGAAAATCTCTACGGCCACTGCATACTTTTATCGTTTTGCCCACTGTCATCATAATTGACAGTTTCATAATAATATCCATTTATTGAATATTACAGGCAGCATCACCTCATCCTAAATTTGAGCGGGTTTTCGAAGCGTTTGACGATTCAGTCGTATGTCCACAACTTGAAGAATTCAATAACACCATAGTAGGATCATTGGATTGCCTAAATTTGAATGTGTATGCGCCAAATAAGGCGACCTCCAAAAACAAACTGCCAGTTTTGGTTTGGATCCATGGCGGCGGATTTACAATAGGATTTGGAAACAGATACTTGTACGGTCCAAAATATTTAGTCCGACATGACATTGTTGTAGTTTCTATAAATTATAGATTGGGAGCTTATGGCTTCATGTGTCTCGATACACAAGATGTACCTGGAAATCAGGGATTGAAAGACCAGTTGCTAGCGCTGCGATGGATTAAGAATAATATTGACGCTTTTGGTGGCGATGCGAACCAAATAACTTTAATGGGTGAAAGTGCTGGCGCTTCTTCAGTGGAGTTTCATATGACTTCTCAAGAGGAAAAATTATTTAGTCAGGTTATAATGCAAAGTGGAAGCGTGTTCAGTCCATGGGTGATAGAAGAAAGTCAGATTTATCGAAACCACTAAAAATTGCTGAACATTTAGGCTTTCAAACAGAAGATTTAACTGAAGCATTGACTTTTCTAAAAAATACTGATACAAGTTTAGTCGTAGCAGCCACGACTGATCTAAACATAGAATTCAAAGTTTGTGTTGAGAAAGAGTTCGAAAATATTGAAAGTATATTGGCAGATCACCCAACCAACATAGACTATGCTAAATTTAGAAACGTGCCCATATTATCTGGATTTAACAATCGTGAGTACATAATGATGTACAACGATAAAAAACCTGATTCTTACAAAAATTTGAAAGTATTCAATAATTTAGAGTTGTTGTTTGATTACGATAAGAATTTTCAAGTTATGGAAAATATAGTTCGACATTTTTACATAGGAGATAAAGAAATAAATGAAGACTTACGTTGGAACCTCACGGATTACCAGTCAGATTATCACTTCAACTATCCCGTACAGAAAAGTATAAAGAAATATCTTGAAAATGGAGCTGAAAATGTTTACCAGTATGTATTTTCATACAACGGAAATAGGAATTTCGTTAAGAAGAGATTGAATGTATTAGACATTGAAGGTGCAGCACACGCGGACGAGATTGGATATTTGTTTGATTTGTCTTACGATAGAGCAGAGCCGTCTAAATATGACCAACGTGTTATCGATCAAATCACCTCTCTTTGGACTAACTTCGCAAAATACGGGTAAGTTTACAGTAAACGTATAGATGAATAATAAAATTAATTATTTTAATTTTAAATTAAATTCATAGAAAAATAGAGGCCATAGCGGCCAATGAGCTACAACATCAAACTGTTAACACGATTGGTTGTGGGTTCGATTCCTACTCGAGGGAAAGATATAAATGAAAGTAAGACAAAGTGCTGCGTTCACTGCTGACTCACTCACTGAACGGCTTGTAAGTCCTCCAGTCTTCTTTAATAAAGTGTGAAAAACTTTAGATAAGACTATTGAGTAAATATTTTTTTTATGCAAAAAGGAAATATATAAATTAATAAATGGAAAATGCTTCGAAAAAACATATTATCAAATTACTTTAAAAAAATGGATATTAAATCCATAATATAAATATTGCCCCCCAGGAATTCTGATCAATGCGATATATACACTTTTATAATACTCTAGATAGTCAGTGAGAACCTAATGTCCAGACATTTCGCTCTCCACTTTCCGACAAAAACCGAGACAACGTGTTGAGCGGCAGAACTCAACGCCGCGCTTTGTCTTAGAAACCAGAGTGGAGAAATGAAAATTGAAAACATATTAAGACACCACAACCAAAAGCGTGTACAGTCAGACACGATGACTCTATTAGAGGAAATAATATAAATAAATGTATTTTAATTTTTTAGAGACCCAACTCCCGAAGTTACAGAGCTATTGCCAGTAAAGTGGATACCCGCCACTAGAGACACGTACAACTACTTAGATATTGACGCTGAACTGAAAATGAGGAAGCGGCCATTCCACGACAGAATGGCATTTTGGGAGCTTTTCTTTAAAAGTAATGAGAGCAAACTGAAAGGAAAACGTTTGGAATAAGCCCTTTTACGAAAATTATGCAGACGGAGTATGGAATTTAACATAGTTACAGTTTATAGATAGATATCGATATTTTTATAATAATGTACATCAATTTTACACATTGCTTTTGAAATACATTTTTGTATAAAGGCGCCTTGCCTTATCAACGTGTATATCACACGTTGATAAGGCAACGCGTGTTCTAAGCGTTAACTGGTTTGAAAAATCCTATTAGAATATTTTGGTTATTGTTTTTCAATGTACACTAAATAAATCAATCTAAATTCAAACATATGTATTTTATTGCCTTAACTGTTTTCTTTTTTAAATCTTTAAATTATTTGTGATTAAATATTAACTCGACATAATATATGAGTTCATACAACAAAGAAAGATATTGAAAATTCTCTTCGGATTTAGATTTGAGAAAATGGAGCGTGCAACATTGAACACACACTTAATAACTGGATCTATACAGTCATTAATCTTTAAAAATACACAATTATAATCAAACTCCGCTTCTATTATAACTATATTTAACAGTTTACGTAAATTAATTAATTCCGTTTAAGCCCAATTTATTTATTCATTTGTGTTTTATTTTTTATGTACCTGATATATATGTATATGTCCTATTCAATGCACAGCCTACCCACGCTTTATAAAGGCGGGCTGGCCCAAGAATTCGTAGAGATTTAAATTAATCGCCCTGTGCGAACACAAGACCTGCGGGGTTGTGGAGGGGGTATAATCCTTGTTCATTTTTTGGAAATTTAGTATAAACGGATCGCTTTTATTATTTTTATATTATAAACAAGGCAAACGAACGTTCGGGACACATCGGGTTGGGTTTGTAATTGGACACCACTGTGTTGTGTGGCACATGGAAGGAAGTTCCTACAAAACCGCACAGTAGTAGAGTGCCAAGTATCCAGATGGTTAGGATGGATTTTCAGTCTGTTATGTACTGTGTGTTTGAAAAATTCAGCGGTAGGAATCAGGTCAAACAGTTCAGAACACTCTCCGTGCAAAATGCGGTAGAGAACTCACAGCGGGTAAACGTGTCTATGCAACGCCAAAGTGTCAAGCCTTTTACAGATTATTGGGTCCTTAACGATTCAAATGGCTCTACGTTGTATGCGATCAAATGGTTCAAGCTGATACTGGGGTGCCTCAGCCCAGAGATGTAAACCGTACTCTATGCGAGGCCGAATTTGGGCCCTATACCATTTACGGGACCACCACGTGCTTTTTGTGAAAAACAGTGTTATTAAAACAGTAATTCGCTTATTGTTATTATGCGCTTATTTCGTGTTGAATACGGTTTACACGACTTGAAATCTGAAATCCGAGTGCTCCTTTTATAAAGAAATATGAAAATAAGTTCGAAGAGTTAAAATGACATCCATTATTAGATCTAAATAGTGTAGGAATTTAAACCTAACTATTTAAATCTACGCATGTCATACTCCATAACCATGTTAGATCAGTTAGGTAATTACAAAAACGTTTTCACTGCATTCACCTAAAGTTACAGTATAGGCTGCAATTTCAGCAAAAGAAGTCATAGGTTTCGAAGGCTCTCGTGGTCGTACAGCCACTGTTAATTCTGCTGAGTACTTGAAAATGTTACGATAGTTTTAAGGGCCACAACTAATAAAATTTGTTGACTATAAATAATCTTAACAGTTAGTTCCAGCAACATGAAACCACCTGTCACACATCTAATGAGCCTCTGCCGGTGGTCAAAGAAATTCTTCCGTAACAATGATTTCTAGAATAGGTGATATGGTCAACCAGGTGTCAAAATTTCAGCGGATATTTTTATAGTTATATTAAAAACCGTATTTTATTTTATTATAATTACATCAATTAACCGAAAACACTGTCGCAATTACAATAAAGAATCCCCGAAGAAATGTCTGCGATCTGTGTCTTTTTATTGACGAGTATTAGACAACTTTAATACCCGCTTAGAAGGAATGCAGAAGACGACAAGGTCGTATTAATTCCCATCCTGTGCAACTTCAACAACCAAAGGTTGCCTAGAAGGTATCGCTTTAAGTATTAAAGTAAGGCGACTTTTTGTACGTTTCTAAATATTTATTGTGTGCTTATATATTTTGTTATTTTGTATGCAAAAAAATGCTTTCCTGTTAAATTACGTCTTTGTACGTCAAGCTGTTTTTGATATTGGATAACCTTCGCTGCGATTTTATATTACGTAAAAAATATAACTGTTTAGATAGACATTATCTCAAAACATCTTCAGATAACAGACGCAAAGAACTTCAAATACTATCGAAGTGTTCCGTCAACTTCAAATACTATCTGTTAAGCCAAGGACTTGGTGACAGAAAGATGTGGGAAATTGGCTGTCTTTTCATCCTGGCTCTAGGGTCAGTCCAGGCTAGGATGAGGCTAGATCCTTTGGTGGATACGCAACAGGGTTTAATCAGGGGTTTGAGAGCTGATGAAGGAGATTATTCCATGTTCCTTGGAATACCTTATGCTGTGGTTGACGAGGATAATCCTTTCGGGGTAAGTTCATCAATAATTGTAAGTATAAACACTGAACATGTGTATAAATAATTATCTAACAAAAAATGAATAAACCAACTAGTAAGTGATTACGAAATTATCCTCTATTTTTTTAGCCTTAGTTAAATTGGTCTAACCTGTATAAAGTTATGCGTTGTATAACGTAAAAAAATGTATACGGGATGAATTAAGAACTTCCTCCTTTTTTTTGTGTGGTTAAAAATTTAATAATTATTAACGATTATTGTCAGATCACGAAATCTATATAGAGGACGTTTTTTTTTCATTATCAATGCTTTATTTTACATAACAGGGTAGGCAAAGCGAACCTGGGGTTATAACACTTCGATCTCCGCTCGAAATCAATACATTACGAGTTGAACTCAAACATTCCTCCGAATTGGAATCCCACGACTCACGACCAATCTCGTTTACAGTCTGATTAAAATAGTATATATATATATGTATAATATACAAACTTTCCCACGAACAAATTTTGTTTTCTCCAAAAGATTTATTTTCAAATATATACAATATATTTATAAATATTAATCTGGCATCAGTCTTCAATATATCCTCTTACTTTTACTGCTAATGATAAAACATCTACCGTCTATGGATACGATAACGAGATTATAGCATCCGTTACGGTATCGTCGGTATCGGTTCGGTTAAATTTAAAACCGAAACATTTGAGGTCATCATGTCGCAGTGGCACAGCGTCTGACGCGCGAAACCGCGATGGTCGTGGGCTCAATCAAAATTTAGAGGAGCTATTTACATTTCTTCTCTTTGGTAAAACAAAACGCGGCGTTTAGTTCTACCAGTCAACACGCATGGTCTTGATCTCGGGCGGAAAATAAAGAATGAAATGTCTTGACTACTTTTGTATTTTGAAAGTGTATACATTTAGGATACGGAAAACAACGAAAAACTCGTTGTATGTCGCACCAAGCTGCATAGAAATTCTTATATGCTTGTTACAACTTATTTTTGTTATTAGCAACTGTTTGGAGGTTTGAATTGGACCGTTGCATTCAAAGTAGAATGTAACATAGTGAGGAGTAATAATAAATAAGTTAAATAAATTAAATCAAAGAAAAACACTTTTAGAAAAAAACTTTTGAAATATTCTAATAAATAGCATTCTCTCTTGGCAAACGATTGTTCGTAAAAGTAATCTCTGTGTAGCAGAAATTTGAAAAATTCTGTCCACAGAGATGCTAACAACAAAAATAAATTGTAAAAGGCATATTAAAGTTTCAACGCAACCTGATGTAGAACGCAATGGACAGTTTCCAAGAGGCACGGGTTCGAATTCCGCTGCGTTTAAATTGATATACGTTCTCTAACGACGTTATCCTACCCTAAGTGTAAGTGGGAATAACACTTTAAAAATATTAAAATATGTTAAATGATTTTTTTCTGTTTGTCTGTGCGTTCGTGCGCGCTATACACATAAATGGCTAAACCGATTTACATGCAGTGTTGACTAATTTATTTTATTTGCGTTCACGTCTCGTTATTGACAATTTCCATTTCCACAGTGGCGATGTGTCATGAATTTCTTAATATACCTATATTTCAAAAAATCATTTGCCTTAAACAAAACTCTTACAGGTCTCATCACCTCATCCAAAGTTCGACGAGCAAGTTTTCGAGGCTTACGACGATTCAGCCATATGTCCACAAGAGGACGAAGTAAGTAAGGAGGTAGTAGGAACATTGGAATGCTTAAACTTAAACGTCTACGTTCCAAATAAAGCAAGCTCCAAGAATAAACTGCCTGTATTGGTTTGGATTCATGGCGGTAGTTTCCAAAAAGGTACTGGAAATAAAGATTTATATGGTCCGAAATTATTGGTTAAACATGATATTATTCTCGTTACAATAAACTACAGATTGGGGCCTTATGGTTTCATGAGTCTAGACAGACCCGAAGTTCCTGGAAACCAGGGCTTGAAAGACCAGCGGCTTGCTTTACGATGGATTAAAAATAATATTGCAGCTTTTGGTGGTGATGCCAACAAGATTACTATTATGGGTGAAAGTGCTGGAGCTTCTTCAGTGGAGCTCCATTTGATTCTGCAACAACAAAAATTGTTCAGCCAGGCTATAATACAAAGCGGTAGTGTGTTCAGCCCATGGGTCGTTGAAGAGGTAGATCTATCACGACCTTTAAAAATTGCTGAACGTTTAGGATTTCAGACCGAAGATCTATTAGAAGCAATAGAATTCTTAAACAGTGCTGATTTCACATTAGTAATAGGAGCTGCATCTGAGCTGGGCATAGAGTTCAAAGTTTGTATTGAAAAGGAATTCGATGATGGTGAAAGCTTGTTGGTGGACTACCCAATTAATATAGATTATCCTAAAGTGAACCGTATACCCATATTATCTGGTTTCAACGACCGTCAGTTCTTATTTATGTATGGAGATAATAAAAAATCTGATTTGTTCAAGAATTTAAATGTATTTGATTTGAGATCTGCGTTTAATTACGACAAAAAATTCCAAGAAATGGAAGATATAGTTAGACATTTCTACATTGGAGAGGAACAAATAAACGTTGAATTACGCTCTGAAATTATAGATTTTGCCTCTGATTATAACTTTAACTACCCTATCCAGCAGAGTGTGTCCAAGTATCTTGAATATGGAGCTGAAAATGTGTATCAGTACTTATTTTCATATGACGGCGATAGAAACTTTATTAAGAAGACGGAAAACATTACCTTGGAGGGTGCAGCACACGCGGACGAGCTTGGCTATTTGTTCGATATGGCACAGAACAAAGCGAAACCATCAGAAGCCGATATGCAAGTCATTGATCAAATTACAACACTTTGGACTAATTTCGTAAAATACGGGTTAGTAATTTATTCACATTTTTTAAAATGTTAATCAAACATTTAGGAAATGGAAAAAGACATATTTAGAAAACGTATAAAAATTTGAACGCAGCGGAATTTGAACGCGCCTCTTGAACGGTTTTCAAGAGACGTGGGTTAAAATTTTTATACGTTTTCTAAATATGTCATTTTCAATTTATTCACATTGAATTGTTGTTTGTGTATTTCATAATTTTTGTAATTTATCGGTTTTTTTTAACGTTACACATGTTCTGCACTTATAAGGATGACCCAAACATAGCCATAGTACATAGTAATAAAAGTAATCTTGACAAGTGTTAATTTATTATTCTGTGCAAAACTTTAAAAACACTTTTAAATATCCATATTTTGTAATAAATTTGGATGACTAATCTGTTTAAACATTATAGCGAATTAATCCATACATTCTACCAAGACATTGAGCTTGATAGAATGTGTGCAGATACAACTCTTAGCATATTTATTGGAATATTATTATCAAATAAATATAATTTAATTTTTTCAGAGAACCAACTCCTGAAGTGACGGAACTCTTGCCAGTGAAATGGGATCCTGTGACCAAGGACACATACAATTACTTAGAAATCAACGCTGAACTGAAAATAAACAAACGTCCTTTACACAATCGAATGGCATTCTGGGAGCTTTTCTACAAAGTCAATGAGAACAAATTAAAGGGAAAACGTATTAAATGAAAAATACAAATAGTCAATATTTCACAATTTAAAAGGTTTATTATTTTATATAATTTTAAAGTATTGATATAAATTGAATTAAAAAATATACATATATTAAAATTTTTCTTTTATTAATAATTACATAACATTTACAAATGCATTTCATAATTTAAATATTTATTACTAAAAATTAACGGCATGTAAGAATTATGGCGATTTTAGAAACCGTATTAAATTATAACGTATCGGAATTCCTAACTTCTTCCCGTCCATTATATAGACATTGTGTGCTAAGTGCGGAACTTAACAACGCGCTACGTCTTCCCAACTTGTAAAACTGAACTCAATAATCTACACATACAATAAAAATATAACTATCGCTGTCTGTACATAGATGGATTATATCTGTTATATCTATATTATAAGATAGACAGATAATCTGTTAAAAAATATTGTTGTGGGCATACAATCAATGTAATAGAACCCAAAATATTTTTGCATTTGGGCACGTTAATCTTAGAAACGGCTGAACCGACCTAATTCAGTTTTGACTATTGTATTTTGGTAAATTTCGGTTAACATTAAGTGTTTATTTTATCAATCAACATGTATCAACATAAATGAAAAGCTACAATTAAAATTATAAATTTAAGCAAAGTTTGTAATTTAGCCATGTAATTTAACCAAGAATGCGGGCGGCAGAAAAACGAAATAGTTTAGTCGTGTAGCAGGATTTTTAAAGTGTTATTAACACACTTAGGAAATCAAAAAAAACAAAAAAAAATGAACGCAGCGAGATTCGAAACAGCACCTCTTGGTAACCGGCCAAGCGTAAGCTGTTTAAAAAATCAAATTACGTCATTGTAGTCCCGAATACGCCACTCGGGATGTGTTTGTCAGATGGAGACTAGTGTCAAGACACTCCGTTTTCCACGCACCAGCTGGATTCGAGACATCGCGTGTTAAGCGGAGATACGAAAATAATTTAAATATAATTCTACTACACCAAGATGGTCTTGATTTATATAGTTATTTGGAATTGATTAGTGATTTTGTTTACAAAATAAACATTGAAATCCGTCCGTGACATCTAAAAAAATAACTAACTTCGTATGTCACAGTCTGAATTGAACCTACGATCAAAATACTAATAAGTTATATATTCGCATATCATCTTTTTTTACTAGCTCATATGTCAACATGCCAGAGGTCATTAATGTGTTGAATAAATCATTTTTTTTTAATTTTAACTTTTTTTAAATTCAGCGTAAGTTAAATGTAAATTAGGTTTTAGTGAGTTAAGTGTAACAGGTGAAGTTTTCAAGGTTATATACAATGTGAACAAAACAATAACCTTCAATAAATATATTTTGTCAGTCAAGTCTACGTTAGTCTATTAACGAACGTTATATATAAACGAACAGTGAATGAATCGGTAACTGATACACTGACTTACGGAAAGACAAAAATGAGAACTAAATATTTAAAGACTAGATTCTCTGTGCCAACCCTGTTGTATGTGGGGCATGAGAACAATCTGGCAATATATATATATATATATATATATTTTTCAAGCTTTTATTTAGGTTGAGGCCATCGTGTTGAAAGAAGACACGGACCGAACGTCTGCCTGCAAGCACCTATAGTAGAGGTGATGATTATATTCCTTATTTCTAATTATATTTATTTCAAATGAAAATCTAAAATGGTCTCCGTCAACATGGTGATTAGAAACATATTTTAAATAAATTAAAAGCAATATTGTGCATTGAAAATTACTAGTCCGCCATCTTGGTTATTCCGCCATGTTGGGTTTAAGTGATATTTAGCTAACCATGAATTGTCATCCAAACTAAACTTGTATGCAAAATTAGAGCACAATCGGTTAAGGATATTGATTTCTTCAAAATCGAGTAGCAAAATTCTACTCAAAAAGGTTTTTATACAGATTAACTAGTTTCAGTTTTTTTTGAACTCAATACTAAATTGTAACATTTCTACGAAACTTTGAAAATTATTTTTATTATGACGCAGTGCTGTTTTAAGAGATATCGGTCTTTGGGCTAGGCAATCGTGAATCCTGTGGGGCAGCAGACCTGACCACGACCGCGAGGGGTACGACCTCGTACCCTTATGGTAATAAAGAACGGTTTGTTTGACCTGACTGACGCAAGCCAGCAAGCTGTCACTAAATTAAACACACATTATAAAAAGATATACATACAGTTTTTTAAACTAGTTATAGCGCGCAACAAGTTTACGTTTGCGTGAACTACAGAATGTATAATGCCCTTTTTTAACCGTTCCTGTAGGAATTTTGAACAATCGTCTGTAGAGCTTTGTTACTACATGACAAATTTCAGGTCTCTACGCTCATTAGTCTGTCTCATATATATAATTTTATAAATGCACAAGCGGCCATATAACGTTATATAATAGAGACCCGCTCGAGTGAACCATAGCTTTTTCGTATTGTCGGCGGCCGCTTTTACGTAAAATAATGAAATTACTGGATAAATTAAAAAAAAGTAGCTTATATTCATCCCAAAACCTTCACGTATCTCTATATAGAATTTCATCACAATCGGTTCAGCGGTTTGGGGACATTTTATTTCCCACATTTGGTATGACGTCACATACAGAACGACAGTTACTTTCACATTTATAATATTAATATTATATATACAGTTTGAATAAGTGATCTCTTCCATGTAATTTATATATCTTTTTATGTAATATTTAAATGTTATTTAAATCCAAATTCTTCAAATTTTTCCTTTTTTTTTTTAGGTTTTGGATCTTCCATCATAACAGGATAGTCAGAGAGAATATCGTGACGCACGCACCACCCGAATTCAACACATTGCGTCATAGCGACATAGCAGAGAAATGGAAATAATTTAAATATAATCATTCCGAGTGGGAATCGAACCCACAACAATCGGACACTGTCACGCTGCGACATGATAGTTCTTCTAATTTGTTTAACCAAATCAAATGTGAAATATATAAATAAATATCAACGTGGCATTTAAAAAAACAATAATTACTAAACTGCTAACGGTCATATTATTAAATTCGTAATGCAACTATGTAGCATCGACAAAGTGACGTAACTCAAAAACTAAAATAATTTCGGAATTAAGAAGTTGTTGGAGGTTTTAATTGCTAGAGGTGTAGGACTTGAGTCCTCTTTGTGTAAAGCTTATTAATAAAAAAAACACCTTTTTTGTTTAAATTAGATGCCACAAACGTTTTTAAAGTTCTTATATATATGTTATTATATTTAATGAAACTGTATTTGTTCTTTTTTCTGTGAAGTGAAGTGTCTGGACACTAGGTCCTATCCGTTTAACATGCTATGCGAGGACAAACCGTAAAAACAAATTGAACCAGCTTAATATAGTGTTCATAACGTCAAGTTTTCTAAAATGTGTTTTCGTATACCAAAATATACGCGAATAATCAGATCAAACTATTTTCATTAAAAAAATATTTTTAACATGTTCAAGTATTATTCACATACTTAGTAAAAATTGCACTCTACTCTAATTGCACGCGAGCTCGAATACCGCTGCATTAAATTTTTTATACGTTTTCTAAAAATGTTTTATTAAAAAAAAACTATTATTATTATTAACTTACTCGACATAAGAGCAAAAAAGCCAAATTCATTCATGCAGTATTTGTTTTTTTCTAAAATTTTAACTTAGTAACTTAGGCCTCTTTTCCTTTGCGGTGTTACATTAAACATTTTTTACTATACTGGCAATGATAGTAACATAAGTTCTCGACATATTGACCCCATTTCAAGACAGATGAGTCTTTACTACAAGTTCCTTTTCATTTTATAATATTGCGTGTGTAAGTGTCTATACATATCAAATTATAGACTGAAATAATTTTTCGTTAACGGTCTTATCGTTTGTTTGTTGTAATCTTTATTTTTAAAGATAGACTATGGGTTCACAATTTTACATATAATCATTCCCCCGGGTGTGTATCGAACTCACAAACAATAGCCGTAAGGCATATTAATATACTAGCGATGCGCTCGCGACTTCACCTGCGTAAACTACACTTCTATAACTAAATATTTCGTTTTTACTTACGCTTAAATCACACACTTTACCCAAAATATATTCTTTTTATTAAAATTTTTGTAACTTTTTCATTTCGGTTTACGATTAAAATAAAATAAACACTACATGTTAACTGAAGTTTATCAAAATACAATAGTCAGAGCTGCATTTAAGTCCGTTAAGCGTTTCAGAGATAAGCGTGCAAAAACGCACAGACAAACAGAATTTTTTTTATTAAAAAACGATTATATATTATACTAATAAATGCCACCAATAATATATTTTTTCATATATCTTCCATGTACATGTACAGATAGCGATCAGTTATATTTTTATTATGTATATACCTATATATATAGATGTATAGATAGATATATATATATGTATATATATATGTATATATATATATATATATGTATAGATTTGTTCACAATTCACATCCCTGTTTGGGGGGGGGGCAGGGAAATGTAAATAATTCTACATATAACCATTCCCCCTAGTGTGTGTAGCAAAACAATCAATCGTGTTTAAGCAGACAGACAGAATTTTTTTTACACTCCAAGTGCTCGCCATTATTAGTGCCCTTCGTTCTCTGTTAAAAAATCAAAGTGATTTTATAATGTTTTCTAAAAATGATTATCAAAAACTAGACAGTCAAAAGGATTTTTTACTATTAATAAAAGTAAATGTGTAAGAAAAAAAATTTGCTGCCTCATCAGTTGCAGCTTCACGATTTTGTCCGCATATCAGAGATGTAATCTAGTGGAAAACGGATAACGGAGAGTTTTTTAACACTGCTCACTTACTGTATGGGAATGTAATAGGTACTGTTCACTCTTAACATCAAAATACCGCCCATAACTTTCAAACCTGCGACCTTCATACACAAAAAGATATCCGTACGACTTTGACATGAAGTAGTTATCGTGAATTGAATTTTAATTATTTTTCAAATATCGCCGCCTTTAAAAGTTGAGGTCGTGGTACTTTTTTTACATACAATTATAGTACACTTCCGGTTAAGCGGCGTTCGCTGTACGTTTGATGGGTGTATGATGTACGTTGTTAAGAGCACGTTAGTATTTAGTTTCACCTATTAATCTTATTAAACTAAATATCAAGCTAAGATTTTTTTAAAAACCTATTTTTTGATACTTACGCCGGTTAATAGTATTTAATTATATAAACAAAAAAAATATAAATAAAAAAACCTTTCCCCCTCCAACCGGATTTGACACATTGCGTGCTGAGTGGCGGAACTCAACGCCGCGCTATGTTTTATTCACCAAAGTGGAGAAATGAAAATAATTTAAAAAACTATTATTATCATATTTTGTGAAAACGTATAGAAATTGCAAGTCGTCCAAGTGCTCAGACCGCTAAGCATGCCTAGGTTTCCAAGTGACACGGGTTCGAATCCCGCTGCGTTCGAACTTTTTATACGTTTTTCTTATAATATATATTTCAATGTTCTAAGTGTGTGAATAACACTTTTAAATGCTAAAAAAATACTATAATTCTTCTAAGTGAGACTCGAACCAACAACCAAGCGCGTTTACAGTCGGACGTTATCAGAGACTACCTAGTCTCTTTCTAGGTTCTTTCTTGTTACGGAAAGGGCGTGAAACTTGATTGATAATTTTAAATTCTTCTTAGGAAGAAGTTCCCTTGCATTAACTTTATGACCCTTAAATTACTATTTGCATTTCTATTATTCATTGTTAAGAATCTAAAAAGTAAAATAAAAAAAAAATCTCAGTAATTTCGTGAAATACCCTCGTATCTGTGTCGCGTACTTGCCATCAGTAACTTACAAGACAAATGTCACATGTCTTCGCACAGTAATGTCTTCTGTGCCGTTGTCTGTCAGACAATCGAAAAAACATTTTTAGAAAAAGTATAAAAAATTTAATGCAGCAGGATTCTAAACCGCGCCTCTTGTTCACCGTCTAAGCTCTCTGACCGCTAAGCCATGTGTTCTACATTCGGCTACGTCGAAACTATTATAGGCTTATTACAACTTATTATCGCGGTAAGCGTCTCTGTAGAGCGTCTTGACTTTCAATTAAAAGATTTTTATATTAAAAAAATTTAAGCACATATTTTTGACATTTCTCGTATTTGAACCTATAAACCATCGCGTAAAGTCACTCACGTTGTAACAACGCCACTATAGTGTCATATTTTTCTTCTACAATTTTCTACAGAGAGGAATAACTCTCCACTCTCCACCTATTCCAAAAGCTTTTAATTAGGTTAAAAAAAACAATTAAATATACATTGTGTATTTCCGAACATTCCTTCGCGTTTTACGCATCATATTAATACTTAATGAAAAAGCTCTGAATCGTACCGCGTACGTGCAAAAAAGGCCCGGGTCCCATCGTGTGTTTTACATACTTTTATGTAAAACCACATACACGTTGCCAAGACAGCGCGTAATTTACTCGTGTACAAGTGTATTACATTGGTTATACCATTTCTCTTTCAACCGCCGTATATAATTATGGCAATACACAAAAGCTCAGGGTATAAATAGTTGTAAATGAACTTGTCAAACACAGTCGTGCCTTCACTGCCTTACAATGGTGAGTGTTAAGAAAAAAATTATAATATATATTTTTGTTAAAATATATGTCGTCGTTTATGTGTTTATTTTTTCACAACATACCAAAAAAAAACAGTGATCATTTTAAGTATTTAAACAAAATTCATTCATTATCTGTAACGTAAGACAAAGCCCGGCGTTGAGTTCCGCCACTCAACAAGCAATGTCTCGATTTCGGGAGGAAAATGGAGAACGGAGTGTCTTCCAGGTTCTCTCTGACTATCCTACTATGCGGGAAAAAGCGTGAACGTGGAAAAACCTGACAAATAAAAAAAAACTAATTTAAATAAGTTTTATAACTAACTTAGTTCTACAAAGATTTTTTTATACAAATATATTTTAATTAAAAAAAATTATAAAAGTATTTAAATATTTCAACGTTTTTTTCAAGTTCTAATTTGATTGATAAGCATCGAATGATTTAAATCTATTTTTAATCTATAATTTATGTGTCAAATTACAACTATCTAAAAACAGTAAATGAAAATAATTATAAATATGAAAACTAATTTAAATAAAAAAAATGTGTATTTCATTAATTTAACGTTATTTAATTTAATGGAGCAGTCTTTATGGTCAAATATTATTAAAACAAATAATAAACATATATTTTATTATTTTTACCGTCTTCCCGATTTTTCTCGCATATATCGCGGTAGTCAGAGAAAATCTAGTGTCAAGACACTTTATTCTCCGTTCGTTTAATAATTATTATGATATAATAAAAAAAGACTAGAAATTATTATTAATATTGGTATATAGCTTAAAAATATTATATGTATGTAAATTAGATAAGAATATGAACTTTCATTGGGTTCACCTGCGTCTATATATCAATCAATATAAGAAATTTTTACAACATCGTCCCGAGTGGGGATCGAACCCACGACCGACTGGTCGTTCAGTCAAAAGATGCTTCATTACGACATGGCGGCGTCTATATGTATAATATTATATACATAGGTAACATGTAATTATATATTTACTTGCCTACATTACCCGAAGGTTAAATACCATCTTTGACATTTAAACTTAGTTTAAACCTCAATTTGAAAGGGTTAAGCGATTTTTATTCCACTCTCTTTTAATTCACCTATAAAGGTATTATATTTGTAATGCAAGTCAATTTCTCGCATGTTCAAGGAAACTGAAGTAACAAAAAAAATAACAAAGTGTTAATAACACAGAAATGATATTACTCAATTGAATCCAGGATCACCGTATTATAAATAATAAAAATATCTAAACAGAATCGCTCGCGCTCATAACACGCGGTATACAAAATCAACCAACGCATGCGCATATAAATATTTCGTAAAATCGCCTTAAGATATTTTCCCAGAAGGTCATGATGAAATTGATGGATGTTGCATAATGAACTTAGTGCTTCAAGAGATTACTTTATTGAACTTTCAATGACTTGTCAGTTAGTGGTTAAAAATACTTACTTTAAATCCCGCTGCGTTCAAATTTTTATACGTTTTCTAAATATATGTGTCTTAGTGGAACTTAACGCCACGCATAATCTAAAGAAATGAAAATATTGTAAGCATAAACATTCTTCTCGTGAAGATTGAACCTACAAACATCGTTTCATTGATTTCTATGAATTTAAAAAATCACATCACAGAAATCTAAGATCCAAAAACTGATTTCTAAAACCCATTATTTTTCAGAAATTCCTGATCGCTGTATTAGCCGTGGTGGCGTATGTATCTGCCGACGTTGCTCACATCTTGGGTCAGGATGCTAATGCCCAGATCTTGAACCAGGAGTCGGTTGTAGGAGTGGATGGCCAGTACCAGTGGGCGTATGAAACTGCGAACGGTATCGAAGCGAACGCGCAAGGTGCTCTTAAGAACGTTCCCGGAGTAAGTGTTAAAACAAGTTTAACTTTTTTTATCCTCCAAACTTCCGCATTATATATATATATATATATATATATGTGTATTTAGAGAATCTACAAACATATCGTCTTTCTACAATTTTGTCCACTAGAGACAAGTGGGTTGATAAGCGTAACCCAACCCCGCAGCACTAACTAAATATTACCTAATTATTTTCTCGAATAATAGTAGTGATTACTGAAATATTTTTGGTTTATTATTTTTGCAAGTGGATTGGTTTCTAAATGCGCCCAGATTACGTTTATATTATACTTCTGTATTAAAAAATTATTATAATTCATCCAGGCGGAAGCACCCGCTCAAATAGTACAGGGTCGTGCAAAATGGACCGCACCCGACGGTCAAGTCATCGAGCTCCAATATTCAGCTGACGAAAATGGTTACCAGGCTCAGGTACTTAAAATTATTATAATTTCTTATTAAAGTGAGATAAAAATATTGATTCTAAACATTGTCTCTCATAAAATGTAATTATGTTTATAATATAATCA
The DNA here is from genome assembly GCA_038994665.1 of Podotricha telesiphe. NCBI lineage: Eukaryota > Metazoa > Arthropoda > Insecta > Lepidoptera > Nymphalidae > Podotricha > Podotricha telesiphe. Next base: position 41,158 of record JAOYRR010000266.1, read on the forward strand.
TCATGCCGCCATCGTAGTGTGACAGCGTTCAGATGCTGTATTTGTGTATACAGGCAACTGTATACGCGATGGGTTCAATTCCTATTGGGGCGAATGATCATATCTAGATTATTTTAATTTCTCCGCTCTTGTGAGAAGAGTAAGCGCGACACGCAGTTGCGCCAAAAAACACGAAATGTTTCGGATTCGGGGGGAAAGTGGAGAATGAAGTGTCTTGGCACTACGTTACACCCTATCTACCTACCCTGCTATGCGGGGAAAAAAGCGTAAAGCTAAAAAAAATAATTCATTGTCAGCAATTGAGATGTCAACAACATTAGTCGTTAAAATCATTTAAGAGCTTCACTTAGCTTTTACTAATCAAGATACCAATACCATAATACAATGTTAAAAAAATTGTATTTTATCAAAAAGTAATGGTTGTTTTAAAATTTGAGTAATGTAGGTCCAAAAATTACTTGAAACAATTTTATATACATTTTAATATTTTTTAAGTGTTATTTACACACTTAGGAAATAGAAAATATTATTTTACAAAACATAAAAATTTATACTTTAATAAACAGCATTCTCTCTCCCCAAACGATTAGTCGTAGAATAATCTTTGGGTAGCAGAAATTTGTAAAAATCTCTTTAAAAGAGTTCTCTCTATTTCATATATTTTCCTAGTTTAAAGATGTTAATCATGAAAATAATTGTTACAGGGTCCCCACATCCCCACTCCACACCCAATTCCTGAAGCGATCCTTCGTTCTATCGAATTCATCAAAGCCAATCCACCAAAAGAAGCTTAAATATTTAGAACCAGACTGTATTATATGATTAAATTGAAAAAAAGCGCTGCTCAATTCTAAGATTATGTATGGAGAATATATATATATATATATATATATATATATATAACTGTGATCGTAAATTTAAACGAATACTAAGAGTTACCAGTTTAAATCCCGATACGTTCACATTTTGTACACATATCTTTCCCCATATATACGAATGGATAATGACAAAAGACGCTATATTAAAGTCTTATTTCTTTTTCAATTTACTCAAATTAATAAAAATACTCATACTTGTAAAAATACAAGTGTACAAATAAAATAAACAACCACCTGTGGTTTCTATGAAATCAACAACCATTTTTGTACTTGTGATAAATAAAAAAATATATATTTTAAGAAATAATTTGTTATTTTTTTTTATCAAATGTCAAGTGTGTTTTTGTTTAGATTTTAGTTTAAAGAAATACAGATAAACAAATGATTATTGAATATTAATTAAGAATAACAATCAAACTAAATGATAGAGTTATTACGGATTATACCATATACTATAATGTACGTATTAGTTTTTTTAAATACTTTGATGGTAACTAAACAACGCCGCCCACGACCTCGTATAACACCAGATATACGAGGGGGAAGGTGGAAATACACGCGCCTAGTATATATTATATATGAAAGTTTTAATACCGGGACACATCGTTCCCCACCCACTACCCTGATTCAAGACAGCGTTAAGTGATACAACTCAATGGCAGACAAAGTTGCGCGGCGTTGAGTTGAGCCACTCAACGCGCAATGTGTCAATTTTTAAGCGGTGCGTGGAGAACAGAGTGTCTTGACACTAGATCTTCTCTACCTACCCTGCTATGAGGTAAATTACGTGAAGATGAAAAAAAAAATACCTATTTACTATATAAAAAAAAATTCAAACAGTAATTTTAAAAATAAATAAGATATAAGCTTGTTAATAAAATGCTAAAAATATTGAACTACGATCTAACTCTGCTTGTAATATAACAATATTTAACAGTTTACGTAATTAAACACCGCTTTTAAATGATGGATATTTTGTCACCTTCACATATGCATGCTTTCATAATACTCTAGTATCAGAAACTTTTGCCTATTTCTTTTTTAATTAGAAACAAAAAAAAAAGACACCAAATATCTTCGTACTCCGTACCCCATTAAAAAAATAGAAAAATAGTTTTATCAACTTGAAAAAAAAAACTATTTCCTGTTTAGTTAAAAAATTATATAAAAAACAAAAAAAAAATCTATTTTTTCCCTAATAAGCGATTAAAGTTTGTGTTTGTATGTTTCTAAAACAAAATAAACACAAACTTTCCTCTGTCTGTATCCAACAAAAAATTAATGAATAATAGTGCTTGTTACTGTTAGTTAATAAAATAACACAAAAAATACTTTTTTCTTTCTCCAATAAAATTCTAAACTCACCCTGATCTCGCAACACTGTGACCGCTTCCAGAACTCTCTTAGTATATATACAGGGCTCATAATTATCCATTTCTTGAGTGACAACCGAGCAAACTCTGTAGAAGTAATAACATTGTTTTCTTTATCGTGGCTATAATGTATTTGGTAATTCTAGCATTTCCAAATGTTTACATATAATATAAAAATAATAAATCACAGGTATACACATCCCCTGTATAAGTAATACACACTTGTTTTTATCGTTTTTTTTCGTACATATAAAGTATTTTATGATGCTAGTAGCTCCAAATATTCTACCAAATACATATATTTCATATAAAAATGTTTACAAAGAACACATACTGTATAACTAATAATGATAACATTTGTCTATTAATATATTATTTTCAAATGTTATTTGCATAATATATATAAAATAAAATAAAAAAAATTTTTTTTTTTATGAAATTTATGTCTTTAAAAGTGGATTGTGGATTCGATTCCCACCCGAGGAAATGACTATTTTTTTATTTCTCCACTCTGGTGAACTAACAAAGCGCGGCGTTGAGTTTCACCGCCGCCACTAAACACACAATAAACGAGACACAGAACGGAGTGTCTCGACACTAGGTTCTCTCTTGGTAGTTTAGGTCGGTTTGGTATTTAGGTGGTTAGTCTCATCTGTCGGGTGAGGAAGGCAGCAAAGCAATAATTAATAAATATCTAATTTAAAGATACATAATTCCACAGTGAGTAACTCACCTGGTGGCGCGGCCGCGTATGGCTCCCGCAGTGCGCTCCAAGGAGTCCGGATCGCCCTCTTGCAGCGCCACCACGCACTTATTAACATCTTCCAAGATGTGATTCTCTGTGTTTTTTTTTATTGAAAAATAAAGAATAAAATTATAATATCCATTTTTAAGTATCACATTGCCGTGGGACAATGTCTGTTAGCATAAATAATTGTGGGTTCGATACACACCTGGAGGAATGATTATATTTAAATTATTCTCATTTCCCCGCTCTGGTAAGACAAAGCGCGGCGTTGAGTTCCGTCACTTGACACGCAATGCCGCCATTTAGAGCGTTGCGTGGAGAACGGAGTATATTGATACTAGGTTCTCTCTGACTAACAAAGATTTGAGCTAGGCAGAGAGTCTACAATGTACAATTAATAATAAGACACTATGTTTGTTACTTATTTAACCATTGCATGTTGGGTGATGGCCTTTACACTGCCTTGTTTTACTAAATCGGGGAAGAACCTGTATCACATTTCCATCATGCGGGCTTCAGACCCACAAACAAGCTTACATCTCTTAGCAAACATCCATTAAAACCCTCACCGCTGACCGCCAAGAAGTCGTCGATGGTGGTGATGTCGTCCACGGCGTCGGTGAGCAGCCGCACGGCCGCCTCCCACGCGCGCGCGAAGGCCGACGCGTTCTCCTGCGCCACGCGCGAGCGCACGCGCGCCGCCAGCACGCGCGCCGCGTTGATGACCTGGCGGCGCTTTACTTTACTACGCTTCTTTTTTGTTCGGACAATCGGTTGGCAAGAGAGGTTACTATTTATCAAACTATTTTAAGAAAATTGAAAAACTGTGTCAACGTTAACAGTTATTTTTATTAATATTACTATACTGTCAAAGGTCTGTCATCTGTCATGAGGTGTATCAAAATTATTCTATTCTACATCGTCAACATGTCGTCCCTCTCACCTGAGGACAAAGCGCCTCGATCTGTCCCGCAGCGTGACGCACCATCTTCACCCCGTCCTCGTTGTTGGACATGGAACACACTAGGTTAGCCACCTGTGAGGAAATAAAATAAATTTATTCATATACATATATAATATAATTACAAATGAAATTTAAAAAAAATATATTAATTAAATATAAAATATCTCGCTATATAATCACAAGAAAATATCTATCTTTATAAAGATATACAAAAAATGGAAAGTAATAATATAAAAATTATATACTTCACAAAAAACAACATATTGTATATCAATATTATTAAAAATTCGTCATTACAAATAAACACAATAACCTACAATAAATTATCATATTTATTTATTTTATTTTTAACTGAACTATAGAGAGAAAACTGAGTACAGTTGAATTCGAGGCATTGCGATTTGAGTGGCGTAACTCAACGCCACCTTTTATCTTATCAGAGTAAAGAAATTAAACTAATTTTAAAATAATCATCGAATATCCAACCCACAATCATTGCGTTTATTACGTTATCTTATATCTTACATAAATATGCTTTTACAATATTGAACTCATTTAAAACTATTTTCATTACTCCAATCTATTAGGACAAAGCGCAGCGTTGAGTACCGCCATTCAACACGTTATATTTCAAATAAAGACGGTGCGTGTGAGGCGGAGTGCCTTGACGCTGGTTCTTTCTGACAGAGCTTCTATGCGGGAAACAGCGTGAAGCGTGAAAAAAGCTCACCTCGACCAATTTATTAGCGTGCTCAGTAAAAACCGTAGCATACTCTTCTACTTCCTTCTCGTTTCCACTCCGAGCCGCCTCCAAGAGCACCAGCAGGGGCACATTGGTCTCTAGAAAGCTGTAAATAAATAAATAAATGCATTCATAAATAAATATATATATGTAACAAATCAAATTAAATAAAAAGTAAATATATGTGTATGAATATATTTATTTAAAGCTCCAAACAAAAGCAAATAGTTCCAGATCCTCCATCCAAAGATAATCCTTTTTGCTTTCAAAATATGAACGCCCTTACAAAAGAATTAGTAGTATATGGTAAAATCTGGTAGTAAATGGTAGAAAAGAGTAAAACCTGTCAGACACGTGGTCCACCACGGCCTTCCGCAGCTGACGCCGCAGGTCCTTGGTCTTCTCACGCATCTGCTCCACGGCGCGGCCCAGCCCCTCCGACTGATCAGCGCGACCCGCCTGCACAGACAACAAACCCAACCTATACGTTCTCCAAGACATTGCGTGCCGAGCGGCGCACTTCTCGCAGAACGGCATATCTTCACATTATGTTATCTAACTGACTACTACACTGTTATACACATGCGCAATTTTTATAATAGATCATCAATTATGATTGACGATATCCAACGAAGCTTTCTCTTTGATTTCGAAAACAACAAAACAAAGTTTGTGGGTTCATATGCCAACCATTTTTCATTATCAATAAACAACAAATAATGAATAAAAGCAGTTAATAAATTAGCTGTGCCCGCAAATTTATCCACGTGGAATTTTAATAAGTGACTTCTTATTACATTAGATATCTGCCAGTGAAAATCCTGTTAAAATCGGTCCAGCCGTTCCAGAGATTAGCCAGAACATACAGAAAGACAAAAATTGAAAAAAAAAAATTTTTGTATGTTAATGTTAGGTATATGTACCGGGTACATATATATATATATAGTAAAAAGTGGTTATTTTAATATAACAAACGGACACTCCATTTTTATTTAATCGTATAGAATTTAAATTTGTAATTTAAAACAAAAACACTTACATTAGCCATATACTCGTGCAACAGATCCTGCAAGGCTTGACGTACCGCGTTGCACTCGGCCACTATGCGCTCGCGGCGTTCATCTCTGCAAAGGAAATAATAAAGAAAAAATTATCATGTAGATTTCTGGGAGGGGGGAGGGGAGAGGGGGGAGGGGTGTAGGAGCAACACTGCGAGACGATTCTTCAAACAACGGGAGCGGGGAAAAACGCGATTATAAGTTTCATAAACCACACAACAACGAAGTCGCAGTCTACTATTAGTTTTAGAAGCATGCTCTTTCACCGTACGATTATTGAAGTGAAACTAGAGTTTTCAATTACATTTACCATAATAATTCCCCAGGTGCAGATACCTACATAATACATATAAAATTTAAACAAATAAGTAGCAATTTCAATTATTTCCATGCATGCTCAAACATACAGTATACAAAGAAAATTGCAACAATCATATAACCAATTTATTTTCAAATAAACACAGAGATGCTCTTTTTCATTTCCACCATAAAAAACTTGTAAAACGAATTGAATATTTTGTACGCGAGCCTGAACACAAGGTGAGACATTATTATATACAGAAAAATATGTGATATAAGTAAACAAACATATTATTACATAACGTCTAAAATTTTTAACGTAGCGGGATTTCAACCCGCGCCTCCTGAAAGCGGCCGTGACCGCTATGCTATGCGTTTTACATCCAGCTAGGTCGAAACACTTATTACAACTATTTTTGGCTGTGATTATCTCTGTAGAGAGCTTTTTGCCCACTGCCCACTCACCTGGTGCAGGAGCTGTCCGCCATCAGAGCCGCCCCGGATATGATGGACTCCAGGCGCTCCTCCAGGGAGGGGCGCGTGCGCAGCTCCGAGTACGTGAGCGGCGCCATCACCATACGCGCCTGGGAGAGGCAGAGAGAAACCGAGGAATTACTCACTTACTTCGAAGGCAATATTAAACACGACCTCACACACTAAATTCATAATATTATAAATGCGAAAGGAGCTGTCTGTCTTTCTGTCTGTGACGTCATCACGGCCGAACCGCTGAACTGAACTTGAGGGTGATGGGATGAACATAAGCTACTTTTTCAACTATTCGTTTTTTTGTTATTCCAGGAATTTCATCATTTCACGAAATTGCTGCCGAAAATACGCAACAGCTTTAATTCACGCGGGAGAAGCCGCGAGCGGGTCGCTAGTTTACTGTATACATACATTTTATATTGAAAAAAATAATTAATATAAAAAATATACCATTACATTTTGGATCATTGCTAGGAGTAGACAAATCGGAGAAACAGTTCTCAACAATGATAATATGTAGTGTCGCAGTGTGACTGTAAACGAAGGATAGTTGTGGGTTCGACACACTCTCGTGGGAAATTAATAAATAAATTATAAATTATTAATTGCATAATAATTAAAGGTTACCATCTGTACAACTCAACGTACATACATTGTTATCACAAAAAATAAAGAAATAAACTATTTAATTGAAAAAAAAATTCGAAATATCCAATTCAAATCAAATTATTCAAACAACAAAAAAAACAAATAAGAATAAAACTCACATCAAAATCATCCAAGGCTTGTGCCAGTTCTCCGGGACCCTCAATGGGCACCCTGTTAGTGCCTGAAAAGTAAAAGAAAAAAAAACTAAATGAAAAACAAAAACACATTCAAATACAATTTATGTATGTATGTATATAGAATCGTTTAAATACTTTATTTTGATTATTGTGAGGGCGGAGGATGTGCGGTGTCAGGTGGAAATGGTAAGTATGAGATAGATAATGAGAGGAATCTGGTGAAAATGGAATTTGGTGGAGTTGGAGGACAGGTAATCGATCGATACATATAATAAAAATATAACCGATCGCTGTCCGTACATGGTAGATAAAAGAGATGATGGTAGAATATATTATTATCATTGTAAAAGAAACCAAATAATGATTTTATATTTTCATTTCTGTTTGTCTGTGCGTTTGTGCATGCTACTCTCACAAACGGCTGAACCAAATATTATTAAAAACAGTTTTGATTATTGTATTTTAGTAAACTTTTTGTGTAAAAGTTTGTGATTTAAGTAAGAAGTATGCGGGCGGAATTACTAAATAGTTACAGTCGTGTAACTTACGCAAAGTCGCTAGAATACACCACGTTGTGTGTAGGTAGTGTAGTGTAATTTCATACCAGAATTGGGCGGCAACGGTCGTCCTTGCGCGACCGCTGATATAGTGTCGACGGCGGAGCACACTGCTCGCAGGACGAAGTCGCGGTTGGCCTTCGCAGCCGCGAGCTCCGGATGTCGCACGTATACCTGCACACGTAGACACATATAGATGCACAAATCCATTAAAAAAACCCGGAAATATTTTGGAAAAATAAAAATCCAGAAAGACTATGTATATGTCAACATTTTTTAAAATGTTATTCGCACACTTAGGAAATTGAAAAAGATATATTTAGAAAACGTATAAAAAATAGGATGCAGCGGGATTTGAATCCGCGCCCCTTGAAAACCGTTTAGGCGCTTTGACCGCTAAGCCATGCGTTCTATTTCCAGCTACGTCGAAATTCTTATACGCTTGGCATTCTATCATCAAATTTTTCCTCGTTGAGTATATCTACATTCTGATTTAACTGTACTTTCATTGTTAATTTCACATTGTCTAACTAAGGAATTGCCTTCGAGCGGGAATTGAATCTACGACGATCGTGTTTAAATTAATTTAAAAAAACAGTCTAACTAAATTTGTTATAATTTTCATAGACTTAGACATTCAATCAGTTTAAGAGCATGTCGTAATCACCTCTTTCTGTTCTACGGAACACAATATCTGTATGGAACTGCTTATAATATAATAAATAAGGCAATGTAAATATTAATTTTCATATGTATGCAAATATTTTGAATCTGTTATGTAAAATTAATGAAACGAAATACTAATTATATCATTTTTTGTGCCAGTCTTTTTATTCCAACTTATCTGAAAGTTGTTACAAGACTAATCTCATTCTTTCATTTCTTTAAAAGAAAAGGAACACTACCTAGATCCTGTAAGCCTACCTTGGAAGCAGTTAGCAGCATAGTGGAATGCTTCTTCAGAACAGCTCTGGCTGCAGCCAGCTCATCCTTCATCCTGGGTTCCTTGAGCTCCTTCTGTCTCCTAGCAGCTTGAGCTGCTAACTCGTTAGCCGATCTACCAAACTGACGAGCTGATTCGAGGAGTTCCGATTGTGATGATGCGGACTTGAGCTTGTCCAGGTCGTTTTCCACCTGAAATTGGTGTTCCTTATTGGTCTCCAGAAATAGAAAATCGTATAAAAATAATAGAGTAGTAACGTAGCTATAGACAGTGAAGCTATAGCTTAATTATCTAAAGAGTTTAAACAGCTTGCAAGAGATGCGGATTCAAATCGTGCTACGATCAAATTTGTACACCGTATTACCGGTTATAAGTGATATTTTTCATATCCAAAATGATGAATAGCACTTTAATCATTATTAAAATTTTAAATTCGTACACAGAAAGAATCTGCTATCAGTCAATTCGTTTCTTTTCTCAACTCATGTCACTAATAACATTACGTGTTGAGTAGTGAAACTAAACACCGGGTGTTGTCTATATTGATCACAGAAATGCCTTTAATATAAATATATACTATATATTAATAAATTAGTTGTGCTTGCGACTTCGTTTGCATGGAGTTCTCTTTATTATATCAGCTATCTGCCACTAATAGTTCCGTCAAATTCAGTCATGCTTTTCCAGGGATTTGCCGGAACAAATAGACAGACGCAAAATGTAAAAAAATATTATTTATGTATATGTACCGAGTACACATACAAATGTATGTATTTTAATATTACCAAACAGACACTCCAATTTATTTTATTTGTAAAGGTAAATAAGTTACAAAAAGTAACAAAGTAACATCCCTGAATTAAAAGAAACCACACCTAAACTCTTGTATAAGAACTATAACCTGGTAAAAGCACTCACCGTCCTCAAATTGGAAAGCAGAAGATGGACATCCACCATGTCGGCGAGGATCAGGAGACGGGTGACGGCGGAGAGGAGGCTTCTAGCCGCTCTCACCATGCTAGAGCGAACTGAAGAAGCGCAAGGCTCCTCGGAGAATTCACGGGCTGCTAGGCTCATTGCTGCCCCTATTTTTAGAAACGTTATAAACTTCACGCATATCAGGGAGTGAAGAACCTAGTGTCAAGACACTCTGTTCTCCACTTGCGGCCTAAATTCGACACATTCCGTGTTGAATAGCGGAACTCAACGTCGCACTTTTCTTGTCTTGCCAGACCAGCAAAAGGATAATTTAAATATTATTATGCCTCAGAGTGTGTATTGAACCCACAAACATCGCGCTTATAGTCAGACCTGTCCCACCGCGCCCTCAGAAACGAAACCTTTGGAAACAATCCTTAGTGACTCTATTATTTTTATTTCGACACTTAATAGTGAAAGGTCAATTGAAAGTTTATGCAACTTTAGGAAATTCTCATTCTGTATAGTCTTCTGATTATTGTGGGCTGTAGAGAAGGTCATTCCATTCTTCACTTTCCGCCATTACTTGGACATGGAGTATTAGGAGGCGTTACCAAACGCCTTACTCTGTTTAACGTAATTGGGGAAACGTACACATTTGTAATATGATTTTTCCGGATTGAACCCATCTGCTTCAACTATTCCTAAGTTTCCCTCTCTCGAGGAGCTTAGCTAATGCGCATTTTTAAAAGGTCCTTTGAGCCTACACTTGTCCGAGACTCTCCTTCTCTGCAACCCGATGGAAGCATGCATGGTGGATTAATGGAATACTAAAGAAATTCATCTCATACAGTATGTATATATCCATACTGGGTATATACCCAGTTTTAAAAAAAGTTTGGACTCACCAGCCTTCCTTACTTCCTCCACAGCTGCCAACATCTCCTGGGTTATCTCGGGGTTCTCGTAGGCGATAGTCTGACCTCGTTCTATGAAGATCTCGGTGGCGCGCTCCACTGTTGCGACTAGAGCACTGGCTCTCTTTGATTTGCCGGCTTTTAAGAAAGAAAAAGAATGCTAGTTGAAGAACAAGTAGATAGAAAGATATATACATATATATCTTTACATTACTACATAGTAATGTGGAACAGTTGAACAGATGTCGCTGAAAGATGAAAATCGTTCAAGCTTTCGTGTGTTCAAGTTCAAAATTTTAAAGGCTTCGCTCCGCATTTCACTAAAATCGACTCAGCAGTTTATCCTTTACAGACTTAACAGACAGACAAAACTATTTTACTTTTACAAAAAATGTTATAGATCTTTATATTAGTTACTGGCAGTTTCTTTTTTTTATCTATTCTTGGCATTGTCTAGATAAATTGTGTTAGGATTTTAAGTAAAAAAGTTAGATCTGAGGCTGTATTACCTTCTGTTAGTCAAGACCTATAGTATTAAAACAATAGGTCACAAATAAACTGCCTCCCTGTTTTATAGGCCATCATGTTACAGTGGGACAGTCTTAGTGTAAATACAATGGTCGTAGGTTTAATACACACTTGGTGAAATAATTACATATAGTCCCTGCACCGGTAAAAAAAAGAGCGGCGTTGAATTCCGACATTCTACACGTGATGAGTGTTTAGAACCATCATAAAACATATTGAGTTTTTAATGGGGATTTTGAAACATCCCCATTAAAAACTCATTATAAAAAAAAACTTACGCCGTTTCTTCTTAGCAGCTTTGTCCTTGCTATTGACGAGGGTTGTCACCTGCAAGACCAGAGGCTCGAGCGTCCGTTCTACTGACATGGTCCTAATTTCCAAATTCTTAGGATCCCACTTGAGGATCAGCTGCCCGGAAGTGCCGTAGGGGTCTGCTAAGGTTGACATGATAACTGAAATTATTAGATTGGAAAATAACTGAAGACAAGCATATATCTAAATGATAATTTTAAATGTATGTGATTTATTATAAATCTTAATTTTTTCACATTTTTGGACATTTTACTAAGATTTATAGATATACTAAGAGAAGAAACTCTTTAACATTCTATAGATTTTATGTGTCCCAACTTATCTCATAGTGGTGCTTGGAGCAGTACCTGGGATTAGCAACCCAAGAAGTGTGTATACCACTTGCCTTCACTGTCCAAGATCCTCTCCCTACCTAATCAAATTTCAAACTATCCTACTAATTCTGCCTTGAAATAAGTTTAGAAATGAACTGATAATAGATCTAGACAGGCTGAGCTCTTTTAGTACATTACATTGAGATTTGCTATTATACTTCTTGTGCCAACTAATATATTAAAATACATAATTATAATCTAATTCCACTTCTATTATGACAACTTTTAACAACTGAAACAATTTAAAGTATTCTTTACACACTTAGGATATAAATAACACTTTAAATATGTTAAAATATTTTATAAATAGCTTCTCTCTTTAATTCTATTTCCTCTATGTTGTCTGGCCAATTGTTACAGGGCCTGCCAACTTTCTTTTCCTTTGAATTTTCTTTTAGTCTTAAAATAATGCAGTTTAAATATCCGTTTTTCTATATTAGGGCATTCCATGTAGGTATTAGATATGCATAATTTAATAATATGAATGTAATAAGTTCTTTAATTTTCATGATTATTCACATTTTGAAATGAAACTATTTTTAACCACATTTATTGCTTATAATATTAGTATTTAAAAATACATTTTAGATAACAAGTCTCAATACAATCACACCAGAGAGCAAAATACAGTCAGCTCATTTTGCAAGAATCCAGATCTGTACAGGCAACTAAGAAATCATTGGTGGTAGTAAGCTATAATAATTGTATCAAATGACAGACAAATGCCACCTCAGTCTACCTGTGACACGGACTACTGTAAAGTGTTAGAAATGTTGGGTTCTAAAATGTATTTTTGAATACCAATATTATACACTATTGATTCAGTTAAAATTATTTACATTTCAAAATACTAATGAAGCGGGATTTGAACCCTATCCAAGTGCTCTATTCAATCAAGCTATCCATTATTGAACATATATGTTAGTGGTAAGACTATCTCCAAGAGATGCCAATTTGAGTCCTGCTACATTCAGTTAGTGACTCGTTATGGTTTTTCTATCATAATTGTGTTAATATCACTATAAAAATATAAAAACAGCTATGGACTTTTATCTATGTCAAAATTGATAAACATTTATACACAAACAAATATAGAGTATTCTGTTAATGTTTTACATAATATAATTTGTAGCTTTCTTTGTTATAGTAAAGAAACTAGTACAACATTCAGAAATCGAAACATTCCGTGTTTAGTAGCGGAACGCAACGCCGGCAACTAATTTTTAATAAGACGTACTAAGTTTAAATTCTGTACAGAATTTACACTTTGTAGAGTGTCTTATTAACACGATGTATTTATAGTGAAATAATGAATTATCTTATAGCTTCAACAAGCTTCGTGAAAGTATTTATGAGTCATCCCTTGAATCGATTTCTTGATGGGTTTTCCATCAGATCAGCATAGATTGTAACATTTACAAACTAAATAACTCACTTTTGTTAAAGTTACAATTCAAAAGATGTTAGTTAAGTAAAAATAAACAATAGGGAAGCTTTAAATATAACACGACCGATTAAAAAGCACGCAATTTCAATACAATTCGTTTTAACGAAATGTCATCTTAATTTGGTTGAATAAAATATTGACATTTATAAATGGGACTTTTACCTTGGAATTGATGGATTTTTCGTTGTATTTACACTAAAGTTATATGAAATTTTACTTAATTACTTTATTAGACACTTACAATTACACAATTATTTACAAAATATCACAAATTATTTAACAAAATCAGCGAAAACAGGCGAATGTACCATGTAGGCGTGTCAAAAACAATATCACTAAGTCAATGTTGCTAGAGTCAATGTTAAATTATTTAATTAAGATAAAATTATTGCCATTAGAACAATTTTGACGTGCTATTTTATAAACTACTTAACATATATATTTTAACAAGCTACTATTATTAAAGAGGACAGGTCAAGTCCTGTTTTTGAATTCGTATAACTTGGAATTTCATCGTAAGTTCTTTAAAATTTTTATGTATTTCAATTTTCTGAGTGTGTGAATAACACTTTAGTGTATAAAAAAAAAAATTAATAACATTCTCTTGCCAAAACGATTATTCGTAGAATAACCTTTTGGTAGCAGAAATTTGTAAAAATCTCTCTACAGAGATGTTAACAAGAAAAATAAGTTATAATAAGAATTTCGGCATAGCTGGATGTAGAACGCGTGGCTTAGCGGTCAGAGCGCTTGGACAGTTTCCAAGAGGCGCGGATTTGAATTTTATAAGCTTTCTAAAAATATTTTTCTATTTAGTAAGTGTAAAAATAACTCTTTAAAATTTTCAAAATATATGTGACATAAATATATGACATGTGGGCACTAAATAATATATAACCCACTACTCATGTCGCAACTTAATAAGAAACCCCACTGTGCGGATATTTACTCGTCGTTGTGGGTAGATAGATCGATATGGTTAGGAATGACTTTCGAGCGTAGGTAATAGCGGCTCCTATCTCGTCATGATTACGTCAGAAACTACACAGTACATACCCGTCACGTCGCAAGGAGAGGAATTCTGATGCATTGCCTGGACTTGTGATTCAAGTATTAAGTATTAAAGACATATCTTTAGAATGCAAACACAATTTGCACGAGCCCCTCTCTCTACCTAACTAACACCTAAAAGCTGATGCACAGACAAGGCCTCACGCCTTGTAACGATCACTCAAAGAGTAATTAATACATGGCGCTAAAGTATGCGTCGACATAGACATTACAATAATAATATCCTCTCTAGCGAAGTCGCCAAAGTTGTACATTTTCTGTATATTTTAGCTATATCCAAGATACGTCAGTTTTGTTTGTTAAATGTTTAAAATAATTTCTTGTCTTTTTGCCGCTTTAAATATTAAAAAAAATTTAAAATATTATAATTATGATTAGATAATTCTGTTTTCATATCATGTTATCTGTGCTACGTGCACACATACTTGGCCATATTAATTTAAAAAAACAACATCTTCAGTTACCAAATAGTTTTTATATAAATTTTATTTTTTAATTACCACGAGTAACTAAAAATACAATTTATTATAATCACCCTTATAATATTATAATAAATGTATATAAATATTCAGCTAAAATCAAACGCCTCTTCTAACTCTTTAAACATATCTGTGTAACCATCAGTACTATTAGTCGTTGTAGAGAATAGATTATTTAAATCTTCTTTCATGATATCCTCAATTTTCTTTTTCTGTTCATAATCTTTTATATTATTTATTTCAGAGTTATTTAAATAATGATTTACATCAAAAGTAATGTTTTCTATAGTAGTATGATTCATAGTAGTATGATTCATAGTAGTAAATGATTCAGCTGTTGTTACATTATTTTCGTTTTTACTTAACACTTCAACTTCTTTATTATCTATATATTTTTTAGTTATTTCTCTTTCTTTTCCTGTTACATCTGTACTTGTACCTGAATCGTCTTTTTCTAAAAACATCATTTCATTTATTACAGTTGTATTATTATCAGTATTTACGAGACTTTGTGCTCGTCTATTAAGATACAAATTATTGGTTAAAATATTTGTTGATTTTTCATCTTTTTTAATACCGAATGTTGTATTCTCTTCAAGAATGTCAGCATTTGTAGTTTTAGTTTTGGATGTTTTTGGTAAACTACCGAAGTGCTCATACGAAGATGAATATTTATCAAATTTAGCAAATTTCTTTTTGCTTGAAACTTTTGAAGTTTTAAACTTTGTTGTACGTTGTTTATGATGCCTGTAATCATAAAGAAATTGAATATTATTTAAATTATATATTAATAGTATCTGTATGCAACTATGTTTTTGTAGACTTTATGACCCTTCCCACCGAACTACACATCACGCTGGGTATTTAGTATATGAATTCGAACCCGTTTTCCCTGATTTACTACCAAAATACTAAAATAACAGACTTGATACAAAAAATACAATAAACCTCAAAGTTTTCAACTCCCCAGTAGTTGTTGGGTCACCGTCAGAAATATCCATAATTTCTTTCCCAACGGCCAGTTTATTACTGTAGTCACTTAAATCATTCTTGATATTTGTTTTTTCAGTTCCTTTTGCAAACGAATTTTCAGATTTCACAGTTTTTAAATTTTTTACCATTGCCCTATTCATTTTGAAGTTTTTCTTAATGTTATTTATTTCAATGCTACTTGGATATAGCGTTATGTAAGTTAGCTTTTTAGAAAATCTCGTCCTTCTCACTCTATTTTTTATAGTATGTGTTTCTTTGTTACTTTCTTTCTCATCAGATGTCTCATCGTCTTCCGGTTCAAAGCTTTCTGATTTTTTTTCTATATTTCCATGATCATTTTCTATCACATCACTTGTCAAAATAAGACCTTCAAGAAAGGATAACACAATTTTTTTATTCTTTTTTGTCAAAGCGTCATATTTCTCTAATATATCATAAATAATATTTTGTGCAATAACATTCAATTCTTCTTTTGATCTTTTCAAATTGCGACGAAAAAGCGTTAGTTTCTTTAGGAACCTTGAAATATCTCTTTTAGAGTCTTTTTTATAAATTATATTAATTAATCTTGTTAGTTTATTATTCTTATCTACCTGTCTTAGTAATTGGTCCAGTTTTGCACGCACATTACTAGGACTTTTACTAAGATTACCAAATTTATTGCTTAAAAGTCTTCTCATATCACGATATTCGAATGAATCTTCAAAGATAAATGTTTTAACTTGATCACCAGCTACGCCAAATATTTGTGTTATTTCATCATCTTTCAAAGACTTAACAACTTCAATTAAATTTTTAAGGAGATCTGCCAAAGACTCTGATTTATTCTGCCTTGTCTTAACTTCTTTATTATTTCTTAGTACATTTTTAACTTTATTTACAAATTTTTGTATATTACTAAGCATATGAATGTCTTTATCGTTGTCTAGTTCGAATATGGTTTCCAATTCCAGGTTAACGCTTTGAGATTTTAATGTTATGGTTGCATCTAGAAATTATTTTTTATGTATTACGTAACGTTTTAGTACAATTGAATCATTGACAGCAAATGTATGTTTTGAGTTTATATTACAATTCGAGAAGATGGTTTTTTTACAATATAGGAAGAGTGACCGCAGGGGTTCAAGGAAGATTGGAGCTGTTCCCGTGGCCACAGCTCGTGGCTGTCACAAGCCGAAGCCACGGGCGGCTAGTCAGGCAGCTTATGTCAGCCGGCCTGGAGCCACATTTATTCAAGTCCTTAATCAGGCGGGTACCCTTTCAGGAAGAGAGAACCTCGTTTCAATATACTCCATTCCCCTCTTTCCGTCCGAATTCGAGACTTATTTAGGATATATCTTATCATCACACTTTGCCTTACCGAAGTGGTGAAATGAAAGTAATTTGAATTAAAACATTTTCGCGATAGAAATCACAACCAATCACTGCTGTCCCACTGCACCACGATGGCTTCAAAAATATTTAATTTTATGATATATGTAGATGTTTCTTTGGTCTAATAGATAATGGTTGTAGATTTATAAAAATAAAATTAAATTCTACTGAAAAATGAATAATAAATGTAATTTTTTTAACATTTTAAAGTGTTATTCATACTGTTAATAAATTGGAAAATATATTTAAAAAACGTAAAAGAAATTGTAAGCAGCGGGAATCGAACCCACGCTTCTTGTTTAAACCCACGGTTTAAAAATGTTAAAAACATTGAATATATAACATTCTCTCTCGCCAAACGATTGTTCGTAGAATAATCTTTGGGTAGTAGAAATTTGTAAATTTAGATATTATAGATGCCAACAAAAAAAATAAGTTGTAATAAGTGTATGAGAATTTCGACGCAGTCGGATGTCTAACGCATGACTGAGCAGTTTGGACAGTTTCCAAGAGGCGCGGGCTCGAATCCCGCTGCGTTAAAAAAATATGATGTAATTTTTTAGGTTATTAAAAATTGTTTTTAAAAATATAATATCTTCAATATACAAATAAAATTCATAATATAGCGGTGCAGTTACTGACAATAAATAAACAATATGTAAAAGTAAATTTAAATACATACCAATTAAAGTGAAAACCAATATCACTAAGATTGGCAACATTTTATTTCTACTATACTACTATACTAGTTAACGCCTGCGACTTTCTGTGCGTACGTTTCAATAATAATTATCAACCTTGTGGCTACTCAACATATCAGAGCTAACCACACTTTTTCTTTACTTCTTTGCGACTTTCTGTGCGTACGTTTCAATAATAATTCTCAACCTTGTGTTTACTCAACATATCAGAGCTAACCACACTTTTTCTTTACTTCTTTGTTTTAAATTGAATTGTCTATTTGCACTATGAGTTTGTAAAAATAAGCTGGGGGATCTAGCATGTGATGGGTGGAGAGAGAGAAATAAGTGAACAAATAAAGTTTAATAGACAAAAAATTAAGTCACAATAAACAAATATTAAGTTAAAGAACTGCAGAACAGCGTCAATGTATGAATGTAATGAATGGAATGGATGAATTGTTATGGAATGTCATTTGACTTCTGCCAAAAATGTAATGGATCTTACAAGTACACTTTTCTTTAACCATTTAAACACCAACAATAAAATTATTTGACTTTGACTTCAGAATTTTCTGTTTCTCTCTTTTATATGTATGAATATTATCTAATCACTCCTGCACTAAGTTCGATGTGGTTCGCAGTTATATTTCTACAGGCATTGCTTAAAGTTTGGTGTATCATATTATAATATTTTATCTAGAAAAGAAGAGATATTTAAATTTATCTAAAGAAGTATGATATCATTATATGGTATGGCTGTAAACCCGATTGATTGTAGGTTCGATTTACACTAGGGGAAATGATTATATTTAAACTATTTTCATTCTTCTGCTCAGGCAAAAAGATAAAAGCACGGTGTTGAGTTCCTCACTCAACACGCAATGTCTCGATTTCGGGCGGAAGCGGAGAACGGAGTGTCGTAACGCTAAGTTCTCTCTGACTGCCCTGGTATGCGGGTAAAAGCGTGAAGCTGTGAAATAAATAAAAACAAGTTCTGTAATACCAAAAATTCTACATCAGACTTTAACTATCTTACTGCGTAATGCGACCTTAAGTAGTGTTTTATACTGACTCCAATTTGTATAAACATACTTAAATCTACAAACATACTTAAATCTTCATTTTATATATAACTAAATATATAAAACAATGTTTACAAGTTATATCGTTTTTGATAAATTTTATGATGTTTGTTTGATGGAAACGATTTTCATGACTATACAATTTTTTTATATATTTACAATAGTGTTAGTGATAAATTTATTAAGATGTGGAGGTAATTGCGAATTGTTACAAACCTTGGGTTCGATTCTAACTCGAGGAAATGCTTACTTAAAGACATTTTTATTGTCTAGACATACATAACTTTTTTATATTATTTGTTTCTTTCAGCCAGAGAAATACAATATATGAGAAAAAGCCTGTATTATCCATACCAGATGACTCACAAATCAATTTACCTGAACTACAGAAGGCAGTACGATTATGATTCTATTACAGAACTAACCACATCTATTTACTTGCCAAATTTTGATAAAACTATTACTACAGCAGAATATCAGACAGAATCGGAAAGTATTTTTTCTTTACCTACTCCTTTAACTTCGCATACTTCTTCTATAGATCCAAATTCTTCTGATAATACTAATACTGTAAATAATACTGTAACTGTTAACACTATTCCTGATGTAAATGGAAACGTAACTTCTTCAGTTCTGGACTTTGATAATACAACTACAGAAGTATTTAATGAAACTGAGACCTTACTGGAGGATACTTCAACTTCAAGTTCTATTGGAACTAGTATGATCTCGCCGCCAACTTTTGAGCCGTTTTCTCCAGGAGTAATACAGGCAAATACAAGTAAGTATTTTCATGGACTGTCCTATCAGGCGCAGATAACCTTGTCTGAAGCACAGTTAAACATAGCAGTATTTGTACCTGCGCCACTCTTTACAGCCCTTGACGCATTGGATGATTGGATCCAATTAAAATATAGATTTAATTTAAAATTTTATACATTTTGTCCTAATTTGAAATGAGTGAATATGACAACTTGCACGCTCGCAACTTCTTTTACTTGTAATATGTGACATTTGTTATACCGTTTTGATTTCTATCGATAAGATAATTGAAAAATTTAAAAGTAAAAAGCCTTTTTTCCGTTGTCGGGGTGAACTCTAGCCAATCTTTTGTAGTTCTTCCTTACATTTCCCAAGGAATATAGATCCCAAATTTCATCTATATCTTCAATAGTTTCACCTGCGCGTTAATTTACAGTTAATAAAAGCAGAGTTTTAAAGGTATAATTAAAAATTGTCAAAAACGAAAGGTGAGGTGAGGTGGTGGAACAAAGTAATAAATAAAAAAAAAATACTTTTTAATATTTGTAGCTCATTTAATATCAACAACAACTCTGGATCCAATCGTCAAAGAAATAAAAGAATTGAGTCGCAAAGATGGATATTTTACAGCGAGTTTGATCGTGATGACAAAAGCTTTGATGGCAATGAATGAAACTAATGCAAAATGTGTATTGACTTCGTTAAATTTCGCGGTTGAAAGGTACTATTATTTTGATATAGACGTGTCTTTCTTTCTTTACTTGATTTTTCTTTGTTTATTTTTTTCTTCTTCACTTGGCTCTTCTCTTCTTGGCTTGCTTGAGAGCTCTAGCAGTGTAAGTTATTTTTGATAGAATATCTGTACTTAAATTAGACATGTGGACGCAGTGGGACAGGATCTAACATTTGCCCGCTCTGGTAAGATGAAATATCTCAATTAATTATCCCTTTCGCTCATTCTCTTTTTCATTCCCACTACTGTTATACTGTAAAAGTGCCATACTTTCTTCAGCTATGTCCGGGAAACTTTAAGAGAACCTACTGTTTAACGCCGTGCTTTGTCTTGTATAGACAGAGTCGCAGAGTCGAGAAATGAAAATGATTAAATCATGATCATTTTACCGAGTTGGAATCGAACCCACAACTAATCGCGATTATACTCAGACACTACAACGAACGTCATCAATGTACCAAGATCAGTCATCTAACCCGTGAGTTGTAGAGATATTCGTTAAATTAGAACGAAAACAAAAAAAAGAGAAAATTTTAAGCTTTTAATAAAGGCAACAAAATATTTGGCACTGGCAAACAAAAACGTCCTATTTGAAACACTTTTGAAGTTAACTAGCTATTATCGTCACTTTTGTTCTATGGTACTAAATAGCATTATTTTATTTATATAAAATAATATTTAATTTACAGATTAGAAAGCGAAAACCAGGTCTCCATATTCGGAGGACCACCCGCGCAGATTTTCATGACTACTCTCCAATCACTAGCTGTAGAGCCTGTGGATGTTATGAAAAGTATGTTAAATTGTTTTTTTAAAGTTATAACTTAAATATCTTTGTTTAATCTCTTCTAATCTTTTAGATTTCAAGACACACATAGAGAACTTAGTACATGAAATAGAAAAAAGAAAAACATTTTGTATATATTTTTTGTCAGTTTGAGATCTAATATTGACCCAAATGGTGAATCAATGTTTCACTTTAATGGAAATATTTACTTAAATCCAAATATTATATCTGATCTGGTAGAGCTGTGTGACAGTCTGTGACTGGAAGCGCCATTGGATTTGAGTTCAATTTCCACTTGGACGAATGATTGTATTTAAAATATTTTCATTTCTCCTCTCTGGGTATCTAAAACAAAAGGTTGCACACAACACGGAATGTGTCAAAATGAAAATGTCTCAAAAGTGTGAAGTGTGATGAGTACAAACTTTGTTCTTTAATATAACAACGTATTTTTTTATCGGACGTCTTGCCCAACTAAAATTGAAACTATGGCGATCAGTTAAGCGTATTCCAAATATACTATGAAACGGAGGTATTGTGTGTTAAGTGGTGTAATGCAACGCAGCGGTTGGTTTTAATAAATGAACGGGTTAATAAATGAACGGGTTTAAGCGGGTTTTTTTAATCCTACACCTCAGTCGCAAGTCCCAGGCACTGCTCCAAACTCCTCTCCCAGCAATGCACGGTGAATCCATGGAAAGCTAAGGAGCTTCTTCTGATTCCAGATCAGCTCCAATACACAATCTATTGTATTGAAAACCGGAAGTCTTTTCTCGACGAAGACACGAACACTCTGATAGACATAATCGACACAGTGTACCTAGAAAGAGATGCAGAAGATATAGCGGGAGTTGTGGAAGATCTAAGGTCCTCAAACTGCTCTCGATCTAGGACCCTGATTGGGAATTTAATCAATGTGTTTATTTTCTCCCCGTTCGAAAGAGTGGAGGGAACAGCTCGGCAGAACGTGATTATTGCAGGAATTAAACATATTATAGATTATAGATTCAAGGATATGATATCATAATGTATATTTTATTTGTTATTTGTAGAAAAATAGAGCGTAGAACGGAGTGTCTCAGCTCTCTATACTAGTTAGTTATTGATTTAGCCCTTTTTTACTGTAGATTTATCCAGTTAAATAAAGAAGATATGTGAATTAAAGTAAAATTAAAATTATTCTTAGGTGATATATGTGCTCTTGTTTCAAATAACTCATTACTTCTTACTACTATAAAGTGTTCAAAATTGGTGTAAAAATGTATTATATAATACCTAATTGTAAGCGAGCTACAGAGATTAAGTTTAAGGAAGAAGTCTCTAGTTCCTAAAAAAAAATTATACAGATTATAGCTTTTTGCATTAAAATCTTCCAAATTTTTGCATTAAAGTCTTCCAAATTTCATAAATAAAGGCTTAATTAACAGCTATTGAGATATTAAAAACTTAAAAATTCAGAGTTGTATCAACTCGATCGACTGACGTATAAATACATTTAAAACCTAGCTCAGTTCCATCTGATCTGGAATTTCAAAATTTGGAATCTTGTTAGGTAATTATATGTATATAAAATAAAAATTCAGAAAACATTGATTTTTGATTTTACTTATTTATTTTTTTACCCTAGAAGCTAATTATTAATTAATCAGTTTTAATTATTATATATAATGATTTAAAGTGATAAACAATATCATCCTTGTCTGATGTCAAGAAACTAATGACTGGATCATAGAAAAATCGAAGGGACTCAAATTTTATAGAGATTAGGAACACCAATAGCGGGTATTTATCATATTATCTTATGCATTTATTTACAAAAAGAAATGATTTTTGAAAATGTTTAAAATTTTGAGCGCTCTTACCGCTAAGAACGCGTTCGACATCTGACTACGTTGAAATTCTTATACGCTTATTTCAACTTATTTTTGTTGTATCTCTGTAGACAGATTTTTACAAATTTCTGCTACGCAAAGATTTTTTCTACGAACAATCGTTTAGCAAGAGAGATAGATATGGTATTTAAAAATATTTCTTTAAAGATGTTGTTCAAGCACTTGGAATTTGAAATACATTTTTAGAAAACGTATTTACGAATGGTTGCCGATAAAGAGAAATATTTTGCTAAACGTATAAAATTTGATCGGAGCAGGAAGCCGAACCCGCACCTAGTCTATACGTCCAAGCGCTCTACACAACTGTACTATATGTTGTTATCGAACTACGTCAATACTCTTACCTGTTTGTTACAGGGCTAAAAATTCTTAGTACCTACGTGTCAGTTTCAAATCGGAAATAGAATTTGAAGCCGTGATCATCTTGCGCTATGTGTTCAGCTTCACGTTTTCCCCCGCACTGTAGGGTAGTTTGAGAGAACCAAAGAAGAGAGAGAGAGAGTAAAGATACATTCTACACTTTATGCTCGAATCCGATACATTGGGTGTTGAGTGGCAAAACTTAACACTGCGCTTTGTCATGTCACCTAAGCGAAGAAATGAAAATAATGAAAATGTAACAACTTCTCCAAATGGAAATGAACCCTCAACTATCGCGTATGCAGTTAGTCTCTGTGTCACAGCGCCATGACGGCCTCTTGCATAATTGATTATAAAAAACTAAGTCGTAGTTGCTTACTGCATAAAAAATCAATGTTATTCTTGTTTTAATAGACTCCAAATCATGAAAATGTTATTATTTATGTAATAAAATATTTCTATTGAGAAATTCCTCTTACAAATGCTGTTATTCTTGTTCACAATCATCTCAGTGGATGTCATCATCGACCTATCATATGAAGGTAATGTACTAAAAGGAACACACTGTATAGTACTCCCTCGTGCACCTGTTCCTCCTGACAACGACAGCAGGTTCATACTTTATCTATATTAACCTGTTATTGAATGTGCAAATGTACAAGTAAATTAAATGAGGAGAAAAGAGAACAATTTTGAGAGCTTTACCTTCAAAATATATCATTTTATTTACATCCCCAATTGTCCATGAATTGGATATATTTAAAAAAAACCAATAAATTTAACTAAAAAGGTATAAAATTTTATTACAGCTCCATTAAAGAACTACTATCATAGAAAATCTATTAGAAATAATCGAAATCAAAGACGAGATGATTACAATTACAAAGACTGGGAAGACAAAAAAGAAGATTATTATCAAATTCTCTTTTCTACAACCAATAAATCCGAATATTCCACTTCTTCTCTACCTCCCACATTTACTCTTCCCTCAATTTCTACTGAAGTAACTTCTCCATTAACAATTTTACAAACGTCTACAGTGACAACTACTTTAGCCTCTCAACTTACTTCAACTACTTCTATAGCAACTACTACTTCTATAACTACTACTACTTCTATAGCTACTACTACTTCTGTATTAATACCTTCTCCTGAAGTTCCAAGTATAGATGATACAAGTGATTTTCTAGAAGTGACTACAGATGATATTTTTGATACAAATTTTACAATAGCTCCATCAAGTGAGTCAATATTCTTCCTTGTAATTCCAAACTTTCGTAAAAATTTTACGAAAGTTTCGAGACTAAGGTCAACAACAACAAAGCGCGGCGTTGAGTTTTGCCACTGAACACGCAATTTCTGTAATTTGGGCGAAAAGTAGAGAACAGAGTGTCTAGAAATAATTCTCTACCTACCATTTCATACAAAAAAAGAGTGATGCTGATAAAATAATTAATTATATTAACACCTGGAACAAGACAAGAAAACGTCACCTTTTGCTAGGGTACAAGAAAGTAAAATAAGAAATGAGCTACAATATAGCATATATAAAATAGCAATATTGTTCAGCGTGACGATATTATCTGATCTGGTATGATTTTGAGCCTAACTTTTGATGGAAACGGTTGATAAGTAGAATT
Organism: Podotricha telesiphe; assembly: GCA_038994665.1. NCBI lineage: Eukaryota > Metazoa > Arthropoda > Insecta > Lepidoptera > Nymphalidae > Podotricha > Podotricha telesiphe. The sequence continues at coordinate 66,347 of JAOYRR010000266.1, forward strand.
AATATGGAAAGAGTCATTACGAGTATGTCTACGCAAACGACGTTGCGGGTAACTACTAGCGTTACATATAACAATATCAATACATTCAAATAATTTTCAGCAACCAAACCAATAGAGAATCACATCATTTATGAAATAAGGAGAATAAAGAAAGAGAAAAGAGAAGGATCTTTTACGGCAAGTCTCATGTTACTCCTTAAGGTTGCGATCGCTAAGGATGCACAACAACTTCATATATTGTTGAATGCTTTAAATACTGAAGTTATGAGGTTAGATGTAGTATTTTTTTCGTTTTTTTTTGGAGAAGAAATAGAAAGAACCCAACACAGTCTCACAGTGGGATCGTCTGACTTTTGAATGGAAGTGACGGATGGACGGATGGAGATAGTGACGTTTAAATTATATTCATTTCCATGGTTCATTCTCGCTTTGAGATCCGCTACCCAACACGCAGTGTCTCTAATTCAGGCGGAAACCTGAGAACATAGGACCTTGACACTAGGTTCTTTAAGCCTACGCTACACATCTTGGTATTATGAAAACCACTTATTTTTTTTAATCTTAGTCTATTTTTGAAGTACGAGGAGATGACGTCATTTTACTTGGATAGCATTATATTATCCACAGATTAAACACAAATCACCAGCTTATGGTATTTGGATCGGATGTTATGGGAAGGGTCACGGCTATGGCTGTAAATGGTGCTACCTCCGATGTGGAGCAAGTCCGCGGTTGGTATTGTAGATATAAGCTTTACGTTATGTCAACATTCTTAAGTTCCGTTTGATGATTATGGTATTTTTTACAATCCATTAATTCTGTGGAGACTATAACAATATATATATATATATTGTAATAATGTTATACTTATAGTTTGTAATAGTATTTTTTCAGGTTTACACATCTTTCCGCAGGCAGCAGCAGGGAAGTCATACGCTGTCCCCACTGCACCACGATGTCCTTTTTTTTGTAAATTATTGTATTCAATGTTATTTCAGCAACACTTAATTTCATTTACAACTGTATACGCACTAGATATGAAGGAAGTGTATATAACGAATTAAATGCTATTATGGATGTAACAGATAACATTTATAACGAAGATGATATAAAAAATGTTGCGGATGTTATAAGAGATCTAATTAATTTTCCCAACACAACCAAACAACCTGAAAGTTTAGCTAAAGATATGGGTGAAGCATTTATATTTAAACCGTATAAGAGAATTCTTGGAACAACTAAAGAGAGACTTTTATTAATGGAAATAGATAATGCAGTAAAGAAGCTCAGTAAAGCTGAAATGTGGGCGAGAAGGAATATTGATGGTAATTATTTTTTTCGTCTGACGCTTTATCATACGTAGCAGGGTAGCTGGAGAGCTGGTGTCATGGTCTCTCAAAATATTTTGCATTGAAAAGACGTTAGTTTTATTTTCGAATAACATTTATGTAAATTATTTATTTTCCTAGAAACAAAATACGTGAAAACAACAGCAACTACAAAATCATTAATGGATTATATTATAGAATCTAATTATGTCAAAAATAAAACTGTGATGGGAAGAGTAAACCAAAAAATGAAGAAATATAAATACATGAGGATGAGGGAGAAGAAAAAGAAAATAAGTAGAGGTAAAACAACGATTAGTCTTACCACTACTCAAAAACCAACAATCCATAAAAGCAAGTACTATATAAGGAAATATTCGAGGAAGATTCTATCTAAAATGAGAACTACAACTGTAAGAACAGTGAGCACTAGAGACCCGTTCAAATATTATGGCAAAATTAAAAAGAAAAAAGTACCAAGTAGAAAAAATATGGAGAATATTGAGAATTCTAGAAGTTATTATGAAGAAAGTGGTGAAGAAGATTATTATTCTGATGAAGATTATGATAATGTGTTTTCTGATAATGACAAAAAAGATGAAAGAGTTAAAAATAAATATAAAGATCTGTTTACTAATGCTTCAGCAAATAATTTTGGAAGGAACAATATAAAAAGTTTTGATTTAAGTCACTCCAATGAAGAAGTTAAGCTAAAAGCGAATTTACAAGATGCATTGATTCATAGTGAATATAAGAATATGGATCACAGAAGGATGTTTATGGAGAAACTAATTAAATGTAGAGAAAGTGACGATGAACTTCTTTTAAAGAGAAATATTTATAATGCATTTGGTTATAAAGATAATTTTGGTTTAGCATAAACCAAGGTTGTAGAAACATTTCAGTTCATTAATTAGTTAAGTTAGAGAGAAATGGTGAATTCGTTACATTTAGCAAAAAAAACTAAACAAAATAAAAATAAAATAATTGGAAGTTAATAAAATATGTTTTATACTACTGTAGTAGTATACAATAAATTTATCTTAAATATTAAATGATTTGTAAATACTTTTTCATATAATATTAGCTGTTTTTTTCTTAATTGGATTTTTTTGTTTCACACATGGGGCTTATTTTGGGTCATCACAGAGAACAAGGGTTTTGGTTTTGCCCGTTTTCAAAATATTTTGTGTTGAGCGGGGAAATGAAAACAATTTAAATACAAAACAATTTACACATAATAATCATTCCCCCGAGTGTGTATCGAACCCACCGTCTTACAGAGTAAAATATTCCCAGATGAACATTTATAACAAAAAAAGTTTTTGAGTATACTCAAACTTTTCCTTACAACAAGTCACGTTTACAGTACAATAGATTGTACTGACAGTACTTACACCTATAGAGATACTTCCGTATTCCGGGTTTCTATGACTAATATACTATTAGTTGTTAAATTAGATAAAAAGAGGTTGTTTTGTTGAGGTCTCATATCGGTAAGCGATGTTAGTGAGTTCGATACACACTCGACAGAGTGATTATAATTAAATTATTTTCTAATCTCCGCTCTGTTAAGAATGTGGATGGCGGAGAGTCTTGACACCAGATTATCTCTACCAATCCTACTATGCGGGTAAATGCGTGAAGATATTTGGTAAAAAATTTGGTTTTTATTTCTTTTTTAACTATATGTTTTAATTAACGTAGTCGTGGATACAAATTTTGTTTATTTATTAAATGGGCCGTTCAAGTATTACGGAACGCAATTTGCGGGAATGGGCAACTCTTCTAAGCCGTTACGACGCGTTACAAGGATGGGAGCGGGCTTAGAACAGCGCGTGACGTATTTTTTTTAATTTTATATTTAAAACTAGGAAATTAAGATACCTCAAGATGGCAACTGTTTCTGTTGAAAGGTCGTTGTTAGGGAATTCCTCCATTTTATTGTAACTGTCATGTAAATATCTAGAATGACAGTTACAATAAAATCATCATTTAAAGATCTACATAATTCTAGAGGCATAATTCAGAGACTCAGTTTGGGTTTAGAGACGGACGTTCAACAGGTTCCTTCTTTGTAACTTATAGTTAAATGTTATGTTTAAATGTTATGTTGTTTACGTTTATGTTTGAGTGTTAAAAAATATTTAAGGGCGAGGGAGTGTTTAGAAAATCTTCAAGAAAACCGTTACGTCATAAAATAAAATTTTATTATTACTTTATTGCCGTTTTTTCCCTTCTTGTTTAATTTTAAGAAATCACCTCTCAATCCTACCCAATAGAGTACTCTACTTCAGTAACCTACCTGACAAGTGTCACCTCTCTCCGCGCAGTAGTGTCGTCTATGCTTTGTCTGTCAGTCGCTCTGTGTACGTGTGTCTGGACACTACGTTCTCTCTGACTACCCTGCTGTAAGGGAAAAGGCGTGAATCTATAAAAAAAAACATTATATTATCTTTGAAGTACATTTACAATAGAATAGAATAGAATATTTTGTAAGAACTCAAAAGACGGCGTTACGAGGAATTTAGCTGTTACCAGTAATGGCGCAACCACGCATGTTTTCCGCTACTTTTCTTAGAAATTCTTGAATTTCTTTCCCATGCATGCTGTTTAATATCAATATTTCTACATAAGATTCAGTTTTTGTTATATTTCACACTTTTCTCGCCTCACTTCTTAGCTATTCTCGAAAAAAACCAAGTGTAATGTCACTACGCTCTTCCTTCTGAATTCGAGACGTAACGAGTTTAGTTACAGAATTCACCGCCGCGCTTTGTCTCAGCAAGGCAGAGAAACTTAAAAATTATTTAAATACAATAATTTCCTTAAATGTGTATAGAAAAGAACCCACAGCTATCGCGTTTACGTTGAACAAATATTCTAAAGGAAAATGCTAAGTTGTTTACCATGTATGTATCCGTACTAAGAAAGCTATGGCTTACAAAACTTATGTAAATATCAGTGTTTGTTTCTGTACAATGAGACATGCAAGTGTTTTCCTTTTTTACTGAACAGGGCGTGGGTTCGAAACCTATATGGAAAACATATTAATTTAATAATGTATATATCGCCTTATATAGCATGGGTTATAGACCATCGTGGCTTGTGTGACAACGTCTGACTGTAGACGCGATTGGTTGTGAGTCCGATTCCCACGAAGGTAATATTTAAAAACAATTTCATATCACCGCTCTAGTACTTAAGACAAAGCGTGGTGTTGAGTTCCGCCACCTAACGTGCAATGTCTCAATTTCGGGCGGAAAGTAGAAAAAAGAAGTGAAAAGGCCGAGTGACTGACAGACAACGTACAGGCATAAGAAGCTGCAATATAAAATGTAAGTAGTACTTTAAAAAGTATTGGGGACCATTAAGAGAGGACTTCATGATATTCCCACAGGAATGGAGAAAAAAAGGGATTTTATATTAATGTTGCGAAATAGAACTAGTATGTACTGAGGTGGTGATAAATTGCTTATTTCTTGAATAGATTCTTTTTCCATAAACTAAATTTTACACCCCTCAGCTGAAAAAGGTAATAATTCATGGAAAAATTAGTTGAAAGGCTGCTACCGCCCGGTCTACGGACACAACTCGAGGTTTGAGGTTCGAATCCCGCAGGGGAGTCCCTTGGGACCGACGACACCGCCTCTAGCAGCCACAGTGCTTGCATTTCACAGGCACCAAGTACCCCCTTCGCTCGCCACGCAACCCCCTTTTTTTTGTTTTTACGTGAGGAAATCATTTACGGATACCCGCCCGATTGGGGACTCCGGACCGGCAGATATGGGCCGTCCGTTTACCCACTAATACCTCACGGTGCTCCTCCTCCACCGCCACTGACCAGGGCCACGGGGACTACAATCTTCCATGAACCCTGGCGGCCGCCACGCAACCCCTAGAAAATGAATGGTCTGAATTGTAAAAACATATTTTTCTTTATACACATATAAATATTTTTGCAATAAATTTAGCACAACTTAAGCGTCACACTGTATGTTAACTGAAACCCTCGGTATTTACTTTCCCATGTAAGAAACACTGAATACTAAGTGTTTAGATCCTACCTGTTGCTAAATTAAACAAGTTAATTTCAACAAGCCATCGTGGCGCTGAGTGACAGTGTATGACAGTATAAGCGTGTAATGGTTGTGATTTCATACACACTCGGGGGAATGATTATATTTAATTTATTTTTATTTCTCCTCTCGGGTGAACAAGACAAACGCGCGGCGTCGCGACGCGCAGCGCGTCATTGGGTTTCGCCACTCAACACGCAATGTCTCTGATTCGGCAAGAACGTGGAGAACAGAGTGTCTTGACTCTAGTCTCTCTGACTACCACGCTATGCAGGAAAAAGCGTGAGCCTAAAAAAAGCTTCAAAAAGAAAAGAACACGTGTTCACGTGTCTCTGATCGTGTGTGTCCTGTCAACGACATCAGGTTCATGCTATATATTGTATTGTCATCGAATTCGGACACATGTGCACATTTTGAAACAAACAAATCAGATGACAAGTTGGTCAAAATAGCGTTACAATTTATTTTTTACACTGATAGATAGATGGGAAGTTACTCTAATAATCAATACCAAAAATAGTATAGTTGTTAAGTCAAATAATTTTATTAAAAATAAGAAGTTACAGGCTTCATTGTTTGAACGTCAAACAATTTTACTTAAAATTAAATTTAAAATTTTATATCTTGTGGAAATGTAAAGTCGGGTGGAAATTGAAATAGAGTGTCTTGACACTAGGTTCTCTCAACCTGCAAAGGACAATGCGTTACCAAAACTACTTTTTCACCCTAAGATCTGTATAAGAAGAGCTACACAAGAAATCATCTATCGTGGCAGTCATCAGTATCAGTGGGACAATGTCTAAGTGAAATCGAGATCGATTTTGAGTTCGACTCCCACTCAGTGGAAGGATCAAAATTCAATTATGTTAATTTCACCGCTCTGTTGAATATGACAAAATGAGGCTACAAGTTCTGTCACGCAACACGCAATATCTTCAATTCCGGTGAAAATTTCATTCATATTTAGATTCGAGTCAATAAAATATTTATGAAATAGTTCCGTTACATAAAGACGTCACTAATGTGCGGAGATATGTGACACTTATATGTAGTTTACTGAAGGAGTGTTCGCACACTAACCGAGGGCTTTCAGTAACTCCAACGGGAAACAGTATTTTTTATTCCAAACACGAATACCAGCGAAGTTACGGTCGACAACTTGTTCTTATATAAAACAAGTTGTGTAGTCGACCACTTCGTTTGCGTGGAATATAAAATATGAAATGCTGTTATTCACGAAATACCTCTTTCAGCCCTCCCCTATAGTAGTGCACTCCTGCAGTAACCTGCATACCAGTGTCTTTACTCTCCGCATAGCAGTGACGTCTGCGCGTTGAATGTTACTTAGCACATCTCAGCTTTACTTTAGAAGCGTGAAGCCATCGTGGCGAAATAGTACAGGATCTTACTACAAACGCGATTAGTTGTGGATTCGATCGATATTTTCATTTCTTTGCTGTAGTACAAGACTAAGCTCGGCGTTGAGTTCCACCTGTCAACACGCGATGTCTCAAATTCGGTGACAGAGAGTCTTGACACTAAGCTCTCTCTTAGTAAAGGAATAGATCTATATAAATAGATATATAAGTAAAGGTTATAATTTGCAAGTTGATTGTATAATACAGTTCGGATGTAAACTTGACATGCTTTAAACAGACGAAGGTGATTCTTGTATCGTTCGATATAATGTCGAATGAGATTTTATTTAACTATACCTTTTTGAGAGGCCACCGAGTCTCAGTGGGACAGCGTCTTACTGTACACACAATAATAATAATAAGTTATAAGGTCAATAATGGTGCGCGGCGTTGAGTTTCGCCGTTGAACATACAATGACTTGAAATCAGGTAGAAAGTGGCAATTGTCATGTTATAAAGCAGGGTTTTCTAGGGTTTAAATATCGTAAAATAAAATTGAAAAAAAACTGTTATATTCGTGATAAGCTAATATAATATATTATTATTACTTAATCAATGAATCGATCGATTGTGGCCAACAAGAAAAACGTGAAGTCGGAAAAAATCTTTTAATTGTTCTTTTAAATTATTTATCTTTGTATAATAATATAATATTCAGGACTCTGGTGTGCATTCAAATGTAACAAGCAATAAGTATTCATGACATATGCAAATTTACAATTTATTTCCTAACTAAATCCTTTTTTTCTCATTACTTTGACTGTTACCAGTAGGCCGAATAAATATTGTTGCAGCCGTATTATTCTCTAAAGAACTAATTGACATACACACACAATACCCACTTACCTCCACTGAGAATCAAACCCGAAATACTGGCCTAGTAAGCTAACACATTGTCAGTTAGCAAAGTGAAAAATACTTTAAAAAGTCTTTTGAGTTTTAAATCCTTATAATACAGGCTTTGTTCTTTAAAGTGCAAAACTATTAAAAATTACTTAAGCTACTTCTTACATTTCGTATTGTACTCTTTTACTTTGATTTTCTTTCAGCCGGCTTTTTAATAAATTAAACTTAAAAGGTATTTTTTTAAATGATAATTTTTTTATAAATTTATTTATTTATTTTATATAATTTGCCTATGTCAGGATATAATGTTATATCAGCATTGGATATCGGGACTTGCAGTATATTAAAAATATATATCAATTTTAGGACAAGTGACTAAGAACTATTAATCAATGAAGTTCAAGAAATAAGTGTTGAATATGGTGAATAGAAACGAAAATGACATAGAAAGACTAAGGAATTTTTTTGGGGTAATTTTATTGACTCCTATTTAAATACCCTTTTGTAATCATTGTGAACTTCCTGGCGTGAATGATAAGACTTTGCAAGGTAAACATTACAATTTTATACTAAAATCGTAATTTGGATAAGTCATACATTTAATTCATTTCATAACAATTGTATTTTTATTTTGTATAAATAATAACACAATATACTTTTACAATTACAATATAACCTTAAAAAGAAGTTAAATGTAAAAAGGTTTTACCAAACGCCTTTTCGCTGCCTCTTTGCACAATAATATTTATAAAAACCGTATCAAATATATTGTAAGGGTATTAGATGACAGGTCTCAACCATTTATAACTATGGGTGCATACCTGGTTTTTTTGTTAACAACACTAATAATTCAAAACTTTGCATTGCAATTAAAATTTTTGTGTCCATAGTTGCTAATTATTATTGGTTGGAACTTTTTTGTGGGATTCTTTCTCGATATATAACTATCTTTACGTGATTTATGTAAAAAATTTAATGCCTAGACAAACATTTATAATCATATATAATGATATTTTAAAGAACTAGTGATAGTAACAAGTATTTGTATATATATTTGTTATACCACATACATATTGTGTTTCTGCTTCTGAGTTCTGACACAAATTAGGCCTTGATTTCTTACAGGATATAGTAGCGCAATAAATTTTTTAACCAATACATACTTAACAAAGAATCGACAAAGTTCTCATCATTGGAGTGCCTAAACAATTCTAAATAAACCCATTTCCAGTATAACCGTACAAATGATCCTTACACGGTCAATACAATATGGTCGGACCATTTTTTCAAGCAAGCCCCTCGCCACATCATTCCACCAAACAAAACCAGGGAGCAGAAAAAGTTATTTGCCAGAAAAAAATTACACACTTGTAACATAAATATTTCATATCTATTGTAGAAACAAAATTAACAATAGAATATCATCGTGTGATGTACAAAATCATTTGAGGTTTACGGCGACCACATCCTGAAGGAACCACTATATCCACTGCTCTTTTAAAAAACTTTGGTAGCCAAAGCAAAAGTTTGGGTACAAGTTCAAATAAACTTTGTTTGAGATACGTCTAAATAAACGAAATAGTAGTGAATTCGATTTTCAGTCAATACATTTCGTATTTCAAATATTTTTGTTCAGATTGATAAATCTTGATCTTGAGGTACACCATTCAACACGTAATGACTCTAAAATCAAAAGTTGTGAATAAACTAATGTGGAATTAGAATTTCTCTGTGTATTTTTTTAAATATAAAAGAAACAGTTATACAAAAAAAAGAATCGAAGTTCAAATAGCGTAAGTTAAGTATCAAAATATAAATATATTCTATATTTCTAGTCCTTAAAAAGTAGCTGTCGGTCTTTCAAATGAATTTAACAATTAGAAAACAAATTTTATTTTATTCTACTTTACAACTACTGTTATACTAAAATATTTTAGTTATTTTCTAGTATACTTGCCATAAAATCGTTTTTAAATCCCATAATATAACTTCTAAGCTAGAAAACGGTTGAAAGTGAAATAAACAAAGGAAGTCTCGTCAATTTGCTTTGGGTCCGTTGAAAAAATATCGACCAGTGTAATGCTTTTATCTCTTCTAAGTAACGCTTAAAACCAATATTATAACAAAATGTGTTTTCTATTACTTGCTAAATATTCAAGTCTAGTTAAAATATTAGATTCATACTTAACGCATTTTTCTCATAGCATGGTAGTTAAAGAGAACCTAGTGTCCCTCCACAGTCCTCGCACCGCCCATAATCAAGACATTGCGTGTTGAGTAGCAGAACTCAACGCCCTACTTTGTCTTAACAAGGCGGAGAAATTACATATGTAATACTGTACTGTAACTAACAAAGGCCTTGAAATATTTTTTTTAGTACCACCTAGAAAACATGACAAACTTAAAAAAATATTTCTTATTTACTATAACTTTACAAAGGTTTAAAATCTTACTTATCTTGTTAACCATCATTTAAAATATGTATTAACCTTTTTAGATAACACCTTCAAAAGAGCCTTCTTTTATATATACATTCTGAATTTAAATCGACAGCCTTAAGATATAAATAGTGGGAATCGAACACACAACCAAAGAGTAAGATGCTTTCACTATGTACGGCTGTCGTATATCGCATATGGCTACGGTATTTATTTATTTTAATAATAAATTAGGTATTTTACAAAAAAATCGAAAATAATCTTAAAAATTTAAATTTTACTATTAATTATCATAAACAGCTATTTGTTTTATACGAATATTAGAAATTATATTTATATTAAAATTTTCTTTTTTATTTAAATAAAAACTAAATATAACGGACGTTTCATTAATACTCACTCAAGTATTAAATCACACAGCAACAACTCGTTCCGTAATAAAATGGCGTCGCGAAATAAATCAGCTGTTTCTCAAGGGTTTCAGACTTAAATACAACATTTAAACACTTATTGTTATCTAGAAAACAAGATTTCTACAATAGAATTATTGTAAATAATTGTAAATCTTTTTTTCTAATTTTTTTTGTTTATTGTATTCGTGACGCCGGTTTTGGCGGGAATCAGCTGACGCGACGTCATCGCGCCAAAGGGGTCATTGTTGGGTAACCTTGAAAAGTTTTTACGTTTTGAATCTCACTTTGTCTTATTATTTAGTTTCAGTTAAATTAAGTTTATTTATATTTAATAAAGTTATTTTTATTTAGTTATTTAATTATAATGTATATTTTATTCGTTAGAATATAGATTAAATAATAAAATAAATATCAATAAGCTCGAATCTGGCGTTAATATAATTACATAGTCTTTCAAAGTGCATATGTTTTTCATTTTTCTTTTATAATTTAGCCAATTTCAATTCAAAAGTCTAGACATTTCGCTGTACAGCTTCTTTCATAATACCCGGGCGCCTCAGCGCGGCAAATCAGCTGATGGGCGATACTTTATACTTTTTTTCCAACATTTTTTGCTCGTCATTACTGAGGAACAGGTTCGTAATGCCGGTTTCTTTTATTTTGAATCGTTTCTGGGAACGCTCAGCGTTTTGGTTACAATTTTTTTTAAAGCAGGTAGGTTTAGACAAAATAGTTCGTACTTTGGCTGGTTGGTATCAATGCCTTTGTCAGTATTTATATTTATAAACATGACCTGTCAATTAAAGGAAGAATTTTAATGACAGTTAAGTGGTAGAAGGAGTTATTTTAACTGTTTTATTAATTTAAAATTTATTTCGACGTCATGAGATAAATTTCAAGGTTAATAGAATTAAGTCATCTAAAACTTAAAACTCGAATACGCATATAAAACTTAAAACTCGAATACGCTTCGAATGTAAAATTCAAACCTTTAACCTACCTATATAAGACAGAAATGAGTCATGAACAGAGGGCCGTGACAAAGTTTCTTGGGTATAGAGCTTGAAGCTACTTTAAATGGATATGGTATTGTATATGGCTGTAAGCACGACGGTTCTCGGTTCCATACACACTCGGGGAATGATATAATAAAATTATTTTAATATCTCCGCTCTGGCAAGAGAAAGGACGTGTAAAATGTAGCGATAAGTGAAGAACGGAATGTCTTAACATAGTGTAAAAGAGGGACAAAAGAGAGCCTTTTTTTTTACTTTTTTCCACATAGCAAGATAATCAGAGAGAATGTAGTGTCGAGACTCCCGATTCTTCACTTTCCGACTGAAATTGAGACATTGGGTGTTGAGTGAAAATGGCAAAAATACAAAAAAAAATAACCATAGCGTACTGTTTGTTTTAATTCTTTAATCTAGCCCAATAGCTCTATAGAAAAAAATCTCAAAAGGAAATGGTCAAGATATTGTTCTCAAAATATTATCTATGGCCATGTATATGCATGTATATGCATGCATATGGGAAGTCTCATGATAACCATTGACCGACCATTTGAAAGGGAGGAGAGATGAATGAGAGTAGGTTGGGTGACTGAAATAGTTAAATTGTTTGTAATGTTTTAAAATATTATTGAGACAGTAAAGATGAGAATAATGCTGAATTTGGTTTGAGATTGTAGAATGTTGCGGGATTTGAAGTTTCGTCTCTCATATATTGTCCAAATTTTCTAGCCATACTTTGTTATCGTATTATGTTTATATGTAAAATATATTAAGAAAAAAAAATTGAGATATTTCATATCGGCCCCCAAATATCTAGGCCATAGTTGGTAGAGGAGTTTTGGAATGTTGAAATATTCAAATGGACTGAATATAAATTTCAGATTATGGAGTGATCTCTTTCTCTTGTGGGCTCTCAGCGGAATCATCAGCGTCAAACACATATTGGAGTTCTTATAAGAATATAACGTTTTAAAAACTATAAGGTAACCCGAAATAGGACTTCAAAACTTATTATTAGGGTTTTCGTTTTTTTATTTATACCAAAAGGTTTTCTTTTACAACTCTAGCATATAGAATCCTATAGACATTTCAAAGTTACCATCATTTGCTCTCACATCACATATTTATTACTAAATTAAGAAACTACCGTATATGTTTAAAAAAAATAGTTTATCACACACTTAAGATATGAAAAACTGTCTTGGACAGTTTACAAGAGGTGCGGCTTCCAAATCCGCTACATTAAAATGTTTAAACATTTTCTGTAAAATGTTTTTCATACCGTCGGTCTGTCTGTCTGTTTCTCCTGTCAAAATTCATTGAAATGGATATAATTTTACCAATTTACGATATCTTCGCGATGAAGTCCTGTAATCACGATTCCTTGTGAGTTCGATTCCCACTCGTCAGAATGATTACGATTAAATTATTTTTATTACTCCGCTCTAGTATGGTAAAGAATATGTCCAAAGGTATGTCCAAGTTTTAAAAAAAAAAACAAGAACGTAAAATGTAGTAAATGTGAAAACTCAATAAATGTCCTTACTTAGCTTTACAGGCTGAACGAAATTTTTTCCTATATATTAGTAAATGGGACTGGTTTGCTTAAACGGACATATGGTTATTTGTTTTTATTTAAGTCTTTTCTAATATCGAAGTTATTCTTACGAAAATTAAACTATATGTTATTATAAATTGCCTGTCTTTTTTTAAATTAGACTCTATTAGCTTAAGATTTCTTTATTTATAGCAAGAGAAAAGGGATTGGTTGAGGGTTTTGATACAAATTTTTGAACGAATTATATACTGTATATACAACATCTCATAAAAAGAGGCAATGACCATTTCACATATAAGGACAGCTTCAATTATTATTTAGTAACACAACTATATTTTCCTGGCCTTGTTCAAAAACTTTTGTAAGGAAATTCGTTTTTACCGATTATCTTAGATACTTCCAATGATAATACAAGTTTTCATAACTTATTCAGCTTCCCACTTTTTCTCCCATGGCTAATCAAACAAAACCTTATATCAAGACACTCCGTTCCGCCCGAAATCGACACATTATGTGTTGACTGGCGTTAAAATTGGCTTAACGTTGAGCTTTAATTTACCAGCGCGTCTAGACTAGGTTTATACTAGGTCTAGATACAAGTGTCTAGATACTAGGTTCTCTCTGACTAAACTTCTATACGGAAAAAATATGAAGCAGTCGTTGCTTTCATTTCAGAGTGACTGACAGATAACGCACAGATCAAACTACAAAGCGGAAGACGCTTCGGTATTCGCAGGTTCGAGTCTTGACTACACTCTTCACTTACCGTCACCATGCGAAACTGGCGGAAATCAACACCGCGTAGTGTCTTACCGCCGCTTTTGTAGCTTATACCAGAGCGAAAAATATAATTAAGCTTACAAGTTTTAAATTTACAGTTTACATAAATTTTTAACGTATTCTTATCAGCTCGTTATCAAATTTAGGCATAAATCAATAATTAACAATCTCTCATTAATATTTATTTAAAGAATCCCATACAAGGCGTCTAAGAATTTCTTATTGCATAATTCAAGTCAGCTGTGTGTTAAGTTTTTTTAAAATCAAACCCACTACCATTGTTATAGAATATAAAATTCTTTAAACAATAAATGCAGTGGAGAGGTCATTGTCGGTCACTAAACAGGTATTTATGTGTAATATTTTAAGATTTACGACTCTATTGGTACAGAATAGAGTTAAATTTTTATTAAAAATCAAATTTCTCACGGTATATACTCTAATTTGAGAAAAAATGCCAGTTATTATTAAAATACACTTTAATCTAAAGTAATAGAGTCGATTTTGGTAAAAATTTAAAGGTTGGAGTTTCGCGCGCTTTTGCCCACGTGGTGTTTTGACGTTATGCTTTTTTAAATTTTTGGTTCTTTTATTTGGTTTTTTATTTTCGACATTTTTCTGAATCGGATCGTGATTTGAGGGCTTAATGAAAGTTTTGTTTTTTTATTATATTTATTATGTTAGATTCTTTGAGGATATATCCGTTTTAGATTGAAAGAGGAAGTACTGAATTTGTTCTTTATGTTCATTATATTGTTGTATAAGTCAACGGTCAAAATTTTCAAAAATAGATTAAATGAAAAAATTGATTTCTAGTCAAAAATACAAACAATAAAGTGTCTCGACACTATTTCTTGTGTGCTCTTAAATCTTAAAAATCTTATTAATAATCGCATAGCAGGGTATTCAGAGAGAACCTAGTGTTGAGACATTCCGTTCTCCACTCTCTTGTATGTAAATGGCGGAACTCAGCGCCTTGCTTTGTCTTGTCACTAGAGCAAAGAAATGAAAATAAGTTAAATATAATCAATCATTCCCCCGAGAGGGAATCGAACCAGCAACCTTCTTTTCCAATCCTATAGTTATGAACCACACAAAAAAGTCTTTTTTTTATAAATAGATGGAGGGGACCTAGTGTCAAGATATTCTTGATATTTAAATTGTGTATTAAATGGCGGGACTCCTACGTCCTATATGTAAATAATTTAAATATAATCATTCCCTCGAAGGTGTATTGTACCCACAATCATCGCGTACAATAAGACCCTATCCACTGTGCCACGATAGCTTAAAATTAAATTCAATTTAGTTACAAATTTTATTACACAGCTTTATATCATTGTCTTTGAACCCGCGACCTTTGCTTTTGTGAGCACGCTGTTAATGTACCACACGGTCACAATGATAGAATTGATGAATACTAAACATGAATTGATAAAATTACCAAAGGATCAATAAAAAAATCGTTCTGGGAAACTCGAAACCGTTATACGATTACCGGCTTTTTAAATAATACAAATTATGTACGAAAACGGAGTCGAACCGGCGACCGGTTCGGACGTCAATCATCTGATAAGGTTGTATATTTATAAATTATATTATTATAATACGCGGACGTGACGCAGTGAGAAAATGTAAGAATTTTAACACGATGGTTGCGGGTTCGATTCGGAGGAATGATTATATTTAAAAAGTATTTTCATTTCTTCGCTGTGATACAAGACAAAGCGTGGGGAGTAATTATAATTATTTTTTCAAGTAGGAATCGCATCCACAATCATCGCGCTTACAGTCAGACGCTGTTCTACTGCGACATGACCGCCTTTTACAAAAAATATTCTATTTTAATAGAAAACCAATATAACAGATTGAGATAACATCGAAGTATGACCTCAGAACACTCTTTGAATATAAAATGATAAAACAAACACTTTACTACTGTACTATAATAAAAATGTTCATAGATTTACGATATGGAACTTCGAGGGAGGTCTTTGGTAGAAAAAATAAAAAAAAACAGTCCTTAAAATTATTGATTTTGCGTGGTTTTTCGAGAACCAAAGTACTCCACACCCAGATTTTTTAAAATACTACAATAAATTGAAACTCATGATATGCGCATGCGCATCTTATATTTCTGCTGATAACTTCATTACAATATTTGGTTGTCTTACCCATAGAATTGATTTGATTATTTTTTGTATATAAATAATCCATTACACAAAATTTTCAATATACCACGGGCCTTCGATAAAAGATTTGAAATATGTTATTATTGTCTTCACTATATTTTTAGAAAACGTATAAAAATTTGAACGCAGCAGGATTTGAAAAAGATTCTCAGATTTTTTTCTATATACAGAAAAAAAATTGTATGCCACAATATTTAAAAAATACGAGTGCGCATCTTAACTAAGAACTTCATTACACTTTTATTTATATACTTAACTTGGACATAACTTTTTTTTGGATTTTTTTTTTGTCGATAGTCAAAGAGAACCTAGTGTCAGGACAGTCCATTTTCCGAATTTGTTCTATACTATATAGCGAGAGTATTCAAGTGAAATCTAAAATATGCGCTTGCGCATCTTAAATGGCTGTTACTATGTACTTTGATACAATGTTTAGTTACAAGTTAAGTTGACTCTAACTTACCGCCGGATGTTGTCACGTAATGTTTAGACGCTAATATATAACGGCTTTGTCGTTTAAAACATGCGATATTTGTTATTTTAGTAATATCAGTACAGAAAAAGTGGTACTGGGTTCAATTCAATCGACTCTTTTTTTAATATAATAATCATTCAGCTTAGTTTTACATTTTGTAGAGTATTAAAAAAATGTTAAGATTAATTATTATTTTTCTTAATATTACGTTATTCGGACATTATAGATAAGATAAATATTTGGAAATGGGCCTATGAGGCGCAGGTTCAAATCGTGCTACGTTCAATATTTTATACGATTTCTATAGTTTTTTCTTATTGTATCACATATTTTGTTATTTATTAATCAAAAGGCATAGAGGCCATCGTGTTGCAATGGCACAGTGTGTAACTGTAAGTGCGACGGCTGTTTATTCGATACACACTCGGGGGAATGATTGTATGCAATAAAGTTTTTATTTTCGTTTTCTTGTTGGCGGCTAGCGTTGAATTCCGCCACATAACACTCAATGTCTTAAATTCGTGTAAAACGTGGAGAACGGAGTGTCTTGATACCAGGTTCTTGTTGTTTATACTATGCGGAAATAGGCACGAAGCTGCTGAAAACTATGTAACGTAAATGAAAAAAAACTTAATGTCATTGGCAGGACGATTCCTACACGGACTGTTTATAATTTTAATATTTTTTCACTTTTACAGTCTGGTAAGACAGAAAGCGGTGTTGAGTTCCGCAAACGAAAAATAGTATATGTTAATAGTAGATTCTCTCTACATTTACCTTTATAAATGATCGATAAACTGCAAAAAATAATTTTCTTTACATGTCGTTATATATTTTTTGTCTCAATTGAGAACAGAACTGACTACTAACAGGTCGTGTTTCTAAAACTAGTTTTACTTTTATACTCCACGTGTATACCGTGGGTATATTATAATAATAATCTATCTAAGGTTATCGCTCGATATCAATATAGTGATAACTCAACGGTCTTTCACGTAGCATTAACTAGTTGTCGCGCGCAACTCCATTTGCGTGAACTTTATGTCTCTTGCCATAATATTTCTTTTTGTAGATAAGACTGTAACTATATGAAGAAAGATGTACAAAACATTCGTGAGTGGTACGAGAGCCAGGGAGTTGACCTTCAAGAGCACAATATCGATGATACTGGAGGAAGATCACATATAAAGCACGTGGATCGCCTAAAGTGAGGAGAGAGGAGGAGGAGTGTACGAAGAAGTTGATGACAGTGGACGAGGCGAAGGTATGCAAGGTCCGGTCCTCTCTGACGACCTCGCTAGGGATAATATGTAAAGCTAAAAAAAAAGACTAAATTGTAAAATCTAGTTTTTACTGTTTCCCGTACGAATTTAGAGAAATTCTCTCCCGACCCTACCCTATAGTATACTCTCCTTCAGTAACCTACTTGACAAGTGTCACCTCTCTCCGCGCAGTGTCATCTATGCGTTGTCTGTGAGTCACTTCGTGACGTTACGGAACGGGTTTATATATATTGATTTATTAGTGGATAAGATAAGCTGTAAGGATTACAGGTTCAAAGAAAGACGTGGGACAAAGCTTATAGTTAGTTTATTAGATTATGTTTTAAATATAACTTGTAGCGGCTTACTGTTTTACCCGTAAAGTAAGGTAGTCAGAGAAAACATAGTGTCCAGACATTCCGTTCTCCGGCAGCAAGTACTCTGCGCAAATTCGTTATTTTAAATACTTATTTAAAAAAAAGAAACAATGTATTCTTCTTATCTTTTGCTTGTTTTTATTAACTCGTCTGATTATAATGTTGAGATAATTTATATACAAGAAAAAACTTATTTACAAAATTGTTGCGGACGGGACAGCTAATATTTTTCATAATAATGCATAACAAAAACCTTAAATTATTAAACTACATATAACACATTCTATCATGTGTTTGACACACACTTGTGTGTAAAGTGACATACACGTTGCTTAGGCACGTGGTTTTATGTCATCGCCGGTATTTCCGGTTCAAGTCCAATGATCCGACAGCACGTTAGTAACAAACTAAGTTGAAGTTATTTAACTGAAACTCCAAATGATGGCTATAGATTCAAATTCTGGTTGTATTTTCAATAGAATAATAAGAAAGACCGTTAAGGCGCTGTAAGAGTATTTACGTGACAGTTGTGAGGTCGATTCTCCCTCGGAGGATTACTTATTCATAATTCAATATAATAAAAATAAATGCTTATCTATATCATTATAAATATATGAAAGTTAATATATCAAGATCTCAAAAATATTTCGCTCTAACGTGAAGTCTGTGGTGCTGTACGGGTACGATACGTGGAGGGTCACTAAAGGTATCACGCAACGAATCCAGTTCTTAGTTAGACAGATACTGTGATAAAATCTCCAACATGGAACTGTAGGATCTCTGCTCCGGGACCCCAATTGATCTCCAAATAAGGCGCACTGGGCTTGGACACATCCTAAGAAAAGCACCCGATCACATTCCCAAACAAGTTCTGGAACGAACACCACGAGGGAAAAGGAAACGTGGCGGTCCTAAGCACACTTGAAGGCGTTTAGCGGCAACGGAACTGAAGGCGATTAGGCTGACGTGCTCCGAGGTACCAAGGCATAGGACAAAAAGTCAAGGGAGTGAAGATCTCCATTTTTCATTTTAAAGACATTGTATGTCACGTTGCGAATCTCAACGCCGTGTTCTGTTCTACCAGAGAGGAGGTATAGGAAAATAATTTAAATATAATAATTTCCAAGTATGTATCAAATCGAACCTATTACCACAATACACTAAGTAATAGGGGACAATTTAATTATACTTCCGGTGTCAAATTAATATTGAGATATAGTTAATTTGTAAAATAAGTATGTTATACACATACGGTAGAGTGTAATATTTAGTTTGTTTAATGTGTTTCTCTTCTGCACTTCATATTATTAACTTTAACTATACAGTATTTCGCAATTTTGCGTCGGCGTAATTTTTGTAAAAAGGCGTCCAAATTATTTAACTCACGTATTAATAATATATTTATAAATAGTTTAATTAGATATTAGTATTCCATACCTTTAAAGAGGCTTGTGCATTCTAAAATACACTTTTGTAACTTAAAGTAAAGCTAAATTTACATTTATTTACTTTAAAACAGTGTGTTTATTTTAAAATATACTTTATGCTTGAGGAATAAAGTTTAAATTATATGAATCTAGTGTAAAACTTGATTTAAGCGCTAACGTTCCTGCAACGGTATTGTAACTGACGCGAGATTTCGCGCGCTTTTATTTACTTTCACAGATTATTTACTTATGTATATTTAAATTTTTAAGCCATTTCTTTTGCTTTTTATTCATGTTCTGATTTATTATAATTTAGAATATTTATAGTATTTTTTGTTAAAATAGTTTTTAATTCAATTAATAATATATTTAGATTTTATTTGTCATATATATTTTCATAAAAAGATGCTATCACTTTTTGAAAGGTTCTTTTATATGTCAATAAAAAATTAAAATTAATATAGTTAGTGTTTATCATAATGTTTTTATTAAATAAAATTGTACATTAAACGAAATTGAAATAAATATATTTCATAATAATAATTAAATCATATATAACTGATAATTTCTTTAAACACGTTTCTTTAATAACTAATAGCGGGTGGTCTTCGCACTGAGAAGGATTTAAAATATGCACGACTTAAAAAAACCCTCTTATAGTGCAAGTTTATTGTAGAGATACTAGACTCAAATCACAATGTGTCATATATTTATTTTAATATTAAAAGAAATAAAAGTATTAAAAATAAACTTATTTCTATTAATAATACTCAACCTATATGTGTATACCATTATTTTTATATTATATTAGCTTCACGCTTTTTCCCGAATAGCAGGGATTAGAGAGAAGCCTCAAGACACTCCGTTCCTCACATTCCGCTAGAAATCGAAACATTGCCTGGTATGTAGCGGAACCTAAGCGAAGAAATAAAAATAATATAAATATAATCATTCCCCCGAGTTTGTATGGAACCCACAACCATCGCAGTTATTATCAGTCGATGTCTCACTGCGACATAATGGCCTCAAAAACATATTCATTATGTCTATATAACACATACGAGTGTGTGTAAAAAGAGAGGGAACAAATTAATTTATCACTAAAAGTTAGGACAGCGTCTGACTGTAAACACAATTGGTCGTGGGTTCGATTACCACTCGATTTTTATTTCTCCGCTCTAGTGTCAAGACAAAGCGCGGCGTTGAGCTCCACCACTCAACATGCAATATCTCATATTGTTGCGGAAAACGGGATATATGTATATATATATATATGTATGAACTATTAAGTCATATCTACAGATAGCCGGAAGTTTCTTATCGTTATAAATATTTAGTTAAATACGTTACAAAATTTACATTAAGAGCAGTTTGAAGACAGTATTTAAAGGTCTTTAGTTTGTAGTCAGGGGTTGTGTTCCCGGCTGATATAATTCGAATTTACGTTATGTTATAATGAAATTCTACGAAATATTTGAATAATTGTAGCTTATATTCGTAACTAATGCCTGGTAAGATATATCGGCGTTAAGTTTCGCCACGCAATAGGAAATGTGACGATTTTGGACGGAAAGTGGGGAACGGAGTGTCTTGACACTTTCTCTCTCTACCATCTCGTAATAGACTTAAATTTAAATAAAACTTAAATTTTAATGCGGTAATATATGTCGCAAATTTAAAATTCCCTAACAAAGTTTGTCTAACTGTATCTCGATAACGAGTATACAGATTTTAAAATAATTTACACTATTAGATAGAGTGTTTCAAGATGAAAAAGATAATATTATTTTTTTTCTTATATTTTAAGCAATTCTACATTGAATTATAACATAACTAAACTGTGTAAAGGCTATATTGTTATAAGTATCAATGCATCCAAGTCATCTGATTTTGAACAGCTACATATGGTTTTACAAAAACATGGATTTTTTCAATTTCTACTTTACGAGTAAAAAAATAAAGCTTAGATTTGTATGAATTGTACAAAAGTGACCATATGATTTAATTCTCAATCGCTCGCCTGTATGTATGAGTGAATACCGGCTTTTTATTAAATATTTAGTGAAATGAAGCCCTATTCTGTTGTTGATAAAGTCTATTTTGTAAAGTTTCATCGTTTCTGAAACAGGATTCTCGTCCCATATGATTTTTGTATGACATTCCTTTGAATTGCAATTTTCTTACGAATTTGAGCCTTAATGTAAGATAGTAAGGTTGATTTTAGTTAGTTTTTGTGTTTATTGTCGGTGTGTTACGTTGTAAGGTCAGATATTTAGTGGCCAGTGTTAAGAAACGAAAAGCTACTAAATTTTTTTTTTTATTAAATAGATAAAATATTCTCATAAATAATAAAAGAACGAAATGAAAAGAAAAAAATGTGGATATTAGTATATTTATTACTCCGGTATACCCAGAGAGAGGCAGAGGGATTTTTTTTCAGCTTTACGCTTTTTCCCGCATAGGAGGGTGGGCAAAGAAGACTAGTGTCATGGCACTCCGATTTTCACTTTCTACCTAAATCGAGATAGTTCGTGTTGAGTGACGGAATTCAACGCGTTACTTTTTCTTGTTCAGCAGAGCAGATTAATGAAAATAATAAAATAATGTTGAATTCACAGGAAGGAACCGAACCCACAACCAATCGCAATTGCAGTCGCTGGCCTGCTGCGCCACTATCGGCTCAGAGAAAATTTGTAACAGATTCTTTACCTTTTTTTGCGGAACTGAATGTCGCTTTGTGCCTTTGTGTTTTTCAGGAGAAATAAACTTACTTCAAGATATCTTAAAGTAACATTTCTTGAAATAGGATTTAAATACGCAACAATATCGTTTTTAATTAGTAATAATGTGGTGCCACAATAATACATTCAAATATATTTATATTTCTTAACCAATAAGAAAGTCTGCACCTTCTACTATACTCCTACAGTCCAAACAATTAAAGTATTTAAGCCATACATTGATATCATACAAGGAGAGCAACACAATAACCTAGAAATTATCTTATATATAGTAGAGAATGAAACATCTTGACTCTAGGTTCCCTTTGTGTGCCTTAGTGTGTACGAAAAGGTTAAACCTTATAAGTTGTATAAAAGAACGCCCAAGGAATTGAAGAAGTGCTGATTCAAATCTCGCATGATGTAAATATTATGATGAAAATATACCATAAAATGTCTTGTTTGAACACACAGTTCACTTTTCTTAGTTCCACCTGTATCTACCAATCAATCTATGTAAGATTACTTAATGTGTCGCCTTTGTTTGAAAATTTGTACTCCAAAGACAATATAAGATTATCGTAGCATGAATTTTATGTTCTTTCCAGTACCGCAAAGTACATAAGGAAATCATAAACAAGGCAAATAAGCGTTCCGGTCACCTGATGGTAAGAGAATTTCGCCACCCACGACCCTGTGTAACACCAGAGGAGCTACAGGGTTGGGAGCTGCAGCTGTTGCCGGCGCTTAAGAACTCCGCTGCCTACGACCCTGTGTAACACCAGAGGAGCTACAGGGGTGTTGCCGGCGTTTAAGGTGCAAATACACGCGGCTTTTGAAGGTACCCATGTCGCATCGACCGGAAAGGAAGTTCCTACAAAACTGAACAGTAGTCTGTTACGTATTTTTCATTTAATTTATCAGAAACATAGTATGTGACATAACGACGTTCTTTGACACACACGTTTTGTGTTGTAAACTATGAAAATAATAAAAGAAAAGAGTTAACTAAACTCTTTTACTAAACTCTTTATACGGCTAGTTAGTTCTACTAATCTAATAGAAACATTTCGAAAATTTGTTACAAAGACTGAACGTCAGCCGTTCTTTATCAAAAACGTGTAAAAAGCACCGTAGTACCTATAATAAAACTACTTTCTTTTAAAATTACATTATTATCTGCTCAGTTTTTACGATTGTATAAGCTTTGAAATAGAACTATAGGTATAATAAAATAAAAAACTATAATAAACTATATATATACATAAACTATAAAGTTTGTATGCTTCAGAGGCCGCTTCGCCTTCTTTGGCGTATTTGACTCAAATGATGTGTAAATCATAACACTTTTATGGTAAGAACAATAAGTTTCAATAAGAGTCTCGACTAAAGTATTCTTAATACCACAATAAAAGAAAACATTGCTTAATTCTATTCAGAATATGTATTTAAGATTGTATTTTAAGCAAATACTTCATAATACTACGATATTATGGTAAGGTAAGATTTAAAATATAATTATAAGTACTTGTAACTACGTCCATATGGTAGCTCTTAATACCGTTTAGATGCAAAATTTATAATATATTAGTTTTAGTTTATTATATGTATGGTCTAGAGGACATAGACTCAGTTGTTTTTACCGTTTTTATAGGGTTTTCTAGAGCGAGACCTTCGTTTACTATTCCCTTACACTATCAACAGTACTCCATGTCAATTACATGGCAAAATACATTTTTTTACGCCCAGAAGATTTAGACGTGCGTTGTTTGTGTCTTGGTTTGAATGATTATGATATACAGATTTTCATACTCACACAAATTATCGTTTTGAATGAAATAAAGTAGTATAGAAGTAGTTCGAAGTTAGTTTATAATAATTCTCTATGAGCTTTTGTGTCTGTTTGATGCTGAAAACATATATAAGATTTTTACTGAAAAGTTCACTGTCAGTTTGTTTTCTAAGTAAGTTTGTTTCTCTAATATTTAATATTTTGAAAGTGGCATTTAAACATAAAACCGTAATGTAGATAAGATATATAGCTGTGTCACATTGACGCTATTACAAATACATATGAAGTTATGAATGAATCAAATCATATAACACCTTTAAAAATTTTTACGCAAAGTTTTGAACTACATTTATTAAATTTTGATCTTTGCAATAAGCGTAATTAAGGTGATATATTTTTCATAACCATTAAGGTCTTTATACAACTATTGAAAATTAAATATAAATAATTTGCATTACAGTAATAATAAGCCTAATTTCTAAAAGGCTTTCAAAGTAAGCAATCATCTGTGTCTCCAGATGTTTTAACAACATGCATTTATTTTTGTCTTTAAAACCAGACTTACAATGTTTTATATCAACTGCAAAGCAGCAAGTTACGATTTAATTTCTGGCTGAGGCATATTAATTGTGTCAATAATAACACACCTAAATAATTAAAGTTTTAGATTCACATTATTTTATTGCTTTCCAATTATTCCAAAATATATATGAGCATTGAAATTTGATTATTTAGTTCATTTGTGTCAATCATAATTTAAGGATTTATGCCAATGTAGTGACAGTTGTCATAATTAGCAGCTTCATGCTTTTTCCCGCATAGCAGGTTAATCAGAAAGTAATGACAAAGACACTCCTTTCTCCATGTACCGCCTGAAATTGAGACATTGCGTGTGGTTTCCACCACGCTTTGTCTTATGTACCAGAGTAGAAATGAAAATATCTAAACATATCATAAAAAAGTAACAACCGTTTAAATTATAACTGTAAGCAAAGTGTACAAAAATACGGAATAGTTTTGTCATGTTGCTGGTAGCTAGTTTTAAATATAATCATTCCATAAGTGGGAATAGAACCCACAACCAATCGTGCTTACAGTCAGCTGTTAAACTGCACCAAGTTGGCTAGTTGTAATAATTATAAACGAATTAGAATCGTCATATTTCACGTGATAATGCTTCTTTTTGTATAGAATTTGAATCAACTATGATAAATCTATGACATATTTTATATTTGTAGGGCTAAAGTGAAAATCATCCGGTCTTAAAAGAAGAGCGTAAGTTAAGCCTTCTCGATCTGATACCGGTGATGGTATTTCATAAAGTAAGACATTGGAGACCACTTACTTACCTAGGTTTCTATATGTTTAGATATATCATTTTTAAACGTATTAAATAAAAGCTTATTATATGTTGTAAATAAAAACTTATTATAAATCCATCTAACAGAAATTTTAACTTAAATCATAATGAGTCCTAATTTGTGAAAACGGATTGTATAAGCATGTGAGAAAAACGTGAAGCTTATCATTAAGCCCTTACTTACAACTATAAAATTAATTAAAATTTTATTCAAAATATTGTAATTTAAAGAAATTTCATATGTTTATATGAAATTTAATAAACTCTTATATTTTTTATACAATTATAAACAAAAAAATATTAAAAAACAAAAAAATCAACACAAATTTCAAAAATCTACTAAAATGGTAGAATAATTTCTACCATAACGACTCAACTCTAGGGGATGGCAGGAACGTTGGGACGTAGTGACTAACGTCAGTTGTTCTCCGGCCGCGGCACTGAATGGATCGTTGTTGAGAAACTAATATAATAACTGAATATATATAAGAAATATCATAATTTAAGTTTAAAATAATATAATGGACTAGTTTTTGTTTTGTGTGCTTTATAATATTGTGTAAAAATGTGGGGAGAAAGTAGTAAAAATTGCGAAATAAATTGCCAATGCTCCGGGTAAGTTCGAATTTTGACATTTTGCTTGTTATGTTATTCAAGTAAAGTTTATGTATTATAAATAGTATAGAGTCAATCAATTATTGATCAAAGTTTGTAACGTATCTACGAAAATGTATTCAGAACCGGCACCGGTTTTTTTTTAAATTTAATTATATTATAAGTAAATATTTAACTAAGTTTCTGTTTATATATGTATTATTAATATTCAAATCATCTAAATAATTGTAAAACTCGTAAATAACACGATAACACACTTAAATTAAACAATTTTATTGACAATAAACACACAAATAAATAAACGTTATATCTAAATGCCCATGAATCTTGATGTACTTAAAAAAAAAATTCCATTTTTGAAAAATCATGTGTTATACTTGAAAATAGTGATACGGAATTTAATATGTATATAAGATATTGATGTACAGTACCAACTGGTTTTTGTATAGCAGAGATGGCAGAGAGCTTAATGCTACGAAAGTTCTCTCTTTTGCGTATATTTTTTGATGATTCTAGTGACGGAATTAAGTTTAGCCAACAATATAACACAATAATTTCTTAATATTTAAAATCGATTTTCTACTTTAAATAATATAAATAAATCAATTTTAACCTATTTCTATAACAGTCACATGTACGCAAATGTTCGTTGACTTATTTTAAGATATTACGTCATGGCCTTGATACAGTGTTGATAACCTTTAGAAGAAATTGGGCGAAAGTTAATGTGAAATTGAATTTCGTTACTTGAGGTTATCTCTCCTATCTATCTTCCCGCTTTGTTATATATCGAGTCAGTTTTAACTGCCTGTAATGTAGAGTCGACAAAGTCACGGTTTATATGTTAACTTTTTCTAAGAAATTCACGTGAAATACTTTATTTGTATTAATGAAACACGGTTTATGGTTTGGAGTAAAATAGTTCGTTTTCTATATAAAGATTAATTGACTAAGTGTTATATAGCTATGGTTATATGTTTATATTTTCGTTAAAAAATATCGCCAATTCAATTTGTCATTTTAATTCGTTTAAACAAAAAGCTGTACAGTTTGATTGACTCAACTTTAGAAATGGTAAAAATTAATTGTATTTTATAACAAAAAAAAACCAAACAGTAGATGAATAACATATAATTAATAGTTAAAATAATAGAAATATCAAAATTTTCGCTTATAATATATCATAATAAATTCTTTAGGCTGAATGAACTTAATCTTAAACCTTATCGTGAACGTTATCATAATGGCTGATTTATGTTTATATTGCCAACTCGCTCTAACGTTATATCTTGTAACGCGTAAGAAAGAAACATAAGATCAATTGGCGGGAAACAAGTGCTGTCACGTTCCGAAATTTGTACACGTTTTGCGGATATTTTATTACTTAATTTATATTCTGTGCTTTTTTTCTCTCTAATAATTGGATTCTTTTATCTGTTTTCGAACTGAATATTTAATCTATTTTAATAGAAAATTTATCAAGTCAATTAAAAATGTTGGAGGACATCGGGTCGCAGTAGGACACCTGATTTACCGCGATGGTTGTGAGTTCGATACACATTTGAAGAAATTATTATTTTTAAATCTATTTCCATTTCTCCGCTTTGGTCAGGCCAAGCGCGACGTTAAACTCCGTGTATCAACACCCAATGTCTCGTTTTTGGGCGGAATGTGAATAACGGAGTGTTTAGACACTAAGTACTCTCTGCCGACCTTGTTATTAAAGATGTGTAGTTTGCTGTGTAATATAAAGACTGTTATATGCTTTTATAGCATCTTTCAAGGTTCAATTCTCTGTTGAAGTTAAATATACTTTGAATCAATATTGCTATCAGTTATGTTGTTTAATAACAAACAAGTGTTATATTACTAGTGGGCGTATTATTCACCTTATCAGTTACAGAATAACCTACTTTTGTATATTATAAAAATTGAGAAAAAATGCAAAAACAAAAGCGGGTTCAAGCTTTTTTCCACATTGCAAGGGAGAAACTTGTGTCAAGACACTCCGTTCTTAACTAACCGATCGAATTTGGGACATCATGTGTTAAGTCGTGGAGCTCGACGCCGCGGTTTGTCTTAGGTACCAGTGGGGAGAAATGTTTTTATTTTAATATAATTATGACCCCAAGTGAGAGCCGAACCCAGAACCAATCGTGCTTGCAATTAAACGCTGTCCTACTGCGCCTCAATGAATGACATCTAGAAGTTTGAAGTGTAGATATTATATAATTTACGAGATTACAGCGCTGACATGTGGACTGAATACAATGAATTTTATTTCAATTTTAATATAAGTATTCCGCCGATTTTGAAAAGAAGTCGCAACCAATCGCGGTGACATTCAGACGCTGTCGCACTGAGCCACATAGGTCTCTCGTAAATAATATTGATTGATAAGAAATAGAAAAATTGGTGTATGGCTTTGCTTGTATATAGTAAATCTAAGGTTATCGTAGCGCAGTTTGATGTTGTGTGACTGTAAACCCGATGGTTGTGGGTTCCAATACTCATTCGGGGAAAGGATTATATATAAATTAATTTTCTTTCTTCACTCTGGTGACTATTAAGAGTTATGTTTCGCTTATCAATTTCGGGATAAGCGAAATTTCGGGCGGGATACGGAGAGCGGAGTGTCTTGACACTAGTTTCTCTCTAGCTACCCAGCTATGCGGGATGTGTGAACATACATTTAAAATAAAAGAACAAAAACTTTTATAATCTAAACAGGCTTTTGTGGTCTATTCACAAACAATAGACCCCTATTGGTGCATTAAAAAAAAAGGAGGCGTACAAAAACTACTAACTATCGTGGCGCCGTCAAAACTAATACGTGTCTAATTGAACGCGTCGGTCGTAGGTTCGATTTTTGGACTTATTTTCTCCTATATATAGCAGAGGCATTTGCTGTCGTCAGATTTGCTTGAAAATGTGCTCACGTGTCCGGATCCGATTATAATACAATATAGTCATGTATGCATGAATCTGGTTTCGTTGTCAGGTCACACTCGATCAGGTGTCGTGCACCTTTAAGCAAACATTAGTGTCACTTCAGCGCTCTATAAATTGTTGTTTATTTAAAAAACTTTTCCATAATGGTATCATATTTTTGACTTTTGTTTATGAACCCGTTAATTAAGTTATTCACTTCCTATAAATACTTAAAGTACACATATATATATATATATATATTAAATCCTTATCAAAATCTTTAAAAATAGTCAAACTTTATGAAAGTCGTTTTAGCTTTATGCTTTTATAGAAGGGCAGTCAGAGAGAACCTAGCTTTGTGACACTTCGTTCACTCTTTTCCGTCTGAAATCGAGATATTTCCTGTTGGCTGACGGAACTCAACGCCGCGCTTTGTCTCAGGTACATTCAGACGCTGTCTCTGCGCCACAGTGGAAAATCGTTTTAGACATGACAATATCCATTAAACTGCCATTTGTTTTCTATCAAAATCCGTCTATTTTTACATATTTGAACTCAAAATTAGAACCCGTCACTCAATTTAGGTACTTATTTAGACCATTAATATTTATGCCTATTTACTGGAAAAACCTTATCAAAATCGTTTTAGACATATGCGCCTATCGCATCGGTGCAACACCGTGACGCCCTCAACGTATTTCTACATATGGTGTAAGCAATGGGGGCTCATAACGGTAGTGAGTTCGATTCCCTTTTTATGTAATTTAGAATGCAAATCGTAGCTTCTGAATAATATTTCGTTGAAAACAGTTGTCAAGCGACACGCGACACGCTATTTCCTGTATAGCAGGTTAGGTCAAAAGAATTAATTTTTCATCGAAATGCTATGTATGGCGGAGTTCAACGCCGCAGTTTGAATAAAATGACTTGTGTACTAGATTACGCGGCGTTGAGTTCCGCCACTCGATAGAAGTTATCTATCTGTCTACACTTAATTTCTTCAATATATAAATAAACTACTTTTAATTATTTTTATAAATTTATGTTTATCTTGTTCTAATATACGTTGTTAGAAAAAGATAGCATGACCTTTCGTTTTTTTATTTTGCTGCGTAATTAACTTAAAAAAAAACAATTGGTTTAAAATTTACTAATATATTAGGATAAGGATGTATTTTTTCAAGTCGTGGATATAGATTTTTTTAAAGCATAAGGTAACCTTTTATAATAATTTCCTAGTCCGTCGTAAAGAGGTCAAAGACTTCTACATTATTACAAACGTCTACTATTATGTTAAGAAATATAGATTTTTATGTGAACGTGGCGGTCGTGGGTTCGATACACACTCGTGGCATAGATTATATTTAAATTATTTTCACTATCATCTCTGGTACAAGAAACAAAGCGTGGTGTTAAGTTCTGCAATGTCTTGTATTCAGGCGGCAAGTGGAGAAGGAACTGTCTTCACACTAGGTTCTCTCTGAATACCCTGATATGCCAAAAAGCGAACTTTGTCTCAAGACGACAGTCTTATAACCTAGCCTTTTTAAAATTTGAACCCATAACCAGCTGCTGAGCTTCTCACATAGACGGAGTGAAGCGGACCCGTTCTAATTTTTCCAGTTGAGTGGAACTTAACACCTTGCACTACCTTACATGAGCCGAGAAATAAAAATAATTTAAGTATAATAGTTCCACGAGTTAGTATAGAACCCACAACCATAGCGTTCCAAATCCGGTACTGTCTCACTGCGACACAACGGCCTAAGAAAGTATTAAAATTTAACAAAATTACTTTGAATAACTATTATAGAAAAGCTCCCCTTAAAGCCGTAGTGTGGGGAAGCCCTACAGTGCGTTCAACCCACCAGATGTCGACTTGGGGTGTTTTCTAACCGACTTAGAACAAATGAGAGTTCTAATATAGTTTTTATTATAAAAAAAAATGTGGAGAACGGAGTGTCTTGACACTAGGTTCTCTGACTATTCTATGTGCAAAAAAAAACAGTTAATGGCTATTGTGGCGTATTAGGTTTTTGTCATGCATTAGTTGATAACTAAAAATCCATGTGTATTTTGTGTGGTAGGTTTTTTTTTATTTGTTAAGACTAGCGTAGGTAGTAGGTAGTATTTCTTATTAAAAAGGTATATAAATAGATTTTTGGAGATTAAGTAATTTTGAAGAATATGAATTTTGATACAGATAATTAATAATCTAGATTTGAATAGGAATGCAACTAAAATCTTGTTAATGCTGTTCATATTCAGGTTTTGGATCTTTGTTTCAAATTTTATATGAATTAAAAAAAGGTTGATGACAGTGGACGAGACGAGGGAAGTATGCAAAAATAATAAAGTGTGAAGCGAAAAAATGTATAAGTTCTTATTTTAATAATAAGAACAATATGTAACGGCACTCTAAAATAAAATTGTATCCTAGAGTCGCCAATTATTTCTTAATTGACATTTAAAGTTTAATGCCAAATATCCATTTAAACTGATAAAGACAATTTTTTTTTAACACATTTAACTATAACTAAGATAGATAACATAAAACCTTTTTCAATTAAATATATAAATATTGATTATCTATGAACATTGTCCATATAAGTGGCACAGATAGTAAATATACACGCATATAGCTAATACAATGACAGTAGATTAGGACTGGGGTGAAGACACCTGCTCACGTCGCGATTTTTGCACAAACTAATAATAAACTTGAATAGTACCAACAAAGTTGATTTTGCATTGATCTTGTTAATTTAATTGTTGTTTTTATTGTCGTCATTCTATACGGTGATAGCGGGTTCGATCGATATTTTGCGAGCTTGTGGGGTGTAATTTAGAGAAGTTTGTTTGGTTTTTCTTTGTACGCTTTTGCCATTTTTGATACTGATGTTAAGTGTGTCGTTAGTTGTTATATCTTTACTAGTACTATGCGATTTTAGAGGATACTTTACATAATAATGCATTACAAATACATTAATAAAATAAATAATAGATATACTACAATGTGTTTGACGTACACTTTTTAAAGAGACGTACACGTTGCTACGGCAACGCGTATTTTACGCGTCGAAGGTGGTGCTAGTAAATTGTAATTATGTCATATAGAAAGATAACTAATTTTGTGTTTTTTCTCAACTCCTTCCTCGAGTCGCTAAATTTCTTATAAGAATTAAATAATGCCCCTAGATTATATATAAGAGATTACTTGGCATTCTTTGAAACCCGTTTTTAGAATCTATTTGGGAAACAGTGAATGAAGATAATAGGCGTAAACCTTTAAATAATTTTCTTAGGTGATAAAACAAATGGTTTCTTATTTTAACATTTTTAAAGTGTTGTTTACACAATTAAGAAATTGAAAAACATTTTTAGAAAACGTTAAAAATTTTAGCGCAGCGGGATTTGAACCCGCGCCTTTTGGAAATCGTTCAAGCGCTCTGACCGCCAAGTAAATAGTTATCTTTTTTATATTACTTTTCCATTGCGTGTTGAGTAGCGGAACTCAACGCCGCGCTAAATCTTTGATTACCAAAGCGAAGATATGATTTTTTTTTAAATACCATAATTCCCCCAAGTGTGTATCAAACTCACAACCAATCACGTTTACAATCGTACCCACTGCGCTACGATGACCTTTCCATAAACTAGATTTAAAAGAAAAAAAAAGCAACTGATAAACTATGAATTTCAGTTTAATTTGTTCTAATATATGGTGTTAGAAAGATATAGCCTAATCCAAATTGTTCTTTTCTCATTGAATTTGTATAAAATTATTTATGGGAATTGAATTAGAAAATGTATTGAAATTTGTGAATATTTCAAAAATAAATTATAAACGCGTAAACCAATTTCAAAGCAGCTCGAAAAGGACGTATAGCTTAGTTGTTTAAATCGCTAAATTTTCAAGAAGCAGGTTCGATACTGGCTACGTTCATATTTTCATAAGTGCATATGTTTTCTATTAAAAAAAATCGTATCTACGACCTTTCGTTAAGAAACCAGTGTAAACGGTCACCAACGGTCGTTACGTACGTTAGAAGTGAATGGAATGGAAAATGATTTCAATAGTAAAAGTGAATCGTCACGCCAGAGTAAGTGTTGAGTAAAAAAACTTTAAAATTACTCGTCTGGATCACGTTGAGACGTTATTTTACGGGTTTTTACATTGAAAATAAAAAAAAGTTTTTGATAAAACACTTGTTTGTGTTTTGACTCTTTTATTTCGTTAGGTGTGTGAAGTGTTTGGTGGCGGAATTAAACGACGTTTTTTTTTCTTAAATTGTGTATATATTTTATTTGTATATCATTATATTAATAGTTAAAGTAAAACCTTTGGGTCTTATTTTACAATAAGTATGCAGAAGGATGGTTTTTAAATTTGGCATAATTTAATTTTATGTAAAGAAATGTCGAAAGTCAATATGTTTTGTTATAAATCATTAGGAACATATTAAATTTATGAAATAATTATTTGATATATTTTTTTATAACTAGTGACCGAACACTCCGCTCTTCACTTGATATCCTTTTGTTAGAAAGATCTAGTCGAATCTGGACATTAAACTAATAAAGCTTTAAACTCTCATGTCTTTGCATCCATATCCAATATATTAAAAAATAACCTGTATAATAAAAAAGGGATTGTGTGAAAGAGATAGCGCATGAATAACTTTTTTTAAATAGTGATGTGTACAACCTGTTTTGTTCGTTTTTAAATGTACTTAGCGCATATCATGTAGAATAAAATAGAAAATTTGTTAGGTTTCTTCTATTTTTAAATATATAAAGGTAGGCAGAGACGTCCTAGTGCTGAGACACTCCGTTCTCCGTTTTTCGCCTTTAAGTGGGGTTAATTGGCGGGAATTAACTGCGCGTTTTGTTCTAACAGACGCATCTCGTCGATTTGTTAGTTATAGTGATGATAGAAAGTATGGTTTAATTATTAACATTTTTAAAGTGTTATTCACACACTTAGTAAATTGAAAAATATTTTTAGAAAACGTATAAAAATTTGAACGCAGTGGGTGTCCAACCCGCGCCTCTAGTTTACCGTTTAAACGCCCTGACCACTAAGACATGAGTGATACCTTCGGCAACGTCGAAATTCTTATATGCATATTACAACTTATTTTTGTTGTTAGCATCTCTGTAGAGAGATGGTTGGTTATATTCTTTATTTTTTATGTACAACTTGTCTTTACCAACAACTTTAGACTTAGTTATACAGCTCACAGTGTTATTAAACAAGCCTTTGTCGGAAAGCGGAGAGCGGAGTGATTTTTTCACAATGTCATGACAGCAAATAATAAATATCTCAGTTTTGTACGTTTCAACAGGATCTTGAAACTGGGACTTTTGATAAGTTACCCACTGTACTATGAAGGTGTAGTTGTTATATAGTTTGGACACAATTGACGTTGACAGAAAACGGTTTTATTTAAAGTATTACTCATTTAGATTATTACAGTCACTTAAATTTTAAGCGTTTTTGAAGCTGTAAATAATTAGATATTAATTTTTTTTTATTTTTTCATATTTAAACCGTCGTGTCGCAGAAATATTTTTAATTTTAATTTAAAAAATTAAAAAGGTTTTTTTCCAAGTCAAAGTCAAAAATGTTGAGTTACACAAGAAAGATGCCATCATTGTTGTTTAACAATGTACACCTTTTCCTACTTCCTGGATCAAAGTAGACGGCTGAAACCAAAAATAATATAAAAATAAACAGTCCTTGTCGAATACTTCTATATTCATTTATAAGAATAAGATTTGTATCGACTTCCAATATAACTTCTCTTTCACATTTTCTCTCTAACTAAAGAAAACCTTTAAAAAAACTCTATTGACAGTATTTTCCGTTGGAACACCGTCATGTTGTATTTAAACTTTCTATTTACACATTCGAATTACGAAAACCTTAGATCCCGTTCCAAATTCAAACTCCCAACGGCTTTTCAATTTGACGTTTGATTCGTAGTTAGACGTTCTTCCTGCCTTGTACTGGTTTTTATGGTTTGAAAGAGTTATTTTACTTTTTTTTTCGTGTTAAGCAAAGGTTGAAATATGTTCATCCATTTTTTAAAGTGTTAAGGGCACACTTAGGAAATTGAAAAATATATATTTAGAAAACGTATCAAAATTTAAACGCAGCGAGATTTGAACCCGCGCCTCTTGACAACCGTTCAAATATACAATGTTTAATTTTCTAGCGCCGGTTTTCATTTACAAATGTAATAGCAATCTACGCCTCTAAACTATCATTATAAACTTGAACTAAAAACCATCGTATACCATCAATATCTAGACATCTGCGCTGTAATATTGTTAATTATATAATATTTACACTTTAAACTTCTAGAGGCCATCGTGGCGCAGTGGGGCAGCATCTAATTATAAACGCGATCTAAGACAAAGCGCGCTGTTGAGTTCCGCCGCTCAACACGAAATGTCTCGATTTTCGGGCGGTAAGTGGTGAACGGAGTGTCTTCAACAATATGTTCTATCCTGACTACCCTGTTATACGGAAACCGTAAAGCTGCTATAAAAATACTTATATAACAAGCTTCATATTGAGTTATATTTTCTTTTTAAATAGGCACCAGGCATGAGCGAACTTGTGATGCCGACAAGCAAATTAGAAGCACTAAGCCTTAATTACTAGCATCTGTCTCGATTGAAGATTAAAAAATATGATGTAATACCACTGTTTATTTTTAAAATGATGGGTGTGGGTTTGATTCTTATTTTGGGAAGTTGTTTTTTTTAATAATTATCAATATGTCTAGTTTGTTTTAACATTTTTTTTAACGATATGTCATCGTTCGACGAGATCTCTACGTTTATATGCGAGAGACTCTAAGCAAAATCCCTCCGTTCTCCATCATAGAACAAAAAAAGTCAAGTACATTACAACTTCCTATGTAACGACCTGACGTCCATCGACGAAGGAATGCCGTCCTCCGTCATGACCATAACATTGCCATAGAGTACTTTTTACTTCGAAGAATGCTAGCTATCATACGTTTATCTATATTTATATTAAATTATTTTCTGTTTCTTTGTTTGTTTGTAATAGTTTTTTTATATAAGTCCCTTTATTATTTGAATTATTCGGACGGAAAGTGGAGAATGGAGTATCACAGTGTTGATATTAGGTTCTCGCCGCCTACCTTACATTGGTTTTTCATGTGTCAAAGCATCCCGTTCTCCACTGTCCGCCTTTATTCGGGACATTGCATGTTGATTGGCGATGCTCAACGCTGCGTTTCGTCTTGTTCACCAGAGTGGATAAATTAGAATAACAAAGTTACGATCATTCCACCAATTGCGTATCGAACCCACAACTAGTCGCGATCACACATCAGACGCTGTCCCACTGCGTCATGATGGCCTCAAATTCAGTAATATAAAATAATATAGGAGAGAAGCTGCGGTATGTAGCTAGTTTCGTATCAACGCGTGGGAGACGCCGACCGTTGAGCCAGTTTTTTCTTTTTTTTCCATCAAATCTCAAAGATCAAGTTTTTTTTCCTACTCAGATTTTTCTATTCATTCTATTCTAGGTTTAGGATATTTTTTTGTAATTATTAAGTTGTTTTAATGTAAGTTGAGGTATTTATTGTTGATTTATCTGTATTTTTTAAGCCATCGTGACGCAGTGACAGTGTCTGACTGTGAACGAGGTGGATGTGGGTTCGATTCACACTCGGGGGAGTGATTATATTTAATTTATTAGAAATGTTATAATTCCACGCTCTCTTAAGAAAAAAGGCGGTTAAGTTCCGATAGTCAAGACGCAGCGTCTCGTATAGCGGAAAATAGAGAACGAAGTGTCTACTCTAGATCATATTTCCGAACATAACATACCTTTGCCTGGAAAAAACAAATAGTGTTGTATATATTTTATGAGTAGATTAATACTTAAATCGTTTTAGAAGATCTTTTGATATTAGGCCAATGCCCTTTATGTGAGCCCACGTTTTGAACCCGTTTATCTTGACAGGATACAGTACAATCATGTTCATAAATATTATAAACTTCACATATCTCCCGCATAGCAGGGTAGAGAGAGAAAACGAGAGATAGAGAACCTAGTGTCAAGACACTACTTTCTAGCTTTTCATCCGAGTAAAGCGTGTTTAGTGGCGGAGCTTAACGCCGCGCATTTTGTTATAAGAGCGAAAAATATATTATAAATATGCTTTTATAATAAAATTTCTTTTAATTAGATTTTTTCTTTTTTTAACATTTATTTACACACGTTGCATGTTTTCTAAATATATTTCCTAAGATTGCTTGTCCTTTGTACTCGTTTTTTTTTCTGTTATATTTATTCAAAACGTTTTGCAAATTTATCTTAGGTTATTTTAAACATTACCCCAAGGTTGTATCGAACCCACAACCATCGTTTTTACAAAGAAACCTTAAATTGTCCCATTGCAACTATAATAAAGTGTTAATTTTTATAATATAACTCTTCACGACTATACTATGAGATATGCATCGAAATGTTTATGAAAGATTCTACAACGAAGAAGGATTTAAGCCAAGTGTATGTATGTATTAGTATGTTTGTCCTTCCATATGTTTCTCGGTAACTTAGATGATTATATCCTTATCTTGTCCTAGCTTGATCTTCAAATGTTATGCAATATTTTAAAAAAGATAATGATAATTATGAATTTATTGTAAAACTAGATCTGAAAAGCAATCTTCTCAGCAGAACTACCTTTCGAGTAGGTTTTTGACTGCCGGCTTTAGATATCGCTATTAAAATATATCCAACAGTGACGTAATAGTACAATTTTAAATTACAAGTATATGAGAGAAAAAAATAAAAATATATTCTATAAAGTATTACAAAGCTGTATAACATACGGTCACGGACCAATCGAAATAACTGTTATAATTAAAATAA
Source organism: Podotricha telesiphe (assembly GCA_038994665.1). NCBI lineage: Eukaryota > Metazoa > Arthropoda > Insecta > Lepidoptera > Nymphalidae > Podotricha > Podotricha telesiphe. Next base: position 104,300 of record JAOYRR010000266.1, read on the forward strand.
TGTGAGAATCAAAACTCTATACTGCCCTTACCTTAGAATTGACAGCCAATACTTTTAAATAAGATCTGGTCCACACAAGTCCATCTGTCGTTTCAACAATGAATTTAGTCCTGAGAAAATTGCAATCTTTTATCTATGTTTAACTTTGGCTGTACCTGAACTTTACCCTATGCTTCCGTGTTTAAAAAAAAACAACAATAGACAGATGATCCAGATTCGCATGGGAATTTGGCGCGCTTTTGTTTGACAGGTCATGACCCCGGGGGCTGATTTTTGTATTGTCTATGGTATTACAAATTTGCCAGTTCTCAGTGTGTAGTTTTGAGGTTTTTTTCTTAAGTTTTTCATTTAAGAAGCATGCAATGGGAAGGTGTGAGTTCGGACATTTTGTTAAAAAAAAATCCAGTATTATAAATATTTTCCACTTTACTAAATCGAGAAAATGCATGTTGGGTGGCGGAACGCAACGCAGCGCCGCTTCAGATACACATGAAGCTAATAATAGTTTTTATAATTATTTTTCTTTCGTTTTGGTTCAATTTTAAGTCTAAATTGTATAACCCAGCATCCTGCAATATTATTCACAACACTCCTTATCAGTTACTGCAAAAACATTAGTTATCAGAGTTCATTAAAATATACAATAAGTAACGGATACTGCACAAAACCGTTTAGATATTGCTATTTTTATTGAATTAATACATTAAATTTAATGTGAGTTTATAGTTGTTCAATGGGTCCATATGTAAAAGAGATGGTTGGAGGTTCCATACACACTCGGGGAAGTATTTATATTTACCGCTCTGGTACCTAAGACAAAGCGTGGCGTTGACTTCTGCCACTCAACATGTGAAATTGAAGCGGGCGGCAAATGGAAAACGTAGTGACTTGACACTAGGTTCTCTATGCCTACGCTACTAGTGACGTCCTATTAAGGTGTCCGTGTCGCAGTTGGACAGCCTCTAGTAGTAAACGCTATGGTTGTGGAATTGATACACATTCGAGGGTATGATTAGATTTAGGGGTATAATTATTTGCGCGGCCAACTTTTGCATATAATTATATTTAAAAAAATATATATTTATATTTTTTAAATTTAAAGCAGGTGTTTTGTATATTTGATGAGAGATGATGGTCGTGGCTTTGAATGCCAGATACTGCAATACAATCTGGATAGAGTTAGAATATGGCGTTAGGTGCCATTTACCATGTATATAAATCAATAGAAAGTGTAGAGCGGTTGTTTTATTATCGCTTGTTCCGTAACGGAACTCAACGCTGTATTTTATTTTAAGAATAATTCCCCCGAGTGTGTACCGTACCCATTACTATCGCTTTTACAGTCACAAACTGTCCTACCGAGTGGATAAAAAAATATTTGAATAAAACTAAACAACCGTGGGAAGTTCTAACTCACAAATATACTTTTTTTGCATATATTAAAATAATTTTTGCAATTTCACGCCTGTAAAGGTATTTTATAACCGGTTCCTTTTTTTTTATTGTATAACAAAAAAAACAAAAGCTTTAACTTATGGCAGGAAAGTGTTAGAAGAAATTTAAATATTCGTACATTTTTTATAGAATATATACTCTATAGTTTTAATTTATAGTATATTAGAATATAAAAAGTTACATCAAAATTTGTTTAAGCTTTTGTAGCGCAGTTGGTACTACATATGCGAGACAACTTAATATAGTTTTTAAAAGCAGAGAGCACCTAGTGTCAAGACACTCCGTTCTCCAAGCACCGCCAGAAAATGCGGCATTGGTCGACAGTGGTCGATCGCAACGCCGCTTTCCGTTTCGCGGATTAACGAAAATAATTTAAATAAAATCTGTTTTAAGTTGATATCTTTCTAATTATTTTAAAATTTATCCTTTTTTTTAATAACAAGTAGAGAACAAAATTTTTTTTAATTATCCTCTATGTGTATACAATGATAAATTCTATACAAGCACATAATAGCCTACTTGACGCGTCAAGTATGTCAGCGTCTTTTATCAATGTGTACGTCGCATAATATAAGTGTATGTCGAGCACATTGTAGTATATGTAATATGTATTTCACTAATTGAATTAATGTATTATTATGAAAAATATCGTCTTTTTGCAGTATTTATATCATACTCCATCGTCCGCGTGATTTTCGTAAAAAATAACCAACTGTGTCATATTGTATTTGGTATGACGTAATTTCAACGGTTTCTTCGTCAATGTAGGGTGTTATAAAGGGGTTTGCTAACGCAAAATAGGTCTTATATTAGTATAATAAGGCTTTAAATAACTTAGCGAAGTTAGTCTAATTATAGAAAGGAATTAAGAATTAAAACCCCTTTTGTTTTAACTATCCATCCTGTAGTAGTGGGAAAGCATCTGAGTGTAAAGGCAATTTGTTGTGGGTTCGATTTTCATATTTTCATTTCTCCACTATTGGTATCTAAAGCAAAACGTGGTGTTGAATTCCGCCACTCAATTTCTGATTTCTGACGTATGTTGGAGAACGGAGTGTCTTGACACTAGGTCCTCTGAATACTGAAGCTGGATAATTCAATATTAACACATCAGCCATCCAAACACTCGCATTTAATAAAACCAATTGTACCATTCATATCTAAATAGGTTGCAGCTAGAATGATACAAAGTAGGTCACTAATAATTGAGACAATAAGCCCATTTGGTAATCTAAACTAGACACTTCCCGCGATTTTGTCGGCATTTTAAGTATAAATGAAACTTTATTTTTACATTTTCAACTTAGGTCTGTACTTACACTTAGTTTAGACAGGCAGAGAACCCAGTGTCGAGATATTCCGTTATCCACTTTTTACACAGGCATTTAGCGTGTAAAATAAATACACATGAAATTTATTTTTGTTTACATACCTATAAAATTTAGTGATTTGAATTTAAAATTATTTTTTAAAATCTTTTAATATAATTTGATTAGGCTTCCATTTTGATTTATGATAACGCGTTGAATAGGTTGTGTGTGTAAAGTTTAAGCCTATATACAAGTGCTACTGAGACTACAACTAGAAAATCTAGAAATTATTTTAACATTTTTTTAAGCGTTATTTGCACGCTTAGGAAATTGAAAAACACACAGTAGAAATTAAAAAACATGCGATGTCGAACCCGCACCTCTTGAAAACAGTTTAAGCGCTCTGACCGCTAAGCCATGCGTTCTAACGTTTTTATGCATTTTCAAAATATATATTTTTCAATCTTGAAATTAATTTATACGTATATCCTAAGGTTTGCCAATTTTATATAAAAAGGGTTATACCAATATTAGTAATATTTTTTCTACCCGAAAAAATTGAACCTTTCACTATTATGGCTTTATTGAAATAACTCACGATTGACTGTAGTTCGGGTATTTAAATATATATTCTGTACATATAATATAACATTGTAACTGATCGCTGTTTGTACATTGAAGATATTTGAAAAATTGTCTATCAATGTAATAGAACCCAAGTCAATGATTTTAAATATCTTTTTTGTTCTTATCTTTTTATCTGTGTCTGTACTTTGTCTGTGAATTCAGAAACCTTTTAGCCGATTTAAATATTATTATTCTGGAAAACTTCGCTTAACAATTAGTGTTTATTTCATTTCAATCGGTTCATAGATAAAAAAAGTTACAACCATTTCAATTATAAATTAGAGCTAAGTTTTTGATTTAATTGAGAACGCGGGCGAGCGAACAAAGGGAATGGTTTAGTCGTGTAGTTAACGCAAGCGAAGCCGTGAGCGGGTCGCTTGTATGTTAATGTTTTTCTTTTAACAGTGCTCTAAAGACCTCTAAGTAAAGATTATACGCGACACAGTGTTTATCTTAAAAACGTAACGGAAACGAACTCTTAAACAAGTGCCCAAATAGGCCAAGGACTTTGAATTATTAGAATTTTGTAATCTGTAACGGTCGCCTGCATTTTTAAACTCGCGTTGTTTTAATTTTAACATTATTTATGTCTGGCATATAGCTGGCTAGTCAGAGGGAAGAGGGTTCTCAAAGAACCGCCCGATTATGTAACATTCCGTATTGAGTGACGGAACTCTACGTCGAGTTTTGTGCTACCAGAGAGGAACTATGATAATTTGAATTTTATCCCGCGAGTGTGTATCGAACCCATAGCTATCGTTTGTACAGTTAGATACTGTCCCACTGCGACACGATGTTTTTGGACAATACGAGAATTTTACGTGTTTTTAATAGACTTTTTCAAAGCTCTCAATTATAAATTGTTGCCATTGTGGCGCAGTATGACAGCGACTGACTGTCAACGCGATTGGTTGTGGGTTCAATTCCTACTCGGGGAAATAATTGTTTAAATTATTTTCATTTTCTGCGCTCTGGTGAAGAAGACTAAGCACATCATTGATTTCTGCCACTTGACATGCAGTGTATCGAATGAGGCAGTGCTTGGAGAACAGAGTGTCTTGACACCAGGTTCTTTCTGACTAACCTGCTATGCGGGCAAAAATGTGAAGTTGCATTTGAATTATATAATGCCGGATAGTTAGAGCAAGAAATTACTTTGTTATAAGCCTAAGTTATACCCATATGGCCCATTTAACTTACATTTTTCTTTATCAACTTTAGAGATTGAGTTGAGTTGTTGAGAGAGAGTGATCTTAAATATTTTCTATGAAATATGCTTAAAAATAACTAAAAATACACAAAAACTTATCGCAAACATCTCCAAAAGTAATTTAAAAAGGTCCGCACCATTACAAAAATGGCGGCTCGTTTGACAGCTCCAAATGTGCAGATTAAAAATAGAAATAGTTTTTTAGGTTATTTATTAGTTTTGTTTTAATCATGTAAGTAATTTAGCTTTTGCCCAAATAAATTATATACATCTGTACAGCTTCACGTCTTTTTCCCTCATATCAATGTAGTCAGAGATAACCTGTTCTTCACTTTCCACCGGAATTCGAGACATAGCGAGTTAAGTGCCGAAACTCAACGCTGCGCTTTTTCTTGTCAATAGAGCGGAGAAATGATAATAATAATTTAAATATGATCAATTCGGCGACTGGGAATTGAACCCACAACGACGCTGTCTCACTGCGACATGACGGCCTCATAAATGACGATAATTGTTTATTTTTTTTATTCACATTTTTCGAGCATAGTAACTGTTTTGGAACTAAAAGAACTTGTGTTGTGTAGGTGCAAAGACACTCCGTTCTCCGCTTTGCATTTCTTAAATGTAATTTGATATGTATATTTGTCATGCACGAGTATCAGGTATAACTAGTAATCGATTCATATTGAAAGTAAAATTGGATATGTATAATAAAAAAAAACCTTTATACCGACAGTGGTCCATTTTTTGGGCACATCACTAAAAAACCGTACAAGATCTTTACCTCATTTTATGCTTTTTTTGTAATTTCGTGACAATATAAAAGTAATATCCTGTGGTTATATCTTTGATATAATATATATATACACGATGGGTGTAGGTTCAATAGTGACTCGACCTCGACTCAATAATTGTATTTAAATTATTTTTATTTCCACGCTTTGTTTTTTACGTTTAATTATCATTTCAATGCCTGAATTCAGATACGAAACGGATTGACACTAGGTTCTCACTGCCTACCCCGCTATGAAGGTTAAAGCGCAAAGCTGATATAAAAATATTTTATTTATTTATGGCGCATTCCTACATTTAGACGAATCCTTTATATTTGAGGTATTTTGAAATGAATGACGGACGGAAAATGGAGAAGAGAGACTTTTGATTCTCTCCGTCCCAGTTACATGCAATTAGTGAAGGTTAAACAAACCGTATATTTTGTTCATTCATTCATTGTGGTTCCTTGAATGAGCGCCGGAAGTAAGTACAGGATTTGGGCTCCACTTGTCGAGACCCTCCTTCTTATATCGTCATTCACTACGACATTCACTGGCCACTTGAGTCATACCTGCGTATGTATGGACAGAAAATAATGTATGACCGCACTATCTGTGCTTGCAATTTTTATTTTAAACTAGCTGTGCCAGCGACTTCGTCCGTGTGTCTGAGTTCCAGAGGTTAGCTGGAACTAACAGACTGGCAGACAGACAAAAATTGTAAAAAAGGGTTATTTTGGTATACGTACCGTGTATACATACATATACATTTTGAGAAAAGCGGTTGTTTTAATATTATAAACAGACATTAATTTTATTTATTTGTATAGATAAAAAAATATAATCAACCAAAAAAAAATACTTTTAGAAAACATATTAAAAATTGAACGCAGCTGGATTCAAACGCAGACAGAGCGCTTGAACGGTTTTCAAGAGGCGCGGGTTCGAATCCCGCTGCGTTCAAATTTTTATACGTTTTCTATAAAATATGAACTTATTGTTTATTTTAAATATTAAAAATATTTCAGAAACGGCCACCCATTAAGTGTCTAGAAACTAAATATATAAACTTAACCTCTGTCCGTACCTCCCGCTGTACTCCCGCGTAGAGCATATGGCGACCGGGCGCACTCATATGTGACATAATGTAAAATTTCAAAGTTAACATCTGTTTAGATTATGTTTAATGTGTTCATTGAATTTGTAAAAACCGTTAATTTATTTACCTATAACGCCTAGAGACTGTGCATATAAATATTCTTTTTGAGTAGCGGAACTCGCAAATAACGCATTTAGTTACGCGGCTGTAAGTAATCTGAAGATATTTGTAGCTATTTTGACGATTTGTATTGTATACGGGACAAGTCAAATATAAAAGCCTCCATTTCCTCCCATTCCCGTAGAAATTTCGAGAAATTCGCTCCTTGCCCCCCTTATAATGTCTCTCCTTCAGTAACACTACGTGACAAGTGTCAAGTCTCTCCGAGCAGTAGCGACGTTGGCGCGGTGTCTATCAGTAACGTAACGGAACTGTTTTATATATATTCTAGTTCTTCTATTATGATTCAATCAAAATGTGGTTGAAATTTTAATTGAAAATTATTTTGCTTCGCGCCATTTCTTTCATAGTAGGGGGGTAGTCAGAGAAAGCCTACTGTCCAGACGGTCCGTTCTCCACACACTGTCCTAATTCGAGACATTGCCGGTTGAGTTGCGAATCTCAACGCCGCGCTTTGCTTTGAAATGAAAGTAATTTAAATATAATCATTCCTCCGCATGGAAGTCGAACCCACAACCGTCACTGTCACACTGCGCCACGATGTTCTCTGTTTATTCATTAAGATATTTAATTTATATTGAGTATTTACTTGCAAGAGTTTTGTTCATGTTTAGTATTTTTTACATAAAAAAATCAAGGCCAATTTTTTTTAACTTGTGTTTTTTAGTTTTTTTTTAAAGTACAACCGGATACGGAAGCACGTGCGCGCAATATAATAGATCACCTAAATAAAGGCATCTTATTCACTGTTCACACTCAATTATAGTATATACTAGCGACCCGCTTGCGGTTTCGCCTGCGTAAACTACACGACTAAACTATTTTGTGTTTTTCGCCCGCCCGTGTTCTCACTTATATCTAAATAGCTGCAATTTTATAATTTATGAACCAATTGAAATGAAATAAACACTAAATATTAAGTGAACTTTACCATAATATAATAGTCAAATCTGCATTTAAATCAGTTCACCCATTTCTCAGTATGGCGTGCACAAACGCACAGACAAACAGAAAAGATAATTAAAATCATTGTTTTGGGCTCTATGTATTAGTAAATGCTTCCAATAATATCTTCCATGTACAGATCAGTTACATTTTTATTATATGTATAGATAATATATAGGATATAAGTACAAGTTATTAATAATATTTAAAAATAAACGAAGAACGGAGTGTCTTGACACTAGGTTCTCACTCGGTATCCTGCTGTGCGGGACAAAGCGTGAAATAGCCGTAGTGACGCCGCATCGTTGCATCGTTGGATTGGTTGTCGTTTCGATTCCTACTCGGAGTAAAGTTCATAATTTAATAATTTTCACTTTTTCCCTCTGGTGAACAAGACAAAGCGTTCTTAACACCGCGCTTTGAGTGTGCGGCGTGGCGGATTGACATCCGCCACTCTACACGCAATGTTCGAGACATTGCGTGTAGAGCATCCTAAACATATTGTTTTTGGTTTAAAATATAGAAAACTGCTTGAATTTGATCAAGAATTTAAGAATAAAAATAAAATCAAAACACATAAAATAAAAGTATTTATAATTTGCATTCAGTTATATTAATAAATGAAGTACTTTGTAGTAAATAAATAGTATTTAACGTGTTTTAGTGTTAGTTTTTATTTTATACGTTTATTTTTTTATAAATATTCGCTCTATATTTATTTTATATGTGGTACCTCTAATGCCTAATGGTATGTATTTATAATAGCTGTATATTTTGTATGAGGTGTCTAGTTTTAATTTAAAAAAAAACAAAAAATAATCATTTACTGTGAGAAAATGCGATTTGATCTGCACAGGACTTGTAACCGCAGTCTCCGGTTGAGAAACATAATACCAATTTGAAACATATATTTTTTTTTTTTTCTTAAGCTTACATATAAATTTACTTGCAAAGACATATTTAGAAATTCCAACTAAACTCTAAAGTGTTCATTTCCGAACGCAAACCGTAAACAAAACAATATATTTTTATTTTTAGACCAACGTTACACTTCATACGGCCAAGACCGTTACAGATCGATATTAATGCCGGTGCATTGTAGACGAGGGTGGTTGAAGCGCGTTTATGATTGTATGGGGTTTGATAAATCGATATCTAGTTATGAAACGGTTTTGATTTACTTTTTAATAAAAATAGTTTGATACAGTTGTTCTATTAAATTAATTGAAATCGACGCCATTGTGTCGAAGTAGGACAGCGTTTGATTGTAAAGGCGATTGGTTGTGGGTTTAATTCCCACTCGTGAGAATGATTAAATTTAAATTTCTTAATTATCCGCTCTGGACAGTAAAAGCGCGGCGTTGAGTTCCGCTAATCAACTGAAATTGTGAAGTTGTAAATAATAAAAATAATATTTTGTTGTGAAAACTGGTCAGGATATAAAATATTTGAACTTGAAATTTTTCGGGATGTCTCTATTTATTATCTACATATCTTATCCATATCATCTGCCAGTTCCCCCTAGTTCCGATTAAGGTCAACGTTCGCGAAAAAAAACCGAAAAAGCCGAATGGCGTAACGCCTTCGCCTCAAACTCAAGACGTAAAGGTGCGATATGTACCAATTATGCATTTGCAGCTGCATTCCCAGCTGCAAAGATTTAATTCACTTGTCGTTACACTATTGTTGGATTAACAAGAAAAATATACTCTGTATTTAAGTTTCTTTTTTCTCCAAGATGGCAGATGTTGTGGCACGCGCCAAGATTTCTTACCTTTGACCCAAACAATGTTGCAGTGGCAGATAACGGTGCTACCTTTGCCTGTATTGTTAGAGGAAACGTTATTTTTTTCCGATTTCATGATTAGGATTTATATGGTATAACCGTTGCAGTTACTGAGCTCGGTGTAATCTATATATTTGTTTTATTTTAGTATTACAATTAAATTAAATTTAAACTATTATTTATAACAAAATATTATTTATATATAAAATACAATAAATTTCCTCGTACATAATCAATATTCTATTAAAATATCCTTATTTGTCTTACATTATTATATATTATTTGTAGAACAGTGCTTATTGTAAATGCGACGATTTGCATTCAACACCCCAAGGAATTTGTATATAAATCATTTTCACTTTAAAGTCTCTGGCATACAAAGTGCAGCGTTGAGTTCCGCCATTCACGAAGTCTCGAAATCGGTTGAAAAGTGAAGAGCGGAATGTCCTAAGACCATGCTCTCTGCCCGCCTTATTATAGGGTTTAGGGGCACGTGCCCATAAAGTAAGCAATATATTTTTTTAAAACCCACCCACCTGAAAGGACCCAATTGTACTCCCCCAACCATAGATAGACACGTGTGTTAAAAACGGTGAGTAAATAGAGTCCAAAGTTGGAGAAAAGGATGACAGCTGTAATGTGCGCGTGCGCAGCGCAAAGTGTACTTTTGTTAATGCAATTGATATGATTTTGGTATATTTTTGGTTAATACCGTTATTTTTTGTATTGAAATTAATATATTTGTGGTTTTTTAACTGTATATATATTAAATCTAAATATGCAAAATTGTTCTACGTATAAACATGAAATTTGTCAAGGTGGTAGAATATAATTAGTAGACGTGCGCTAAAAATGGATTCTGCGACAGGGCCGAATAAGGGAGGCTTACGATCTGTCAAGAGTGTGAATGCAAGTCTTATTTTCTTGCTACAAACGTGGACAAAGTCACGAGATACAGAAGAAAATTCACAGAATTTTGTAGTGATTTTGTTAGATTATTAAATATCTACATTTATTAATTATTTATTTATTTGTGTCTTATAATTTACAAAAGGTAAGCGGTTGTAATTGTGTTATATAGACGCCACTGACGTAGTGGCATGTAACTTGTCAATTATGTCGTAATAGGCGTGTCCAAGTTCTCCGTATACTCTGCTCTATTACCTTACACCGTTACTGACTATATTAGTTCTTATTAACAAGCGTTCTCGTGAAGATGATAATTACACTACAAACAAAGAAATGAAGCTATGTCTCTTTATTCGAATTCTTTTAAAAAGTCGTATCCATACTAATATTACAAAAGCGACAGTAACTCTGTCTGTCTGTCTATAACATTATCATGGCCAAACCGCTGAACCGATTGTTATGGAAATTCATATAGAGATACTTAAGGGTCTTGGAATGTAGGCCACTTTTTTCACCCATTTTTATTTTCAGGAATTTAATTGTTTTACGAAAAGTCCGCCGAAAATACGAAACATCTACAGTACACGCGGGCGAAGTCACGAGCGGGTTGCTAGTTTTCTATATAATTGTTAATTTATGTTGTTTGGTTGCACGGATTGGTTGTGATATCGATATTCCCACTTGGACGATTTGTAATATATTTTGATTTTTCCGCTCAGGGAAGGCACTTACGTTTAGTCTCGCTACTTAATACGCAATGTCTTGAATTCAGCTAAACAGAGAGTCTTGACACTAGGTTAAGAAAACATTAAATCTTTTTCTTATAATATAACTGGACTGAATTATCATATATAATAATAATTTGATTAAATAAAACCATATATCTCATGTAACAGAAAAGCCGGTAAGGGATGTAACCCCTCTTATACGTTATAACGGTTTTCCATCGATTTTTTCTCTAAAGAGGGCTGATAGCGTTGTGTACCGTTTATTTTTATTTCGATAGTGCATTTTTATAAATACTGGGGGTATTTCGGTTATGTTCACTGCAAGAGTCACTTCGATTCTTATTTTACCTTTTTGCATAATGCAGATACATGGTTTTACTTTGAAAAAAGATTACAAATTTAGTTATATTTATATTTTTTATGTAATTCATACTATTATTATTAATTGTTATCTCTTGTAATTTCGATTGTGATGTGAGTCTATCTTTACATTGATAATATTGTTAGGTCGGTTAATAAGTGCAGCCTTAAACTCTGGCGCCAAAATGCAGTTGAAAATGATAGAAAATTGTGTTGAATCAAAAATAGCTCATTTATTTCTTTGTCAACTTAACAAAAATAGGTAAATAAGCATATTTATATGAAATAAAGTCATTAATCGCTTTTAGTTCGATTTCTGGTACTATTAAAATTGAGATAAACATTGTCCTTCCTCTCGATTATGCGTGAAACTCTGAAACCGCATCCTGCGACAGGATGAGCTCGAATTCCGCAATTAACCTTCACAAACACATGTTGGTTAATTTAACGGTCTTAGGTGAACATTATATTCTATTTCCGCGGATTACTGATTGGTTTTGCTTTTGTTTTTAAGTTAAGTTTTTGTTAAAAATCGCGGTTTTGCATCTGCTCTTTTTTGTGATCATTATTTGAGTAACGGTTGTTGTAAAGTTCTAAATACATAAATCACTTAATTTCACTTCCTATATATGAAGCTTAACGCTTTTCCCCGCGTAGCAGGGTCAGAGAGAACCTAATGCCAAAACACTCCGTCCTCCAGTTTCTGAAATTGAGACATTGAGTGTTGAGCAGCGGTCTTAGGCACAAAATCAGAGACCACCAATCGCGTATCAGAGACCACCAAGCGCAATCACTCAACCCACCTACTGTCCCACTGCGCCACGACGAGCTTAAGTTTCAGTTTCTAACTACAATAAATGTTGTCTTACTTAAGAAAGATAAAAATAACAGCCGACTCCTAAAATACATTTGTATGACCACTATTAGAAATGGATCACCTGTATTATACAATAACTTGAATATACTTGCATTATTATTTTTTATTTTTTTGTTAATACAAAATTATTTAGGAATAAACGCTAAGTGGTTTATTGAAATATTTATCTCTATTATAACAGTATTTAAAACAGGATTTATGTAAAAACCGTTGCAAAAAACCATCAAGACGTTCCAAATTCAAACGTCAAAACCGTTCAGAAACTCGATTTCTTTTTAATGCAACACACACACAAAGGCAAAGGCACAATGATGCACCACTTGATTCAACCGAAAATCACAAAAGCCCTGATTTGAATAAATATTTTGTCTGCAACCCTTTTTAGTTTTAAAGAATTTCTCGCTTTGTTCCTAACGCTGTAAAGACGTTATTTGTGTGCATCGTGTGGAACGAGCAGGTTTTGTGACGGTTATACAAATCAATTGTGATACCATTATTTTAATAATCCATTGAAAATCGTAATTAAAGTCGAAAAGTGCAAAATGTTGTTCACACCGCATTTTAAATCTGTATTCAATGAACGACAAAGAGTATTGTTTTGAGTAATGAAATACAGATAAAATATGAACATATTTTTTTGTGTTTTTAAATCCGTATTATAAACTGCAAAGAGTAAAAACGTATACTAAATATATATACGTTAAAGTAAGTCCCCCGTCTGGAATACCGTTAACAGAAAAAAAATCTTCAAAGTCGTGATAAGATTGCAACGAATGCATTGTTAAACCCCTGGGGGAGCGAATTTAGCGTCTTTGGTACAAGAATAAATAGGGAAGAGTATTCACTTAACGGTTTCCGAACTTTAATGTACATTTAATATCGTTGCGCACTTTTTATATTTAAATTAAATAAAAGTAATGTATGGACTGTTCAAAGATTTATGAATGTTCCAATTTTCATTGATTTAGTGTATCCTTTACTTACAAAATCTTTGATCTGTATTTCATTTATATTAAATTGAAACTAAAATCCTTAAAAATATGAGCATGAGAGCAATTGACAGATTATTTAATATCAGTATAAAAAATAGTTTAATATTAAATAAAAAAATGACCTGAATTCGGCGACATTTTAAGAAATAATTTAATCGATTCAGCTGACTGAGTAATGTGACATATTTATATTATTTATATCTCAAAAAGTTCTAAAAATACATTTTTAATAATCATTCAATTGACAATCATGTACGACGATCTTTTTTATTCAGTTTCACTCTTAATCCCACATAGAAGGTTAGGCGGAGCGACCTAACTTAGTGTCAAGACACTCCGTTCTCCACTTTACTTGTATGTGCATGTTGAATGACGAAAATCATTGCCGGCGCTGTCTTGATCGATCGGAGGAATGAAAATAATTTAAATATAATCATTCCCCCGAGTGGGTATCGAACCCACAACCGTAGCGATTACAGTAAAACACTGTCCCACTGCGACACATGGCCTCTCGCAATTATTAATTTGAAAATAACAAAGTTTATTATTATAAAATAGATTAATTACAATTTAATTAATATTAATAATTTAATTAATATTAATATTCATATGCCGTTGTACAAATATACATTTTTCCTGTTGACATGAGTCGTTGCTATCTAAAGGCTCATTAATAATTTACTATAACGTACAGTTGCAATGCGATTATTATGGGTAAAAATGTTACTTTGACAGGCTTATACTTGAAATACTTTCGTATATTACAAAAAATACGGTTGACTAATCACGGCGTTAGGTTCTGCCACCCGTCTACCCCATAATGTCTCTAAAACTGGCGGAAATGGCGACAGCAAAATAAGAGATGTACTGAGAAAATATTAATATTCCCATCCTTTAAATACCTTCCGTTGGGAATAACGGAGATTTACAGATTTATTCATAAGGATCGACGCCATGCCCCGAACTGTTTAATATTGATCACTTTAACCGATTTGACTATTGTCATGTAACATATATTTTATATATTCTATTGTTAACGTATGATGTAGTAAAATATATTCAAAATTATGTGCACCTTTGGATATTTACATTCATTTTCATAATAAATTATAGCGAAATTGAACGTGAATTATTACTTTTTTAAATGCTAGGTGATCAATATTTAAATGAGAAAGTAATCATGTTGAATAACATTAAACGCTATAAATAAAAAATAAGCATTTAAGAAATAATCTAATAACCTAAAAGAACATTGTAGCGCAGTTGATCAGTGTGTGATTGTAAACGCGATGGGACTTCTTGGCACTAGGTCTACCAAACTCTGCTATGCGGGAAGCTGAAGCTAAAAAAAAGGCATAACCTTAAATATAATTCAATATAACACTTCCTTTTCTATATAATTAATTACAAATCAAATAAATTGTTTAAATCAACAAGACCAATCCTTTAGAAAATATCTTTCGAATCTATGCAATTTTTTTAATTAAGAAAAAAGAAACAATTCTTTTCTAAACGCAAATTACATTTCAATCTGACAGCTGACGTCAAGACAAAGCCCGCGAAATTACCGTCACTTTCATTGGGATTTCAACTGAGAGTTCGTCTTAAAACCTAATTTTTTGTAATATTATACGATGTCATGTGAATTTTGTGCTTCAACATGTTCACATAACCTTCGATCCACGATGTTATGCCGAGGTATCGTAAATCCTGTTTAATTTTCAATAGTCAATATAAAATCGTAATAAAAAGTCCCCTTAACTCAGCTTTTCATTGTTATCTTTAAAAGAGACATCGTGGGACTTTCATTTCTTGTTATAAATCATTTGTTAGACTATTTAATATGGGGCGTTGTATTTTATTTATATTTTATTTGTAATTTAGGTTAGTTTTTTTTGTGTAATGATAGTTTGTTTGGATATTATTGGTTAAAATTTTAACTAAAATATGTATAGAAAACAGTTTATTATGTATAATAAGTTAATATGAAAATAAACAATTCGCTTTTAATATTCCTAATTTTATTCTTTTGGAATTATATTTTTGTTACAATTAATTAGGTTTGTGTTTCATTTTCTAGTTGTTTTGTGTATGTGTGCAATAATTTTTTTTATCTATTCTTCTAAATTTAGAAATTAATTGTTATTTTAAATAATTATATTTTGATATGAGTTGTTTAGCTACAAAAGAATCATAGAAATATTTATATATGTTGATACTTGATATATCATTTTTATACTGATATCAAAATAATATACAAAACATTTGTTTATTTACATATTATTGTCTATGTTACTTGTATTTTTTTTATATAATTAAAAAATTAATTTGTATTGTTACAGATTAATAACAGAAAATTTCAAAATTAACTCCGGGAACAGCGCAACAAAAAGAAAACAAGAGGAGGCACATACAAACAATTATAGAATTAAAATGATACCACATTCATTAGATTTCAATAGGAAACAGTCTCCACTGAATTCACCTATTGCAACACCTTCCAAACGAAGAGTTCTTGGAGAATTAACAAACTCCCCATTATTCAGACCCAAAGATTCACCTACGATTGAAAGATTGAAGAAAACTCCACTCTTAGATAAGAAATCTCCGGTGATTGATCGGAACTCTTTATCTCCATTGACAAGCCGTGGCAGTTTAAAAAGAAGTTCCAAAATTACAAGAATATTCGAAGAAAGAACGAAATTCAAAATGTCTAACAAAGAAAATGAGTTTATAAGTGAAACATTTTTAAAGCTTGATGTAGAAGATGAAACCAGAGACTGCTCATTTGGTGAAAATTTCCCATTGTCCTCGGCAAAAGTTGCCAACTGGTCCATATCAAAGGTAAATGTCCTGAATGTGTTTTTTTATTTGTTAAAAAAAATTATTCAGGATCTTTAGGACCAGGTTTTTTTTATGGATTTTGGTAATATGTTAGTTATACTTTATTTTTTTATATTTTTATATTTAGTCTTTTTTTTATATATTTATATGTAGTCATTGAAATCGTGTTAGACTGTATTTGTGATGTTTGTGGGTTCAACTCCCATTTGGGGAATGTTTGGGAATATAATTAGAAAATAATATAATTATAAATATTGAGTTTTTCAGTTCTCATAAAAGAAAATGCTGTGTTGAGTTCCACAACTCAAAATACAATACCTCTAAAGTGAACAGAAAGTAGTGAATAGAGTGTCTCAACTGTGGCAACCTTAACCTATATAAGCTTAAAACAAAAAAAAAATACTAATTTTGCAGTAACTTTTACTTAGTAATTAGGCAGTAACAATTGTTTTTTTTTTCAAATATACAGCTGAACTTCACCGACGCCCTACAATCTACGTCCTATGAAAAGAAAAAGAAAATGGATATTTTTGTGCCAGAAAAAGAGGAGACTCTGGACACTGAGTTTGAAACACTACATGATTTAGAAGAAGAATTCGATTCCCACAATTTTGATGAATGCACCAAATACGAAATCATTTCTACGGACAGTCCGGATATCATTTCAAGTGGACGACAAAATTCTAGGAAGATAAAATCCAAGAACTTCATTTTTGGAGCTCCTTTGTCGGAAAATGAAGCTTCAACTTCTTTTAACAAGCAAAATCCAATTAGAACTTTAAATTTTGAGGATGAGAGCTTCGAATTCACTTCGCCTGCTGCCAAAAAGAGTGTCTCCGTAAAAAAATCTCTAAAATTCACCGAAACACCGCCTAAAAGTGGGTTTAGACACGAGCGTAGTGACTCTAGCATTGGATCCATGTCACTTTCCCCATCTTCCACCAAATTGAGGATATTTCCATCGGAATCGACGACGTCCATGGAAAGTGGTTTTATATCGGAGCTAGAAGAGCCATTTCTGGATATAGACGAAATATCTAATTCTCCGAAAATGGAAAACTTTAATGAGTTACTATCCGGTCAGATTAAAAATAATTTTGAACCATTCTCATTAAAAAGACCGTTTCAGAGAAGTTTGAGTTTTAACCCCAGAGCGAAAGTGTCGCTTTTCTCCATAAAAGAGAGTCCCAAAAAGTCAAGCAAGAGGGCGGAGAGGTGCGAGACGGAGAATGGTTCTAGTAAACGGCGCAAATCGAATTGTCTAAGTCCATTGAAAGTTGGCCAAAAGCCGGTGCTTCAGAGGGCTTTTTCAGAAAATAACGCTTCCATCATGTCGGCTTTAGCGAGATGTAAGTTTTGTTTTATTCTTATGTGGTTTAGTTGGTTGTGGGTTCAAATCTCATATTAAGAAAAAAAAAATGTAAAAAATGCTCTTTTTCTGTTTATTTAAAAAATAAATTATATTTTTCCTTTTTAGTAATGTTCTTTGACTAAATACACTAATAACATAACTGCTGTCATGTGTGGCTTTATAAGCCTAACTTTTGGTTTTCACAAGTCAAAAACTTAAACACTATTTTCGTATTTTTTAGCTGCTGGGGACCCAGACCTGATCGGAGACTTCTCTCTGCCGTTCGCTTTGCCTTTAACTAACGGCGATCACAGAGATTTAAAGTCTATTTCTTGTGACACACTCGCTGGTCTTCTCAGAGGGGAATATTTGCACTGTATCAATGATTTTAAGGTATAATATGATTTGAATTTAAATTTAAATGTAGTTTTTAAACGTTTTCAGTGCAATATTTTTACAGTCTACTAAATAGACCGTAGTTTTTTGGAGTAGACACGTACATTTTTATTTGTTGGAAACAAATTGAGATTGAGATGATTAGCCTTCGTGTCATAGTGTGATTGTAAACGCGATAGTTGTGGGTTTGATTCCCACTCCATTCTCCTATATTTTGACACTAGATTTTCTCTGCCATTTCCTTTCTAATTATTTTTTTCTTTATGTCGCTCATTTCTCCTTTTTCCCCTCCAGGTGATAGACTGCAGGTATCCCTACGAATTTGAAGGCGGCCACATTCTGGGGGCTACTAATTTGTACACGCAACCACAAATATTATCATTAATAAATGAACCAGTGCAACCTAAAGAGGATAAGCGATCCGTTTTGGTTTTCCATTGTGAATTTTCCTTGGAGCGAGGTCCTAAATTGTAAGTTTTTTTGTCATACATATAGCCATATACTGCGTTGAGTTCCGCTGCTCTCGTCCCGACACTAGATTCTCTCTGACTTCAGTGCTATGCGGGAAAAGCTGTGAAGCTAAAAAAACTATAATAATGCGAATTTGTTCAATTTCAAAAGCGCTATATTTGAATTCGAACGGATTGAGAACGGAGAGTGGTGTCACCGTATAAACACAAAAAGTAGTATTAAAAATTTTAATGTATTCATCCTATAACCTTGAAAATTTTATGAAACTACTCAAATGAAGTTAATCAAAAAAAATCTTCGAAAAACTAAATAAATACATTTTATATACAAGTTTTTCATGAAAAATTGTGGTAATTAACAGGATTCGAATACACACCTCTTGTACCCGTCTAAGTTCTTCACAAGTAAGCTATATAAATATTATACTTATTAATATTGCAAAGCCTCGGAGTGAAGCACGCTATTTTATAAAAAATAGTTTGTACACACATTAGCACATTTTAACAATTTATTTTATTATTTTTACAGATCAAGATTCCTTCGGTCATCGGACAGGGCAAAACACAAAGAAACCTATCCTTCATTAAATTATCCTGAAATTTATCTTCTGCATCAAGGATATAGGTCTTTTTATCGCAGCTATCCGGATCTTTGCACTCCAACCGGATACACCGCCATGTTGGATCCGGAGCACAGGGATTCGTTGAAAAAACATCAATCTAGCTCAAATAATAATAAATATAGGAATAAGTTATCGTAAATGTGCAATTTTAAAATATAACGATTCTTGACGTGAAAATTTGACGGTCTACTCGAAAGACTGACGGTCTTTTGCAAAAGAAATGTGAAAATAATTGCGAATTAAGTGTAGGGAGATAATTTGGCTGGAAAATTCGGTCCTTTTAGTAAACCGTTCGTCTTTTATCTAGATATGACATAAGCATTTATCTTTTTTTTAATTATTATAGTTTTTTTAATAGTTATATTGTAAATAAGAAACATAATGCCATATTATTAGTAAAAATAAGGTTTAAGTACAAAATAGGTTATACAATATCCCACCTCTAATTTATATATACGTTTTTAGGTCTAAGACGGCAATATTTAAAAAAAAAAGAAAATTTTTCAAAATTTAAAATTTTTTACTATTATTTTTATAAAATATTTGTTTTTTTTTCATGTTTAATTGTATTAAGCTTTAAACCTAGTGCCGTAACTAAGATAGTGTCATATAAATGTATATATTTTGGTTTTAAGAAATAGATATACGAATTTCCAATGGAATAATTTTTCATTGGAAATTCGTGAAAAAATAGTAGGTTTCTAGAAATTTTGTTGCTTTATTGAAAATAACAAATTATGTTTAGTTTCTTTTCTATAATTTTTGATAATAAAATGGGTAATAGTATACAAGTGATTATGAAAATTTGAATATTTTGTCTACTTGTTAATAAAAATTTAAATTTTTAAATATAAAAATTTTACCTTTTATACAAAAAGGTCCATGTAAATTTTGAAATTTTTTCATTTTTTCTTTTAATAGTTTGTAATTAAGTGCCATTTATTAAATAGTTTTCTTTTTAAATTTAAGTCCGTAGGAGTTTGGATAAAGTAAAGAAAGATACTTTATTTTAAATTCTCTTACATTATATTAATGACTGTATATATATATAATGAAAAAATCTTAAACGAAGTACATTATTTTAAATTGTTGTATATACATTAATTTGATTGACTTTTTTTCTAAAAAACTAAATTACACTATAGATGATTAAACTTAAAAAAAACATAACTGTAATTCAATGGCCTCGATCTAGAAATAAGATGGTTTCTATTAAAACCTATTGTTTTAATTTCGGAATGATCTTGTTCATAGAAATATTGTTACAATGAAATATGTCGAAAAAAATTTTTTTTTTCAATGTAATAATTGTATTTATTACAATTAATTTATATTAAACAATGATTTTTTGCAATCAAAATTTTTTTTTAAAACAGTACTTGGTATAATATAAAAGGATTTTAAATATATACATATGTATGTAAATTGATTTCTAAACAAACACAATATTTAAAAAAAATAAACACAAAAATGATCAATAAAAGTGATTTTTCAAATATTATATTTTTATACTATATACGTGAGTGCTTATTTAAAAAAAAGCAATAATATAAATTAAATATTGGTTACATTATTTCAACAAAATATTGCAGTAGACAGACTGAGTGTTTGTAAATTGTAAATGCGGTTGGGTGTGGGTTCGATACACATTTGGGGGAATGATTACATTTTAATTATATTCGTTTCCTCACTCTGGCATTACAGAACGCAGCATTGAGTTCCTCGTTTCAATGGCAGCATGCTGGGTAGTCAGAATCAAGTGTCCTTTTCTGCTTTCAATTGAAAGTGTACAATGGAGTGTGTTGACACTAGGTTCTCGCTGACATTTAAATTATGATGTATTTAAATTATATTATTGTTAGATATGTTTGGGTGAAAGTGGACGGCGAAATTAAAGGCAATACGCGCAAATACGCTTTGATTATGTTTTAAAACAAAGAAAAGATTTTATTTTATTATTGAACAAGAAATTGTGACGTCACTTAAATTTGTTGTTTGAGCTTTTGAACTGGAACAAACTTCGCAATAAATTTTGAAATGTTAGTGAAAAATTAAATAAGTTGTGAATTATTTTCATTAAATATTTCAATTTTGTTTTACAATTTTGTATCTAGACTGAAACAGACTATACTGATTAATTTTTAAGCTCAAACAGAAATTTGAGATTTTCCGGTCAGTGCCGTGAAATATTTGTTACGCTTATTAGATATAATATATTGTAAATATGAATAAATAAGTTAATTCAAAAATATAATAAATAAAATTCATTTAGTATCTGTATTTTGTGTAACTGTTTTTTTTTTATTTTAAGCGATTTTTTTGACTAAAAGCTAATTTTCAAATTCCATTTTGACTAACTTTTAATATTTTTTTTGGAATAATGATTATTTTTCTTTTATGTATTGAAAAGCGGTGTAAAAAAACGAATTTTATTAATATTAAATAGAAAGAATATCTGATTCATAAATTAACAGGTTGTGACAAATAGATTTGTCAATGCATTCTGTTTTAATTAATTTTTTTATCTTTATTTGAATACTTAAAAAGAGTTTTTGACAGTAATTTGTTTAAACAATTTTCAAATAAATGTTAACATTGAAACTTTTTTTAAAATTTTTAATTGTAATTGAGTTACACCATTTTTCATGAAAAAGTTGTATTTTTGTAAATAAATTGTGTTTATTTTGTTCTTCTAAGAATTTTTTATAATAATGTGTCATTTGAGAATGTTTTAAGTAATATATTAATAAAGAATAGCTTACGTTACTTTAAGTTGATGAATACATTATAAATTTTCATACAAATTTTTGTTTCTCTCCGTCCTTTTTCTCATTCAAGTACAGTTTTTGATGTTGATTAGATTTGCATTCTGATTCTCAGCCTTTGGCCTTTTGCTGCATACCAGGATTGATAAAGAGAATCTAGAGTCTGCACACTCTCTTTTCTATTTTTATTACGTATTTAGTGGCGGAACTAAACGCCGCGCTTTGTTTTGTCATTATAAGCGGAGATATGTAAATGATTAAAATATATCTTTGAATGGGAATCGAACCAACCAATCGCAATTACAGTCAGATGCTGTTCCACTGCGCCACGATGGTCAATATCAAAGATTTCAGGTTCAAATCCTTTGCTTCATCATCTTTGTCCTAGAAAAAAAGTCACGCTGTATAAAAATACAATTGTCTGAAACAACTGAAGTGGAATTTAGAAACTAGAAAATTACCTTGAAAGAAGTTATTATAGTTTCAAATGTCAACATGAAAAATATACGCATACGTAGTTGCGGGCATTTACAAGTCTTTAACAACTATATATTTTTACATAAATAATATATACTAGCTGTGACCGCAACTTCGTCCGCGTGGAATTCTATAATAAAAGCTCTGTCTCTAAGTTACTCATTACATTAGCTATCTGCTTCACTTGCAGCCCCGTCAAAATCGGACCAGCCCTTATAGAGATAAGCAAACACACACAGACAGACGTACAAAATTGTAAAAAAATATATTTTATTATATGCACCGTGTATACATACATCGTGTCCATACTCCAATTTTAATTATTCGTATAGATTTAAACGCAATATAAATTGCCAAATCTCTTAACTTTGAAGTTGTCTGGAAGAGATCGCTGATTAACGATGAGACCGCCTTTTGTACCTCACATATAAGTAAGTTATCAATTCAGTCAAATCAATTCAATACTCAATGTCTCGAATTCGAGTGAAAAGCGGAAAACGGAGGGTCTTGACAGTAGGTTCTCCCTGTCTGTTATAAAGCATGAAACTAAAAAAAGAAAAGCAAAATTTCCAATACATTATTTATTTTACATTAATAAAGGTTTTTTATAATACTGACTAGGATAAAATTTTACGTTACATGGACCATTTCATGTGGTAAGACAACAATATTTTAGGCGGAGAGAAGTGAGTTTCGTCATTAGGAAAGTAATATTCTTTTAAATGCTTAAAGTATATTAAAAATAAATTACAGTATTTTTTTGTCTTTCATACTTGGTTAAGTTTAAATACCATTTTGGTTGTGTGGTGTACACTTAAAGGCTAAATATGGTAGGGTTTATTCATACTAATATTACCAATGCGAAAGTTACTCTGTCTGTCTGTGAAGTCATCACGGCCAAACAGCTGAACCGATTGTGATAACATTTTATATAGAGACATTTTAGGGTCTTGGGATAAACATATTCGTCCGCGTGAACTGTTTCGTTTCGTATTTTCGGCGGCATTTTCGTAAAACAATGATATTCCTGGACAAACTAATAAAAAATGTGAGAAAAGCGCTTCAGCGGTTTGGTCGTGACGGCATCTTAGAGTTACTTTCGCATTTATAATATTAGTATGTTTTGAAATCTTAATTCATCTGTTTAAATTGAAATTATTTATTAATTTCTAAAGGTAAAAAATATTGAATAGAAAATGCCAATGATAATTTGTTTAGTTCAAATTGCGGCACAAAAATTAAATGGCCCAGGTCCACTCTGTAGTTATATGACACAGGTTCACAGGTTCAATTTAACACACGCAATAATGTACAAGAAAGCTTTGCTCAGTATATAGTTACAGGTACAAAATGACTAGATTGTTGTATAGTTTTTAGTTGAAATCACGAATAGAAAAAGGTTTACATATAATTCTAGCTTAAATATAGACACTCAGAACGAGTGATGCAAAATACGGCGTTGAGTTCCACAATGAACAAAGTATATTTTCTTTTCTCTGCCTTCATGGATACAAGATCTCATTGAAAGTATCACTCGTCTTCCTGATCATTCTTATCGTCTAAAGAACTCATGGATAGTTGTCTCAAGATATTTTCAAAGATTTTGGGCGCAGTTTTAGTATTTGGTAGTGAAATATCCGTTTGTGTTGGAACATCCAACTTTTTGGCACTCAAAGGTATGACGGTTTCCTTCAAATCCAAAGTCATAGTCTTCTTCTTCAGCTCTTTTTCTGGTGGAGGTATGGGATTCAGTTCTTGGAACTGATCGTTGATGTCCTTGGTCTGGCGTTCGATCGCCTTGGTGAGGACGTTGCCGAGGATGTGGGCGCATTTAATAATGTTTTGTGTCTCTCGCGGTGTTAAACGCAGCCCTTCGTTGCGAATTATACTGTTTATTGTCTTAATGTTTTCCGGAGATCGCTTTCTAGAACCGTCTGTTGAGATATCTGAAAAAAGTATAAATTATGGTCTGTATAGATTAATTGTATAATTTTTTTTACGTAGCATACTCTATCTGGAAATACTCTAATAAATTCTCTTTTTATAAGAAAATATTAAAACATTAGTGAACATACAAATGTGTTGGTATCAAGATTCGAACACGTGTCTCTTGTACATGTGCAAGCGCTCTACACAACTAAGCTAGACATTTATATACAGTTATCGAGACGTCGATACTTTTAAAATACAATACAATTTTTGCTTACAAATCGCTATACAAATTCTATTTCATAGAACTATAAATAATTTGGTGTGTTTTACTTGAACTATAAATGATAGTGAGTGCAATCTTATAATATAATTTTCGCAAACAGGTTTCCAAAACTTTTCGTTCACATATCCATACTCAATACTATTAATGCGTAAGTATTTCTGTATGTCTGTCTGTGACATCATCACGGTACAACCGCTCAGCCAATTGTGAAGTAATTTTATGTTGAGATATTTGGGGGTCTCGGGATGAAAATAGGCTAAATTTTTCTCCCATTTTTTCAGTTTTTTACTGGATTGTTATACTGAAAGGCCGCCGAATATACAAAACAGCTATACTTCACGCGGGCAATGTCATGAGTTAATATTGTTAATATGTAAACGTACGCAGTGTTTTTTTTAAAATAATTTAAATCTATATAGGGAGAACGGAGTGTCTTGACACTAGGTTCCCTGTACCCTGCTATGCGAGAAAAAAACGTCAACATGCTTTCTAAATTAGTAGCTATATTTGATATTGGTAATATTTTCATTGTTCTTTGAACATTATTTGTACTCTTGCGCCTGGGGAATTTTAAAAGCAAACTTTAATACATTATTGCCGTATAAATTGCCATCATTGCCATCATTGTGACAGCGTCTGACTGTTA
This sequence comes from Podotricha telesiphe, assembly GCA_038994665.1. Classification (NCBI taxonomy): domain Eukaryota; kingdom Metazoa; phylum Arthropoda; class Insecta; order Lepidoptera; family Nymphalidae; genus Podotricha; species Podotricha telesiphe. Next base: position 129,338 of record JAOYRR010000266.1, read on the forward strand.
AGGCGATGGTTGGATTCGATACACATTCGAGGGTATGATCATATTTAAATTATTTTCATATCACCGTTCTGGCGACAAAACAAAACGCGATGTTGAGTTCCGCCACAAAACACAACGTCTCGAATTCGAGCGGAATGTTAGGAACGGAGTGTTTTGACACTAGGTTCTCTCTGACTACCCTGTTATTCGGGAGAGCGTGAAGCTGAAAGCCTTACCAAAGTCAGCGAGATCTATATCAGATCTGTATGGAGTGGGACACTGGTCGTAGTACCGACTGATGGGCACTCTTGCCAGGGAATTGTTATAGTTGGCCCAAAAGTGTCCCCACTCTCCGACGTCTCTGGTCTCCTCATGGTACGTGCTTACGCAGAAACTGTGACGATTAAAGAAATAATAAAAAATAGACAATCAGTCGGTATTTGTGACCGTTTGGTATGCTGTGGTTGAAAGTTATAATTGGAACTGATCGATTATCAAATTAAAATTCAAGATATTTAATTTCTGGTTGTCTCCAGAGGAGCTCGGACAGTGGAGGCGAGGGTTAATGAGTATCAGAAGTCCTAAGCACTGCTCCCAGTACCTCTCTTTGCAACAGACGTTTTCCTACTGACCTAATATTATCCTTTAAAAACAATAACCTTGTCTTTTAGTTCAAACGTAACCTTCATAGACTTATTTAATAAATTTCCCATCTGCCATACCTAGAATCCTGTAAATCTTGACTTCTCGGTGACACGAGCGTATCCTGCATCATCGCGCTGTCTCCAGAGGAGTGTCCAGAACATTCTGGTGACATCGAGGAGTAGTCCATTTCGGTAGGGGCTTGTCCATTTCGGTTGGCACTGGAAGCAAGTATTTATTTTATTTATTAACTTTACTAATATATTTATCTTTATTTAATCTAGTTATTCGCGTTTTCTACACGTTTTAGATGAAACTATTTTAATCGCGGCCGGTTAATTGCGGTTTAGTGGTCACAGGTAGATAGATCTACGACGAACTGACAGACTATTATATATATATATATATCGCCCGCCCGCGTTCTCATTTAGCTTACAAACTTTGTTTAAATTTAAAATTGTTGTAACTATTTTGTTTATGAACCGATTGAAATGAAATAAACACTAAACGTTAAGGGAGGTTTACAGCTCCACGCAATATCTGAGGTAGCATGTAGAACAAACAGAATTACCTGTAACTAGAAGAAGAAGTTCTCTGAAAGCTATCCTCAGATACACTTTCTCTGCTATGCTTTGGCTCAAGTCTTGTTTCCTTCTGGAGTGAGTAACTTCTTGACTTTTGACATTTCTTGGGAGTTGATGTGGCTTGGGGCTGGATCTTGTACCTTATCCCGTATTTTGAACTGGTGTCCTCAAAATCTGAAACCTGTCAAATATGACTGTAAACTTCAAAAAACCTCGCAACGTGTATGTCACACAAACGTGTATGTCAAACACAGGGTAGTGTGTACATATTTGAAATGTTAATTAAATGCATTTTTAAAGGATTAGATATTGTAAATAGAACACTTTAATGCTGCACTTTGTCAGATCCAGACAGCTAAGGCAGGGAAATGAAAATATAACTGATCAGTTTTTTTATTTTAGCTACACGAGAAGTAGGTACCATCAAATTATTATATATATATATATTCTTTATTGCACTTGAAAAACAAAAAAGGTTAACAAAAGACGGTTAAAAATGATTGATGTTAGTTTAAAAAATCAATAATATAACAAGAAAAAGAAACACATCCTTAATAGTTATTTACGTGTAAATTACACGACACGAGCTACGACGACGACGACGGCTTTAAATGCTGACTGCTGATGGCTCTTTGTATATATCTATGCAAAGCAAAAATAAGTGTTCCTACAGGCTACAGAAACTCTTATTAAAGAAGCTTCAGTATAAAACAGTTATTTTGTTAGCTAGTTCGATTTAATCAATAAGCAATTGAATTTTTTTTTAATATATTATTGAAAAGGTTTTACTTTTTTTGTATTAATATTTTTAGGCTTTACTAACCAGGTTATTTTCTACCATTTTTTTTTACATTTTCTAAAGTGTTATTCGCGCACTAAGGAAATGTACAACTTAAATATGACTTTTATTTCTGTGTAACTGGTTACTGTACATAATTTGAGACAATAAGCATATTATTATTATTTTTTTTTGTATTAAATATTTATTTTTCTCCGAATCCATCTCTTGCACACGTACGTTGTCCTAGATAAAAAATATGAAAATATTTCAAATATCAGTCGGGATTTATTTATTTCTTTTAGTTTACCAGGCGCCTTTATTTTTTAAACAATATGTTATTAACAGCTCTTCACTTTCAACTCGTGATGAGCTTGTGACTTCGACTCCGCTGTTATCGGAAATTATTTGAAACTGTTATTACAGATTCGGATTCGGTTACGGTTACGGCTACGGATACTTTATTATTTCGGATATCCGATGGTTTCGGTTACGGTTACTTACCTGAGATAAATCCAAGGACTTGTCACACTCCAGTGAAGTGTTTCTACATCTCGTATTAACTCTCCTTGGAGAGTCCAAAGTTCTTTTGGTCTTTAAAAGGGTCTCAGTCGATTGACGCCTGTGATAAGCGCCAGGCAGAGAATTTGCTCTGTCACCCCTGACAAAATATTAAATTAGTATTTTTAATAGTTTAAAGTGTTAATCACACACTTAGAATTTTGTTTATACGTTTTCGAAAAATGTTTCTTAATTTCCTGCATGAATAAAGTTACAACTTTTTTTTTTTTTAAATCTTTTATTTTGCCTTATTTGCCTTGTCTTTACTTTCAAAAGTGAATTTAATAACAATCAAATGACAACATTTGATTGTTATTAAATTGTATATGACAAACAAGTGTATATTTTTTAATTCAAAAGGTTTCTGTTGAAAAAGGTCTGGGTACTATGTGTAGGTTTTAATTGAATTCAATTTTTATAGTAACCTAAGGTCATTAATTGCAATTTCATATTTAAGCACCTGTAGATATTTAAAAGCCACACATCTGTAAACCACTGATGACGATTCTAAGGAGACGGCACGGTTTTGGAATCCTTGGAGGCTTTGTAATGCATACTTAGTCTATCACAATGTTTAAATGCTCATTGTTGCAGCATTCGAGCGGTAGAGCGACCGCCTTTGAAAACGTGTTCTTTTTCATTAATAATATTAATTATTCTAATATTCTTAATTTCTTTTTGCGTTAGTATTTTTATATTAAAAACGTTTTAGTTTTCCATATCCTTTGAAAAAGGAAATCTTTTTCAAGATTGCAAAGATATGAAAGAAAGAAAGAAGATATGAATCTGTCTTGAAAATAATGGAGAAAAACTAAATCTTTATCTCCAATTTTTAATACAATCATTCAATTATCATTCAATCAATCAATTCAACGTTATTGGATAAATGGAAAATAGTGTGCTAATGCTAGAATCACTAAACGCAAAAGTTTTGTAAAAAAAAAAAGGAAAAAAAGAAATCTCTCCGGCGGGGAATCGAACCCCGGTCTCCCGCGTGACAGGCGGGGATACTTACCACTATACTACCGAAGATTGTACGTAGTAGGTTGAAATAATCTGTCAATATATACTGTAAGTATGAAAATGCAGTAATATATATATATATAGAAAGGTACCATCGTGGCTCAGTGGAGTAGTGTCTGGTTATCAGGTAATCGTGAGTTCGGTTCCCACTCGTTGGAATGATTTTAATTTAATTATTTTCAATTCTTCGCTTTAGTGAACTAGACAAAGTGCAACGTTGAGAATCGCCACCCAACGCGTAATGTATCGATTTCGGGCGGTGGGTGGACAACAAAGTGTTTTGACACTGGGTTCTCTCTGATTGCTCTGATATATGAAAAAAGTGTAATAATTACAGGCATAAATAAAAGTCTTAAAGAAAAGACAATTTTAATATTCTTTTTTTTTAAATCCATATGGGGTTTTGAAATGAAACTATTTTTATACGTAATCCGATTAAAAATAGTATATTTAATATATAAATATAAAATTTGTATATTTAATTTCGCGTATATTTCTGGGGTATAGCAAATCAAAGCGAACCAAGAGTCAAGACATTTCGTTTTCAACTTTTCACCTAATCAAAGTTGTACGTATGGAATGACGTAACTCAACGCCGCGTTTTACCAAAGCGGGTAAATAAAATATAAAAAAAAATTCTAAAGCTTTCCCCTGAGTGTGCATCGAACCCACAACCATCGTGTCTCAGACAGACGATGGCAAAACTAAATTTAATATATTGCATTGAATAATAAACAGTAAAAGTATTTTTTACTGAACCTTTTCAGTTGCTTTCCAGTGACAATGAATTCCAAGTTCTGGGGCTTGGATACTTTTTTGGGTGTCGAGGAGCTGGACGCTGGAGCCGTCACCACCTTCTTCTCCTCTTTCTTCACGCTGCCTCGTCTGGAGAAAGGTCCGGAGTTACGCCTTGACGTCGGCCGACTTCTCTCTGAATCTTCTGCCCATTGATCATGCATTTTGACCTGAAAAATATATATTCATTAACATTTACAATTAAATAATATTATGTATGGTATTTTATCATATTTTTGTTTAAGGTCATCGTGTCGCAGTGTGACAGCGTCTTACTATAAACAAGATGGTTGTGGGTTCGATACACGCTCGGGGGAATGATTATATTTCAATTATTTAGTATGTCTCTCATTGTTGCCATAGGTTATATACATAAATATATTTTATAAAAGCATGCAGTGTCTGCATTTGGAAAAATACAATAGTTTCTTTAATGCTAGTGATTTACCTATTTCTAAATGGCACTAGGTTCGCTTTGATATATGCCATATGAATTTCTGAGATATATAATATTTGAAAAGGATTTGTTCTTCTTTTAGTGCCTCCCTGTCCTTGATACTAGTGTTTAGACAATCGAAATTGAGACTGGGTTTTGAGTGATGAAACTCAACGTGGCGCTTTGCCCTCCAACACTGAATGCTAGAATTTTTATACCATATTCACATGTATTTTGATTTATTGTGGATCAATAAACAGATTAAAATATATTAATTTCTTCGCTCTGGGAAGATAAAACACGTTCACATCCGTCGCTCGACAAATACGGTGATTCTCATATTATGGTGGAAAGTGGAGAGTGGAGTCTCATGACACTACGTTCTCTCTCTTATACGATAAAAAGCGTGAAACTAAAAAGTTTAGTGACACAGTGAAATAGACATTTGTCTATTTCATTGTGTCACTAAACACTCAATATTTCGAATTTGGATGGAAAGTGGAGTGTTTTTACACTAGGTTCTCTAGCTTAGAGGCTAAGGTTATAAAAAATCACTTACTTCCATAAATATAACTAATTCTCCATATTCGTGTGTTTCTCCTGACACTCACACAGTGACTACCCTCCGCTTTTAAAAAGCACACGCTTGGTTAGAGACAAAGATTGTATCGACATTCACAGGCGGAAGCGATTTTGGTCCGGTTGTTTTTTTTAGTAGAAAAGCATATACGTCTCAGTTTTTTCCAAGACTTCAGGAATCAATGACTTTTGAAGAGAAATACAATTTCTATTTCGGAGTGAATTTCAGGCACTCAGTGGAAATTATAAAAATGCTAAGAACATAAAAATCCCCCTTTTATGGAGGTTAAGTTTAAGGTATTTTTGATTTTTACTTAATTATCTATGTCATAAATTTTAAATAATAAAAGGTCCGGAAGAGTGTATTTTATATAATTATTCTACAATACTTTTGAAGGCAAAGAGATAGAGGCAGAAATTACAAATATATCACTCCATTCCACTTTAATATAATAAAAAAGTGTATAACAAAAACTTAGTGTGTGTAGTATTTATTTTAATAATTTCATGTATTTGTAATGTATTATTATAAAAAAATCGATCTCTACACTTCTACTCTATAACTTTAACTGTACCAAATTGCACAGTACCAAATTACTTCTCCGTTTGAATAATTTTCCCAAAAAGGGGTCCAAAATTTTTCCTTAGTTATATTCGTGTGTTGTCTGACCTAGAAATATCAAAAAGCACTACAAATCCTCAAGGCGTTCATGACGTTAAAAATATAAAACAATCGAATTAAATTATATTATGCATTTTTTTTAAATGAATGTAATTAGACCTAGATCCTTTTTTTATTTTCTACTTATTAGTAGTAAGTCAAGAAAGCTGGTGAGTATTCACTTCGTTCTCGACTTTCTCCTATTTTCATCAGAATATATTTGAAGAGGCGATCGCTGCGCAGTGGCAAACATTTGACTGTAGGTAAGCGGATGGCTAAGGCCTTAACGCAATTTGACACGCAATGTCTCGATTTCAAGCGGAAAGTAGAGGACGGACTGTCTTGAACCTAGGTTGTCTAGAACCACCCTGCTATGTGAGAAAAGATTTAGGACAACAACCAATATCTTTTTTTTAAACACTTTAATCAAAGCACGCGAGCAAATATTCAAAGTAATCTGACGATACGAAGTGAGCCAATATTGCGTTGTAAGAAAATCTTGACATATAGATATTCACAGGTGTAGATGATAAAAGCATGTTGAAAATGGCCATCGTTTTAAGTAATAATTTTTTAAAGAGAAATCCGCTTAACACTTTTTCTCGCATAGCAGGGTAGTCAGAGAGAACTTACTGTTAAGATATTAATTTCCCACTTTCCGCCCGAAATCGAGACATTTGCATATTGAGTGGAGAACTCGACGCTGAGTTTTGTCTTAGGTATCAGCGCGGTAAAGTAAAAATGATTTAAATATAGGAATTCCCCGAGAATCTAGTGTCAAGATATTCCATTACCCACTTGCCGCTCGAAATCGAAGCTTGTTGAGCGGCCGCGTTTTGCCTTTGGTACCAGAGGGATATAATGAAAATATTATTAAATATAATTAGGTCTGGAGTGAATCGAACCCCCAACAATCGCATTTACAGACAGACGCTGACGCACTGCGCCTCAATGGACACACGATGGAAATCGCTCGCTAATTGTCACTATAATACTACCCTTAAGTAAGGGTAAGTGTGCACTCAGGCGTATGATACAAAACAAAATGCTGTGGAGGCTTGTTTGGAAACGAAAAATTTATTAAATTTTCAAACTTAAATTTAAAAAAAAAAGTCATTTTTCTAATACTAATTGTCGTATAAAAATGGAATCCGACCCCTTTGGATATCATAATGCCTATTAAGCTATACGATCTAGTCTTGCAATACTATGTTATATAGAATTTTTATGTTTTTTATTTATTTAGTTGTCCACAAACAGTTTTGTACGAAAATATCCGTAGTAGTATAAAACTGTGTCGCGGTTATTAACGCCCGCGTCACAAGCGTTGTAACTAACAATTATATATTACTACAGTTACAAATACATATTATGTGCACAAAAAAAAGAAGATTATGAGTAATGATAAATATAATGAGAAGAAAAAAATAAATAATGTAGAGACTAAATTAGAGGTTTCATGTGCGTGCGTGCGTGTGTGTGTATATATGTGTGTGTAAATATGTGTTCGAGATTGCGTCTGCATGTGTGATTTGTTAATTTTTCGTCCACTTTATAATTGCAAAACGTTATATCCCCTACACTAAGCAAGCAACCTATACAACGAATTCAATTATCTATGGCCAATACGATTTATTATTTACAGTCGGCTGAGAGAATCTAGTGTCCGTTCACTACACTCTGTTGACACTGTGTTATACGCCGTTCTCCGACTGTCGTTAATTTTAAAAAAATATCGCACTTTTTGTTTCGGATATCGACGCAGCACTTCGTAAGAGACGGAGAAAGTTTTTTATACCTAGCGGGGTAGACAGAGGAAACGGAGTTACACGCCTCCATCGTCATCAACCTGTGATAGACGAGGGCCTCATGGCCTCCGGGAGAGTCCTTATAGTATAAAAGGAAAACCATTCACACTCATAACCATTCACACTTGAGGTCATCGTGTCGCACTGGCACAGCGTATGGACTATAAGCGCGATAGTTGTGGGTTCAATACATAATCAGGGTAAGGATTATATTAATTTTCTTGCTCTGGTAAGACAAAGGGCAGCATTGAGATCCGTCTTAGCAATATCCCAAAATTCGGCGGAGAGTGGAGTTTCTTGTCGCTAGGTTCTCTCTGACTACCCTGTTATGCGGGATTAAGCGTCAAGTTGGAAAAAAGTTTTTCTCCAAGTGTGTATAGAAGCTACAACCATCGAGTACAATTTGACTTTGTCCCACTGCGGCAATATAGCCTTTTTTAAAAAGTTTCTTATACATACATATACTCCATACTTCTCCTATCCCAATAATTAATCTAGTGTACATTATTGTCTATACTACGACCTTATTAAAGTAACCTATTTACTCAAAGGTTAATATGTTTATCTAAATCATTAAAAACTCCATCGTGTCGCAGTGGGATGGCGTCTGAATGTAAATATGACTGGCTGTAGGTTCGATGTACATTCGGGGGAATAATTATTTATTAGTTTTTTCTCAATTTCACGTTTTATTTCGCACAACTGGGCAATTAGTCATTGCATATTAAGAAGCGGGTTTAAGCGCCGCGTTTCGTCCTGTTAGAGTGGAGAAATGAAGATAATTTATATGTAATATCCCGAGTGTGTATTCAACCCGCAACCAATTCTACAGTCAGGCACTATTCCACTGCGTCACGATGGCCTTCGTGAATATGTACAAAAGGCGGGCTTAGCGCTAAGAAGAATTCTCTACCAAATGACCTTGTCATGTGGGATATTAAAGTGTAGGCCAACAAAGGCCAAAGGTTTCTATTTAAAAAAAAACAATTCTCTCCGCTCTGGTAATATTTGAGCGAGGCGTTGAGTTCCGCCACTCAATACTCAATGTCTCGAATTCCGGGGAAAGTGGAGTGTCTTGACTCCTTTGCGGCATACGGTGTGAAGTTGAAAAATGAAATGTTAGTTAAAACTAAGGTGGAGAATGGAGTGTTTTGACACTATGTTCTCTCTGACTACCCTGACGGGGAAGAAAAAGAGAATTTTCTGTTTTACGTAATAATACAATTATAAAGTTACAGGATTCAAACCCGCACCTATAAGACCGATGATTATTAAAAGCCTATAGCGTCAAAAGCAAAAAATATATAAATAAAAATATAATGGTATAAAGTCAACATCGTAATCGTCAAATAATCAAATGAAATATTTTAAAACACCGATACGAAGTTTTTAAGCGAAAATGGTTTTTATATAAGAAATTATAAAACATAATTTCAAAACTTATGTATATGATATAAGAAATCATCGTGTGACGCAACTCGTTTGAAATTGGGATGACCATGTCTTGTGTCATATAGGTATAGTTTTTTTGAATTTTTTGTGATACTCTCAAGTATCGAGGCGAGGAGACCTAGTGTCGAGGCACTCCGTTCTACACTTTCCGCATGAATTCGAGACATAGTGTGTTAAGTGGCGGAACTGAACGCAGCGTTTGTCTATGCACTTTTAGTTTGAGCGAAATTTAAATGTATCAGAATATACCTTTTACAAATTGTTTAAAAAATCTCACTAATTTAATACGCTAAAAAAGTGTTCAAATATCTACATCCACATTAGCGGTCATTGCGTCACAGTGTGACTTTGTCTGACTGATAACACGATTGGTTATGAGTTCCATATATATTCGGAGTAATAATAATATTGAAATTATTTCCTTAGTGTGGGAATAACACTTTAAAAAATGTTAACAAAATATATATTTAATAAATAGCATTCTCTCTTACCAGACGATTGTTCGTAGAATAATCTTTGGGTAGCAGAAATTTGTAAAAATCTCTCTACAGAGATGCTAACAACAAATATAAGTTGTAATAAGCGTATAAGAATTTCAACAGGAGGTAGAACGCATGACCTAGCGGTCAGAGCGCTTGAACGGTTTCAAGAGGCGCGGGTTCAAATCCCGCTGCGTTCAAATTTTTATACGTTTTCTAAATATGTCTTTTTCAATTTCTTTAGTGTGGGAATAACACTTTAAAAAATGTTAACAAAATATTATTAATTCGGGCGGAAAGTGAAGAACGGAGTGTTGACTCTAGGTTCTCTCTGACTACTTTTATTATATATCTTTTTAGCTAAATCATTTAAATTAACGTTATAATGACAGTATTGCCAGTAAAATTAACTATTATTACCAGGTTCTTGCTGCCTACCTAACTTTATTTCAAGCGACGCATTAAGTAAAAAAAACTAAAAAAAAAAAGATATTCAAATAACCACAAATTTTAAAACCTATAGTCCCTATAGTTTAGTGAAAGTGGGCGCGCCCTACGGCCTTGTGGGTGAAAGTTCTTGTTTGTAACAAGTTGAGGTCATGTTCACGTCCGCTTCTTAATGTATAGGTAGGTGGAGGGAGAAAACATAGTCAATTCATTTTCAGCCAGTTGCCACCCGCGACTTGCCTTGCTTGGACTTTGTGGCACCTGCTATACTAATTTCATTTACTGCATGTCTTCGTCCCGTAGTGCCTTCTAAATGAAACTAAAATCAAAATTAATATATTATTTTCAGCTCAGCGTCACACTGGTTTTCGCATATCAGGGTAGTCAGAGAGAACCTAGTGTCAAGACACTCCATTCTCCACGCACTCCCTGAAATCGAGACATTTGTGTTGCGAGGCGGAAGTCAACAGAAATAATTTAAATATAATCATTTCCGCGAATGGTAATCGAACCGGCAATCATCGAGTTTTTTAGAAAGACTTTATTCACTGCGAAACGATGGCTTTTAAAAATTAGATATATTATACAGTTCCAAGGTTCCATACTGTGACGTCATCACGGCCAAAGTAGTGAACCGATCGAGACCATCAAGTATCTCCATAGAGATACTAGTGTCTAGTTATATCTATAGAGATACTTGAGGGTCTCGAGGTGAACACAGACTTCTTATATCTACCATTTTTTTTAGTTTCTCCAGCAATTTGTTGTTTTATGAAAAGGCTGCCGAAATAATAAAACAGCTATACCTAGTTTACGCGGGCCAAGCTGCAAGTGTATCGCTAGTCATTTACATGCATTGAAAATCAACATTTATGTATAGAAATGCGCAAATCCAAAAATGTGACGTCACCTTCATACATAAATGTCAATTACTTTTGCAGTTTCTTTTTGTATGGTAGCTACAAGTACTATATGTTTTCTCTTTAAACACTTATGGTCCATTGATAAATAAATTACACAATATATGTATGATTCATACAAATACGGATCTTGTCTTTTTTATTCAGATTTTACGGAACATTGATTACGTCAGTAGAAACAACTGGAAACTGTTAAAATTGAGAAATAACAGAGTATCTTGACACTAGCTTCTCTCTGCCTACTTACCCCACATCTCCAACCCAAACCAAGGACCATATTTATGGACTGAGTGGTGAAAGGGCTCAGTCCTGGCACCATTTCCCCTCTCTCCCAAGGATGAGAAAGAAGACCCAGTCGCTCCGTCTGGTAAGACTAGAGATTTTCCTAAACGGGAATTGAGCTCGTTTTCACTGTAATGGTGTCAACAAACGACTTATACGAGTAAATGTAAAATAATTAGAAAACATTAAATGTTTCGCTAAAAAACATTTAAATTACAAAGTTTGTCACAGTTTCTGTGCAATGCCTTCATTAAGCCTACTTAATAGGCTAAATAGTGTTGCTTCAAACAGAATTCAAATCTAGGACTTTTATAAATAAGATTACTTTATGTGTGACAAGTGTCAAAATACTCCGTTCTCCATGCACCACCTGAAATTCATTTACATTATATTAAACTGCGTGGTAAGTAGCGGAACTAAACGCCGCGCTTTGTCTTAGGTACTAATGCGGATAAATGAAAATAATATATAATCTGCGTGTGGGAATCGAACCCACAACCGTCGCGTGCTCTCCAACTGCGCCAAGACTGCCTCTTAAATCGGAAAATCTGTAAAGTAAAAAGAAATATAAAGTAATATTTTTAAAACTGCCTACGAGTCTTAGTGAAGCAGTGACTGACTATACACACGTAGGTTGTGAGTTCGATACACACTCAAAGGAATGATTTATGTAAATAGTATATTAGTTTAAAAAATAAATTTAAAGGAACACGCTGTATAGTATTCCCTCGTGCATATGATTCTGAGATCATTCTATGAATGCGATATTTGATCCGGACACGAGTGCATATTTTCAAGAATTGGGTCGAAATAGCGTTAAAAGCGAAATAGCGTTTTCTTACAGTGATAGATAAAAATGAAACTTTTGCTGGATTGTTGAATACGATTTTATATATTACAATATAGTCATAGAATAAGGCTGTTACAAAGTTGTTTATTTAATTTATAGAAATTTTTAGAAAACCTAATATATATGTTTTAACGTTCGACAAATACCTACTATTTTTTTTGTATTTTTATACTAAACGATATATTTATATTAAGAAAAAGGTATTTTTTTTCTACAACCTGTATATTTCAGCCAAGGTAAAAACAACCAGTCGTATATCTAAGAGCAGAAAACAGAGTAGAAAATTTGATGATATATGGCCATGCAAAGTATAATTATAAACCTTAAAAGGATTTCATCTTACAATACCTGCCACCCTCCCCCATCCCTGAATACCACTTTAAAATTGTAAAAAACATTTAAACTTACGTACTGCTACGTACATCGTACGACATATCACATCGGTACATATAAAAGTCCTATAGCGTAAGAGAAACTCTCAAATCTTAACTAGTTTTGTACAAAATATTGACCGAAACGTTGGCTTTCTTCAAATATTATGCAAATAACCAGCATTCCTAACACACCTCAAGTGAAATGGACTTACGTAACTCCGCAAAGGTCGTGGGTTTGGAATTTGCTTGTGCCAAAAAGTAAAGCTAAATATTTATACTATTACTACACGCACTACAAAGTTAAACCTACTTTTCTTTGAGTATTTTTGTACCTTTTTTAGAGAAAACCTAGTGTCAAGACACATTCGTTCTCCACTTTCCACCTGAATTCAAGACATTATGTGGCGAACTTTTCGTAGAAATTTCAATAAATCAGTTTCGAAAATACGTACGTTACCCTACTAACTGATATTTCGTGACTTTGTTTGAAATTTTACTAGCTTTCTATACTTTACACTATATATATTGTAGTTTAGAAGAGTAATTGGTTTGGGGGTGCGGATCTTAGATTAAAGATTTATTTTTTCAATTTCACATTTTTTTCATATAGTATAATAGCTGGTAGTCAAAGAGAATATAGTGTCAAAACACTCCGTTCTCCACTCAAGTTCGATACATTATGTGTTGAGTGGCGGACCTCAACGCCGCGCTTTGTCTTGTCACCAGAGCGGTGAAATGTAAATAATTTTAATATAATCATTGCTTTGTGTGTGCATCGAACCCACAACCACAACGGTTACAGTCAGACGCTCTCTTCACTCGATCTTGAATAATATTTCAAAGCAGATTGGAAATATTTTTTTTTAAATAGAAATCATTTTATACATACATGCTATATATATTCATAAATGAGGTACAGATCATTTAACTTTCTAATGATATTAAGTCAATAATAAATTTTCTCCAAATAAATTACTTTCATGTTTTATTATTTATTTAAGTTTTCAGCATAACTTAGCACCTAACTTCATTACACTATTTATTCCTTTATTTCCATTTTAGGTAGGTTAGAATATCGTTATGTACAATTTACAATAATAGAGTGCTAGAAAAGACACAAACAGCCTCTTAAATTCTAAACTACAATAAACTTAGTCATAAACAAAATAGATTTCCAGTTCTTATAAGACTTACAATACTGACATTTTTATAATATATTTATAATTTATAATGTGCTTTAAAAGTGTTCAATTTAACATTTATTATTTGAACTTTTAATAGCTTACTTATAAAGAAAGTAGAAACGTGGTTGATTTAAAAAATATATATAGAAAATTTAAAATAAATAATCAACTTTGATAACTAATGAACAACATTTGTATTTAATTTAAGTATTTATACACAATTCTATGACATTCTGTACAATATGAGCAGTTGTGCCGTTGACGCCTAAACAACGCGCATTTAGTTTACTAAATCAGTACATTTTTAAGGCATTATTTAAAATATATATATAAGCATCCTCTATATAAATAACTGTGCCAAATTCCATACTCCGTCCGCCTAATTTTCATAAAGAAGGGGTACAAAGTTTTTGCTTTACATATTAATATATACTTATAGGTAAGTAACAGGCTATGCTATAAAGTGGAGAACGGAATATCTGGACTCCAGGTTTTCTCTGAAAAAAGCACCCATTTTATATTATCGTCGGACTTGGTTTACGCAGATTGGAGAAACAAAAGTGCATAACAGACTAGTTGTTACCTCCAACTTTGTTTGCGTGGACATGATGACCCTTCTTATACCAAAACTGCATACCAACCGTGTCCATTGAAACCTGATTTATATTTTTATGTCAACGAAAAATGCTCTCGCGCTGAATAACTTCTGTTAAGGTGTAATTTCCTTATATCTTACAGTTTAGCTGCACTCTTATGGTTGTACATATGGTGTTCCACTCTTCAAATTCAATTATAGTCTAAGTCCTCTTCAAGTGCTTACGCTTAAAAGTTATACAACAAAAAAGGTTTCATCCAAATCTGCCGTCCAGCAGTTCTAAAGATGTGCGCGTACGGACATACTGTTTTTACTGTATTATTTTATTTATATATATTATAGTATATTCGTAAGTCGACAAACAACCATTAAAGTGAGAATCGAAAGACCACATCGTATAGTATTCTAAAATTCTAGTACATTTCAAATATGTAAAATCAACTATTTGCATAAAGTATAAGTTTTTTTAAACTAATTTTTGGAAATATCAACTTTATTTCTTTAGATACAAAGATGAATTTACTTTATTAAATACAAAATGATACAGGTGCTAAATTATACAGCCAATGTATCAACAGTCCAAATTCTAGTAGCTTTTTTTTCAGCTTTACGCTTTTTCCCGCATAGCAGGGTAGTCAGAGAGACCTTTGTGGCAAGACACTGTCCACTCGGACACTTTTAGTCCGAAATCGAGACATTGCATGTGTAGTGGCGGAACTGAACCGCGTTTTGTCTTAGGTACTAGAGCGGAAAAATGAAAATTACTTTAATATAATCGTTCCTCCGAGTGTGTATCCAAACTGAAACCAGTGGCGTCATACTTTGTCCCACTACGCAACGATGCAAGGCAATCATACATTGTCCCACTACGCAACGATGGCCTATAAATTAGTAATTGTTTTAAGAAACAAATCAAAAAACAATTAATCTTGCACCCAAAGTACGAAAAACCTACTAGTTGTGTGTATTTTAAACGTTTTATATCAATTATATTGAATGTCCTTAATTTATTTTTCTTTATTAAGACTATATTACATAGGCCTTACTTTTCATACAGCTGATGTATGAAAAATTGTGATGTAACTCTCCGCTTCCATTTTCCTTAATTAAGGAAAAAACCATAATATTTTATTACATAAACAAAAAAAAATTAAATGTCAAAAAAAAAGTACGTAAAAGCGGCGACTAGTTGTGTAAAATACGAGTTTTCAATTCAACTTATGTAAATTTAGATTTTATTTCTTAGCATATAAGGTATATTTTTCTTTATAAATACCAATATGATACAGGTCTTAAATCATACAGCCGGTGTATGGGAAGTTGTAGCCCACTTTCTTCGGATGTTCAGTCTTGGAACATCATTCTCGAGCTTTGGTCTCGTTTGAGAAAAAAAAAAGAAAAAAAACGTAGAAAAGAAAAAGCGCGCGTGAAGTGACATTTACAATTAGTGTAATTTAATTAATTTATTTTATTTATTTCAATTATTGTGTTGTGTTTTAGTGGATTTTGTTTTTTTTAAATAAATAAATAAAATGGTAAGTTTTATAAACATTTACATATACATTGTAAATACATTTTATTGCCCTTTTCCAATATTTAAGTGAAATTTGTGGGTTTTTTCGATATTTTATTAAAATTATACAGAGGAGAGGTTTGTTATTTGTTTCCATTTTATTAAAAAAAAAACAAGTATGTATAAAATACTATTATTAATTACAATTATAAATTAAATTAGTTACTTCTAAAAAGGTATCTTGGAAGGATTTGTTTGCGCCATTGTTCACAATACATGAATATAATGCAAACGAATATATTATCTTAAACGGTTTTCAATAGGCGCGGGTTCGAATCCCACTGCGTTCGTATCCGTCTGCGTTTTATACGTTTTCTAGATATGTATTTTTCAATTTCCTAAGCGTCCGAATAATACATTAAAAAAAATGTAAAAAAAAAGAATGTATTATTAATTGAAGCAATCAAGTCGCCGCGTGACTTTCGGGGTTTTTTTTCCTGGTTAATACCCCAGAGTGTATATTGAACCCTCAACGGCCGTTTACACTCAGATGCTGTGCCACAGCGAGATGACGATCTCGTTCATACGTATGTATGTATGTATATATATATTTGTATAATTAATGTGTGAACGTACTTATTAAGAGAAAGTTTTTACATTAAATGAAAGTTTTAAAAGCTCACTTACAACATTTATTGTGCATTGCACAGTTATTGCACAGTGGCACTGCAACTGCGAACGCAACGGTTGTGGATTCGATACACACTCAAGGGATTAATCATGTTAAAATTATTTTAATTTCCTCGCTCTGGTGTACAAAACAAAGCGGGGCGTTTATTTCCACCATTTAACATTTGACACTAAGTTCTCTACTGTCTCGCTATGTTAAGAGGAGCTCAGAGCTATTTCAGGAACTGGCGACCCAAGTATAGGCGCGCCAAGTATATAAAATGCGCTTCAACTCATGCTGAAACTGCACCATCATAGTTTCTCTAAATTTTGTTTTTCGAATAGAATTTCAGTCTACTACCCTTGTACGCATTTGGATACCCCACGACTGAACTATAAGTTCGTTACAATAATGTATTTAGTGATACAACACTATGTTCTCTATATCCGGTTTTAAGAAAATTTAAGCTTAATAGCTTACTTAACGGAAGTAGTCGCCATTTTCTTAACATATCCGTTGAGTGGTATTTCTTCTTTGCCGTACAAAAAGTAATTATTGGTATTTCTATAGAAAGGTTTCTCTTATACGAATATTGCAACAAGAGTATCGGCGTCTCGATAACAACGTAGTTGTGTAGAGCTGTACAAGAGGTGCGGGTTAAAATACAGATATGTCATTTTTATACGGAGTTATAATAACATGGATATCATGGCGCAGTGGCACACCGTCTTATTAAAGTCGCGTGGTTGTACGTTCAATTCCCACTCGGTGGAATGATCATAATTTGATTATTTTCAATTCTCTGCTCTGGTACTTAATACGCAGCGTTCAGTTCCGCCACTCAACACACAATTCTTAAATTCAAGCGGAAAGTGCAAAATGGAGTGTCTTTGCTTTGCCAACCGTAAGAAAGCGTTAATCGAAAAAAAATGTGTTTATGATACATTTAGAATAATTAAAAATGATTTAAATAATTTTAATCAAAATTATTTCATATTATGTATGAAATATCTATACTTAGTCTTACCAGAAATGTGAAGTACGTGAAGAACATTTTGGAGCCCTTTGTTACAAAAAAGTATGCGTTAATTACGATATTAGACATACATTAAATTATAAATGTAAAATTACACACTACCATGTGTTTTGCATAAATGTCTGTATAAAATAACATACACGTTGCTATTTAACGCGCACGCTTTATTTTAACTTTAATTGAGGTTATTTTATTAATACTAGAAGTTTTGAATGTAATACGAGCTATACATAAAAAGAATAATAAGCTGGATAAAAACAAAAAACATAACTGCTTCCCTCGTGCACCTGAACGTGTGTCCTGACAACGACATCAGGTTCATGCTATTATTGTACTAGTAACCGGCTCGCGGCTTTGCCTGCGTAACTGCATGACTTAACTATTTAGTTTGATCGGCCGCCCACGTTTTAACTTAAATCACTAGCTTTGCTTTAATTCATAACTCAAATAATAGTGATTTTTTTTTATGAACCGATTGAAATGAAATAAGGACTATTAAAGGGAAGTTTACCAAAAAAAAAATATTTATGTAAGTTGCATTTAAATCGGTTAAGCCGTTTCTGAGATTAGCGTGCACAAACAAACAGACAAACAGAAATGAATATTAAAAATAATTATTTTGGGTTCTATCATATTGATAAATGTCCCTAACACTATTTTTTTTCATATATCTTCCATGTACAGCGATCAGTTACATTTATATTATAGATTGTCATCGAATCCGGACACGTGTGCTAATTCTTAACCAAATCAAGCGCCAAAAAATGGGTAAAAATACATTTGCAAGATTTTCTTGTGTTGATATATAGATAGAACAGGTAAAGCTAATGAAAGTGTGGTCGTGGGTTTGATTCCTACTCGTAGGAATAATCATAATTTAATTATTTTCAATCCTTTGATCTGGTGATAAAGCGTGAGTTTCGCCCGCCACTCTACGCGCATGTCTTGTTTTCGGGCGGTGCGTGGAGACCGGAGTGCTTTAACACTAGGTTCTCTCTGACTAACCTGCTATGCAGAAAAAAACGAGAAACTTCTTTTATTCCTTTAATCTAGCTAAGTACACTAAACATCTTTAATTCGGCAACGGCGAACAAGACACTTTGGCGCGTCACGTTAAGTTCGAGACTTTGGGTGTTGAGTGGCTAGCGGAACTCGCGCTTTGTCTTGTTCACTACAGCGGATAAAAGGAAGAATATATATATACATATAATAATTCCCCAGAGCATGTGTCGAACCCACGACCAATCGCATTTACAGTCAGACGCTGCCCCACTACGACGACTAAAATTCTCACATTAATACATATTTTAATTTATGCAAAAACGGTGAAAGTAAAACTCCGAATATATTGTTTTGTCAATTTCTAGAGATTGTGAGAACGAATTTGGTTTGGATGAGCTGTGAAGAAAGTTTGAAACAAAAAAAACTTCACGCGTTTTCCACATAGCATTGAAGGCGGAGAACCTGGTGAAGACACTACGTTCTCCACTCTTCATTTATATCTGTATCTATTCATATAATAAAAATGTAACTGATCACTGTCTGTACGTGGAGAAAATATGTTATTGGGGCCATTTATCGATATAATAGAACCCAAAACAATCATTTTAAATTTTTATTTCTGTTTGTCTGTGCATTTGTGCATGCTTATCTCAGAAACGGCTTAACCGATTTAAATGCAGTTTTGAAATTATTTAATTTGAATCGGTTAAAAATTGAAAAGTTACAACCATTTGAATTATAACTTTAAGCAAAGTTTTTGATTTAAATGAGAACGCGGGCGGGTGAAAAAACTAAATAGTTACAGTCGTGTTCACGCAAGCGAAGCACCGAGCGGGGAGCTATTAGATATGTGTTGGATGGCAGAACTCAACACCGCATTTACCAGTACCACAACGAGGAATTAAGAAATAAATAAATAGGGATTGAACCCACAAGAATCGGAAGTACAGTTAAACTATTCACAATTGCTCCTTGATGGTGTGGATGTATACAAAACTATGGTTTCCTAAATAATAAATTATACAGTGAATATCTGACTAAAAACATAAACGCGACGGTTGTGGGTATATTACGACACATTTCTCGAAAATAAGAACTCCAATTGAAGAAAATATAAAGATGATACAGATTCCAAAATCAAAAGAAATATTTCGTTTCTTTTTTATTATAACAGTATTTATGGCAGTGAAGGGCATTTTTTATTATAAAATAGTGCATTAGAAATACATTAAATCAATAAAACTAAAATTACACACTACCATGTGTTTGACGTACAGGGAATGGTTAAATTATTTCCATTAATCCGCTTTGGTAAGAAAATGTGCAGGGTTGACTTCAAATCAACATCAAATGTTTCGAATTAAGGTGGTTTGTGGAGGACGGAGAGTTTCTAGGATCTTTTTTAATGTTAAATTTTATGTAAAACTCTCCCTTTAGTAACTAAGTAAAATGTAAACATATACCTTAGTTTGCTTAATAGCTCTGACCTTTGAAGGTATCTAAGGGACGGGAGTTTAAATTCTGGCACATTTTGTTTAATTAAGAATATCAATAGTTATTTGAATAAGTAATAAATTTACAATTGAAACAGACATATTTAGAAAACGTATAAAAATTTCAACGTAGCGGGATTTAAACCTGCGCCTCTTGAAAACCATTCAAGCAACTGCTACGTTCAAATTTTTATACGTTTTCTAAATATGTATTTTTCAATTTCCTACGTGTGCGATTAACACTTTAAAAAATATTGATTAAATTTACAATTACTTAAATTATATAGCTATAAAATATTAAATTTAATATATTTTCTAAGTATTGCTTCATTTCATATACCCCTAGATCCGTAACTGATACAGGTGGACTCCAGGTGTCTTTTCGTAATATTGGCATTTTTTATTGACTTTTGGGAATATTCTAGCAGGAGGTCTACCAGAATCAGGTTAATTTTGAAAGTAGTCTATGAGAATAAAAGTCTGGGAACCTCTTGTTTAGACAGTCATTTATTTTGTACGATCGTGTCGCGTGAAATATAACACAGTTCGAGTGTTGAGTTCCGCCGCCCAATATTCAATGTCTCTGAAGTAGGTGGTAAATGAAGAACAAATTACCACTTCCTACCTCACAAGAACACGTCAAGCTGCACAAATTTCACGGCGTTGTGTTCCGCTACTCAACATGTAGAATGTCTACATGTCGAATCTCAACATGTGGAATCTCAACATGAGCTGAAAATAGAGAACGGAGTGTCTTAACTCTAGATGCTCTCTTTGCCGTTCAAAATAACATTATGCATATTTTAAAATTAAAACTTTCAATATATTACACAACTTTTACAAGCAGGTGTGAGTACATCCTGCTTACGTCACCCACTTTAAATAATTTGAACCTGTGACCTACTTTCATACAAAGCTCCACACAATGGACTGAAATTAAAATAATTTTAAAGCAATTGGACTAAATATTATAATGTATGTTTGTAGAGTTGTTAAACATTGTTTTAAAAAGGTAAAATGACGTTGACTTTAGTTTGAAGTTGATAGGTGTGCGAGTTGTGAATTTTGTCAACTTTTTGATTTGAATGTTCCTTTAAAGTTCATAGTTAGGTTTTAACCTTAGTCTCGTTATTAATAAATTAACGGGGATTTTTAGTTTCTTCTGACACGATACGTCGTCTAATCATAATTTCGCTCCAAAAGAGAATTTAGCTGGTAAATTTGTGGCTTCGCACCCATAACATCCGATAGCCAATAAAATAACATAATAATGTCTTTAACAAAAACTCTTGTACCTCTTCGTTTCACTTTCGCTAGTGTAATTGTGGTTATAACAATAATTACAGCGCAATACCGTGTCTAATATACTTTAACATATGTTGTGGTACATATGTGACTGTACGAAATGGTCTGAGAAAGTGATTTATGTTTAAGAAAAAGTTAAATTAGTGATACGTGTGTGTAAAAACTTTTTATATTGCATTCCCCCGATATTGTATATTTTTTTAATTCTTCGCTCTGGTAAGGAGTTCCACCATACAATACGCTATACCTACAATTCGGACGGAAAGTGGAGAACGGAGTACCTTGGCACTATATTTTATAGATTTTTTTTTCTAATACTTTATTTACCATATATCAATCAATATGTCTGAAATGGACGCATAGTGGAGAATGGAAAGCTTTACTTAAAATTAGCTTCTCTCTAATAGGTATAGGAAAGGATTTTCTTTTAATTGTGTTTTTTAGGGCTTCATGGTTTGGCACGCATAGCAGGGGTAATCAGAGAGAACTTAGTGACAAGACACTTTGTTATCTACTATCCAATTGAAATGGAGACATTTCATGTGGAGTCGCGGAACTCAATGCCGCGCTTTGTTTTATATACCAAAGCGCAGAATAAAAAATGTTTTATAACTGATTCCCGCGAGTGGGAATCGAACCCCCAACCAATCGTATAATCAGATAGAAATATACGGAACCCTTCTATGCCAATTCACTATTTACTTCAATACTTTATACGGTTCGGCTTAATAATTGCTATCTTGTGGCTTATTAGGTACGCTCTGGTGGGTTTTACAAAAAAATTACAGAATAAAAAATATATATAATAACTGTAAATAGTCATTAGAATAATGTGAATCATTAGAGGCTGTCGTGTCGCAGTGTGACAGCGTCTGACTGTGAACTCGATGATTGTGGGTTCAATACGCACGGGGGGAATGATTATATATAAATTACTTTAATTTTTTCGCTCAGGTGGGACGGTAGGTTCCGCCACGAAACACATAAGATCTAAAATTCGGACAGAAAGTGGAGAACGGAGTGTCTTGACACTAGGTTCTCTCTGATTACAATGCTATGCGGTAAAAAGCGTGAAACTGAAAAAAAATACTTACATTCTAAATTGAAACTTGATATCTCCAAAATACCGTGACGTTATCACATTACGCAAGAACAGGTTAGACTTTTCGAAATCTCGAAATGGCTTTTGTAAATCAATTAAAATAACTTTTATTATCTAATTAATGTGCAATATAATTTAATATAATAATTATTATATATGTTCTATAATATTCGTATGTGATGCAGTGGAACAGTGTTATGTAAACGATGGTTGTCGGTTCGATACCCACTCGAGGGATCATATTTAAATTATTTTAATTCCCCCGCTCTGGTAAATCAAATCGCGGCGTTAAATTCTACTCAATACGCAATAAAACGAGAAGTAGCGAAGAGAGTGTCTTGACACTAGGGTTCTATTCGTCTACCCTGGCTATATGCTAGCGAGATACAGGAAGCTGTAATATATAGTTTTTCTATTTAGCAAAAGTCCTTTACACCATATTGAGTAAAACTCTCCTAATGTCTAATAAAAATCACGTGTCTCCATGTTTCAATGTGAGCAGGCGGAATTCATCGCCGAAGTCGACAAAGAACCTAGTATCAAGACACTCCATTTTTAATTTTAAACCCGATAAGGAGATTGCAACGCCACACTTTGTTTTACCAGAGCGGAAAAATGATAATAATTAATTGTATCTTTACCCCAAGTATGTAGAACCCATTACCATCACCTTTACATACAGGCACTAATAACTGACAAATCAATTTTGTTTCTTTAGAAACGTGTGTCCATACTTCATATATACATATCTACATACATATCATATAGACGTCGCCGATGCTTTCTCTGAGGAAAGGAAATCTGGTTGGCACAGATTAATTATGTCGTAGATACTTACTACGATACTACAACGAATATTTTAAATTTCTCCACTCTCTGTGGGTTAAAATGTGATTTAAGTAACAAACAAATTAACAACATCTTTTTTTAGATTTTTTTATTTAATTTATACCCATAGAATATATTGAGAGCTGTCAAAAATTACTTCTTTTGGCAGGGTAGCAGAAAGCAGGGTAGTCAGAGAGAACCTAGTGTCAAGACTTTTTCAAGTTCGAGAGAATTCGAGACATTTAAAGTGTTTTATATATAAAAAAAAATCTTTATTCAGTAGTCTTTTTTTGCTTTTTATTCGATTTCAGCTAAAGAATATTTTATGAGCTATCTTGGCAAATATTTTATTATTTTTTTATACTCATTTTGTGACTAAAAAAAGAATTTTAGACACTTTATTATAAGAAATTTTATTTTTGACGAGGGTAATATTAATATTTTGACGAAGGTAATATTTCAAACACCTTTAAAATTATTTCCTCGTAGTCGTCCTGGCAATTCACGCTATGACTATATTGTATTGTCATCAGATCCGAACACGTGTTCAAACTTATCCAGCAAATCTGACGAAAAGAAGTCAAAATAACATAGCAAGTATTTCTATTACGTTAATAGATAGACAGGGCATCTTGTCGCAGTGCGGCATTGTCTGACTGTAAAAGCGATTGGTTAAGAGTTCGTTACACACTCAGGGGAATTGTTATATGTATTTAAATTATTTTTCACTAACGACCCGCTCGCGGCTTCGCCAGCGTGAACTATGTTTCGTGTTTTCGGCAGCATAACAAAAGACTAAATAAAAATAAGAGAGAGACAATAAATAAAAATAAGGGAGAAAATAAATAGCCTATGTTCATCCCAAGACCATCAAGTATCTCTATATAAAATTAAATCACAATCGGTTCGGCGGTTTAGTCGTGATTACGTCACAGACAGAGAGATGGAGCTCCTTTCGCATTTATAATATGGATTGAGTTTAGTCACACAATACACATGTCTTCAATTTGAATGAAAAGTACGTACGTAAGAACGGAGTGTCTTGACACTCTCTGACAACCCTGCTATGCGGTAACGATCGTAAAGCAATCAATCCTCAGTGATCACTATCTCTCACTTAATAATTACCTCAAACCTATCTCGTACCTCCCTGAGACCACCATACGTTGGTATATAAGAACGGTCCAATACAACTTTCTCTTCACTACCTGTCGCTTTTAGATTCTATGACGAGGTCATCTAAAGAGATCTCGCGTCAGCATCAGGTCATTGATCTTGTAACATTCGTTATAGACTTGTATTGTAAAAAAATATCTTTGAGATATACTATATTGGTTTTATGTAAGGAATATACAAATATTTTTTGCAATTTCACGCTTTTTCCCGAATAGCAGGGTAATCAGAGAGAACCTAGTGTCAAGACACTCCGCTCTTCACTTTCCACCCGAAAACGAAACAATGAGTGTTGAGTTTCTTCTTAGGTACCAGAGCGGAAAAATGAAAATAATTTAAATATAATCATTCCCCCGAGTTTCTATCGAACTCACAACCATCGCGTTTACAGTCAGACGCTGTCCCACTGCGACATAACGGCTTTCATATACTTGCAAGTTATTATATTGAAAGGGGTTCACGAGAAACATGGTGTCGTGGGTTCAATTCAGGTTCCAGTAAAAAAATGACAATAAACACTTTTATATTAACAGCTAATATTAATAAATGTATATATATTTTGAACGTACCGGGATTCGAACCCGCGTGACCGGGCGCTTTACACAACTAAGCTTTAAAGACTTTGTTTTAAGACGACGATACTCTTATACGATTATTTAGTTTCACGCTTTTTCCCTCATGTTAGAGAAAGTTGAGTCAGGACACTCCGTTCTCTTTACACAGCCTGAAACAGATACATTGCTTGTTGAGTGGCGGAACTGAACGCCAAGCTTTGTTTAACATTTTTTAAAGTGTTAATCGCACACTTAGGAAATTCAATCATTTCCCTGAGTGGAAATTAACCCTCAATCATCGCGTCTACCGTCAGAAGCTGTCACACTGCCACACGAGGGCCGCCTACATACAACTTTTATTCTTAGAAATAATCTTTATGTAGCGGAAATTTATAAAAACCTCTCTACAGAGATGCTAACAAGAAAAACAAGTTGTAATAAGCGTATACTTCTACTATGCACTTCTCGAAAACAACGTATAGCTTAGTCGTGTAGAGCGTGCACGTGTACAAGAGGCGCCGGTTCGAATACTGATGCGTTCTATAATCAAAATGTGAAGATGGGTATAGGGCCTGCGATAAATAAATAGCAATAATATATTATTTTGAAAATGTGTCAACAATTTCTTATCAGATACATACCTTAACACTTGTACTAATAAAATACAGTGAGTCTTGGTTGGTTAAGATAGGTAAATCGTGTTATATGTCATGTTTTTTTTAAATTTTGACTTATACGATGACAAAGTTAGGAAGCTTCAAATTTGCCTAAAATTGTTATGACTGGAAGATATCCGCTTATAGTCATACAATTCGTTTTGTTAGACGAGGACAAAGTTGGATAAAGATCCAATCTAATTTATTTTAAGTAAAGACTTAAAATACACTAAATTTAATGATTCCAGCTTCAAATTCAGCTAGAAAGCTATATTATATAATATTATTTTTAGCTTCACGCTTTTCCCCGCATTGCAAGCGAAGTTTGTGATTTAAGTAAGAACGCGGGCGGGCGAAAATCGAAATAGTTTAGTCATGTAGTGTACGCAGGCAAAGCCGCGAGCAGGTCGCTGGTATTAAATATAACTGTTAACGCGATTGATTGTAGGTTTGATTCCCACTCGGGGAATGATTATATTTAAATTATTTTCAATTCTTTTCTCTCTCTGACTACTCTGCTATACTTGAATCAGAGTGCAACTGAAATATAACTTAAATTATTTGAAAATGAGAGTAACCAAATTTGAAAATGAGAGTACCGTCACCGAAATATTTTTGAACGTTACGTATTAAAAAGTGAAAATGTTGTTTTTGAAACTAGAAAGTTGTTTAACGAGTTCGATTTCGGGGCATATCTTTGTGAGTATACCAGTGCGTATTGGTTTACGAGATTTCGGTGCACCTTGTTAAGAATATTACTTAATCAATGTCTACAGCTTCACGCCTTTTCTCGTATAGCAGGGTAGTCAGAGAGAACTAAATATCAAAACTTTTACACTTTTAGCTTGTGTAAGAGATATCACTTTTCGTGATGCGGCAGTCAACACTGCACTATGTCTAATTAATCTGGGAAACTGGATTTTCCTGAGTGTGTATCGAACTGTACAGACAGACGCTTGCAAACAGTACTTTAACAACGCAATATTTTATAATTAATTTTTTTTTTTCAGATACCCAGATGGAGAGCGGTGAGTTTAAAAAAAAGGTTTTGTTCATTTAGGTGGGGATTGCTTGTTCGTCCATACTAATAATATTATAAATGCGAAAGTAACTAGGTCTGTCTATCTGTGACATCAACTCGGCCAAACCGCTGAACAGATTGTGAAGATATTTTGTATTATATTTTTTATTGTTAAAAAACAAATAAGGTGAATACAAAACTAGAAAAAGTTAAGGTGGACTTATCTCTATAAGATATCTCTTCCAGCCAACCTGTGGAAGTGGGTAAGAGTATAAAGCGGAAAGACAATACGGTGCAAAAAAAAAATAAATACAATAAAAAGTTATAAAAATATATATATTTATAAATATATACAATTAAGTACATATACACATTTATACGTACATATGTCTATATATAAGGAGATACTTGAGGGTCTTGAAATGAGAATACGCTACTTTATCTCCTATATTTTTTACTTTTTCCATAAATTTCATTGTTCACGCGAGCAAAGCCGCGGGCGGGTCGCTAGTATCCCATATACTAGTTATTATTAGCTACACGTGTCTGTATTAGTCATTCAATGTTAAATGAACTCGCTACTTCCGATTGCACAAAAACTGTGGGATATTTCCATTACAATTGTGTGGGATTGATACTAAGTGTATGGGAATGACCTAGTCGATATAACTTAATAGCCACTATATTCTAGAAATATAAGTTCATTTCTAGATTCTAGTTCATTTTGAACGCGTCTTTAGGATATGTAAAGCTCCTTTAACATATGTAAAGCGCTTTTCACACATTTAGAATGTTTAAAACATTTTTTTAGAAAACGTTAAAAAAATTTAACGTAGCGATATTTGAACCCGCGCTTCTTGGGAGGGAACCTTTAAAACGTACTGACGGCTAATCCATGCGTTCTTTATACGGCAACGTCGAAATTCTTATACGCTTATTACAACTTATTTTTCCTCTATACAGATGCTAATAACAAAAATAAATTGTAATAAGCGTATAAGAGTTCTGATCTCTATCTGCTTGGTGGTGGAGCTTAACGTCGTTTTGACTTAATGTAGCTTAGGGCCATATTATAAGCATAAATATTTGGTAGTAGTAGAGTATTATTTTTTTATTTATTTATTTTTATTAAGATAACCAACGGTTGTTACATTAATATATATCCAGTAAATTTGTCTTAAAACTAATACAACTAATGTAATGCCACTTAAAGGAAAACATCACTTGCAAAGGAGAAATAAAAAGGCAAAGTTAACACAACAATGGCCAAATACAATATAACTGTAACAATATTAACAAAATCATAGTTGACATATTGCCCTTTTAAATACCATTAGGGGCATGTTAAAAATGTAAATATGTCGTGGATACACTACATTTATTGTTAACAAGGTGGTGAGCCTTCTAATAGTAGGGTAAATAGAATAATAGGTATAATTAGGTAAGGTCCTTACCTTCTACAAACAAACAGACATTTCTTAATTGCGGCATTATTACTATATAATTTATAGTTTTATTTAATACTAGCGACCCGCCATAAACTATATGACGAAACTATTTACTTATTTGCCCACCAGCGTTCTCACTTAAATCACAAACTTTGCTTACATTTATAATTGAAATGGTCTATACTTTTTTGTTTATAAACCGATTGAAATAAAATAGACACTAAATGTCAAGGAAAGTTTACCACAATACAATCGGTTAAGCCGTTTCTGAGATTAGCGTGCACAAACAGAAAAGAAAATAAATGTTTTTGATTCTATTATATTGATAAATGCCTAACAATATTTTTTTTATATACCTTCCATATACAGACAGCGATCAGTTACAGTTTTATTATATGTATAGATTTTGTTTAGTTTCACACTGCGTGACATTCATGACATTGCGAGTGAAGTGCGGAAGAGCGCGCTCACCAAAGATTACAAATGAAAATAATTTAAATATAATCATTCGCCCGAATGAGCAAGAGGTAGAATCTCTGTCCGACTGCGACAAGATTACCTCGTAAATATTACATAATATTTGTTATTAAAGATATATAAATATTAAAAGGAAAAGGAAATTCTTAAATTGAATTTTGATTGGTTTGGATTTAATTATAAGAACTAAAATATATAAATATATATATATATATATATATATATATTATAGAGAGGCGTCTGACTGTAAACGCGAATGGATATTAATTCGATTCCCACTCGGGGCAATGTATATATTTAAATTGTTTTCATTTCTCTGTTCCGTTAATACAAAGAGTGGCGTTGAGTTACGTGAATCAACACCTGCGGAAAGTGGAGAACGGAGGGTCTTGACAGTAGGTCCTCTCTGACTACACAGCTACGCGTGAAGCCGAAAAAATATATATTTTAGTTTATTTCTACATATTACACTAAGTCCTATGACTTGACAACATGAAAGTACATTTTTTAATCAAAAACAAAATATTCTTTGTTCAAATAGGCTATTAAAAGCACTTTCGAATCGCCAATTAACATAAAATGTCAGTCCTAGAGACAGCTAACACCATTGAAATCGTGATTATCTTCGTTTCCCTGCTTCGTTAAGACAAAACTCGGCGTAAACTCCGCCATTCAACACGTAATCTCTCAAATTCGTAAAATGGAGAAAGGAGTGTCTAAACACTACATTCTATCTACCAATTATTTTTTTTATTAAATTTCATACATTCTCCACATTGCCTCAGTTATTACAAATCACGGGCACTTTCACTCACACGCTCTGAACTAATAACCGTGTGAATGAGAAGTCAATTAGACGACTGACCTAGCACCTCCATGTCGTGGGTTCGATGTCACGTTCTTTATAGCAAAAAAATCTTATTTGAAACTAGTTTTCGCCCACAGCTTCGTTTATATGGACTCTATTACCCTTATCATACTATTTCAGTTTCCCTTTTACTAAATGTGGACTGTAAAAAGTAAATTATGATTTTGATTAATTATCCACCCCCCCCCCCCCCTCCCCCTACTGTAACCTATACGGCAAGTGTCACCTGTCTCCGCGGTAGTGTCTGTCAGTCACTGCGAGTGTCGGAACTATTTTATACATATATATAAATGGCTATACGTACATGAAATACTATAAGGTAGAAGTTTTAAATATTTTCCATAAAACATGAGCTTGTAAAATTGTATATAAAATAAATTTAAAGTAATATTAGAATATAATATTATATATATATATATATACAGCGTCGTTGCTATACACTAGATAGTATTGTTTCCTTCTTCGACATGAAAAAGTCAATTAGTAGTCTGTACGATATTAATATTGAATTGAAGGAAAAAATTGCTAATAATATAAAATAAAATAGTAGCTGTGTTTTAGAAAACGTTGTAACCTGTAAAAAATAATTAAAGATATTTTAAAATCAATCAATCAATGTAGCAAAATTTGTATTGGCTCTTGAATACCGGCTGTCAAATATTTATTGGTACAGATTGTTAGTGTAGGAGCCATGAGGCCATCATGGTTGTGGGTTCGATACCCACTTAGCGGAATGATTATATTTTGATAATAATTAAAATAAGGCAAGGCGTTGGGTTTCGCCTCTCGCAACGTCTCGATTTCGAGCGAAAAGCGAACAAAGTGCTTTACATCTTTTCTATAGCAGAAAATAACTGCAAATTATGTATTTTCAAGTGATAAAATAATTCACGCCTTACGGATATATTATAGAACTAGCGACCGCTCCCGGCTTCGCCTGCGTAAATTACACGACTAAACTATTTAGTATTTCCGCCCGCTCGCCTTCTCACTTAAATATTAAACTTTGCTAAAATATATAATTTAAATTTTTCTAAATTTCTTATTTATGATTGAAATGAAATCAAATATAAATTAAAAACCATTGTTTTGTGTTCTATTACATTGGTCGATGCCCCCCATAATATATTTTTTCATATATCTTCCATGATATGTAAAGATAGAAAGTGAACTATATAATTGTACAAGCGATATTTAGGATTAGAAGATAGTTGTTTCCAGGCTGTCTTCTCAGAGCGTTTAATCACTCAGATGTGGGCATATATTATTACTAAATCACTACAAACAAGCAACGAGCGGAGAATAAAATATTATTTTTCTAGCTAGGTCTAGGTAGTTAGAGAGAACCTAGTGTCAAGACACTCCGTTCTCCAAACACCACAGTGAGTGTTGAGTATCAAAACTCAAGGTTCCGCTTTGTCTTGTTCACCAGAGTGGAGAAATGAAAATAATTAAACTGTGATCATTTCCCCGAGTGGGAATCGAAAACATAACCAATCACGGATATTATCAGACGCTGTCCTACTGCGACACGATTCCCAAAAAATGCAAGAAGATAACTTCAGTTTTTATTTATTTCTCCGTTTTTCCAGTTTAAGATATTCATTTACATAAGAATTAACTACTAAGCCATACGTTCTTTAAATATTAATTTATTTTTTAAAATGATATGAAGGTTTAAAAATGTTTTAAAAGCGCGTCTATTTCCACCTTAAAGGCCGGCAACATCCCTGTAGCTCTTCTGGTGTTACACGGGGTCGTGAGCGGCGGTGATCACTTACCATCAGATGACCCGAACGCTCGTTTGCCTTGTCTATAGAATAATAAAAAAAAAGCTGTATCGCTAGTTTTCTTTATAACACTTGCTATTCAGAGAGGAGAAATGATAATATTTATAAATAATCAATTCTCCGCATGGGGACAGAACCCACAACCATTTGGTTTGCAGTCAGATGCTTTCTTAATCCGGGTTTCTCTTTATTTAATTTTTTATTTTAGTTAATACTGATGCTACTCATCGCAGTGGGTTCGGCAGAAGAAAGTCCACCAGGCCTTGTCAGTACGGACACAGAACAGGACCTTGTAGCTGAAGCGACACAATCAGGTTTGGAAGTATTGGTTTATTAAAAAATATTTTTTAAGCCATTGTGGCGTACTGGGGCAGCGTCAATTGCAGCGATTAATTGCGTGTTCGATTTCCACTCGCTGGAATGATTATAGTTAATTTATTTTTATTTTTTCCGCTGGTACTCATGAAAAAGCGCGGCGTTGAGTTTTCCTCTCAACACGCAAATGTCGTGAATTCAGGCGGTGCTTGGAGAACGCAGTGTCTTTACACTTGGTTCTCTGTGACAACCCGGGTGGGCGAGAAAAAGCGTAGAACTGATAGAAAAGCATTTTTAAAAAACATTTAAAGTATTGAACGTAGCGAACGACTTGAACCCGCGCCTCTTGGAAATCGTGTAATAAATTGTAATAAAAATTTAGATGTAGCTGGATAGAATGTATGACTTAGCGGTCAGAGTGCGTGGACGTGGGTGGTTTGCAAAAGGCGCGAGAACGATTCTCGCATCACATTGAACTTTTTATGTTTTCTAAAAATGATTTTCAATTTCTAGGTGTGTAACTAAAAATGTTAAAAATATCTTTTACATCCGGCTGCATCGAACTTCTTATACGAATGTAGGACGCATGACTTGGCCGGCGCAGGTTCAAATCCCGCTGCGTTCAAATTTTTATACGTTTTCTAAAAACGTTTTGTAAAGTTTGTTATATATGTTATATTTAATAAGTTTATATTAACTCTGCATTGCATTTTTTCTGGTTTTCTCCGGAAGGTCAAAGTCAATGTAAAATATTTTATTTAAAATAACAAATTACATGGTTAATTAAAACTTATATATATAAATGTATAATATAGGCATTTGAACTCACAACTCATATATTCTGACGCACTAACTGCGAGATGATGAATCGATGGATGAAATTTAATAAATTAATACCCTTTTCTTACATTTTCTAGGAGCTCAGGCACAAAAACGAGACGCCGGGTTGTCTAACTCCTATGGAGAGCCCTTACCAAGTGACGCATATGGACCCCCACTCAGTATACCTACTGGTAATTTACATTCATGTATACATCATATTTATTCATTATTCTTTATTACATTAAAAAACAAACAAGGTCGACACAATACTAGAAATAAAGTTAACAAAAGGTGGGGTTATCTCTAAAAGAGATTTCTTCCAGCCAACTTGTGGAAGTGGGTAACAGTAACATATGGCAGGAAGACAATACTGTGTAATATATTCCTATATTAACCATATAACAATAAGAATTTCAACATAATTATATATTTTAAAATACCCATATACATTCATTCCTATCAGAATACATACATAATAAAACCATATTTGTACATACCTATAATATGAATGTTATTATACAATTTTTTTTTTATTTAATATTTCTATAATTAGATATTTAAAAAGTATTACTTATCTTCCATTCACTTTTTATATACTCTTTAAGAATTGGTTAAAATATTTTTATTCTCACCTTGTTTGTTGATTGCTGACTATGTTTTTTTTTTCCAGTCCAAGATCTGCCACAACCAGCACCGGTGTACGGAGTGCCTGAAGCAGCAGTGTTTCTAGATCCTCCTCCAGGGGCATATGGACCCCCTTCTCCTGTTGTATTTCCAAATCAAAATTACGAAGGCCCTCCACCCCCGATAAGCAAACCAAAACCAATCTACGGACCTCCAAAATTCCATATTCCTTCCAAACCTAAACCAATATATGGTCCACCAAAACCTATTTATGGCCCACCAAAGAAAACGTATGGTCCTCCCAAGCAATCTCTTCCAAAGCCAACTTATGGAATTCCATTCAAAATATCGAAGTTTCCCCCAAAACCAATTTATGGAGTCCCAAAACCAGTATATGGAGCACCCAAGCCCTTATATGGACCTCCAAAAGTTACTTACGGACCGCCTCTAGTTAATGTTCAAAATTTTAAAGTGCCTGAAGTACCAATTTCATTCCCTCAAAATTTTGGTTCCATAGGTAACATTGGAACCGGGTTTGGCAGTATCAGTACTATAGGTTCTGACTTTGGTACACTGGAAACCAGTGTTGGTACAAGTATTGGAACCAATTTAGACTTAGGCTTAAACCTACCAGCACCTATATATGGAACCCCAATATCTAGTTTACCGGTTAATTTGAAACCAAATTTCCCTTTACCTTCTGATTCTTATGGACCACCAGGCCTTCCCCTTGGACCTATTGGGCCAAATGATCAAGTAGTAGTCCAAGATTTTGGAAATATCGGTCATTATGGACCTCCTCAACCAGATCCGAATCCACGTCCACCTCATCCCGGTATCCCTGCACCACCTACACCTCCTCATGTCTTATACGATGGCTGGAAACCAATTCCAGGAGTATCAAAACCTTTTATTCAAAACGTTGAAAACGTTCATACAATCCAAACAATTCAAAATATTGGCCACAGCATCGGTCATATTGAAACATTGGATGAATATGGACCTCCACCTCCTGTAGTTCAAGAAGTTAGCATAAACTTGGGTGGACATTCCCTACCAAGTATTAAC
Source organism: Podotricha telesiphe (assembly GCA_038994665.1). Taxonomy (NCBI): domain Eukaryota; kingdom Metazoa; phylum Arthropoda; class Insecta; order Lepidoptera; family Nymphalidae; genus Podotricha; species Podotricha telesiphe. The sequence continues at coordinate 163,532 of JAOYRR010000266.1, forward strand.
CAACAAGCACAATTTTCTGGCGCACAAATAACATCTGGTTATTCTTCTGTACATCAAGATGCGTTAGCTAACATTGACCTTAACGCTATTGTAGGAGGCGATTCAAATCATATCGATCAATCCAAAACAGTATTCGAAGCACACTACACTGAAAACAATAACCCACAAGCCGACTTAACCTTTATAGGTGGCTTTCCAGAAACACCCATAGATTCCTACGGTGCACCTCCTTTGGATTCCTTGTCAAATGGCCCTTATCCACCTTCTATTAGACAACAAGGAGCTAAAGGGCTAATTCCACCCTCAGGAGTATATGGCGTACCACCCAGCAATCAATATGGTGCCCCTAAGGTCATACCATCTAACTTACCAATTCCTTACGGATCAGTTTCCGGTGGCGGCCATTCTATTCACTCAGGAGGACATTCACCAAGACATCCCATAAAATTCAGAGATTCTGTACCAGAAGGATGATCCAGCAAATTGGCAAAGTATCACATCACAAAGATATTCACGGCTTCGATCATGTTAAACAGGGTCCAGCGTATCTTCCTCCACCAATCAGAGAAGTTAAAGATGCAAATCAATTTTTAGGAAATCATGGTTCCAATTTTAACAGCTTATCGTTATCTATTGAACCTACTAATCTCTACAGCTTACCGCATTCTGGACAGCCATTAAGCTTTCAACAAAATCAAAATCAGCCCAGCAATTTGTACGGCTCACCAATAGACTCTTATTCTGCTCCTCTCCTGACAGTTGGAGACCACACTGCATCGGGATCCAGCAGTAATGCTGTAGCAGCAACACTCGATGGCACAATTTTAGCTAATCTTAGTAACTTAGAAGCGGCAGCTATTTTAAAACATTGTCCTTACCACGAAGCTATATTAAAAGCTGCTAGATTAGGAGAGAAAATACCTTCAGAGTTAGCATCTAGCTATGTCGCCAGTCTTAGTTCTTTAGGATCTACTCTGCAAAAGAATCATCAAACTTTAATTTCACCGCAAAATGGTTTTAATACACCTGTTTCTGGAAGTGAATCCGTATCCTATAACACAAAGGATTTATCGACTGCGTCGCACACATTGGTACAAACTATATTACCAAATCAAATAGAAAATGAAAAATCTGTCAAATCTAGTGCGCAAAAAGGCAAATCTCTAAATACAAAAGACCTTTATAAAACTAATTCTCTTCAACTCGTGTCCGATCAAATATATCAGACGTCTGAAAATATTAAGAATCTGAGCGAACAGACTAAACAGCTGCAACAAAAAATAGTATCAACTAGTCAGCATTTAAATAATAATGGCCAAAAGTTCGTTCAAAATGATATACCACTACAAGGCAACAAAGCAACGTATTCGTTACAAATCCAATCAGCCAATGACGGGAAAGGAAAACCTTCGATACCTCACGAACAATTATTATCTGAAGGACTACTACAGAGTATATTACAAGCCATTGAGCAACCTAACCCAACTAAAAATGAAATGAAAACTGAAACGTATCAAACTCAGACAAAACAAAGTATTTCTTTTCAATCAAATAACCCTCAACAAGCCAAAATTACCGAAGTCTTTCCATCAAACAGTCAAAATCCAACCAATGCCCAAATTTATCAACTGAACAATAAAAACCAACTTAAGTTCAACGAAAACCAGGACCTAGACTACCAGTCGTTTGGTTTTGACGGTTTGGTTCTTCCAGAAGGATATGAACCTGTAGACCGAACTAAATCCGATCAAATAGTTCAAAGTTCAAATCATGATATTCAACATATTTTGAAAAAAGAAATAAATCATCAGCATCACTCACATAATTTGCATGGAGATTGTGACTTGAGGGCGGATAATTCTGTCACCCACACTATAGTTGTCCCGCCACCAAACCTGGAGAAAGTCGAACCCGTTGACGAAGTCGAGGATAATGACGTAGCAATTTACTTTGGACAAAACGAGGAGAAAACAGAGACTGTCACAGAAATTTCAGTAGCAACCAGCATAAGTGAAGATATTGATCGTAAATCACCAGAGTTTGGTGACAAAATTAAGAAGACGTGACCGTTCTAGTCTAAGAAGCAGTGAGCTGAACTGATTTTGATTATATTCAGAGTTTTGAACAATTATTATACAGATAAAATTGAGAAATCGGTTACATAAAGTCACTGGAGCCATTTGTGGCTTTCCTTAGTTTTAGTTCAACGCCATCTATCGAATTTAAAACTCGTCTCAGTTAGAGCGATCTATTAAAAAATAAATCATTCAAAACTGACTGACGCGTTTTAAACATTTATTCTTAAATAGTTTAATAATTATGTTAGAATTGTATTTAATGAAAATTCCACAGTTTTGAAGGCATTTACAGATTTTTTTTATGTAATTAAGTTTATTTTAAAAGTAAAACTTCAAATAAACGTTTCAATCTTGGAAATTGTTTCTAGCAAATCACTTATCACCTAAAATCAAAAACTGTCACAGATTGAAATCTTTAAATTTAAATTTCGAATCACTTTCTTTCTTTTAAATTCCAGATTGTTCATTGTAAACATTATCTATAGCTATAGCCTTTAACTTAATTTATTGTATTTAAGCATTTTCTATTTATTGTGTACTCGTTTTTGAGCATGTGAAAACGATTAATAAAATAAACAAGTATTAAAACTGTGTTTCTTTATACCCTACCGTCTTTAATAAAAAGAGCACAAATTAAATTTTGTAAACATCAAAAAAGTTAAATTAAAAATATATTTTGTTTTTGTTAAAAATACAAACGCCATTAAACGCAGTTTTTAATCGTCTTTAAAAAAAGTAGGAGGTTCTCAATTCGACTGGTTTTTTTAATGTGTGTTACGACAATAAATTTATACTGGGTGAACCAATTTTGATGATCCTTTTTTACTTGGAAGCCTTCTTACTCGTAGTTATGTGGTTAATCGCACATATCTTACATTTAATTAAGAAGTTAATTGAAGAAATTTGTAAAAATCTCCCACAGAGATGAAGCAGACGTAGAACGCATGGCTTAGCGTGCAGAACGATTGGACGGTTTCGTTCAGGAGCGGGTTTGAATCCCGCTGCGTTCAAATTTACCTTTTTCTTAAATATGTTAATTGAAAGTCATTCACAAGAAAACGTTGAGGTCGGTTTTTCTATTAGATAAAATATTTTAGTCTAAAACGTAAATACTTACATTTATATAGTACATATGTATAAGACCATAGAAATATATATTCTTATTGTATACAGTAACAAATAATTAGGTCTTTCTTTTCAACTTAACGTAAAAAATAAAGTGCAATCAGAAAATATTATTTTTAAAAAGGTTTTTTACTTTTTTGATCTTATTTAGATCCAAATCAATATGATTATTATAGATTTCAACTTCTTGGGGACAGTTAATATATTTATATGCACGCTATTTTTTAAAATAGCGTTCTTTGTAGTAGGCTCACTACTAACATATGTAGATAACATGTTAAGTGGTTTGTTTTCAAACCATGTGATGAAAGCAGTTTTAACACCATCAATCAACGTAGTTTTTTCAACCATGAAACTACGTCCTTGATTTTCAGTTCCTTCTCTGAAGGCATTTCAGCATTAGGCACGCGATTTAACTGCACAGTATCCAACGGAAGAAGGCCTCATCTTTGCCCAATAAACCTGCAGTTTCAGGCTGGTGTTTAATAATTGGTGGTAAATTATTAAAGAATAATTTGTGGTTTTTATGTTTTAGTACACCCTGGGTCAGTCTAACTATAACATTACCACTCACTCTGAGATCAGGAATCAGGATCCTTCAGGTACTCTAATGCGTTCTTCAGCAAATTACTCTAAATCATAACTATAACCTGATGCTCCGCTAAGTATTTGGTTTTTATATCCCCATTTGTCAGGTTTTGCGGGATTGTACTGCTTCAGTTTATGCCTACATTTCGTAGGTATCATCTGTTCGTCAACAGCAAGAAATTCTTCTTTGGGATCTAGTGGGATCTAGTCGGATGTGTTTTGCGTCGGAGTGTTTAATTTTACGGAGTTTGTCGTAACTATCATGACCAAATGGAATCAAAGTTATATTATTAATGAAATAAAGGGAACGTTTAATCATTTCCCTTCTATTACAGGCCATAATTTCGTACACTTGGTATTGTCCAATACTATTATTTGAGTCCAGTACATCCTAATAGCGGTTTATTTTACAATACACATAAATATAGCAATCCCTATAAACTGTTCCATATCTTTCTTTTAGAAAGAGATGGAACAAGCAGGTTTGTTGACATTATTCTTAAATAGATGTTAAGTTTGACTCATCCACTATCATTGATAGTAAATCATCAGTGAAAATAAATAAAAGGAAATCTGCAGGTGTATCTGGAAACACCTGCAGATTTCTTTTTAATATATGAAGATAAGTCCGCTTCACCAGTGAAGGTGTATTAGTGTATTGTATTTTTGAAGCTTATGGAGAAAAAGCAAAAGTTTGAAGCGAGTAAAGCAAAAGAAATAAATAATAACAGTATAAAATTTCAGCTGTTATAAATTAAAACTAAATCCAAATTTGTTTGCGTGCATGCGGTTCCATATTAGTTCAAACGAAAAAATGTCTTAGAATAAATGTACTTGAGCTTTAGAAACAATTAAATTTAGCTTTTCCACCCACTTGCACGAAAGTCAGGTTATTTCGAAATGTCATAAAATCATGGGCAATTTCTTTGCGTCCTATTGTTGCTAAATATATATTTGATGGATTAAAATAGTTTGAATTATATTATAATTCTTAATTTGGAAATAAAACTGAATCAAAACTACAATATCATATATAGGCCCATTGAATTAATTTCTGTATTCAAATAGGCGACTACAAACAATTTCGAATCGTCAAATAACTTAAAATGTCAGTGTTGTCAGTACTAGCGGCAGCTACCACCGGCTCAGAAGGCAGTTCTGCTGAGAAGAGCCGGCGAGAAACTCAACAGTTGCTCTTTTCAAATATAGTTTTAGAATAATGTAATTACTATGATAAGCCTCCCGAGTGAGCATCAACAGCATTTAATTCCACACATTAAGGTCAGAATAGTATTCCTGGACAGAATAATATATTTTTAATCTTAACTTAAAATTGTTCAAGTGGCTTGCCACTGAGCTGAAATTATTTGCGAAATTTTATTTTACAGACGTACACTTTGTGACATAAATGATTTATTCAACATATGCGGTACAGGGTTAATAAAAATGACAGTACCTTAATTCGTGCATTTACTTTAAATTGTTATATTATACATAACATATTAAACTGCTATAATTTTTTTGAGACCTGTGATATATTATTTATTTGAATTAAATAAAGATTTATGTCAGGTATTTCTATTTATTGTGTAATCAATTTTAATATTGGCATATTAAAATCTCTCTGTATTACTAAAGTAAGTTAATAGAACTTTACATAAATAAAAAAAAAAATTAAGAGTATTTATTACTAGCTGACCCGGTGAACTCGTACTTCTCAGAATTAAATAATGTGTTAAAATTCAGTAATTAACAGAAAACCAAAAAACATTAGATCACAATCAGAAAACATCACCTTTTTTGATATATATAGACACACCGCATAGATTGAGAGAACTTTATGACTTTTTACTCCGTTATCCGCTTTCCATCTATTTAAATTTAAAGACAGTATATGGTGGTGGTGCTCAACACTGCAGCTTATCTTACCAGACTATAGAAATCCGAGCAAAAATTATAAGTTATGTAAAGTTTCACATGGCAGTATACAGTGAAACAGTAAATAAAGACCTAAAAAATTCGTAACTTTTTCATTTTGTCAAAAACTGACAAAAATAGCCATTTTTTTTTGTTATGATATGTTTGTTATGATGTTTTGATAATTTCGGGTTTAATGACCCTAAAATTTGTTTAAAGTATATAGTAATAACATTTCTTGTGTAATATTAGATATTTGCGGTAACGTGACCTCACGCATAAATCTGATAGGATAAAAGCGAACCGAAAACGAAACTGAAAAAATCATAACAGTTGTATAATATTCATACACTGACTGTTGAAATTATAAGGCTTCGCCTGCGAAACTACACGACTCTATTTGGTGTTTTCGACCACACGCGTTCTCATTTAAATCACAAACTTTGCCGAAATTTGTAATGTTAATGATTGACTAACTTATGATGACTTTTTTGTTTATAAACCGATTGAAATTAAATAGACACAAAATGTTAAAGGAAGCTTACGATACGATTTAATATATACAATAGTCAAAACTGCATTTGAATCGGGTAAGCCGTTTCTGAGATAAGCGTGCACAAACAAACCGAAAAGAAAACTAAAAATCATTTATTTATGTTCTATTATATTGATAAAAATGCCCCTTATAATATTTTTTTTTCGTGTATCTTCCATGTACAGACAGCGATCAGTTATATCTTATATATTTTAGTTAGTCTATTATATACTCTAAAAGGAAATACTGATAAATTTAGTTTATATATAAAACTAACTGATTTAAAAATTTTGTTCTTCAAATAATTACTCTTTTTTCAAATAACTTTGCAATCAAGTAATATAACATGAACAAAAAACATAAATAAATGTAATTTATTTTTGTATAAATTATTTGTTTCATTTTACTTAAATCTAGTTAATCCAAATAAGATGAGTTTACATTTATGGCTGTATAATTTATAATCATTGCCATAAAACAAAACACCACACAGAACCGTCAAACCAAGCGTAGCTGTCAAAGCGTAGTATTGATCGGATTTTTTGTAAACAAAAAAATGATATAACTTTATAAGAGCTTAATTTATTTTAAATAGAAAATGGCTAAATTTGTTAACGTGAGGTTAAAGGTGTGTCAGGGTTGTTTAAGCGCTGACAGAAGTCTTTTAGACTTAGATGAATACGAATCAAAAATATTTTACAGTTTTACAAAAATCGTAAGTTTTGTTTCAATTTATATGTTATATAATATGAAATTTTGTACTTAGATAACTAAGACTAGCTTTTATTATGAGATAGTATGTTCAATTCTCGCGTCATGTAAATATATCTTGCTTAAATATGGAAAAACATCGAATTGTTATAACTTTAGTTAGTTTTCCTTAAATTTATTATAATAGTAATATATTAATTAATTTGGCGTTTTATTTATTATTGAAATTTCATTTTCAGGATAGAAAAGACGAAACATTACAATTATGCTGGGAATGTAAAGCCATATTGAGAAAATTCATAAAATTTAAGCAACAAGTGAAACACGCACATTTTATTCTTAATTCATACGTAAGACTTTTTAATATTTAAAAATGATATAAATTATACCACGAAATAATTTCTATTTAGATAATTGACAATATTATGATGATGATGAAGAGTATTGCGATGTGTAATAACATATTTGTCATAAAATAGATATTTAAAAACCAAATGTGTCAATAACATAGTAAAACTAAGCTTATGTACTTCCAATCTATTGAAGACATGATATATGAGAGTGATATGAAATCTATTTTGAACTCAATCAATCTTAAAATCTCACATTTCTATGATATTTTGTTACTTAATACCTTAAGAATATACTTTGAGGAAAAATTGAGTATAATAAATTTTTCTTAACTCAATTACTAAAAATACATTAATTTGCTTTATTGTCTTTTTTATTTTGCAACAATTTAATAGTTCATTTAGTTTAACTTTGTGTTTAAAATATTAATTTTATTAATTAAATATATTTCTTACTTATCTATATAAACAATAACTGTGCTACATTACATACACCTGCATCCACATAATGTTCTAAAAAGAAGTTTAAAGTTTGCCTCCACATATTAATATGATATATAATTATAATTTAATAAAAATAAAAAAGTTCTGTTATATAAAACATTGACAGTATGACAGACAGTATTGTAGATGAAAGACTATATCAAAGATTTTTTTAAATTTAGATGCCAATGTTTGCGCAGTGGGGCTGTTTACGCAATTGGTTGTGAGTTCAATTTCCACGCTAGGGAATGAGATTATATCTAAATTATTTTAATTTCTCCGCTCTCGTAAGACAAAGCGTTGAGTTCCGCTACTTTACACGCAATGCCTCGATTCCAGGAGAAATGTGGAGAACGGAGTGTCTTGACACTAGGTTCTCTCTAACTACCCTGCAGTGCGAGAAAAGCAGCAAGTTGCTGATTTTTTTATTAATAATTCCATAAACAAATTAATATTATTATTGTTTTATCTATATAAATATAAAAAACCATTACAGACAGACATTAAACACGACTTGCAAACTGACAAAGACGGGATCCTTACTAAAGAAGATTTTAATGATTCAGACGATGAACCTCTTATAACAAGGAAAAGGAAACGAAAATCTGGCAGAGAAAGTGAGTGTTTATTACATATTTTGACTTTTAATTAAAAATCATATTCAAAATATTCTTATTGAAATAGACTTTTCCAAGCACTTTTGAATCGTCGAATGAATATAAAGCTACCATCAACTCAGAAGTTCTGCTGAGAAAAGCCCCTGGGAAACTCAAGAGTTGCTCGCCTCAAATATAAAAGTTACAATTTTATTATTTAATACAGTGGTAGCTAACCTGCACCAAACTCAAATCATATTATAAGATCTTGGTTTTAGCGATTTTTACACATTTTTAAATGAAACTACTTTTAATTGGATTAATCACGTATATTATTGGTATCCGTAAAACCATTTTCGAAACCCGACGTTTTGAACGATTTACAGTAGTCCGTGGTCTACTCGTGACATTCGTCGTGTCACTTAATACAATTATTATATCAAACTACCGCCAACGATTTCGTATTTGCCTCGCGTACTGCCCTGGATTCTTGCAGAATGACAGTCAGCTCATTATCTTGATCTCTGGTGTGGTAGGTTTGAGACATTTACGGGTTTCCTAAAATGTATTTTCGAATACCAATAATATACGCGATGAACCCGGTTAAAAATTGTTTCATTTAAAAATGTGTTAAAATCGTGTAAACCGAAGATTTTATTAACTAATGTTATAATTTAGATGAGAGAAAGTATAAAATAAAAAGACGCGAATTGCCTGCCGGAGTGATTTGCAATGACAGAATTAAACAAAAACTGGAGAAATTAAATATGGCTAGTGATAGATTACAGCTGGTCATGCTGTCATGGGAAGAGGTCAGTAGATAGAATGTAACATAGTGTTTTTTTAACAGTTTTTAAAGTGTTATTCGCACACAAAGGAAATTGAAAAAGACATATTTAGAAAACGTATAAAAATTTGAACGCAGCGGGATTTGAAACCGTTCGAGGTTTTCAAGAGGCGCGGGTTCAAATCCCGCTGCGTTCAAATTTTTATACATTTTCTAAATATGTATTTTTATATAATATAGTGTGTTAGAATATTTCATAATGTTTAGATAGAAATATCTAGATTAAGTTCAGCGTACGAAGTTTGTGTGCGTTTGTGTATACTGATGCAAAGATGCGTCGGTGGACCCATATATAAATTAATAAAAAACATAATCTATAAGATTAGATAATAAGATTATAGTTCGATTGTAATAAGGCTAATGAAGAAGATGGAAATAGATTATAATTTTGGCGATTGATGATTGATGACGAAACCGATTGATAATGACAAGATTGTGATTTCTGAAAGTTTGCTGTAACATTTCATAATACGTCCTAATATTTTAAGTAATATGTTCAAAACATTCATAATTAAACTAATATACTAACCATAAACTTAGTGTTAGTGGAAAAAAGTTAGTAGGTTTGTTTGAAAGTTTCTAGGTTTTAAAAAATTTTAGGGTAGAACAATAATTTAAATTGTAAAGGTATTTCAGGTAGAAGAAGAACGTCAAAAAACACTTGAAAGTGATACTTTTAAGCGTCACAGCTATCGTTGCTACGACTGTGCTATAGGGTTCAATCACAAGTGCAAATTGGATAATCATATGAAAAAACATGACAAGGTATGTCAAGGTCAAGTCAAAATATGACATAATAAATGTTAAGTCAAAATCATGTCGTTGTCATAATCAATTTTAAATTATTTAGTAAAAATAATTATTATAATGTAATAGTGGAGGTCATTGAGTAGCAGTAGGACAGTATCTGACTGTACAAGCAGTGCACCTGTGATGGTTGTGGGTTTGATACGCACTTGGTGAAAAGTTTATAATTTAAATTACCTTTACGCTCCGGTGACCAATAGCGCGGCGTTGGGTTGCGCATTAACACTCAATGTCTCTAAATAAAATATATAATAAGTGAGACACGACAGTAGGTTCTCTCTGCCAACACTGCTATTCGACAAACGTGTACAAACAAAGAATCAAAGTCAAGGTCGCGTCATTGTCATAATCATTAAGATTATGACAAAATTTTTATAATTTAAAATTACTTCAAAATTTTATTTTGTAATTTTTATTTCATTTATTTTTTTGAAGCCAACGCTATATACTACGAGTACCTTTTGTTGTACCTGTCACATTTATATGAATATTATTATATAGTATATTTCAATTACAGGCTAACACATCATGGAAATTAAAATGTAATGTTCGCTTAAACTAAAATAAAGTACAGATACATTAAACCGTTTTTTACTATATAATGATAATTTTAAAGCATAAAAACTAAGTACTAAAAATATCAATGAAAATAAAAAATAAATTACAAATCCAAACAAACATAAAGAAAGAAAAGAAAGAAAAATAAAATAAAAACTGTTAAAAACTCACTCAGAGTTTGTGGCATAAGGCATAGATTTTTTGTCTTTTATATCGTCGATAGTTTCATGAAATCGTCGATTCTACGATATACGACGAAAGTTTAACCTGTGAAAATCCTAAAATGGCCAAACAAAACACATGTTCACTGTGGGTGGAGTACGTTTGTTTGTTAATAAATACTAAGTTTTCAAGATTTTTTTGTAAAATGTATAACATCTTTTGGTACTTTTATTTGAAGAATACAATTTTCGGAATTAAAAGTCGGTTAAACTGGAGAAATTTTCAATGATTACAGTCTAACGGTAGCGCGGAGTGCGCAGTGTGTCGCATTCGCTGTAGAGACGCGCACGCGCTCGCCGCGCACAGACGACGGCACAGACTCAAGTGAGTGCAGACGCTTATGTGTGCAGGATATACGCTTTTATTTGTGAGGTCATCGTGGCGCAGTGGGTTTCATACTTATTCGGGGGAATTTTTTATATAATAAAATTATATTTCAAATATTTTCGGGTCCCAATAGCATGAAGTACGGCGTTGAATTTGGCCACTCAATGTCACGATTTCGAGCGGTGCGTGGAGAACGGAGTGTTTTGACACTAGGTCAAAGAGGTTGAAGCTGCTGCTGGTTCTTGTTATTGGCAAAATGGTGGTCGTGGTGGGCCAAAAACGATTGTTCGTAGAATAATCTTTGGGTAGCAGAAATTTGTAAAAATCTCTCTACACCAAATATAAGTTGTAATAAGCGTGTAAGAATTTCGACGTAGCTGAATGTAGAACGCATGGCTTAGCGGTCAAAGCGCTTGAACGGTTTTCAAAAGGTGCGGGTTCAAATCCCGCTGCGTTCAAATTTTTTCTAAATGTGTCTTTGTCATATTATTTTGTTTAGCCTGTTATACTGTAGTGTGTTTTTAGTTTAGCTGGCTGTAGTGTCTGTTTTTAGTTATGGGTTCAAATCCTATCCGCAGGAATTATTATATTTAAATTATTTATATTTCCTGCGCTTTGAGATAAGTCAATACCTTCACTCAATACGTATTGTCTTGAATTGAAATCGAAAGACATAAAGGGAGTGTCTTATTGCTAATGGAAAACGAAGCGGCGATTTCTTTTATTTTATTCAAAAAAATGCGTGATGCCATCGTGTCGCAGTGGTACAGCGTCTGCCTGTAAACGCGGTTGTTTGTGGTTTGATTCCTACTTGAAGGAATGATTATATAAAAGCTATTTTCTTTTTCTCCGCTCTGATATTTCAACTTTTCTTTCTGATTTCTGACTGACTGCTATGCCGGAAAAATTGTAATGCTGACGACACAAAGAGTGTGTAAAGATAATAATAAATAAAATCTTAAATTGATCGCTATTTATTAATAATATAATATGTATACAAGTATGTCCATGTGCACTAGATGGCGCTGCGTGTCGTGCCAGGCCACGTGGTCGCGCGCCTCGCTGTGCGCAGACCACGTGGCACGCGCGCACGGCGGCCCGCAGCCACGACACGCCTGCAACTGCGGGTTCGTTGCCGGGTGAGGGTTATTTTTGATGGTTTTCTCTGACATTAGGGACCTAAGAGAGAAGGTATCCGACTGTAAACGGGATTGTGGGTTTGATAACATTTGAATGGTTTTCATACGCGGCCACGAACATGAAATGTCCCGAATTCGAGACGAAAGTGGAGAACGAAATGTTACTAACTGCTCTGCTATGCGTGAAACTGAATGTAACTAAAAACAATTTATAGCTTTTTCTGAACTATTTTTCTTGTTTTTGGAATTTTTTAGTTGCATTTTTTTATTTGATTTTAAATTCATAATATATAAATACTACAGTTATAGTGTTTTCAATATTCATTATACTTAGTCTGGCCATAAATACTGTTATACTTAAAACTTAACAAAATATTACTTTTAAATTTGAAATCTGACATTTTTTTACGATTATTCATTGTGTTTTATTTTCGGGCAATATATTGCCAAATATTTTGTGATATTAAAATAGAGTCGGGTGATAAAGTAACCCGAATCACTGGTTGCGTCACATAAAGTAAGTATGGTGTCCAATATAATTTTTAAAATCCTCCAAACAATGAAACCTCCTCTGTTTGTGACAGAAAAAGATCTGACTGTCCACTTAGTGTTCGTACGAAAAAGGCGATCAATGCAGTAAAGGAAAGAGTAAAGAAGTCCTGTCCGAAAGCAAAATATTTTATTGCGGGAGATGAAGCTAGCACCTAGAACCATGTCACGTATTTGATGACTTAGGACTTGCAGCCTATAAGAGAGGCACTGTTTATTTTTTAACTAATAATTTAAAAAAGAATAGGGCGGTAAAATCAAAACAACTACTTAAGCGGTACGCAAAGAGAGTTCTCAGAAAAACATTGTTGACGCTTACGCTTAAAGCTTTAAGGAAGCTTTCCAATTAGTCAACAGAGTACAACGTGGACATTATTCGACTTCGTGATGGTTTGACGGGGTGCTAGCTGTAAAGAAGTGTCTAAGCCAGATTTTTATGAAAAAGGTTTCAAAACATCGGCAAAAGTATGTTAAGATACCCTTCTTGAGAAGGTAGTTAAGCCCATTAAGAACACAATGTTCAATAACAAAAAAGGGCCCTTTCAACAAGCCTCGGTGCCGGGGCATAAAGCTCGATCCACCAAATCTTGGTTAGAAACGATCGTTCCGAACTTCATCAGAGCTGAAGACTGGCCGTTATCTAGTCTTAATCCACTGGATTATGATTTATGGTCAGTTTTAGAGAGTAAGGCTTGCTCTAAACGCCATCATAACTTGGAGTCCTTAAAACAATCCATACAACTGGCGGTAAAGAATTTTCCCATAGAAAGAGTGCGTTTTACTATTGATAACTGGCCTCACAGTTTAAAGGACTGTATTGCAGACATTGGAGACACTTCGAATAAGTTTTATATATTTCAATAGTTTTATATTAATGTATTAAACTAACACTCACTAATGTAATAGTAATAAATGTTACGTACAATAAAAAAAATATGTCTTTCTTTGTTACAATATTTATGGCAAGACTAAGGATATGGTAGAGTTCCTATTTTGAGAGAAATTAATATGTCCATCGAAGGTTATGGAGGTTGGGATATGGAAGGCATAACCTATATATATATATATACATATATACTTCCGTTACTTACCGGCTGACTGACAATGCATATAGATTTCTTGAGGGGTAAGCTCTAAAAGAGGTTTTATTCAAAAGTCATACGAGAAAGAGGTTATGAGCAATGCACCTGACCTGAGGACGCCTGACGGTGGGGACGTCCAAGTCAAAGTCAAATGCGATACAGTCTATAGATACAACCCACTCTTTTATTTCACCACTAGCGGTTTGGGTAGTTTCAGTTTTCCCTACCTCATTGGCACAGGGCACTGTCCCTGTTGGGGACAGCTGTGTATAGTGGATCAGTATCTAGAGTTTTGTTTTGTGTGTATGTGTGTTTTTATATGTATTTCTTGTGTTCATTTGTGTTTTTTTAGACCAAATATTTCTAAATATAATATATTTTATTTAGAAGTATATAGTATATTTTTTTTTTTTCAGAACTTTAGCAAAATTAAGGAACCACGAGAAGAACCACGCGGAAAGACCAAAATGTGAACTATGCGGCAAAAGTTTCAGAGATAAGACGTCGTTGAAGACGCATTTGTTGTAAGTATATATTTTTATAATTAAACTTCTGTTATTAACTAACTATTGTCTAACCGCGACTTCGTCCGTGTAGTTATGTGAGATCTTTTTGCCAAATAAACAAAGATTTTCATAGAAACTTACGAGAGTCTGTGGATCTTCTTAATCCAGTCCTGCCTCGAAATCTGATCTTAGCGAACGAAACTATAAATTACCTCTTTGCCAAATTTTAAGTTAGTAACGAAAAATAAAGGATTACCATACAAACTTGCAAGAGCCCAGAGACCTCCTAATCCCACCCTGATACGAAATCCTGATGTCTACTTACTACATACTATCTCTCTGCCAAATTTCAAGTTGATAACAAAGAAATGAAGGATTTTCTTACAATTTTGCGAGAGTTTTTGCACCTTCTTAGTCCAGCTGTCGCAAAATCCGTTATTTATACACGTTCAGTTCAGATCAGTCCACTAGTTCTCAGTTCAGTTCAGTTCTATGATTAAGGCGATACGAACGTGCCAGTAGAGCACAAGTCACTTCGCCAAAGTCACGTTACACGTCCACTCACTATAAACTACTTTTCTCACAAATGTCATGTTTGTACGTCCAGCGGTTTTTGATGTTTCGTATTTCGCTTTTGTATACTTGTATATATAGATTTAATAAATTTATATATATATTTCTCTGACAACACTGCTATGCGGGAAAAAAATGTAAAGCTTTTTCGAACACGTTCAATTGATATAATAACATTTCAAAATATTATAGTAAATTGAAATTAATACGTCATCGTGTCGTGTGACAGCGTCTGACTGTAATCGCAATGGTTGTGGATTTGATACACACTTGGGGGGTAATTATATTTAAATTACTTTTATTTGTCCGCTTTTCGCCGTTCCGCCGCTTGACCCGCAATTTTCTGAATTCAGGTGAAAAGTCGAGAACGAAGTGTCTTGACAATAGGTTCTTTCTAGCAGACGCAGGATGTGTGTGTGTTTTTTTTTGTCAGGCTTCAGGCTTGTCAGAGAGAACCTAGTGTCTAGACACTCCTTTCTCCACGCACTGCCCGTATTCTAGATATTGCGTGTTGAGTGGCGGAACTCAACGCCGCCCTATGTCTAAGAGGGGAAATAGAAAAAAAAATGTTTTTTAATTCAGCATCCACAACGGAGAAAAGGAATTTGAATGTCCGAGATGTAACAAGAAGTTTTTATTTAAAAAAGCTATGGAAGTGCACTTGGTGACTCACGACGCGTCAGCGCAATTGTACTGTCATGTGGTAAGTATATTGCAGGGCAATCAGAGAACCTAGTGTCGAGACACTCTGTTTTCCGCGTACGTTCCGAATACGACACATTGCGTGTTGGGTGACGGAACTCAACGCCGCGCTATGCCTTACCAGAGCGGAGATCCGGGAATATTTTAAATGCAATCATTATGCCAATCGTGTGTATATTGAACTCGCAACAATCACCGTATCGCGTTTTGGTACATAGCGGAGAACAGAGGGAAGGACCACTGAGCCACACTAGCCATTCTAGTTTGGTCCAAGAGGCGTGGGTTTGAATTCCGCTACGTTAATTTTTTTATAAGTTTTCTAAAAAAGCTTTAAGCTATAGCATAGTGGCAGTTTAATCTTTATCCAAGAGGATAAGGGTTCGAATCTCGCAACTTTTTTTTAATATTTTTTTAAGATTGGTATCGCGTATACTGTGATATAACGATGACTTCTATCGCGGTTCGCGTTACCGCAATGGCAAGATACAGCACGGTGTTAAGTTCCGCCACTTGACACGTAACTTCACCAGGCTATATATATATATATATATATATATATATATATATATCATTTGAAGCTTTATTTCTCTCTTCGTTTTCAGTGCGACAAAAATTTCAAAAATAAAATGTCGTTCAGTCAGCATTTAAAATATAATTTGAAGCATATAGATCCTGCGAGGCTCAAGTAAGTACTATGTAGTTAGCGAGTTAGATTTTGGTATATAAAAATGGAAATTGGGTTTCATTTTAAGACTTCATATTGAATGTAGGTAGATCCATAATGTCTAAAATATCGTTTTTGGGTTCAATGAAAACAAGTAAAAATTATTACCTCCAATTAAATTTACTACCTAAATTTACCTACATACTACTAATTAAATAAAAAAAGGATATTTTACTCTTTAAATAATCAGTTTTATATTGTAAGTTATATTGTAAGTTTTGAAATTGTTTACGATTTAGACGATTTGATGTAGAAGTCGCGGCGTTGAGTTAAGTATATCTTCAAACGATAGCTTATCATGGATCTGGTCAACCAATCCAATATCGTGAACTGACCTATCGACAATTGAGAAACTGCGACCATTTCATGATATCGTCGATGATTTCATTAAATCGTCAATTCCACGATATTGTCATAACATATAGGTCACACACAGACCGACATTGGTTTTCATTTAAGTTTTTTCTATCTATTAAAAACTTTTTTAGCCCTTTTTTGAAAAAAGGGGGTAATTTTCAAAATAACCGGTCCAATTCAACAGATACGCTTGTCAGTTGTGCGATAAGAAGTTTGTGAATGGAACCCGTTTAGAAGAACACAACCTCGCCGTGCATCTGAAATTGACCCCCATTTCTTGTACTCTGCCTGGATGTAATTTTGTAAGTATTTTTGGGGATTTGTAGTTTTTTAGGGGTTGGGAAAGAGAAGGGGGCTCGGTAGAGTTTAAAGTGGAAGGCTATAAATTCTTTTGGGAAAGTTGGAGTGTAGAGAAAGTTGGAGGGGAGAAGAGGACAAAATTGATGGGATTGAGGTATCTATACGTATAATAAAAGTGTAACTGATCGCTGTATGTACATGAAACATATATTATTGAGGAAATTTATAAATGTAATATATTACATACTATTTATAAATGTAATCTATTACATGGGTTCTAACACAAAAAAAAATATTGTTTTTTTTGGTTGTTCGTTCACGATAATCTCAGAAACGGCTTAACCAATTTAAATGCAGTTTTGACTATTGTATTATGGTAAACTTCCCTTAACATTTAGTGTGTATTTCATTTCAATTGGTTCGTAAATAAAAAAAGTTACAACCATTTAAATTATAAATTTAAGCAAAGTTTGTGATTTAAGTAGGAACAATGTATACAATGTTAACGCCCGTACATGTCGTGCAGTCGTGCTCGTCCCGCACGGTGCTGCGCACTCACCGCCGCATGCAGCACCGCGCGGCGCGTTTGCAGCGCAACCACGTATGTGACGTGTGCGGGAAGACTTACACGGTCAGTGCACCCACACACATACGCAACACGCAAACATACACACACGTACACAATACGCAAACACAACACGCAGACATACACACACGAACAGACATACACGGTTACATATAAAAGGTAACAAGCCAAAAAGAAAAAGCTTCTGAAGAAAAAGCGTCCCACCGTGAAGTAATGCTTAACGGCCATGCCACAGGGAATTGAAGTATGAGGGTTTGTTTAAATAGTAGAGGCGACCTATTGGCGAGTCCGACATCCGACATGGGTCACAAATTCATTACACCTTATTTTTTGCCTAGAAGGAAACAAAGAAAAAGACACACAAACACACTGATACACATACACATCATCTTTTCCTATCTTTATATCCGAATAAGTCCCATTCCCCACCCACTCTCCTTGCATACTCCCTCTCCGTCTCATACTATATCGATTCGCACTCTTAGCTGTACGGGAAAAAACGTTATGTTATTAAAAAGTTATAATAATATAAATATTACACATTTGGAATTTGAACCCACACTACTATACAATGATTGAGAAAACGTATTTTAAAACTTTAGACGTAAAAATTTTAAAATAACAGGATTCGCACTCGCTCCTCTTTTACACATGCAAGCCATACACGACTAATCTATACGTTGTTATCGTGACGACGACATTCTTATACGCGCGTTACTGTTTGTTTTGTTGTTACCAACGTAGGTTATAAACAAAAACTAGCCTCCGTTCATACCAAGTCAAGTCCAGATCTATATATGAAGTTTCATCACAATCGGTTCAGCGGTTTGGCCGTGATGACGTCACAGACACTATCGCATTTTTTAGTATATTATAAAAGGATCAACTTACCTTAATAGAACGTAAAGCTTAGCTGCCCTTGGACGTATCTAAGGGTGTGCAGGTTCGAATCCTTGCTTAATTTATATATACGAATCTCCAAATCGTTTCTTAAAAATTTTACAAACTATTCAAAATTTTGATCTAGACGAAAAAGTGTCTGGAAGGCCACATTAGGACGCACACTGGAGAGCGACCTTTCCGCTGCAGCAAATGTCCCGCCGCCTTCGGTTACGAAGCTGTACTCTACAACCACAACAAGCTCGTGCATTTGAAGAGTAAGGTGAGTGGAGAGTGCGAGAGAGAGAAAGAGAGACACACTCAACTTCACGCTTATTCCCACATAGCAGAGTAGACTGAGAGAAGACACTCCGTTTTACACTTTCCGTCCGAAATCGAGACATCACTTTTTGTTTGCTTACCAGTTCGTAGTAATAAAGTTAATTTAAATATAATCATTTCCCCAAGTGGGAATTGAACCCCCAACCAATCTCGTTTACATTCAGACGTTGTTCCACTACGACACCGTGGCAAAGAGAGATGGAAAGATGTAAGGTTCATATCACTGATGTTGATGTGTGAATATAAACACTGTTGATGCTCACTCGGGAAGCTTCAGGCCCGCTAGTGTGACCACGCACTACTGCAGATTGTTCGAGACGTCGAGTTTTCTAAAATGTATTTCGAATACCAATAATATACGCCATTAATCCGGTTAAAAATAGTTTCTATTCAAAATGTGTAAAAATCACGAACCCCAATCTTATTATTGGCGTTACTCTCCCTGTATTTATAGTTATGTTATTTTTCTTATTTATAACTATTACAAAGTATATATTTATTTTTCAGCCTAATCATCGGAATGCTGAATAGATTTCTGTCACAGCCTCATTAGTGAAAAATTAAACTTATTATAATAAGAATATTTTTTGTATGTTTTTATTTTTAATCCTTACTGTATTGTATTGCATATGTTAATTTAAAATATGATGTAACTGATATCTTCATGAAAAAGTGTTATATGTTATTTTGTTATGATTTTCGTAGATTTATGCTTAAATGATGATTATTTTGAACCGGTGCGATCTCCCAGCGTCGTTGTACACCCTTTTTTACACTGCGCCTCTGCACGTTATTTATCCTATGGCTCTAAACTAAAATTGTATAAAAGTGTACTTACTGGGCCCGTGTAAACTATAACTGTTTCGTATTTACAGCGGCTTTCTTGTAAAACAATGAAAATCATTTAAAAACTATAAAAAATTGGAGAAAAAAGTGGCAGCCGACATTCATCCCGCGACTCCTCAAGTATCTTTATACAAAATATAATCGCAATCGGCTGTGGGGGTTTTGTCGTGACTAAGTATAATATGTCCTTATTTTTTCTATTCCTACAACCTTTACGTGTCACAGGCTGACACTGTTCTTCTGCACTTATCCTATTTGGAAAATATCCAATGTACAATATACAAGATTTAATAAAAAAAAATTATAATTATAATAATTTCGAGTTTCAATTCATATGACAGCATTGACACTTATAAAAAAGGAAACTGTCTTATTCTCTTTATTCGTAACATTTATTTACAAAAAACATATTTTTTTTACATATCTATGCGTGATATTTTAAATAAGTGGCATTGTATTTTAAAAAAGTCAATTATAAATAAAAGAGGCAGGTCATGTTACATCCGACAACTAAATGTTTTATTTTATATTCTTCTAATAGTCGATATTTTTTGTTTGTTTAACAATATAACTAGTTCAGTTCAGTGTTTTAGTTATGTTATTTGATTATAATTAATGTACCGTTTTATTCATTTTATGCACTTTTATTATCTATGCTTAATATTCAATTAGTTTTAATAAACTAGCAACAACCAACCTTTATGTCAAGCAATCAAAAAAGTCACGGAACTGACAGTGACAGTTCTATAAAATTTTTGAAAAACTTTGAAAATAATGTTAAACTTTATCATATATTGCTTTAATTTTGAACAAAATGTCGTTTCCTAAATTAGAAGGATATGTGGTTACTGAAAAATTAGGTACTGGAAGCTATTCAACAGTTTACAAAGCTTATACTAAGGTAAATACAATGTAAACAAAAGATTAAATTTATTATATGTAATAAACAGTTAATTTAACTTATACTTTTAATTATACATCTCATAATATATCTTTATTTGAGATAATCCTGTTACTTTGAGATTGTCTTTACGTAATGTACTGTATTTTTACATATTTTGTAATTTTGTTTTATTTAGCTCTTGCTGTGTTTCTGTCACTCATAGTTTCTTTATCAAACCATTGTATTTTATACAAAGTTCACGCTTATTATTTGTTATTATAGCTCTTGCCAAAGTTATTCATTAAAATATTATTATAAAGTCATACACAATCATTCTGATTCTATCATACAATTAATAAGCAATTAAATAGGTATTGCATACAATGAAATGTTTGTTGCAATGGAAATTTCGACGAAACCTCTCTTAGTGCTCTTTTACATAGTCCAAGAAACCAATGTGCCAAGTCTGCCTTCTACCCTCAGTAGTTTGTCATAATAATAGACAAGTTTTATAGATATAATAATTTCTTTATTAAAATAAATTACTTACACAAACCTACTAGTGATTGTTACCTCCTTTTAAGCAAGTGACCTGTACCAGGAGATTCCAGGAGACATATATAGCTGTCCACTTTCTATTCTGCCTAATAAGAATTATATCAGTGCAGTTTGTTAGTTATGTTCATTTGCGAAGTGAAGCCTTCATCCAGACCACATTCACACATGCATGCCTGTGGTGCAAGCAGCACATAGTTGATATAATCCTCTGTTCAATATGTTTACTCTTAGAAGTAATTGACAAATTCCAATAGTTATTCCAGGTCTCGTCCAGAGAAGTAATTGCAAGAGACAACAAATCCTGGGCCAAGTTGGAATGTCATGGCATGATCTAACACGCCACACTGGATGGCAACTTTAGTGCAAGAGTTGAATTTCCACAAATTCCAGAATGACCTGGACTCCACACTAAAGTAACACCCAAATCCTTTAAATGACATGAGTATAATTCTTCACAAATCCTTAAAATATTTGAAGATCATAGTTTACTATGTAATGGATTTCCTGTTATAGCAATAAGTCAGTACAAATAAGTGTGGACAGGATTGATTCTCATAAATCAACAGTCTCTCCTGTAAACTCAGACAATTTTGGAGGGCATTCAAAGTGTAATATAATTTTAAATTATGGAATTCAGCAAGCTGCACCAACACAACCTTCTGTTAAGAGCTCTTTTGTAAAGATGAGGAGATGATTATACCAATTTTGATGAACTATGTTCTGAAATGTTGTGTTGGTGTCCGGATCTCCTTTGGTCAAGCCCAGATCTATGATAATAGACGGAGAATGCCCTAAAGCTTTGTACTGCATGCGGTACAATGAGTTAGATGAATAACTTGACAAAGGATGATGATTGAGCTTAGTGAATTTGTGGAAAGTACTAAGCAAATATAGTAACAGTTTATCATGAGGAATGAGGTCGGATAACTCAGATAGCCTAGATAACATAAGATGTAAAGACAAGTGTAACGTTTTGGCAACAAGTCAAATTGACTTTGACTTTGACCATGACATGACATGCATTAGTGGGAGTAGACTTCATTGCACTCAAAATAATACGTACGCATTTATATTGTATATGATTAAGTTTTTCAGTAACTATTTTATTAAAGGGGTTCAATATAAATAAACCCAAGTCTATATGACTACGAATTAGAGCATTGTATAGCAGTTTATGAGTGTAAGGGTGTGCACCCCACCACACACCAGACAACTCTTAAAGCATTTATGCCCTTTCACATTTCTTTCTGATATATTCAACATGCGCTATTCCATAGTCTTTTATAGAAAATCATGTCTAAAAGCTTAACATTTTCTACGAAACGAATGGTATCATTATCACAACAAGTATCAAAATTTGGAATTACTCTCTTTTTTAGTAAATACTGCCGCTTGAGTACTGTCAATGCCAGGCCTCGTTCAGAGCGCTATTGGATTAGATAGTGTAAAGCAGTATTTGAACGATAAGTTATGTCCTCCTCCGATTTTGAACTATAATTGAAGACGACGTCGTCAGCATATTATAGGATGTTAAAGAACTATTGACAGACAGATCGAGGTCATAGGTGTATATATTATACAACAGAGTACTGACAGCTGAACCTTGAGGAAGACCTTTCCAGACATGTCTGGGAAGTATAGCAAGCAGCAGATGTTTAACAGAAACCGTTCTACCTGTTAGTAAATTACATATGAAGTGAGTCATCGTTGGTGGAATACTCAACTGCTATCGGTAAAAGAACATCACCATACGCACATACAATATCCAGAAAAACATCAACTAGATACTCTCCTTTGGCAAAATCGCGCACCGAATGTTTGTAGTAAAAACACTGATTCTATCCATGGTACTTAGCACCTTTCTAAAGCCAATCTGAGAGGCGGTTTTTCAAAAGCCGTTCAACAATTTGTGATTAAGGTGATGACAGGGCAACAGGTCTATAAGAATAGACCAAGGATCATATAGAATTAAGGTTTTCTATGAATTGGGAATTTATCAATACTGTTGGTAACTTTATTAATGTGTAGGAACTGGCATCAATAAGAATTTCGACGTAGCCGGATGTAGAACGCAGGGCTTAGCGGTCAGAGCGCTTGGACGGCAAAGAAGAGGCGCGGGTTCGGATCTCTCTACGTTAATTATTTTTATGTGTTATCTAAATATGATTTTATTAATGACAAAAGCATAAATTTAAGTTTGTGTGTTTAGTATACAGGGTCTTAAAATTTTTACTATCCATACTTATATAAATGCGAAAGTAACTCTGTCTGTCTGTTACGTCATCACACCCAAACCGCTGAACCCATTGTGATTATTGGAGGGTCTTGGGATGAACATTTTGTTTTGTTGTTATTTTGTTGTTAGTTTTTTCATGAATTTCATTGTTATCACGCGGGCGAAGTCTAGAGCGGGTTGCTGTTATGCTTATATTTAAAAAAAACATACAAATGTGATTGAGAATCACTGGACTACAATTTTTTTCTTTCTTTATAGGTGGGAGCTCGTTCAATAGTGGCGGTAAAATGCGTAGATAAGTGTAGAATTAAACACTCTGGCTCAGCCGTAGATAATTTAGTGACGGAAATAAGGTTATTGAAAACGCTCACCCATCCTCACATTGTCCACATGAAGCACTTTACTTGGGATGACAGGTTAAGTAGTTTAAGATTAAGTGTAATAAGATAAAGTTTTTTATATAAAAAATGTATAAAAATGTCGCTGCGTTCAATTTTTTATACGTTTTGTATTACAGGGTAAGATTTTTTTTTCACTTAACGCATATACGTACAACACTGAGTTCTTACTGCCTTACCTTGATATATATCAAGGTAAGGCAGTAAGAACTCAGTGTTACAATACGCCGGTCTCAATTTTCTACCCATATTTAATATGGACCAGCTGAGTTGCGGAACTTAACGCCGTAATTGTTTTATTTTACCAGAGCAAGGAAATTAACAAAATTTAAATACAATCATTCCCCTGAACGTATAATGAACGTACGACCATTTAGAACAACCAACCAACCTCTGAGAGACACTGTCCCACTGCGATATAAAAACATCAAGATCCAAAGTAATTTTTCATTTGTGTAAGAAAAAAAATATATAAAAACCGTATACATTTTTTTCACGTGGTGGGGCTTGAAACCGCCACGCCATTTCTTGCCAAACAATTAAGCTTAGAAATATTTTTTGTGTAGCAGAAATTTGTAAAAATCTATCTATAGAGATGCTCCCAACAAACATTTTATGTAAAAAGGGCAGCTCGATAACAGCGTATAGCTTAGTTTTGTAGAGCGCCTTGGACGGGTTTTAAGAACCGCGATTCCTGAAACCCTACCGTACAGATTTTTTTTATACGTTTTCTAAAAAAGTTATTTAACGTCTTATAATAAGTGTAAATTTTTTTTTTCAAATTTAAAAATAATGTATTTGCCTTATAAATAAATTAATTAACTTTTCTTTCATAGAAATATCTATATCATAATGGAGTATTGCTGCGGAGGTGATTTATCTAAATATATACACAAGTATGGGAGAGTACCGGAGAAACAAGTGAGTGGCTTTTTTTCTTTCCGTAAAAAAAATCATAGAGATCCTATTAATTTGTACCTATTTTTTATTTATATATTGTTTTCTTTATATTAGGTGCTGTATTTCCTTCAACAATTGGCTTCTGCTTTGAAGTTTCTTCGAGAAAAAGGTAATATTATATATATTATTTCATTTCCCGTAGCATTAAGCCTGCGTATCACAGTGGGATAACGTCTGACTGTAAACGGTTATGGGTTCAATGCACACTTGGGGACGGTTATATTTAAATTTCTCCGCTCTGGTAAGATTTTGTTTAATATTTTGTTTAATTCTGTCACTCAATACTCTCTCTCACTCAAGTGGAGAACAGGAGTTGTCTTGACAGAAGGTTTCTTTCTCTATGATTACCCATATATATGGGAATAAGTGTGAAGAATTAAATATTTTAGAAACAATTCAATTATGTATATTTTCTATCCGAAATCGAGACACGCAATGTTTTTAATTTCGGGAGAGTGGAGAGTCTTGACACTACGCTCCTTCTGATTACCCTGCTATGTGGGAAAAAACGTGAAGCTGTAAAAAAGCTATGTATATAATCAGGTGTGGTCCACATGGATTTAAAGCCGCACAATCTTTTGCTACACAAAGGCTCCGATGGGAAATACATGCTCAAAGTTGCTGATTTTGGGTAAGTCTTATTGTTTATAAATATGTGAAAAAGTTTTATTGTTGTCACCTTTCAATAGAAAAATCTGTTTAAATATCACCTTAAAAACGAAACTAAAAATAAAACACTTAAAATTATATCCTCATGTACCATTAATAATATGATATACATTATAGAATAACATTTTTAATTGTTAAAAAAGGTATTATTGGGCCTTTTCACTACGAGTATATTATGTTATTTTTTTTTTGCTTTTAAAATAGTAATAGATTATATACATATATAGTTTCGCGCAATATCTCACTGAGGACACAATGAAGAGTGTCAGAGGGTCTCCTCTCTACATGGCGCCTGAAATGATGATAGGTGACTACGACGCGAGGGTTGATTTGTGGAGTGTTGGTGAGTATTAGACAATAGGCTTAGTGTCTCATATAGTGATGTGATAGTGACTTAATTTAAATTTTGTGATCAGGTCTTTGATTTTTTTGCATTCAGTGCAGTCGGATGGATGTTATTCGGTTTTACACCTTTGCCTATAATTTATCCTCATTAGAATTATACTATTCATTAAACTCTCGGATATATAATTGTAAAATGTTCACATTCTGGTATGACAAGATTCTCACAGTGTGGTAAGCGTGGCGGTGAGTTCTGTCACTTAATACGTAATGTTTCGAATTTGTGCGGTATCTGTATATTAATACGGAGTGTATGTTGTTGTTCTTGATTCTTGCGTGGCACATTAATAGAATTGAGCTCACATCCTCGGGCTTATTGTTAAGAGTTTCTAACTTCAATACAAACTGGCAAATATTTAAATCTAATATGGCTTTAAGTGCCGGCAATGCACCTGTAGCGCCTTTGATATTACACAGGGTCATGAGGGGCGGTGTTCAAATACCATCAGGTGACCCGAAAAAAAAAAGCAGTACTAGATGAATGATATATTTCGGTCACTTATTAGTTTGGTAACTATTGTTTCAAAATCGACCACATTGAATGCTTTTATATATTCGATATTATTCGACTTTATTCAACCCTTATTAAATTTAGTGTCGAACACGTTTCGTTGGCGGTAGTTTGAGATAATAATTTGCATCAAATGACAGACAAGTGCCACCTCAGTCTACCTGTGACCACGGACTGCTGTAAAGTATTCGAAACGTCGCGTTCTAAAAATGTATTTTCGAATACCAAAATTATACGCGATTAATCCGGTTAAAATAGTTTCATTTCAAAATGTGTAATAATCGCGAAAATCAAAGAACTTATTATTTATCCAACAAACTAAGTTTTTAATTATAAATTGCGCTATTTTTTGTTCTTTTTCGGTTAGGTGTTATAATGTACGAGTGTCTCTTCGGTAGAGCTCCGTACTCCTCTGCCACTCTCACAGAACTCGTCACTAAGATACAGAAACAGGCGCCCATTCAGGTATGTTTGCACATTGTCACACCAAACACATAAACCTCAAGTCAACACGTAATACCTCTAAATTAGCCAGAAAATAGAGAAGTGTCTAATGTAAGACTAGGTTGTCTCTGCCTACGCAATGCTATATTCGTCAAGAACCTGGTGTCACAGTTCTCCGTTCTCTACATCCCCAGATTCCCACCAGGAGTTCCATATCTCCAGGTTGTCTAGACCTCCTCACGCGACTACTGCAGCACGACCCTGACAAGAGGATCTCGTACGAGGAGTTCTTCCAGCATGAGTACCTCGATCTGGAGTATATGCCTTCAAAGGAGAATTATAATAAGGTGGGCTTTTTCGTTTGGGTGATTTTTTAAACTAGGTAATTTTAAAAAAGATATTTATAAAAAACTATATACGCTATGGTTATGATTGATATTTTAAATATTTTCATTTCTCCGCTCTAAAATACAAAGCGCTGCGTTGAGTTCCGCAACAAAAAGACGCCACCATCACAAAACTATATAAAAATCAAATTGCAAATAAAAAAAATACGCTATAGTACTACTAAGTAATAAGTTACATTATTGTTAAGCATTTTCATTATAGTTTTTTTTTCTTTTACAAATATAGTTTTCTTGCTTACTTCTTATCTTCTTTTTTACACCTTTGTGCCTTTGCCAGTGCACCGAGAGTGCACGTTTCTTTCTAATCCCGCAAACCCCGTAACACGCGGGATTAAAAAACGGAGCGGGATACCGCCATACCGAGATATCTCGGTTGGAAGCCTAACTCCACGCCGCGTTTTTTTATAATTTAAAATTTCTTTTTACAAAATAATGTTTAATTTTGTATTGAAGTTGCAATTTATTTTCACAGGCGGTGTCGTTAATAAAGCGTGCAATAGAGCTCGACTGCTCCGGGGAGCTGCGCCGCGCACTGCACGCGTACAGTGCCAGCCTCCGGTACCTGGTGCCGGCCGTGCGCGTGGAGGGCGACGCGCTCCGCCGCAGCGCGCTCACCGCCAAGCTCACCAGGTCAGTGTGGGTTCGACGATGTCATTTTTAGAGTACGTATAAAATTGTGAAATTAAACTGTTTTAACCGGATTAATCGTGTATATAATTGGTGTTCGGAAATAGATATAACAAAACTGGACGTTTCGAACACTACTACTGTGGTTACACAGTGTCCAGTGGGTAGACTGGTGTGGCAATCGTCTGTCAGTTGATACAATTATTATATGAAACTACCGTAAACGAGGTTTTTAGTTGCCTCGCGTACTGCCCTGGATTTTTGAATATCTTTACATATAATAAAAATGTAAGTGATCGTTGTCTGTACATGGAAGATATATAAAAAGAAAATTATTAGGGGCATTTATCAATGTAATAGAACACAAAACAACGATTTCTAATTTAGTTTTCTGGTTGTCTGTTTGTTTGTGCATGTTAGTCTCGGAATCGGCTTAACCGATTTATATACAGTTAGACCATTATATTGTATACAAATTATTAGTAATTGCCAATTTAATTTTTCTAGGTACATGGATAGAGCAGAAGAAATAAAGCGTATTGTGAACGGACAGACAGCGTCTCCGTCCCCAGACACACAGTCGACGGAAAGTTGTGAGTGAATTTGTAATATTTTGAGGTTTTTTTGCTCCGTCTCTATAGCTTTGTAAGTAAAATATGATTTAGAATGATATAACATTAATTTTTATATATATTTAAATCAAAGTTAAAGACGAATATTTTTTATTATATTAACAAGTAACGTTCTTCATTGTTTGGACGTCAAATAATTTATCACCGGACACAGGTGCACTACATTTAATGCCTCAGACCTGAAAATAACTGGTACAAGTAACTTGTTCCCAGAGTGTAGAAATTAAAATAATTAAAATATAATGATTTCCCCGAGTGGTAATCGAACCCACAATCATCGCGTATACCCACAATCAGTCGGAGGCTGTCACATTGTGCCACAATTTTAATATGTATGTATTTTTTTTTATTTTCAAGGTAATCCAATAAATGTGACGGAAATTAAAGAAAATGTACAAGAAAATTGTACTGAAAGTTCGAGAAGCAACGAAGAGGCTAAAGATGTGGTGAGTCGATTAACATAGGGACTATACTTTTCCAATTTATTTCGACCTTCCTTTATTCATTTATGACCCACCACTATATATAAATATATATATGTTAGAGAATGCTATTTATTAAAATGTTAAACTGTTTTATTAATTACCATTCTATCTTGCCATACGATTGTTCGTTGAATAATCTTTGTTTAGCAGAAATTTGTAAAGATACAGAGACGCTAACCACAGATACAAGTTGTAATATGCGTATAAAAATTTCGACGTAGCCAGATGTAGTACGCATGGCATTAGCGGTTTCCAAGAGGCACGGGTTCGAATCCTGCTGCGTTCAAATTTTCATACGTTTTCTAAAAAATATCTATTTTTCATTAATGATCCTAATATAGTTATTTATAATGTAAATAACACCCCTAGTTTCTTGCTATGTAATAATCTCTCCGACAGAGGGCGGTGAGTTGTACCAAAAATAAAGAGAAACGCGGCGCTTTTTCGAGACTGTTGAAAAAACCGATGCCTTTCTTGAATGATAGGGATTCTTCTATAGTAAGTTAAGTTATTAATATACAATTAGTTGTAAAGTTAGATGAATTACAAACGCGCCAAAGCAATAGTTGAGTTCGATTTCCAGTCAGAGGAATGTTTAAACTGTTAATTTACTCTATACATATAATAAAAATGTAACTGATGGGTGTCTGTACATGGAAGATATATGACAAAATATATTATTTGAGGCATTTATGAATGCTCTGTCAGAGCTCAAAAAATATGATTCTTAATTTTCTTTTCTGTTTGTCTGTTTGTGCACGCTAATCTCAGAAACGGCTAGATTGTGATTGATGTGTGATCGGCTTTGTCTATTGTATTTTAATAAACTTTTAACATTTAGTGTTTATTTCATATAAATCAATTCAAAAATAAAAGTTACAACAATTTAAATTATTAATTTAACCTAAGTTAGTGGTTTAAGTGGGCGTACGGAACGCCCGTAGTTATAGTCGTATAATTTACGCAAGCGAAGTAGAGAGCGAGACGCTAGTAATAAATACTTTTGCTGCTTTGGAGTAAGGCAAAGCGCGGCGTTGAGTTCCGCCTGTCATCACTCAGCGTCTGATGTCTCTAGATTAAAGAACGGAGAGTTGTGTCAATAGGTTTTTTTTAATGAATTTCTTTTTCAGGCGGACGAAGTAAAGGTACAAAAAGGTGAAGAGCAACATTGTAAAATTACTTGAGTATTATTGTTATAGTTATTTTCTTTTCTTTTGTTATTTATTTATAATGAAAAAATAATTTTATTTGTTTTGCATAATAATAATTACGAATTACAAATAACTTGTTTGATAAATAATTATTAGTATTGATTTTTTTTTTATTATTACTTTTTTTCTGTTTTCTATATTATAGCATTGTTGGCAAAGAGAACGAAGTGTCGGTTCCGTGTGGATTGGCGGAACTCAACCCCGCTTTTTGTCTTAATCAGAGTCTTTATAGTTTTAATATCTTTGAAGTTTGCTTTAGATATGTTTGCAGTTATTTATTTGTGATTATTGACAAAGATTCATCAAATATTTAACATCGAATATATTTATATATATATATATATATATAATATATTGCCGCTGTGGTGACAAAATGAAGCGCGGGGTTAAGCTCCACCTCTCAATATGCAATGTATTTGATTTGGGCGGAAAGTGGAGAACAGAATGACTTGACACTAGGTTCTTTCTGACTACAAATATGTGATTAGTTACTTAGTTATTATGTTTGAGATTTGTCATTTTGTATATTTAAAAGTGAGAATAATAAATATTATGTTTTTTTACTGCCATTTATTACTGTATCTTTTTCAGTGCTTCACTCGAGATTTCTTTAACTTATGTAAATATAAAAAACAAAATAAACTTAGGTAAATATAAAAAACATTTCCTTTTTTCGCCCGCCAGCGTTCTCACTTAAATTACATACTTTGCTTAAATTTATAATTTAAATGGTTGTAACTTTTTTGTTTATGAACTGATTGAAACGGAATAAACACTTACTTTCGGCAACATCCCTGTAGCTCTTCTGGTGTTACACAGGGTCGTGGACGGCGGTGATCACTTACCATCAGGTGACCCGAACGCTCGTTTGCCTTGTCTATGGAATAAAAAAGAAACTAAATGTTAATGGAAATTTACCAAAATACAATAGTCAAAATTGCATTTTAATTGGTTAAGCCGTTTCTGAGATTAGCGTGCACGAAAACGGAAACAAACATAAGAAAATTTAAAATCATTGTTTCAGGTTCTAATGTTCTAAAGATATGCCTCTAATATGTATAGATTAATCTATTATATCAACTTATATATACCGTTAATATTGTAATATACGTGTATTAGGATATAACATATATATGTATGTATTCAAATTCAAAATATCCTGTATTCAAATAGACTTTTACAAGCACTTTTGCATCGCCAAAGGAACATAAAGGTACCACCTGCTCGGAAGGCAGTTCTGCTGAGAACAGCCGGCGAAAAACTCAACAGATGCCCCTTTCAAATATAAAAATTACAATTTTATTATTTAATACAATGGTAGCTAACCTGCACCAAACTCAAATCATATTACTTCCACACATTTTTATCTTTTAAATATTCTTCTACAGAATAATAAGCTTTACTTATTAATATTGTCTTTATAGCGGCTTTAAATTTCTGGGGTTGCAAATCTAACATAGCTTGTGGAACCTTATTATATATGCGTATTACTCAGACCCATAAAAGACTTTTTTACTTTTTAGAGGCGATAACTTGGTGTTACAAGCTTATCTTTATTTCTGTACCACCCACTATCTCATATTCTTTTACACAATTCCTAACCCAAAGGTTGTCTGTGAGAAATCGCTAATAAGCGATGAAACTGTTGTACTTCACATTTGTAATTATAGTTTTGTGTGTGTTTTTTTTGGTTTCATTTTACTTACTTTTTTGGTGTATAATGATGTGTAAATAAATGAAAAATCAGTAAAAAACATATCTTTATTTAAAAAAAAAGAGACTAAGGAGTTACTATATGAGATCACTTTAATACTGGAATATATTAAAGAAAGAGTCCTTTTTAAATAAAGTTACTGGAACGGAGGAGAACGAAATGTGATATAGTTCAAGTTTGTATGAAGATGTGCAGAAGTGCAGAATCGAACGTATAACTATCGAGAGCATCAAGAGCTAGCGAAAATGAGCCACGAGTCGACGCGACAGTGCGTTTGTTTTTATAACGATGTATTTTTAAATATTTTTTGTGGATAAATATGGGTATGATATTATTAACGTGTTTTATTAAAGTCCTAAGTTCGATTTTGTTTTTAGCAAACAAACAGATGCAATTAGAGCCTATTCCACTTAACTGTCAAATGGCCTACCAGCGGCAGTGTTTCCAGGTATTTGACATGGGTACCATCAAAAACCGCGTCTATTTCCGCAATCGATTCCAATTCTACTTGAAAATCGATTCTGTAGTTGAAAATCTCGATTATTTACACTCTGAATAGTCCCAGTTATCAGAATCGATTCTTTATGTTGGAGTGTATAATTTATTTACATACAACCTCGCATGAGAGTTGCTTTGCATATTCTGCGTTGTTTGTTGACGAGTTTGACATACATTAAACATGATTTAAAGTTTCTTAAATTCTGTACTCACAACAAAAACAAACTCAGAATCGATTCCGAGAATCGAAATTTGTAAAACGGAACAGATAATCAATTTTTATCTTATATATTTGAAAAGAAAGATAAAACAAAAAATTATATATAAAACAATAAGAGTAAAAAAAATATAGGTTATAATCGTTTATTTGCTTATATTCTTGCTCGAATCCAGCTTGCAAATGAGGTGACGCGAGCGTACCCAGAGGGCAGACCGCTCTGGCAGCCGGCGCCGGGTCGGAAAGACACCACACCGATCTGGAAAAAATAAATATCTTTCAATTCACAAACTGTAGTAAATTATTTATTAACGTAATTCTTTTTTTGATCCGCTACACGCTTTACCTCGCGTATCAGATTACAGAGAATAGTGTCAAGACAATGGAGATATTACGTGTTGAGTGGCGGAACTCAACAACGTGCTTTGCCTGAATAGAGCGGGAAGTCGAAATAATTTAAATACAATCATTGCCAAACACTGTCACTGCATATTTTCTTTGGTTTACGACCCGGTACTGAATTCCAAAAAATCAACTCGAAATTCAATATTGAGTTCACAAATTGTTTTCTTTCTCTGTTGATATTACAATAGGTACCTTATAACACATATATAATTATCAATAAGATCTGTACAGGAGCTCGTCCCCTCAAACCACTTCGCAAGGCTCTTATCCCTGAACCACCACCACCCTGGAATGCTAAGAATCCTTACCAAAGAGCTCCCGGAGTAGAGAGGTCCTCCAGAGTCCCCGTCGCAGATGGCAATGCCGCCGGCGCCGCTCGTACATAGTGTGGACGAGAGGACGACGCCGCTGCCGTACACGCGCTGGCACTCGGCGTTGGTGATCACCGTGAGGGTGGCTTGCCTGAGCTGCTGGTTGTTGGCGCCGGATGATGCTTGGAGGAAAGAACAGACGAAAATATCACATACTGAAGTTTTTTTATTCAGTGTAGTCTCTTTCCGCCCGAAATCGAGACGTACCGTGTTGAGTGGCGGAAATCAGCGCCAAGCTTTGGCTTAGGTACCAGAGCGGAGAAATAATCGAGGATGATATATGGAAAAAAAAACAATATTGGGGGCATTTATCAATATAATAGAACTCAAAACAATTATATTAAATTTTCTTATGTTTATCTGTATGTCTGTGCGTTAGAGCAAGCTAATGTCAGACATGGCTTAACCCATTTAAACGCAGCTTTGTCTATTGTACTTTGGTAAACTTCCCTTAACATGTATTGTATTTCAATCGGTTCATAAATAAAAAAGTAACACCAATTTAAATTATAAATTTCAGCAAAGTTTTTGAATTAAATAAAAAACGACTGTGCGAAAATAGTTAGGCGAAGTCGCGAGCGGGGCGCTATTTTTAAATACAATCAATGCCCAGAGTGAGGATCGAACCCACAACCAGTCGCGTTTACACTCAGACGCCATCACACTGCTCCACGATGGCCACAAAGTGAAGCAGCGGCGTGCTATAATTGACAACTTAAGTCATATAATATACGAGGCACTTTAACTGGTACTTAATAATTTAATTGTATATATTTTTAAATTTTTAATTTAGATTTCAAGTGGTTGCTTAAATAGTATAGCTTCTATTTCTTTTGCAGCTATAATTAATGAATACTAGGGTTTTATTTATATACACAGATTAATACACGGACGGAGTCACGGCCAAGAGCAAGTCGGCAATATATATAATTGCCTTTTATTATGTAACATTAAATGACTTACAGTCTGATGTCCTTCCGTAGCCAGCGGCCATAACGCGTTGTCCAGCGTAGTTAGAGCTCCCGGAGGGAATGCCGATGGGGCCCACAGTGCCTAAGAAAGAAGACATTTTATTTTTGTATGAGACACATACTTTATTCTGCATCCGATTTGTGTCGGAGAGAACCTAGTGTCGAGACACTCCGTTCTCCATGCACCGAAATCGGGACATTGTGTGTTGAGTGGTGGAACTCAACGTAAGCTTTCACTTGTACCAGAGCTAGCTTAAATATTGCCCTGCTTGAGAATCGAACCCGCGATCAATCAGGTTTACAGTCTAACGCTCTCCCACTGCGACACGATGGCCTCAAGACGCTTTTAGAACATAGAACATAAACTTTCATTAGACATTTTTTCTATACATATACAAAAAAATATATTTTGTTCTTTAGTTTCATTAGCTATAGAAGAGTGGTTTTTAGTCATTTAAATGCGATTAATTGTGGGAACGATCCTCACTTAGATAGGTTATATTTAAATTATAATTTCATCGTTTTGGTACAAGACAAAGCGCGGCGTTGAGTTCCGCCACTCAACATGCAATGTCTGGAACATGGATGAAGAGTGGAGAACGGAGTTCCTTGACACATCTATAAAAAGTATGGTAAAGAGAATACTCACTTGTATACCCGACCCATGACAAGTTAATAATTGCGATATCATTGTTCAAATTTCTGGTGTTATAGCTGGCATGGAGTTGAACGTTGCTGGAGCTGACGCGAGTTCCCCCTGAGAAGATGTTTAAGGAGCCCAGGACGACGGTGAGTTGCCTGCCTTGGTTGTTGCCATCCCACCAACAGTGAGCGGCGGTGACTGCTCGTGTGTTGGTCAAAAGAGAGGAACCGCAGATGGAAGTGCGACCGCTTACCAGGCTGATGACTAGACCACCCTGTTAGGCCATGTACGTTAAGTAAGGTACCACTAATTTAAAGGAAATTCTCTATTTTGTGGGCAGGAAACATTTTTATCAAGTTTTTCGAACAATGAGGAGAGAAAAAAAATTTAGGAATCAGCTGCCAACAGCCTCTTGTTAATTTATATATAGTAAATAAAAATAGAAACAAAACTGACGATGTGACGGTGAGCTCCAAGACTTGCCAACTGCCCACCAACGACTCTGCTGCCATCGAAGTCCTGGGCAGCCTCAGCTTGCATCAGACGAGCGGCGAGAGGAATACCAACATTTTCGTGGTAGTTAAGACCGATTGGCTCGTAGATGCCTCTAGCGGAGACCAGCGCCAGGCCAGCGATGAACAGGAACAGCTTCATGGTTAAGTTAAGTCAAGTAATGGATAATGAAGACGACACCTTAAATACAAAATACTAAATCCAATTTAATCCTAAGTATCTATGTGTTAGGGTTCTGTAGGGAAACTTATGAAACTATTTGGTTAATGTGAATTTTAGAAAAAAAAAGGTTTATCTCGTAGTGACGTCATAGTTCAGTACATGTGATTGTTGTAGGTATGTTATACTTTGTGGCCTTGTGTGGAGGATTACAATTCACCATTTCATAAAAAAACTAGTATATCTTGATGATGAATAATCGCATTTTATTCAATAGCCATCTGAATTGAACTATACTATTCTCATTGAAATTGAAATACACACGTTTCATATCCAAAATATATATGAAATACGAACTTATTATTAGAGTCAGTGTTTTTAATTTAAAAAAACACTTTCTCAATCTCTAAACTAGAAAATCACTTTGCTGTCAACTGAACAGAAAAAAATCTTATGCTGTGATTCGTCTGTGTGAAGTAGTTTTTTTTTAATTTGAACGTAACTTTTTCCCGCATAGCAGGGTAGTCAGAGATAACCTAGTGTCAATACGAGACATTGCGTGTGGAGTGCCAGGTCTTATTCACCAAAGCGGTTTTTTCTTAAAAATTATGATCACTCTATCGAGTTGGTTTCGGGAGTTTGGTTGGCCAGACTGATGAACCTTCTCATCTTCCGCTGCGCCTGTGTTATATATTTGTTTATGTGCCTGGGGACTGCGACGACAGTATAAAATACGGTTGATAGACTTTGTCTATATGATGAATGTTACTCCCTGGGACTCCATTTAAAGCATTTACGATAGGCAGGGTTAGGTAAAGCTCCCGCTTCACGCTTTCAAGCTGAAAAAAATTTAAAAATTATCTACTCTCAATTAGAAGTTTGTATTTATAATCCATCCTATTTTGAAGTGTTTGTTTATCAACAGATATCTCTCGTACTTTCTGGGATAGACAGTAAAACCCTCTAGGTAAACTCCTCTCTTCACTTTACCTAACGGGATTATATAAAGTTAGAATAGTTTATTGATCTATTGTTGAATATTTCAGCGGAAACTAAAGCCGCAACATGACGCCAAATTCACAAAATGACACCAAAATTCCACTCCACAGGAAAATATCATAATATACGGAACTTATGAGTGCAAATAAAAATAATAAGAAAATAATTTTACCAATCGATCACTTTATGATATTATCTTCTTAGATTTCGATAATACACATAACCTTAATTATCATAATTTAGAATATATATTTTTTTTTCGGATGTCCTCGCTAATTTATAAAATTTCTCTAAATTAGGTCTTTTTAAATCTATTAGAGTTTTACACAATTTCAACAAGGCTGTTACTAGGAGCGGAATTAGCTTCCGTTAGAGTTCGCCACATTTTTGACTTTACTTTAAATAAACGTCATCAATGTATAATATTATATTCAAGAGAGATTATATCAAAGA
Organism: Podotricha telesiphe; assembly: GCA_038994665.1. Lineage (NCBI taxonomy): Eukaryota > Metazoa > Arthropoda > Insecta > Lepidoptera > Nymphalidae > Podotricha > Podotricha telesiphe. The sequence continues at coordinate 200,627 of JAOYRR010000266.1, forward strand.
GGCAAAAGCCTCAAATAGATCCTTGTGGGACCCACGTAAATAAAATACATCGATCATTTAAAAAAAAATAAAGCACAAATACAAAATATGTATTTAAACAAATCAATATTTTTGAGCTATAATGTGGCCCTATTTCAGGGTTGCTGTTTATCCCCCATAATATTCAATGTTGTTATTAATATTCTAATAGGTAAAGTAACTAGTCAAGTGAAAAAATAGAATTTTAAGTTTAACAATAGATATATAGAATTCATCTTAGCATTTGCTGACGATTTCACGATACTGACACGAAACCCAAAGAAGCACTTCTAAAGGTATTATTAAAAGAAATAGAGAAATTCTGTACGTGGTCGGAGGGAATGGGTTGCAATTAAAGAGACCATCAGAGCTTTATACATACCTAAGAGTCGCCAAAATACATATTCTGGGCAATCACATGATGATATTGTGACATAACTTTTGACTTCCAAAAGACAGAAGTGCTCCAAGACAAGGATGATAAATATAATGTCCATGCTATAGGCTTAGAAATGCAAGACGAGTGTCTAACTATAGGAGAGTTCTGTATCCCATTAGCTTTAAAATGGCGCACCCTAATTCATAATTGGTCACCAGCACTGTTAAAATTCTACTCAAATTTCAAATTCGACTGCGTTCTAAATGGCTCTCTCAAATCAAAGTAATTTGATTAAAACGTGTGACACTGGTAAAGCTTACAGTATCGTGGGAAACAAACATTTCTAAAGATCATCACTTTATAGTAAATAAATACTTCGAACTTACTAAAGAACTGTCCAGGAAAAGATTTAGAGTTAATTTATAGGCGGACACCTACCGCCGAGACGAGCGAAGTATAACAGCGAAAATTCTCTATAACCTACTATATGATCTTGGCTTGTCTAGCATTTAATCATCAGCTCGTTTTTGGCACGTATTTCGGTAACGGCATTAGTAGGTTTTTTTTTAATTTGGTTAGGTAGAGAGAGGTCGGATAGTGGAGGCGATATTATAAGAATTGCGACGTAGCTGGATGTAGAACGCATGGCTTAGTAGTTAGAGCGCTTGGACGCGGACGAGGCGCTGGTTCTAATACCGCTGCGTTAAATTTTTTTATCGTTGTCTAAAAAAATAATTGTATGATGTTTTTCAGTTTTACGCTTTTTCCTACATAGCAAGACGAAGCGCGGCGTTAAGTTCCACCGCCAAGACGCAGTATCTCGAATTCAGGCGAAAAATATAGAAAATAATCGTTAATATTACGTAATATTACATATATTTTTAACTATATCTTTTGTTTATTTCTTTCAATTTTGATATGAACTGAGATTAAAACTTGTAATCCTTTTATCTTTTTGATAAACGACCTTTACGCCAACTTCTTCATTATTCTTTTGAATATAGAATTTTATTCTCTATTAGATTATGATTTTTAAATCTTCTTTATTTATATTATTCTTCCCGCTTTTTCCCGCACAGCGGGGTAATGAAAAAGGATCTAGTGTCGAGACTTATTTTGAGACTAAAAGAATTTCTCAAAATTCTATTAAATAATTATATTCAGATTTAAAATAATTTAAATTAATGACATATATTATATTAAATTAAACAAACAATTTCTCGTTTTATAATAGTTTATAAGCAGGTTTTTTTTTTGTAATGTTTGTATATTATTTGACATTTTTACCGTGATATTTATTATATTTTAATAATTAAAATCAATGATTTGTAAACAAAATGTGCCTGTACTTTACTCGTAATAATGAATGCTTTGCAATTTGTCGATTAGGGCCCTCCAGCTCGAAAGGGCCGACGACGTGAAGAAGGTTGCCGGTTTGGCCGGATGCGGAGGACCAGGTCCTCTGGCGTACGTCCTACGTCCAGCAGTGGACAGGAAAAGGCTGACTTAATTGATAAAATTTACATCATACCCTATGTAATAAAAAATAAACTTCACCCTAATTTCTACCCAGGCCTAATACCTATACAACAAAAATGTAATTCGAATCCGCTCAGTAATCCGTGTAGTGTATATATGTATATATATATATATACACAAACATATAATACAAACATATATATACAGACATATAAAAACAATAACCCCAAGTATGCATTGCAACACACGCAACGTCGTAAGTGGAGATGAGCAGGACACACTAGAGACTACTCTGGAGACAGATGGCCAAGTCGAGGTACCAAAATTAATCAAGGCTAATAAAAAATATTTTTAATTAGGAAATATAGTTCTGATTACAAAAGCGAAAAAAACCACTCAATAGAAAAACATATTTTTAGAAAACTTATAAAAATTTGAACGCAGCGGGATTCAAACCCGCGCCTCTTTGAAACCAATGAATTTTGCAATGGTAATAGCTTACAGTCCCTCTGGACTATGAGCCTCTGTACATACAGGATAGTTTTGATCCTGATATTCGATGCAGTTTTCATAGAAAACATAAAAAAATGAAACAGTCAAATTACTTTACATTATGAATGACTTTATATAATGGCATATAAATAGATTAATATCTGGAGCAACATACCGGATAATATCATCCAGAAGTTCCCGTTTGAAAAATTAAACACCGACATAGTCATTGTGGTGTATCTTAAGAATTATAATATATTCAATTTAAATTTTAGATACGTTACATCGATCCATATAGTAAGAAAGACCACACGTTAAAAACAAACCTATTCTAAGACATGTATGGATCTTTTTTAAAATTGTTTAATGGCTTTTTCTATCTATTCATCAATTATGACCCGAATTTAGACCGAAAGTGGAGAACAGAGTGTCTTGACAAAGGTTCTCACTGACTACCCCGCTATGCGTGAAAAAGCGTTAAACTGTTATATATTAATCCAAGCAAAGTCTTGCAAAGCCATATTGCTATTAGACTTGTTTGGAAATTGGTAGGCGTGTTATAATATATCTTAATTTGTTAATTGGATGTTTATGAGGGGTATTTATAAAGTAAGACTCAACACAACATCGAGTATTGTAAACTCACCTTTATATAATAACTAGCGAATAGCTCGCGTCTTCACCTGCATGATCTACCAATAGTTGTTTCATTTTAAAAACTAAAACGATTTGAGAGAGACGTATCCTAAAGCCTCATTATAAGCCTATGTTCATCCCAAGTGTTCATCAGTATAAGTATAACTTTTATTGCGACTTCGTCTGCGGAGTTTCGAAATGTTGGCTTTATAAAGTAACTTTGCTGCTGTACTACATTATATAATAGCGAAAGACTAATGTATAATAGATATTTCGGATATTCGCCGGCCTGCGTCCTCGCTTAAAATACAAACTGTTCCAATTTATAATTTATTCGAATTATATAAATACACGGCGCCAGTATTTTCGCTGAAAGGATTTTTTTATTGCGTGTTACTTTATACCTGTGATAACTACTAAAGTACTTATATAAATTACATAAATAAATAGATAATTTCAATCTACATTAAATGGCCAAAGCAACAACAATACTTACATGGATATAAAGATTAATGATTAGGAGAAATGAGCTTCTGCAAATGAAATAACATTTTTAAATTATTTAGTCAAAAGGAATACAAAAAAAAATTTTGAACGCAGCGGAATTTGAACCCGCACCTCTTGAAAACCGTTCAAGAGGTACAAAACTTAAACGGTTTTCAAGAGGCGCGGGTTCAAATTCCGCTGCGTTCAAAATTTTTATACGTTTTCTACATGTCTTTTTCAATTTCCTAAGTGTGCGATTAACACTTTAAAAAAATGTTTAAAAAATATCAAGACATACTAATGGTTACTGTGAGTCAACTTTTATAATAGGTATATGCTACTGCCGACTTTTTTGTAGGCTTTACATGATATACATTTCCGTTGTATATTCTTTTGATATATCTCTTATAGTTTTGTCATCGCGGTATCGTAACAAAATATGGAATTTTCTCTATTATACAAATACCTAATTTAAAAAAAATGTATATATAAACTTTGAGAATACCTTATCTAAATAACAATGAAAATTGCATCAAAATCTGTTGCGTGGTTTAAAAGAAGACACGTGGTTTCGAAGCCGAAAGACAGGCGGTAGGTGACTTTGTTTTATATTATGTAGTAATGATGATTAAAAAAAAACTAATAATTCTACTGAGATAATTTATTAATGTCACGTAGAGGGCAACAGAATAAAAAAACAAGCTCACTCAAATTACACCGATTACGAAATTGCGAGTGAAGTTGAAAATAGCAACATGCAAGGTTTGCGTCTGTTTGTTTGTAACACATACAGTGTTCAGGCTATATGTATATTCTGTTGGCAGACCTTATAAATAGGTAAATAAATAGATATAATACCTATTATTGCTATTTTTGTTATTTGCTGTTATTTACTGCTAACAATAAATGTTTATTATCAACAGTAAATAGCACTAAAAACTCTTTTAAAATACATTTATTAAATGAAAATCAATTTAAAAAGTCACTGTTATGGCGCAAGATCTGTATCATTGAAGTGTATATATATATATATATATATAAAAAAAAAAAAAAAAAAAAAAAAAAAAAAAAAAAAAAAAAAAAAAAAAAAAAAAAAAAAAAAAAAAAAAAAAAAAAAAAAAAAAAAAAAAAAAAAAAAAAATATATTAATCAATATTGTCTTTTACAGCATGATATTAAGTTGAATATCTTAGAAGATATCGGATGTTTAAAAGAAGGAAGCAGAGTGGTCGTCGCGTTGGGTTACACATCGCAGATGGCAGCAGTGGGAGAGAAAAGCTAAAAAGACTGCCTTGTCAGAAAATATATGAAAAATCAATTAAACGTATAAACTCAAACTCAAACATGCGGTTATTCGTAACCGTCCAAGAGGCGCGGGTTCAAATCCAACTGTGTTCAATATTTTAATTGTTTTCTGAAAAAATATTTTCTTGTCCCAAATGTGTTTTTCTACTCTAGTCACTTATAAATATTTTTCTGCGAACGGTCAAAGATAATTAAGAGAAATAAAAAATATATATACCAAAAACATTTATTTACAAATGCGCCGCCGTCGGTTCCATTTTCTTAGTCTTTTTTGATTTTTTACGTTGTAATTTCATCTGGAATTAAAAATAATTATGAAATATTTTTAACTTTTTGTGTGTATATGTATTTGTTAATACGTTCAACATATACATATCGATATATTTTTTTACCAGCTTTTTCCCGCATAGCAAGGTAGTCAGAGGAAACCTAGTATCAAAACATTCCGTTCTCCACCTTTGAGGGCCATCTAGTCGTAGTGGAACAGTGTCTAACTGTAAGCACGATTGGTTACGGTTCCATTCCTATTCGGAGAAATGATTCTATGTAAATCATTTACACACTCTGGTATGAATGAACGAATTGAATGCTGTTATAAATTAGTCAATTCCAAATGACTTGTAGAATACAAATATTTTGCTGCTTCAAATGGTTTTCTTTTCGAATTTATTTATAATTAAAATTTAATACAGAAAGACAATTCAATTAATACTGTCTTGAGTTAATAACCGCAAGCAAGCTGTTTGTGTGATTGTGTGTTTAGCATGTGTCGATACGTTGCAATGTGTACAATCTTCATGTCGCTGTGAGATCATGTGTGTATGCTGAGGCATTTGTAGTGTAGTACCTTGTGGTGCACCTCGCGCACGTGCCGGTACAGCGACGAGTACCAGCCGAAGGCCGCGCCGCAGAGCGCGCAGCGGTAGGGCGTCTCGCGCGTGTGCATCGCTATTATGTGGTACTTCAGCTTTGCGGCGTTCTGCACCGCATATATATGTGTATTTATCAAGCAATTATCATCTCTCTCAATCTCTCACATAGAAACACAATCAGACACACATACAGAAATTACGTTGAATGCAATCAAAAATGAAAAGAAATATGAATTGTATCTTAAAATTTGATTTGATGGAATCTAAACTAAACTAATGACGCGCGCACACGCACGCACATACACACTCTCTCACTTGCACACACACTCTGACACGCACGCACGCACACTCACACACACACGTACCTGATACGACTTCCCGCAGACGTGACACAGGTTGTCCTTCTTCTCCTTGTTGCGGTGTACATTCTGCATGTGCACGTACAGCGACGTGTGGCACTTGAACGGCTGCCGGGAACAATTTTTATATACATATATCAAGAGTTTTTTTATTATAGCAGCTTTATATATAGAGGAAGTGAACAAATAAGTCTAGTTATTTGGAACACTTGAAAAGGTGCAGATTCAAAACCCGTTACGTTCAAATATTTACTGTACACCCACTGTTTACCTTCTGAATACAGCGATGCATATACGCGAGTCTTAAATCGTAAACTATGTTTAAATTTTAAATTTAAACTGTTGTGTTGTTTTTATTTATGAACCGATTGACATGAAATAAACACAAAATGTTAATGGAAGTTTACCAAAATACAACAGGCAATTATATACTATTTCTGAGATTAACTTGCACAAAAGCACAGACAAATCGAAAAGAAAATTATAAATCATTATTTTGGGTTCTATTAGTACATTGATAAATAATATAATTTCTCATACATCTTCCACGCACAACGGTCAGTTATATTATTATTATTATAATCAAGGATAGATATAGATTGCATTGAATTAATGCAATCAAAACTAAATAAATAAATGAAGATATTAATAATTGATGAATAAATTAATAGAGGCCACCTTGTCTTGTATATGCCAACGTATGACTGTAATCTCGACGGGTGTGGGTTCAATGCACACTCGAGGGAATGTTAATTATTAAATTATTTTAATTTCTCCGGTCTCTAGTAGATAAAATAAAGCGCGACAACACAGTGCAAAACACTGTGACACTAGGTTCTCCCTGACTAGCCTGCTATGCGGGATAGAGCGTGAAGCTGAAAAAAAATAATGGAAAAATGCATTGCACATCTCTCTCACCTTATCGCACAGTTGACATCTGAATTTGATGTTATTGAGATGTTCCCAGTCGATGTGGTCGCGAAGTCGCGTCTTGTTGACGAACTTCTTACCACACTCGTTGCACATAAAACTATAGGAAAATACATTGTTTTTAAAGTGTTAATCCCACACTTAGGAAATAAAAAAAAACGTATTTTTAAAAAACAAATTAAATATTAAATTAATCGTATTAATAAATATTAAATTAAATATAAAATGTTAAACTGATAGAACATCCCGTTTATACTCAAACGCCGTCACTACGACACGAGGATTTCAAAACGAAAAGTATATGTACGTAAGTAACAACAAATTTAAAATGTTACAAATTGAATTATATTACACTTAAATATTATTTTATTTACGTATGTGATTTTGTGTAGTGTGTGTTAGCAATTTTTGTATGTTTTCTTCTGAATATTAAAATATTAATATATATTTTATTTTTATATAATATTATATTTTTATTTAATATTTTTTATTAGCGCCCCGCTTGCGGCTTCGCCTGCGTAAACTACACGAATAAACTACTGAGTTTTTTCGTCCGCCCGCGTTCTCACTTTAATCTCAAAAACAAACAAGCACAAAACACTTAAAGCCCTAGTAGCCCTGTGTGTGTGTGCGTGCACTGACGTGAAGTCGGTCTCGGCGACGTGCCGCCGCGACACGCGCAGGTGCTGGCGGTAAGTGGCCACGGACGCGAAGGCCTTGCTAACAGGCGCCGCAGTACGCTCGCCCGCGTCGCGCGCCTGAGGGACACGATGGCAATGCAAAATATTGGAACACAAACTATAGGTCAAACCAAAGATCTTATTATTGCTATATGTCGTTTATATTCACTTCCATACATTGACCGCAGCACATCTCTTTTGAAATTTATTTTACTTTTGTATAATTCTATTTATTTTTCCATATTCAAAAGAGTACCCGGCCAAAAGAGTACAAAAAATTAAAAGAAAAAGTATAAAAATCTAGTCTGACCTTATGGGTGCAGCGAAGATGTCGTCCGAGGTTGGACTTCCACTGTTTACCTTCACGTCGTGGACACGGAGTATCGATTCTGCCCTTTGTGTAGAACACTAAACGATAAAAAAAACAACATTAAAAAAATTCACCACTCATACTAAAAACTCAAATCCAAACTCAAACTTACTCCCGAAATGATATAATTTAAATAAAACGATTTAATAAAATGTTAAACTATTAAATACATCAATCGGATATAATTTTCGAGAAGTATTTCAAAATATATGCAAATAATCTAGTTAATTAGAGAATAAATTAATTTAAAATAACTTAAAATACGCTAATTTGCGTACAAGAGCTTTATATATAGGCTAAGCAGACCCAGTACCAAAACACTCCGTTCATAACTTCGCTTGAGTGGCGTAACTCCAGCGCCACTTTGAGTCCTATATCAAGATATTAAATCAATCAAGAAGCCAGCGTAATTTTTTTTTGTAAAAATTATATCTTTGTCTATTGTCCAAAAAACTGCATGTCACTAATATTTATATCATATTACAAATTCTAATGGGGTTACGTTGTAAGTTTCATAATAATTAAAAAAAACGCAATTTCGATGTTCGCAGCCGGATGTAGGACGCATGGCTTAGCGGTCAGAGCGCTTGGAAGGAAAACAAGAGGCGCATGTTCGAATCACGCTGCGTTCAAATTTTTATATGTTGTCTTAAGATGTGTTTTTCCAAATTCCCAAGTGTGTGAATAACACTTTAAAATGTCATAATATTCTACATACTTAGTAAGTGACCTTCCTACACTATGTTCTGTAATGGCAGTCCAAAGCTGCAACGAATTTTCCTTCACATATTAATAAATACAGATTTTAAAAAAACTCACTTAAGATGATACCTATAGGTTTTTTTCGAACTAAATATCTTTCCGCATTCCACGCACTGCGGTTTTTCTGGCAATTGTTCTTTGCTTCTCTCTTTGACGCCATTTTGTTTTAATGGGACCTTAAATTAAAAAAAAACTAAATTAAAGGTTATTTTCGAAATTTTAACATAGATCGATAACAACGTATAGCTTAGTTGTATAGAGTGCTTACACGAGAGCGCGTACAACAAACAAGGCGCGGGTTCGAATACTGATACATTTATATGCAGCTTTTTCGCATACAGTAAGGTAGTCAGAAGGAACGTTACTGTCAATACACTCCGTTCTCCACTCTCCGTCCGAAATTGAGACATTCGACAGACGTGTTGAGTGGCGAAACGCAATGAAAACACGCTGTACGTACTATACAGCGTGTTTTATTCCCTCGTACACCTGATCGTGTGTGTCCTGACAACAACATCAGATTCGTGCTATATTATGTATTGTCATCGGATCCGGACACAAGTGCACATTTTCAATTAAACCCGAAGCCAAAAAATTTAGCAACCTAAGTGTGTGAATAACACTTTAAAACAGATAAAACTTTAAAAAAAAAGTAAAAATAGCATTACAGCATTTTTTTTCCTACAAAAAAAATATAAAAACCCTGTCTTACCGTTACATGAGCCACTTCTACATGCTTTTCGAATTCTATATCACTTGTAAAAGACTCTCCACACTGATTGCATACAAACAATTTTTCCTTTTCAAATGGAATACTCTGTTCTGATTCCGGTTCGTCTGTTGACACCTTTATGGCTTTCTTCTTTTTTAACTTGACTTTTTGTTTGGGTTTTCGTTTTGTAGGCTGCAATGAAACAACAAAAACATATTTGTTAATAAATGTTAATTATGTCGGTATGAGTGTTTTGCCAGTTCTATGGATAAATAAAGATTTTAAGTGTATTAAAAATATTGTAAGCCTTAAATATAAGTTACTTTTCTTGCCATTTTGTTAAAAAAAATATTTTACATAAAACCAAAAACCGAGTCGAAAAATATTTGACAAAAAAAGAGGAAATTATGATCAATTATAACTAAATAAAAACAGTCTCTATGTTATTTTACTATTTCAAATACAATAACAATGGTATTATTATTCTCATAATGGGTTTGTTAATAGTTAAGCTACAATTAGTTTTTTCATAATCAAAGAGAACCAAGTGTTAAGACACTCCGTTCTCCAACTTCCACCCAATTGTCGGAACTTAATGCCGCGCTTCCGTCTTAGGTATATACTTACGAACTTAGGTATATACTTAGGAATATGCTTACGAACAAAAAAATTTGGTATATGGAAAGTCACTAATAGAATACGAGTATTATTATGATTCTTTATATTTATGTCTGTCTGTCTGTTTATCTGTTTGTAAGCATGCGCACATAATCCTAGTTACTGAACGGATTTGAATAAAACTTTTATCTTCTAATATAGCTTTTGATCCTGGGCAGAACTTGGGGCATAATTGATTTCGAAGAGTGGAACACCTGATGTAGAACCATAATAGACCAGCTATAAACTAAAATAAATAAAAATATGTTGCCTTAGCAAAAAATATTTAAAGTAATAACCATTTCCTATTAAATACTTTTTGGATAATTGACCAGCTAAACTAACTATGACATCGTTCGTTTACCACTGGACGTATTCGTTACATTAAAGGGGAATTGAGTTCCGGCATTCAATATGGATTTTTAGCATTTTCAAAGTTATTTACACACTTAATATATTTCTAGAAAACGTAAAAATTTTTTAATGCTTATTACAACTAATATTTCTTGTTAGTATAAGTTATAATAATCGTATAAGAAATTCGACGTAGCCGGATGTAGAACGCATGGCTTAGCGGTCACAAGGCTTGGACGGTTTTAAATTGGCGCTGGTTTGAAACCTGCTGCGCTCTAATTATTATATGTTTTCTAAAAATATGTTATTCAATACGCATATAAGGTCCTTTTTGTAAGCCGGCAGAAAGTGGAGAACGGATTGTCTTGACACTAGGTTCTCTAGAGATCCTATTGTAGGTTCTCTCTAACTACACTTCTATGCGGGAAAAAGCGTGAAGTTTATATGTCAAATATTTCATCAAACACTTTTGAAAATACACAACAATCTAAAAAACTTACTTTGTCCACCTTCTCCACTTTCTCCACTTCCAAATCATTGACAAAGGTCTCAGGTTCGAAGTGCGTATCGAACTCGTCTTTTACAACCATTTCAATATTTTCTAACTTCACATCTACTTCGGGATAACTATAGTTGTGAATGGAATGTATTTGAAGGTGCGAGGGTCGTGGATACGATTTTGTTTCTGGGGAATTCTGAAAAAAAAAAACAAAAACTTTATTCAATTCACCCCAGCCCTAGTGGAGTGAGTCTGTAAGAACAGAGTTAAACGCCTTATTACAATTTATTTTCACTGTTAGCATCAACATCATAAAAATAAGTCTTAACAAGTGGATAAGAATTTTGACATAGCTGGATTTAGAGCAAAGAGGACAAAGCACTTGGATGATGAAAAAGAAGAATATCTATATTATAATAAAAAATGAATATGAAACTCATCCCATAATGCAATATTTTATTGGATATCCAAATTTTAAATACAGATTATTAATCAAAATACACAAATCACTCTTCTTGTCTTAAAAAGTCTTGACACTAAGTTCTCACTGTCTATTCGAGAAAAAGTGTAAAGTGGAAAAAATGGTTTTATATGAGGGGTGTAATTATCAATAATATAATACCTTATTAACTTGCATCATCAATTCTTGGTAACACAGTTGAGTTTGATTTTTAAACTTATTTAATCTGAGCAGCATGGCTCTGCACTCCCAACACACTCTCACACACACTGATAGCATGTCTTCTGTAATCTGAAATTGTATCATAATATATCAGTTTTACACTTCTCAGGATAGACAGGGAGATCCTAGTGTCATGACACTTTTTTCATTGCAAGCATGTATAACACTATAATTTCAGGTGTTTTAAACAATTTTAGCTAAAAAACAGGACATGGACATGGATCTAGGGTTATCATTTCATTGACAATTTTTGAGCTACCGCCAGGTCCTACCAACTCACCCATACCCATACCTCAGGCAGCGTAAGTGTGCTAAGCATGTTTGGCTTGCCTTCCACAGCTAAGTTTGTTAGCTGTAGTAATCATGATATTGTACATAGTCAAAACCTACCTTTTGTGAATTCCTAGACAGCAAAGAGAAATACAAAAATGGGGACAACCCTGGGCTATCTGTCAATGCGTAGAAATGAATAAGATATCAATTAATACTTGTATTATATATAAAATAGATATTTATAAATTTAAATATAAATAGTGAAGAATAAATTGATCTTATAACTATCTACTAAAGAAATGTATAACATATAAACAAATATTATTATATATTACTTCATACAAAATTATTGTTGATTTTTTTAAAAATAATAAAATTTGGATTATACATGAAGTTAGTTTAATTTAATTTTTTTCTTCTAGTGTAAATTTACATTATAATTCTCAATACAAAAAGATGCTAATATCCGTTTTATTTAAAAGCATACTTTATATTATTTTGTAATTAACATTCATTTTATTTTTGTTAAAATTGTAAAAGTGTACATATAGGCAATTAATCATGTAAATATATAAGCGTAAAAGTTTAAGTTATTAAAAATTAAATTATTTAAATTTATAAAACATTCAAAGGCCATTTTTATTTCACTTACCGAAATCTCACGCAAAATTTGTGTATAAAGTTCGTATATTTCTGTTCCTTCTATATAAAAGAGTAAACGTCCCGTGCACAAACAAGCAATACATAATTCAGTCATTTTTAAATTTATAATAAAGAAAAAATGCGCTTTTAATTTATGTTTTTATTTATTCTAAAATAAACTTCTTTAATACACAAGCGTCCTACAAGCTTTGTTACAACTGTTATTTATTATCTGTATGTATATTTAATTTAGACTTTTACTTGACAGATATTTATGATACAGCTTAAAAAAACTTTTTATTGTTATTTATTATTTCTACTTAGATACTTTTTTATAGATACCTAATATACATTTTATATAATAAATATTTGTCTTATTTATTAAAAGTGTACTACGATATTAGAAATAAAATTTGTATATTTGTACGTTCAGACGTTCAGAAATTTATTATATAAAACCTATTTTGAAAAATTCTAACTTGCATAACAAATATAAAAATAAAATAAAAAGAAATAAATTGTCACATTATTAAACTAGTGTTTAGTTTGAAATGTGTGTTATGTAGGAACATTATTTTTTTAAAAATTGTTGGGACAAAATGCAGTGGGAGGAATTTTTGAACGTATGTCTAGACAAAGCTATCCAGGCAGCGTTCCAGACTCTCATCTCGCGTTTTTGTCCCACAATATCTAATTGCATGCCGAAAATAAAGATCGAAAAGAACAATATATATCCCAGAAAACCAACATTCATTTATTTATAACAAAAATCATATGTGAAGTCCAAAGTTTAAAAATTTCCACGTCTGAACAATGGTTATAGAAAAGTTGTACGAAAATGGCGATTATGTTATTGTGTGTAAACCGTATGATATGTACATAAATTCGGACGACACTTATGAAAAGGTAATTTTGTTTTTTAGGTTATGTTTATTTACTTTATAAAACTCAATACTTATTACGTCAATATGCTAGTGATGCAAGTATACTATCGAGTTATGTACAGAAAAATCGATGTGATATCGATAATATAAATATTTTTTTAATTTACAATAAAACAATTTTAGCAACCACATACTTGTACACTTTAATCTTTAAAAATATATTTATTAATTAATTTATAATAATAAAGATTGATGCTGCTGTGGCAGACGTGTCTTACTGCACTGTATGTATGATTGTGAATTTGATTTTACCGAAGATTGTGCTTATATTCAAATTAAAAAGAATAGAAATGTCTGTCTGTATAAATAATGCAATCATTTGAAAATTATGTTACAAATTTAATACCGCTATTCCGTTTGCCGCTTTATTAAATGTAATTTTTTTATTTACTAAAAGCAATCTTTTCAAGCACATAAATTGGTTATTATTCTTCCAAATCCTATTGTTCTAGAACACAGTCGCTTGCCATATCGCCAAACACGATTCACACCATTCAAACTCCTCAAACCCACTATATTTCGTACAACGACTTGATTACTCCACTAGTGGGATATTATGCATAGCGAAACACAAAGCGGCAGCGTCACGAGCAGGAAAGTTATTTCAAGAGCGACTAAGCAGAAAATATTATTTGGCGGTTGTTAGAGGACACGTATTGTTTGATTTAGCCGATATTTCATATCCAATAGGTAAGGAATATTGAAATATTAAAATCTAATTTACTTTAGTGTATTTCTTTAACAGCTTCACAATGTGTTGGTAGTTAATGTTAATATAATACAAGAAAATAATAAAACAGATAATCGTGTCACAGTGTGACTGTATACGCGATAGTTGTGAGTTAGACTTCCATTCGAGAGAAAGGTTATTTTTAATTTATTTTTATTTTTCCGCTTTGGAGACAACACAAAGTGTGGCGTTATGTTTCGCCACTCAACACGTAACTCTCGCTGTCGCACGGTGTGTAGGGAACGGAATGTCTTAACACTAGGCTCTTTCTGCGTACCAGGCTATGTGGGATTTTTTTTTTAAATACGGCCTTTTATCTTCTACGATAGATGAACTATTGACTGTCGATATCAATTGATAGTGGGTTCGGTCCCCCTGTATGGAATAATTTAAATTATTTTCATATCTCCGCTGGAGAACGAAGTGTCTTACGAAACTAGGCTGTCTTTGCTTATTGCGTAGCAATCGGGATAAATCGTTTAGCTGAAACATGTAGATCGTCGTTTATTTAAATATAAAAATATTTAATAACTCGCACAGGTCTCAACACTTCTGTGGGCAATAAACACAAAATGTCAGCACTAACCTATCAGTCGAAGTGCGAGCGTCCGAGAACGGCTCTAACCAGACTGTTAGTGCTGGAAACTGGGTATTACAGCGAAGATCCTATCACCATTGTCTTATTGAAGCCTATAACAGGTAGGCGTTATAAGTATACTACTGAATAGCCTATTATTTTTTTTAAATAATGTATTCAAAAATATTATGTTACAGGCCATCGTGTCACAGCATGACAGCGTGTTCCGGTAAACGCGATGGTTGTGGGTTCGATTCAAATTCGATGGAATGATTGCGTTTAAATTGTCTTCATTTTTTCGATCTGGTACAATACAAAGCGCGGCGTAGAGTTGTGCCCCTCAACACTCGATGTCTCGAATTCGGGGGCAAAGTGTAAGAATGTGTCTCGAAACTAGACTCTCTCTGACTAACCTGCTATACGAAAAAAATGATTACCACTATAAATTAACTGCGCCGTGTGTGAACACAATTTTTGTGGGTTCAAATTACACTAAAGGCTAATTTTATTTGTATGATAGGAATATACTCAGTCTTAAGCGCTAATTCAATGTAAAAATCAGAATCTGACTTTAGTCAGTTTAGACTGTGGGATATAATAAAAACTTATAAAAATTTAGAACCCTATTCAAATCCTAGGCCGTCGTCACCAACTCCGCGTGCACTGCATGTCCATCGGACACACTATACTCGGCGACTACACCTACAGCAACACGCAGGATATCTACCCGCACAGAATGTTTCTACACGCTACAAGGTATATAGAGTATTTTGCTGAAAAATAACCCCTCCAAGTCCTATATTATGCTTTGTGTTTATTTCTTTCTATATATTTTTTTTACTATGGTGGAATGTTATTAGTTTAAAGTTACAGAGAGAGCTTGTTGTAAAGACTCTGAGACATTGCGTTTTGAGTGGCGGTTCTCAACGCCGAACTTCGTCGTCTCACCAAAGTAGGAGTATTAAGTAAAATAATCATTCTACCAAGTGGGAATCGAACCCACAACCATCGCGTTTACAGTCAGACGTTGTCACACTATCCCACGATGGCCTCAATGATACTAAAATAGTTTCTTTTCGCAGGCTAATTTTACCATTTGAGGATAATCCTTTGGACATACAGACGTCAGAGCCATTCTTCTCCGACCCAAAGTTCATTAACAGGTGGATACCGGAGAAGTTGAAACATGATTATAAAAACCTTGCAGATTTCAGAATGGCATGTGACGTGATCGATGCTAGTTACGTACATGGTATTAATTATGAAGATTTTTCAAATATTCCATAGACTTTTTTGTTTTTTTTTATTATTATTGTCTTAATCTCGATGAGATTTATTTATTAGGGGATAAAATTATTATTTTCTGGTTTTTGAGGATTATCAGTGTATATAAATTGTCTTTTTTCAAACACCATATATATAGTAAAATTTATATAGATTCATGGAATTTGTGATTTTCAATCATTATATTTATATAGATTAAGTAGAAAATTATTTTCAAACTGCTTTGAATTTTGTTTCTTTAAAAAAGCCTAAAAAATTTTTGTATAATGTAAGTTAAATAATTTATAATGTGCGTATATGTGGAGTCAGACCGTGGTTGTAGGATGAGTTGTCTATTTAAAAATTGTATTATATATGTATAAATAAATGTCGCCTCGTAAACTTGTTTTTTATTTAACGATTTTATAAAACGATTTTTCACGTAGTCAGAGAGAACCTGGTGTCAAGACACTACGTTTTCCACTTTCGAACCAAATCGAGACATTGTGTGTTGAGAGGTGGAAATCAACGCCGCGCTTTGCGTTACGAGATAGGTGAAATGAAAGTAATTTAAATTAAATTATTCCTACGAGTGGGGATTGAACTAATAACCAATTGTGTTTACAGCTAGGCGCTGTCTCACTGCGCTACGAAGGGCTTAATGGATTTTTTCAAGTATTTGAAGAGAATTGAAATTGTTAATTTTTCATGTATAACTAAAAGAACATTTACTGTAATCAAGTTTCACTATGTATTTACATAATTAGGGTATTATATCCCCCGCTAACAGGTAGTAGTTGCAGTCACAAAGAACCCAGTATTAAAACAGTTTCTTGTTTTAGATCCTCTATTCTAATATAATAAAGCATCTTCTCTGGGTGTTTCCTCAATCAGTAAAGGTTGGCCGCTAGCTTCTAGTTAGTTAGTTTGGTAGAGAATTCCTTCCACGTGCTGCACAACTGTGGAAAGCCCTACCAGCGGTAGTGTATTCAGGTCAATATGACATTGACACCATCAAAAGGCGCGTGTATTTTTACCTTTAATGCTGACAACGCACTTGTAATTCCTCTGGTATTAGACGGGGACGTAGGCGGCGGTGCTCACTTATCACCAGGCGGCCCGGACGCTTGTTTGCCTTCCTGAAATCTGCACTGTCCAACGCTATACGGAATAGTTGTTCCACCGATTTGAACATGCTTATCTCCTAAGATTCAGATTCTCCTAAGATTTGTTTTCGTTCAGTAGCTTAGGAATTACCGAAATTGATAAAATCTTTATACGTAAAGCTATGTTCATGAGGCTATCTAATATTACGATTAAGTTCTTGGTTAGCTTGGTTAGTAAATATTGATATTTGTTATATGTGTCGGAAGATATCGTCATAATTAGTTCTAGTAGAATCTAGAAAAAAAAAAATGTTTGCTTATTTTAAACCTTAAATCAAATAAATCGACATTCAATAGGTACCTTCCAGGCAAGCGTGTGTTATCGTAGACCACATGAACGCCTAACTTGGCGACGACGACGAACGCCAGGCTTGGTGTGGTCAAACGTAAGCTAATAATAAAATGTAACTGATCGATGTCTGCACATGGAAGATATATGAAATAAATATTATTGGGGGCATTATTGCATCATTGCAATAGAACCCAAAACTTTAAAATATTTTTAATTTTCTTTTTTCTTAGTCTGTGCTTTTGTGCACGAACTCACGCATCTCAGAAACCGCTTAATCAATTTAAATGCAATTTTGACTATTGTATTTTGCTAAACTTCCTTTGACATATATTATTTATTTCATTTTAATCCTTTCATAAATTAAAAGGTACAACCATTTAAATTATAAATTTAAACAAAGTTTTTAATTGAAGTGAGTCGTGTAGAAGCCGCAAGCGGGTCACCGGTATAAAAATAATAATTATTATTATTAAAAAAGATCTTATTAATAAGAAGGTAGTTCTTAAATTTATTATATTTTGTTAAATACAAATATTGAATTGTAACTGCGATTTAATTGAAATAAAATGTACAAACTTTTTATATTTATTCAAAAAAGTTTTATCTTTGACGTTTTCAAAATCAAGGTCTTAATCATTGACGTTTTCATCATAACAAGTAAATTGTAATGTACTACTGAATCAAAGTATTTTTAAATTATATTACGTATAAATATCATATTATACATGGTGTATACTGAACCACAATCTAAGGGGTGTGAGTATTCGTTATCAATTTGAAAAAAATATTATGTACTAATTTAAAACATAATGAATATGTGTTTCAAATTAATATTTCATTTCCCTAAACATTTCTCATAGTTTGTTGATAAGGCAAAAATGACTTAAGACAATTAAATTGAATATATAACTTTTCTTTTTTCTATAACTGTGGTAAGAAACGAAGGCGTCAATAATTATTATTACTATTGGCTATTATTATTACTTAAGGCTACTATATTTTAAATGGAACGTTATCACTATCGCAGACACGGTTATCAGTATAAGCCTACTGTCTAACTGCTGGTTAGCTGATTGTGGAATCGCACTCTCAGAAAATATATTTTGAGTGTAGGTGTGAAGGTTGGACAGTTAGTTAGCCAAAGCGCGGTGTTAGTTCTGCCACTCAACACGTAATGTCTCGAATTCGAGCGGCAAGTGATGAACGGAATGTCCCGACATTAGGTTCTCCCTGACTACCCTGCTATGATTGACTGAATATATTTGTTTTATGAATGTATATAACTTTATAGACACTGAAACTGGAACACAAACAGTCAAAGCTGGCCATTTACCCAGACCTATAAAGATAAATGGCATCGGATGGCTCACTATAGTTGGTCTCAGTGGAACTGCTCTTGGACTCACTGCCCTTATTATTAAATTAGTACAGCAAATGCAGCATTATGTAATTACTTTGCTACCCTTTTTTCTTTTCTCCTAAAGTAAAATATTAAATATGGAATAGGACTATATAAAAATATTTTTAAATTCTTTTATAAAAATCTATATTATTACTTTACAAGATAAATAACTAGAAATTGCCGTAATATTACCAACAGAGGGTATCCGCCAGGATGACACTCATTGTTTTATCGTAAGAAAAAACAATGCATCTCTAATAATCATATATCGAGCAACCCCATCTGGGGAAAATATTCACGTTTTCCCCAAAGTTTGTACAGTGGACTGAGAGAACCTAGCAAAAGTTTGTTTTCTTCGCTCATGGACTATTTTAGAGTAATTTCGTATCCGAGAGCAAACCTTTCTTTTCTTAGACTAGACTATATTATAATACACATATTATAGTATCAACCTTTCAGTCAAATTCAGAGTAAAAATTATCCTTTTGTGTTTTAGCATAAAGTAGGATTTTTATAGAAGAGCATCATGAATTCGAAGAAACAAAGAGCAGAAGGACCCGCCTTCACCAACGCTTTAAGAGTAAATGAGCCACTATATGGAGAGAACACATGTTTAGGTCGAAATTTTAAATGTATAGTTATTTTTGGAATGGTTGCCGGAGCTTTGGGTATAATTGTTACTATATCAATTGTGTTAGTCAGGAAATACACGTAATTAAATTATTGTATAATTTGGTTAACTTTTTTGAAATACCCGATCTCTAGAATATAGAAACAATATGGCAAAGTTTGAAATAATATAATATATAATATATACTTATAAGTTTGAAAAATAAGCAGTTAAGACTCATACTTATATAGGTTGGTTTTGATATTTATGTCTATATAAGTAAGGAGTATTGCTAGTATGATAAAGAGAAAGCAGTGTATTTTCGGGTATATTTTATTATGTTAGAAATTCTAAAGTTAATCAAATATTTACACATTTGAGTGTTAAATAAAAAGATATACAGAGACGAAAAAAAGGAATTCAATTTTATCTAGCTCGTAGGTTAGCAAATAGATTTGCCTTTGTTTAATTATAAAATATTGCCATATATTCGACTTTTGGTCTGAGGTAATAAATTTATTAGGAATACATATTAGCTTATAAAAAGAGACAAAGTCGTTAATATTTAGAAAAATTAGATATTTTTGGTTCAAACTACTCTGTCCTGAGTCCTGTCCATTTTATAAGCTCACAAGCATAACATGACATATACTCATATTATTTGAAATGGAACAGAATGCCATAGTCGCTGACACAGTTGCTGTTAGTAGCCACTGTCTATATGTTGTAGTTGGTTGTGGAATTAAGCTCAGAGAAAATACAGTCTGAAATTAATCAAAATATATATATATATATATATATATATATATATATATATATATTACTTACGATAATGTCATTCTGTATTATAATATACAAGCTAGCAGGATAGAAAAATGTAATGCTGATTTTTTTCCGGTCTGTATGGGCAGACCAGATATTATATAATAAATATTATTAATACTATGATAATAATAGGTAATTGACTAAAGTACATGATACACCTAAGTGTGCGATTAACACTTTAAAAAATGTAAAAAGTTTATACATAGTTCATTCAAAGAAAACAAATAATATAAAAAAAAAAGATACATCATCATCATCATCATCGCAACTAAAAGTAATTACGTAAATATTAGATATAAAAGGAATGAAAATGTTGTGCTATATTTTTTAATAATGCACATAAGTTATATACAATGAAAAAAATAAATCTGCGTGAAATTAAAGTAATTGATTTAAGAAAATCGATATCCCCAGCTTACAGAATCGATTTCATTAAGGAGCATCTCTAAATAATATGGCGTCAGCAATCAGCATACCGAAAAATGGCGTCGGCGTTCGCACACACATTGTGATAAGTGATTTGTGAATCTACTAAATATTGTTTGTCAGCATTGTAAAGACAAGACTGTATGATAAGACTCTAATATTTATTTTAAGTTGTTTATTTTGTGTTGTAAGGTTATAGTTATGTGTTTATGATAGTTTTCAAATGTTAAAATGACGCAATTCCTTCCCCCAAATTTGCTCGCTTTATTTGCGGCCAGGGATCCTATTCCCTATTTACCGCCCGCTGCAAAACTTCCGCATGAGAAGAAGCAAAAGGGCTACGATGGAGTTGGCGCATTCCTTAATATTTTCGAGGTTAGTTAGTCTTATGTACTCGTAGGTTATTTTAACTAATTTGGTATAAAAGTATGAGAAATATTTGTTGTAAGTAGAGTGTGTATTAAATGTTAGCCTATTTTGATCTTTTCAGTATATTTTGTAAGCTTCTGACGACTTTTTGGGGTGGAATAATTTAAATGTTATTAGGTTAGAGATGCTGGCTTCACTGAACATCATATACACCATATCTTCACAATGAAAGTGATCTAACTCTAAAAGTTGCAATTTTTTGAGAAATCATCATAGAAGAAGCTTTTAAATATTAGTTTTTAGTATAATTAGAATTTTCAGAGAAGTTGATAGTTAATTTCTTTTTTTTATAATACATCCTTATATTTATTAAAAATGAATGTGATGTACATTTGTTTTAATAAGGTTTTTGTCTATTTATTTTGCACATATGCATCTATACATTATATGCTATCTCCTGAACTTGAGATGAGATGAAAGCTCATTGAATCTAAGACTTCTAATGTCATTTAAACGAAGAGCTTGAACTTAATTTTAACTTTGCTTAATCAGAAAGTATGTTTCACAATAATAACTATAAATATTTGGTGTAATTAAATAATTTAGGTTAAAGTAAAATATAGTTGACTTGGACAAGTTTGGCTATCTATATCTATACATATAATAAAAATGTAACTGATAATTGTCTGTACATGGAAGATATATGTTAAAGAAATATTATTAGGGGTATTTATCAATATAATAGAATCCAAAAACAATGATTATTAATTTTCTGTTTTGTTTGTTTGTACACACTAATTACAGAAACGGCTTAAACACAGTAAAAGCAATTGTGAAATTGTATTGTTGTAAACTTTCCTTAACATTTAGTGTTTATTTGATTTCCCTGCCGCTCATAGGTCATTAAAAGTTAAATTCCTTTTCCCCATTGTTTGGCAATGGCAATGGCAATTAGCACCTTTCTACATGTAATGTATCAAATTTTGATTGAAAGTGAAGAATGCAGTGTCTTTGCACTAGGTTCTCCCTGCCCTTATCACATGCATGGAATGTGACAAAGCTCAGTCATTATGTATTATTATTTAGATAGGGTTTTATATTTTTGATGAATTATATTAAATAATTCATTTCTTTAACATTTTTAAAGTGTTATTTCCACACTGAAGATATGAGAAACATTTTAAAACATTACAGCACCTCTTGGAAACAGTCCAAATATTCTGACCAATAAGAAGCCATATATATATATATTCAGTGCATTTATTCCATCTGTTGCCAAGAAATGCATCTTGGAGTCCCTCTATGATAAAATTTAATTCATAATTACACTTTTATTTGCCCAAAATCCCATAGAGTTAAATCACTGTTTTGTCATAGGTCTACAGGTGGTTTCCTTTTTTATTCACCATCAGTAATGTGACTTTATTTATTGTTATATGGACTATGGTGTATGGTCTCTGGTTAATTCAACCAGAAATAACTATTTTTGTTCCCAATTAATTCCAAAACTTACTTATAAAGGTTATTTCATTAAATTTAAATAAATAAAAAAAATATTCTTCTAGCTTCCATCCGAAACTCCCCCTCCCACCCGAGGAAACGAGAATTCGAGAAGGCACAGAGGAGAGGAAGAGGAAGGGCGGCTGAGGCTGGCTGCTGTGAGAAGCTTGAAGACATGAGGGTGCAGACCATATGGGTTACTATGATAACCTACTACAGGAGACCCCTTTAAAACTTTGTTTGTTGCAAGAATTGTAAGTACATGTTTATTGATAAATTAATACTAGAAGAGAGGAGTATGAAATTTGGTATAGTCAATATTCATAATAAATTTCGTGTAGTTATTATTCTATACTATAATGAACAATATAAAACAGAAGGTTTGTATGCTCACATTACAACCTTCTGTTTTGCTGGAACTTTACTGGACAGATTTGAAATACAACTTTTTTCATTGTATAGCTTCAAAAAGCTAAGCCAGGAATTGGGTTATAATTGATTTCAAAGAGTGGAACACCTGATATACCATAATAGACCAACTATACTATAAAGTATGGAAAGAGACAACTAAAATATGTGTGGGAAAGTCACGCTCTGCCAGTGATGACAACATCATAAGTAGTGCCATTGCATTTTGCTTAAGGTAATGCTGAGCTCTGGCGCCTAACCCGCAAACCCTTCCTAGAATATGACAACAGTACTGAAAGAGAGACAGGAGAGTACCAGCATCTCCAATGCTGGAGGAGCCCTCACTGATTTCACAAACACCGGCCGCCTGTCGAATTTTGGGGATGGCACAGAACCGCACTCTGGACAAAGCAATCGCTCCACGGCAGCCCCTACCACACTTAACGTGGATATTTATACCATCAGGGGTCTACAATCCAACCTGAAGACCGTCCACCACCATCTGGAGACGGCATTGCCGGCCTTGTTATTTTTAACGGAGACTGAGATTGCCCGACTGAGCAACACAGCTTATCTTATATGCCCCAGCTACAAACTAGAGAATAACTTTATGCTTCAGGCCGGGGTCGCCTGTGTTCGCAAGGGATTCCGGATTCCGTCGTCTTGTCAGTTTTAAGATCGAGACCTGTCAACCATCTGGCTTCGTGTTGATTCTATGCATGCCTGCTAAGGTTCAATTGTGGTATTGCAGAAAAGGATCGACTCTTGGAGAACATGCAATCGGTTATTGACGATTTACTCTAATAGATCCTTTCCACTGAGGTCGGGATACTTTGCGATTTTAATGTGCATAATGCAATACCGACCACTCAGGGAGCGCTGCATTTGACCTTGCTATGGCAAATGGACTGTCTCAATTGGTTGATTCGCTTTCGCGACTGCCACTGTGTACAACCATAATGCCTCTTTACTGGACCTTCTGAAGACTTATCTTATATATATAACAATCGATGCCCCTTTAGGGGTCTTCTGATAACCACCTGGTACACCGTACACACACAGGTGTGGTACCAATAAAACGCGGCAATTGCTGAACACCCGTCAGCAAGTCGTGTGTGGCACTACAAGTCAGCTGATTTTTACTTTTCTTATCCCTGGGGGCTGGTTTAGTTCTCTTCTGATGATCCTAGTGCCTGTGCCGCTGTTATCGCCGATGTGGTTCTTCAGGTGTGAAACTTTATATTTCTAGCTTTGTAGAAAGCCTTAAAAATGATGAACAACCAACCAAGCCTCTAGATTTTGTAAGCGGTAAATTGCCAGGGCAAGGTCCGAACATATTTTGAAAATCGGTGTGAAACTTGATAGCTGCCCGTCTTCCGAGCATTTACTCCTGACTTGACACTGGAGCTATCACGATTATTTCGGCACTCTGTGCTGGCGTAGTCCCGGATTTTTGGAAGAGCGCTCTAATCCACCCGATCCCGAAGAAAGGCGATGACTTCGAGCCATCTAGCTGGCAGTTAGCTTGGACATGGTGAAGGCCTGCCAGCTGACTGACTGGGCGCAGCATCAAGATCGCTGTTGAAGGTTTTTGTTCTAAACATGCCCGTGAACGCTGGCGTCCCTCAAGGCTGTGTGCTGTCCCCATCACTATTTCATATGCATATCAGTGATATGTAAAAGGATCCTAGCATTCATTGCTATGCAGAGGATAGCATGGTAGATGGCTGTGCAGGGCATTCTGGGAAAAACGTCGAAATGTGCCAAAAAAAACTTGTCTCTTCTGTTGAGACATCCCTCGGGAATGTCTCCTTATTGGGTTAAAGGAACCTGATGCAATTGAAACCCCAGTAAGTCAGTTTTATAGTTAACCACTAAGAAAATTCCCATTTGTCGTGTCGCCAGTTTTCGAAAACATTCCTCTTAAAGCCGCGCTCGAAATCAACATATTGGGCCTTAACGTTTCAAGTCACTCCAGTGAGCCAGTATCGTGATCATCTGGAAAGCAAGGCCAAGTTGACCTCTAGGAAGTGGGTGTCATTGCCAAAGCAAACAGTACTTCACGCCCAAACACCAATTAGCCCTTTATAGGAAATACCATCCTCACCATCTGGATACGTGGCACACTGCTACTGTGCGGTTCTTTAGGAGATTTTACGAGCCACACCACTGTTATTTCGACCTTAAAGGCCGGCAACATCCCTGTAGCTCTTCTTGTGCTACACGGGGTCGTGGGCGGTGGTTCACATACCATCAGGTGACCCGAACGCTCGTTTGCCTTGTCTATAGTATAAAAAAACACTGATCTTAGTTCTCGATAAGGAACTTGCGCCTTAACAAATGTCTATCTATTGTAATGGGTATTTTGGTACTGCTTTCTTTATTATTTATCTTTGGTATTGCTTTATTAATAAAGTAAATATTTTACATACTGATATACACTTTTGTATAGTTCAGTGCCAAACTTTTTTAATTAGTAATTAAAATATACGACTCAATATTTTATATTGAAACTAAAAACTTGGATATAGATCCAAGGACAAGTGACATCTATCTCTGCCAACTAGTTTTTTTTAAGTCAATAATTTTGCCTAAGTGTTGTCTGTCGGTCATATTGCCGATTCAGTTCACATTCTTAAATATGGCGTTTTGAACCGCCAGAGCACAAGGACCTTCGTCAATGTCACGTTGTATGGAGTGCCCAAGAGATTGATCGGTAAAAAAAGATAGTTTCTGCTCTGGTAAACAAGACAGCAATGCAGCAGCGAACGGCGTTGTGCTCCGTCACACAATACGCAATGTTCCGAATTCAGGCGGAAAATGGAGAACGGAGTATCTTGACACTAGGTTAATTTCTGACTAGCAGGGTTGCTATGCGAGAATAAGCCTGAATTTTAAGTAACATTATGATCTATGTTAAAAAGAGATTCGGTAAGTAAGTCATATTGTCAATTTCTTTCAGAACTATGACACATCTGAATCGAAGCTTAGAAGAGAGTTTGAAGGATATGGAGCTATAAAAAAAGTAAGTGTTTTTTTAAATTTCTTTACTTTCAAATAAAATTCGAACCCGCTCCTCTTGTGCGTCCGCAACTAAGCTGTACATTGGTTTCGAGCTAAGTTGACAGTCTCATACACTTGTTATATAGAACTTCTTTTATCCAGTGTATGTGAATAGCACTTTAAATAATTATATAATAAAAAAATTGTAAATGTTTGTTATTATTTTTTTGACAATATATATGTATGTATAATTTAGTTATTTATTGATGTATTTATCAAACAAAGTCGAACCAGCGCCTCCTGAAAATTGTTCAAGTGCTCTGACCGCTAAGCCATGCGTTCTATATCCGGCTACTTCGAAATTCTTATATGCTTGTTACAACTTATTATTGTTGTTAGCGTATGTTGTAATAAGGCACGGGTCCGAATCCCGTTACGTCCAAATTTTAATACGTTTTCTAAAAAACGGGTCTGTTCTTTGTATTTTTTTCAGATACACATGGTTTTCAGCAAGGAAAATGGGAAGCCCCGAGGGTATGCCTTCATTGAATATGAACACGAACGTGACATGCACTGTGAGTATTAATATTTTTTCGAGAATATAAAAGTACACAAGAATTAACGGAGAAAAGTTGCCATTTAATTAAAATGAAACGTTTTTTTTAAATGGCAACTTTTTTTAGTATACAAATTTTTGAAGCATGGCAACATTTTTGCAATCGGTCATAATATATTTAGATTGTTTATGTTGTTTTTTTATATTCTTATCTGTGGATTTTATGTAAGATTTTTTTTTTTAGTTTTTCTTTAGGTGTTAAAAAATTTAAGAAAATAATAATCAGTTTAATTAAGTGATTATTATTTTTTTCGTTTTATCGGTTATGATTAATTTTAGAATAACACGTGTAAATATTCCAGTCGATTTAGCTGTATGTAAACGTTCACATTCCGACATTGTGTATGTATATTTCAATAAAACTTACGCTAACTTATAAAATATTTAGGAGTCAACTCAAAGTGAGGTATTATTATTTTTGTAAAAGGAGAAAAGATGTTAAGAGAAAAATAATTAAACAAACTGGCCATCTTCAAATGAATTTATTATTTTTATACAAAAGCTTTGCTGATTATGTTTTAAGCGAATCAAACTCGTTACAAACATTTTAGAGCTACGATACGTGGTATCCGTTTGTGGAAACGTACATGTAAAAATTGCCTTAAAGCATAATAGCAGTATTATAATTCTAGAAACTAAATTTTAAACTCGTTAAGAGAAATCTAACTAAAAAGATCACAAAATTAGTTAAACGTTCGTAGCATAGTCCTAGCCTGACTGACAATACTGACATTTTATGTTAATTGACGATTCGAAAGTGCTTGTAATAGCCTATTTGAATAAAGAATATTTTAATTTTCCTAGTACGCGTAAACACGTAACGCGTAAAACGCGCGTTAAAAATTGTAGCATTCTGCACTCTTTATCTATATAAACAGTATCTGTGCCACGTCTTCTCTTTATATATATAGATAAACTTAAACAAACACGCTCCCTCGTGCAGCTGATCGTGTGTCCTGACAACGACATCGGCTTCATGCTATGATTGTATCGTGTTGTTATCGGGTCCAGACATGAGTGCACATTTTGTGCACATTTGAATGAATGAGACGATGAAGAGTGGGCCAGAATAGCGTTACAAGATGTTCTTACGTTGATAGATAGATACAGGTGAAGCCAATACAAGCGTTTTGGAAATAAATATTTATGCTGAATAGGAATTGAGCTGTGAAAATGTAAAAAAAATAATATGGTATTCTATTATGGAATACCTCTGTAGGCTAGATAATGTTACCATATACTCGTATGCAAATAAGTATATGTTAAAATGAATGTGTTTTCATTTAAGTCATTAAAAACAAAACAGAGTAAAAATGAAAGAAATAAAACGCCGAACGATTTTTTACTTGCTGTTTTTTATTACTTTTTTTTTCGTTTTACAAAAAAACAGTTTATTTTCAAAAGTTATTGCATTAATTGAGATTTTATTTTACAATATCTTTTTTTATGTGTATGTGTACGTTTTATGCAAAAAATACGTTTGAAATATCTAGAAATTGCTAAATTTGTATTATAATTATTATATTAACAGGCGAATTAAATATTTTTAACAAAAAAACACAAAGTTCTGAATATATTATGATGCGAATGTCTCAAATTGATCAAATGGTAGGGAATTGTTTTCACCTTTTTTGGAGGGTACTCAAATATATTCTTACATTTTTAAAATCTTTGGTTGTTTTTGTTTCTTTTTTATGAAATCGTTGATTTCTTCTTAAAAAAAAAGTTTTTTGTGTGCTTTTTAATTTATTATTCAAAGATAATATGTTACTGTTGATAAACTTTTCGGGTTTTTTTTTTGTTTTTTAATCTATATTTGAGTTACTCTCCAAATCATTTCGGCTTTAGCGTGCGTGGGAAAAGATGTATGATTAATAAGTACTTTTTTTTATTACAATACAGACCCAGCCGTTATGACCAACACATTCGAGTAGCGGACTTTGTTAATAGGTTTGTATGTGGTAAGATACCTACATACAATGTACCGAAATAGTTGGGAAATTTTAAATTTCGAACACTGTAGATCCGTTATATATCACGATCTATCTAAAAACGAGATTTTTGTTAATAATTAATAAAAAGCAATATTTCAAGTGATATTTTCTATATTTTTTTTTGATTCAACAATGGGTAAATAAGATTTGTGGTATGATAGATTAAAACCGTTTTTTTATATATTTTTTTTCTTGAGGATAAGTTTTTTTTTTGTATCTTTTGCGCTGTGGATACGTAAGTAAAGCGCACCAGGTAATGGTAACTTAACGCCGCGTCGCCCCACCACGATTCGCTAAAGTTTTATCTAAAAAGTGTAAGTAACGGACCTTCCATTTTGTGGGTAATAAAAGTTTTAAAAAAAGTAAGTAGTCTAACGGTAGGTATTATATATGACTTATACATTCTTTTTAACGCGTCTGTCGGCTCGGTCGGTAGGTATTATGGACTTTTTGAAAGAAATGTGTATCCTTTTTGGAAATTCAACGCAAAAAGAAACACATTTTTTTGTGTAATGAATGTTGTCTTAGATGAGACAGTTGGTTGATTTTTTTTAATCAGCTCACTGTTCTTTTTATGTAATAGGTTTACATGGACTTAGTTGTATTTGGAAAGTCTTGCATGCTTCGCGGTTTTTTTTAATTTTGGTTTTTTATTTTTATTAGTATGTGTACTCTTCTTCTGTCAGACTTTTGTTTTTGCGTTTTTTGTCTACGCCCCCATGTAAGCCTATTTGATTATAACGGCCACGATTACGTTCGAGTGTCTTTTTTTTTTAAATTTGTATTTAATAATTAGAAAAAATATTGAAGAAATGTACGGAAAAACATTTTTTTATATTTTTTCCTCAGTTTTTTAAAATAAAAGTCACTCGTGCGAGCAAAGTGTTAGACTTTATCTAATGATAACACGTGTTCCAGCCGCCTACAAACACGCTGACGGAAAGAAGATAGACGGGAAGCGCGTGTTGGTCGACGTGGAGCGTGCTAGGACTGTCAAGGGATGGTTGCCTAGGAGATTGGGTAAGGTCTTTTTTTTATTTTAATACTGGGAGAAAAATAATAAGTCGCCTTTATTAAGAGAAGAAAATAAAAATGTAATTTTTAAATTTTTTTGCATACTTTAGTTGATGTTCGATTTTCGACCGCAAGAAGCACTACCCAACTATTATTTTACCTATTCATAATGTCTGAATTTTATTATCTACCAATATTTAAGTAAAGCGTTCAACACTATTTATTTACATTTTTGTAAGAAAATAAAATTATACAGTATCTAATAAGTTCTTTGATTTTCACGGTTATTACACATTTTTAATTGAAACTATTTTTAACCGGATTATTCGCGTATAATATTTGTATTCGAAAATACATTTTAGAACCCGACGTTTCGAACACTTTAAAGTAGTCCGTGGTCACAGGTAGATTGATCTTGTGGCTTATCTTACATTGGTCAAACAAAGGAGCATCGGTATAAGGGTGAAAGAACACATCTTTGAATCTTGCTATCAAAATTAACAAAAAAGAAGCTTATCTATTTTAAATAATAAAGAAAAAAAACAATTACTAATTTTCTGTGTTATTAATAATATTGTGTATTGTCTATTGAATTATTGTTTTTAGATTAGGAACTTAAAATTTGTTGACATTATTTTTGTTTTCTTTGTTCTTCTAAAGTTGGCAAACAGAACTTAATGTTAAGACACAGTTTTTCCGCTCTCTTCAGAAATTAAGACATCATTGCACGTAGTATGGCGTATGTCAACGTTGTCTGAGTTCTTTAAGCGACTAATAAAATTTTCCACGCGGCAGGCGGCGGGCTGGGCGGCACGCGGCGCGGAGGCGCGGACGTCAACATCAAGCACTCGGGGCGCGAGGACAACGAGCGCGAGCGCGAGCGGTACCGCCTCGAGCAGCGCGACCGCGACCGCGACGACCGCCGAGACCGCGACCGTGAGTACGAGTACACTACGCACACATATACTCTTTTTAATTCATTTAAAATTAATTTAAATACAATGTGTTTTAGGAAAATTCTTAAAAATATTCCTATAAAAACTTTTTTCAAATGATAAAGCGTCAGTTAAATATAAAAAGTCTAATCTAAATCTAACCTTCTTTGATCGCTTAAACTAATTCGCACGGAATAAATCAAAATCAGGTATAACATTTTTGTAGGTTAGGTTAGACATTTTTTTTTTAACTGATTCTCTAGTTTTCGAAAGTATTTTAGGCTAAAAACATCGTCATTGTATGAAATAAGTTCGTACTACGCACTCATTCTGAATATATATTATAAAGACCCCTTATTTTAACGATATGGCCAAATAAACGTCGATGCCAAAATCGTTAAACATTGACGATTGAACGGTATGATCCAATTCAGTTGATTGTTTCATGAACTGCTATAATTTCATGAAACGATTAATTCTACGATGTGGCCCCAACATATACCAATAAACAAACAGGTGTACAACAAGCACACGCTCACTGATAATACCTTTTTTGTACTAAGTTTACGCAGGCGAAGCCGCACAGTAGGGCGCTAGTCACTAATTAATTTTTAAATAATTGATAAATATATATGTAAGATCTGACACTTTCAATGATAATAATAATGATCACAATCACACTTCTGATGTCGGAAAACTCTTGGTGTCGCATACTTACATCCACATCCATAGTTGCGGGTATGTAATTACAGGTAGATCGATATGCGTCAGGAATGGCTCCCGGGCGTAAGTAAGACCGACAGTCGATGGTCGGTCGGTGTGGCAGGTTCCTAGCCCCAGTCAGGTTTCCACCGATGGGGGCTACCACAGGGAGATGGTCTGAGCCAAAAGCGCCTGGGAGTGCTTCCAAGCTTAAGGAGTCGATCCCCCTGTACACAGCCGGTCGGTGTACGTGGGAGGTGGAGGCTGGAGTGCGAGCAATGGGCAACTCGTCCGGCCCCACCACCTTATACCCATGACGCTCTGCATCCTGCTGAAGTCTTCTGCCCGTGGTGCATGTATGTCGAGTAGCATCTCCAGATTGGGTGTTTGGCATTCCAGTCACCCGCGAATATTAGAAGGCAAACCACTGGAGCATTTTTCACTGTGCTGCACTTCCACTCCAAAAGCATGGAAGGACTCTGGACTCATGTTCGACCGGGAATCCAACGAGCGTTCCTAAATCCTTTTCTACCAACTCTCTCTCACCATTCATTGGTCCTACTGCTGACTAGACTAACAAGTACCGCACGTGACCATAGATAGTTCACTAAAACTATAATAGATGGCGCTAAACTACGAACCGACATATATATGTGCCCCCAATAATATTTTTTTCGTATAACTTCGATTACATTTTTGACTCTCAAATATAGGGAAATACCGTTAAATGATTTAAATGGAATGAATGACATGAAGTAAAAATAATGTGAATATGTATACAGATATACAGACTGATCTACAAGTATACGTGTATATGTAAACACATTGTCTATATTGAAATTGTGGGAGAAAACTGTTAAATTTATTTAAAAAACATATGTGTTTTTAACATTTTAAAGTGTTATTTACACACTTAGGAAATTGAAAGACACTTTTGTTTAGAAAACATTTTCAGCTTCACGCTTTTTCCCGCATAACAGTTTAGTCAAAGAGCACCTAGTGTCAAGACATTCCGTTCTCCACACACTGCGTGTGCTAAGTGGCGGAACTCAAAGCCGCTCTTAGTCTTGTACCAGAGAGAAGTAACGACAATCATATCTATATAATCATTATTCCGAATGGGGATGAAACCCGCGACCCATCAAGGTTGCAGTTAGACGCCACTGCGCCAAAATGGATTCTTTAGAATAGTATATGATTTCATATTTTTGTTTGTTGAAATCAAAATGGAGTGAGTTCTGAGTTGTTTAAAAATTGCCTTGGGTTTTATTTACTACTAACAAATTTTTATATGTATTTTATGTTAAGTGTGTAAATAATAAAACTTTATTTATTCTTCTTCTTCTTGTCTTGTAATGTTCTCCACATTCTCCAATATTCTTCAGGTGGTCGTCGTCGTTCGCGTTCGCGTTCGAGGCGGCGTTCCGGTTCGCGTTCGAGACGCCGCGAACGCGAGAGAGAGAGGAGAGATGACGAAACGAACGTCGAAAGGTCCTTTGTTTATTATTAATGTTATTTTAATGTATATGTTTTTAATTCAGCTATTAATTATTTATTTGAAATTTGAAGGTTTGAGTCGAATTTATAACCCCAGAGTTTTAGGTAAAATGATATTGTGGTTGAGGGCGGAACTCAACGCCGCTTTATTCCTCACAGAGCGGGGGCAATGAAAGCAATATAATCATTACTCCGAGTGTGTATCGAACCCACAACCGTCGCACTTCCAGTCAGGGTTCACCATAGGCTCACATAAAACCCTCACTTATGATTTGGAACGTTACGCCTAGAAGACGTCGCCGTTCTCGTTCCCGTTCGGAGCGTCGTCGCGAGAGGCGGGAACGGGACAAGGACAAGGACAAGGACGCGTCGCGGGAGGGCAGGGAGGGAAGGGAGGGCAGGGACGCCAAGCGCCGGCGGCGGGACAAGGACAAGGACAGGGACATGCGCGAGCGGAGGGACCACAAGGTCAAGCCCGAGGACATCAAAGTCAAGGAGGAGCCCCGGGACGGTGAGTTGCTCACGTATTTACGTATAGTGTACAGTCGAGCAGTCAACGACAGTTGGCGAGTGACGGAGACACGAGACACTCCATTAGTCTGTGGCAAGGCGCGTGGGGCCCTCTTAGCACCGAAAACTCCCTAAAAGTGGTTCTGCGCCGTGTATTGTCCGTTCAATTTAGATATTACTTACTTACTTTATAATAGTTATTATTTACAGGCAAAAATTACACAAAATGTTGTGTTATGTGTTATCGTGTTAGTGAAATGGCAACATTACATGTAATATAAACGTTAATAAGCATATAGAAATATATGTAAAACAGTCACAAACACTCAAGTAGTTACGAAATTGAATTAAATATGATATTATTCGTACGTAAAAATAATTTGAATTAATTTCTTTAATAATAAAATACAATTGATTTTATATCAGACTAATGTATTCGATGTTAGAAACATAAGTATTGAACAAAAATACATTTTTCCCACCGCCGTTTAAACCTGACACGATAACAAAGACACCGTTTCATTGCGTCCGTTTGTCCGTCCGTCTTTCTGTACCGGACAATTACAGCGTAGTTGTAGTGTAGTGTGTTAGACAACTAACACATAAATAAATGTGAACACACATATTTATTTTTTTGAATAGTAGAGGGGTCTCCTGACACAAGTTACTACACTTCTGCAGATACCCCCACTTTGTATGTAACTAAAGGAAATGTGAAACTAATAAATATATATAATTTGTATTTTTCCATATTTTTGATTATTATATATTTTTCTATAGAAATAATTAAATGACAAACTTTTGTCACTTGCAAAACCGGTATCTATTGTATTGTAACTTTTATACGACAGTTTTGCGATTTGTTTTGAGTTTGTTTTTTTTAACTATACAGATTTATTTTTCTTTTCTTTTAATTGATATTTATTTTTAAATACTTTCACAGATTATCCGGAGTTTAATCTTGCGCCGCTCGACGTGCAGATCAAACAAGAGCCGGAGGACGAGAACAAATACAACCCGGAGGATGCGAACGGCGATGATTATTATTAAGCGCACGGACACACGTGCATATGTGCATCTGCATATGCATAGATATGGGCGTGCATGCGTGAAGGTGATGTGTTGGTGGATTTTCTTATATCTATACATAAATGGTAATTTTGCAATAAAAAATTACTAGCGCACCTCTCGCGGCTTTGCCCGCTTGGACTACAACTTTTCGTACAGCAATTAAATTCATATAAAAGAAAAAAAATGGAAAAGGTACCTTACGTTCGTCTGTAGCCAAGTTTCAAGTACCTCTATATAAAACATTTCATCACAATCGGCCCAGCGGTTTGGCCGTGATGGCGTCACAGACAGACAGACAGACAGGAGGGAGTCACTTTCGCATTTTTTTAATATATATAGTATAGTATATAATATGGATTGCTAATTTTAGTTACCATATTACAATCAACTTTAAAGATTTTGAACCTCCTTTGAGTGTGAACGAAGAAATTGATTAGTTTAAAACTTATATTTTAATAAACCCACTGTATTATCATAGATATAGGCAAAGTACAAGTACTTTTTTTTTTAATGAATAGTCACTGCAAAGTTTTTATGATGAAGGTAATGTATTGAATGTAGCTGGTATTGTAATAATGGTAATGCAACGTCTGAAGGCCTTTTGCCGTAATGTATTTACGAAATTTAAAAAAAATATATTCATTAATAATATCAGTTTTGTATTCGTTTATTTAACTGGTACACGCATGGAGTACTTGAAGTGAAGTGTGCGTTAGGCTGCGTGCGTGTTGGTTCCGCGCCGTGCAAAAAGTTCCCGCGTTTCGGTCACGTTTTCGGGAATGAACTAGTTTTCTTCAATACTGCCGCTACCCTGCACCGTCATGCGCGCATGTCCTTTTTTTAATTTTCAAAATGTAAAGTGTTGTCACTCAAAAAAATGGTTTCAACGGGAAATCCCCGTTCAACGCTTACAGTAGTGATGGTTTTTTAAAATAGTGAAGTAAAAATTTTGAGTTTAGTCACTTTTTGACTTTTTTGCTCTTTGACTAAGCAATAATAGCTATGTATATATATATGTATGTATTTAGATATGTATGTATTTATATATGTATTTATTTATATATATATATATATATTTATATATATATAAATAAATACATACATACATACATACACATAAAATGTCTGTCCGTGCATTTTGTTAATTGTAAGAAATATATTTAGTTTTAAATTGTAAATTGTGTTTTTTTTTACCTGTATACAGCGTGTCCCAATAATCGACAAATAGGCACCAGAAGGTCTAGAAGGGTCCAGAAATGGAGACATTGCGTGTCAAGTGGCGGAATTCAACGCCGCGCTTTCTCTTGTCACTTAGACCAAACAAATAAAAATAATAACGACGATCGTGTGTCGCCTGTCACTTTTGAACTTAACCTTACCACTTGGTATAAAACCTAGTAACCTTACAAAGATTGCTAACACAAAAATATATGACAAAAATAAGTTGTAATAAGCGTATATGAATTTCGAAGTAGCCTCATTTAGAACACATGGCTCAGCGGTCGGTCACAGGGCTTGGACATTGATCAAGAGCCGCGGATTCGAATTCCAATGCGTTAAATTTTTTATTCGATTCTAAAAATATATTTTTTAATTTCCTAAGTATGTGAATGACGCTTTAAAATGTTAAAAATATTTGACGCTTGCTAGTTTTTCATACGTTTAATTAATACGTTTAGCGAATGCGCATCCACTCTTAACATTTGTAATTGGTCTTTATTAATATTTTGTGTAATTAAGTAAAATTCAAGGAGATCGCTTTGCTTTGAGAGTTTTCAAAACTTGGGTAAATAAAATAATAACCTTCTTTAAAAAAAAACGATTTCCAAATAAGCACCTTCGAACAATACAAACAGATCAAACCCAGGGTCACCTTACCAATGAGGTAATAAAATACCTTTTTTGTTCTATGTAATGCTGAACAATAAGTATCTATTAGACGTTTGTTTTTTTTTAATAAAATCCATATTAATAGCAAAGTTTTTTCAAGGAGTTCGTTTGGACATCTAATATGCTCAACAATAAATTTGTCAAATTCTGATCAGATTCCTTTAACTAGCTGGAGACTCCACTATCCGACCTCGCTCCTCTAAAGCCCTTACTAAATCTAAAAACATCCTACTGATGCCGCTTTAGCCTAATATAAAAAAAATATTTTGATATCATAACAATTTATTTACAACGGTAAAATTTTTACATTTCTTTGGAGAATTACATGCGGGCTTGTATCCAGCTGACAAAGGAGGTGACACGAGCGTACCCAGAAGGCAAGCTCTGGCGACATCCCGAGCCCGCGGAAAACGAACTGACACCAATCTGAAAACATAACATTTATTTATTTTATGTACATTACACATAGGTCTTATCAAGTTCTAGAAAGAACTGTCAAATAATACTATTGACATGGTTAAGGGCGATCGTTTCTCAGTGTGACAGCGTCTTACTGTAACGATGGTCGTGAGATCGATACCACACGACGGGGAATGATTATATTTACATTACTTTTATTCCGCTTTGGTTATATTTGAGCGCGGCGTTGAGTTTCGCCACTCAATACTCAATGTCTGAACTTATGATTCGGACAGTAAGTGTACAGTGCAGTACAGTGAGGTACATATATATGATTACTTAATAGGTACAACTATTAATATGTATTGTACTATTATTTCCTTTTAATTTTAAATAACTCCCTTAAGAAAAGTATTTAAGAAAAAGTATAAAATATGAACGTATCAGAATTGGAACCCGCGCCTCTTGCATACTGTAAGCTTTACACGACTAGGCTATAAGTGTTATCCTAAGTTGATTTGTACAAATTTATGCTACTGAAATATTTCTAAGAATAATCATTTGGTAAGAGAGGGTGTTATTGATTAAATATATATTTTTTAAAGGTTTCCCCAATTTTTAATATCCTAAATGCCTGAATAATAGTTAAAAACATTAAATAAAAACTGTTTGACTGTTTTTTCATATCTAGTTATTTTATATTACTAATTTGGATAAAAATTCAACTCACCAAGTATATGGTTCCACTAAAAGAGGTTGCAAGTGGACCTCCAGAGTCTCCATCACAGATACCAGTCCCGCCTCTACCGCCAGTGCAGATGGTGGAGCTGATCACATTCGAGGGGCCATAAATATTTATACACTCCCAGTTCTCCATCACGACGACTGAGACATGACGAAGACTTGAGTTATTGTCAACTGCTGGACCTGGAAAGATGTCATTGATATTCTTATAATCCTTTCGAGAAAGCACTATCTTAAAACGTTTCACTTTAGGCTTTTATATCTATATATTTATATATATATATATATATATATATATATATATATATATATATATATATACACATATCAATATAATTAACGGTTAAAAATCAGTGCCTGTAAAACTAGAACCATCAGACGACCGCAACCACTATCGGTTGCGAAATCACTTTCGGTTGCGAAAAGAACGCTAAGACCCAGGTCCGAACCATTACCTCAATTCTAGTCAATGGTTTTAAAGACAGGCCTAACAGGCTTTAAGCGGACGAGGCCTTGATGAACCATTTTGGGATGATCGTAATGGCGGCCATACTAGCAAAGGCCAGCACGCTTAACTTGACTTACAGATGTTGCCGGACGTAACTTACGCTTTAAATGTGGTTTACGATTGAATAATCTCAGGCCAGACAACGACTCGCTCTCTGAGAAGAAGGAGAAATACGGGTGCATCCATCATTGCGGGCTTCTCGAATACACTGTTCCTGGTTTACAAGCATGCGGTGAAGGACGACCTCGTAGTTAGTGGGTACAGAAGGGGAGACAACTCACGCACCTTTACCATCAACATACGAGTCTATAGTTATAATTCGAAAGACAACCAAGAGTGCAGAGAGAGATACACGACAGCGTATTGCATGCTGTCGTCGCGATCACAAGGAATACTGCCCCATATACATACTACACCGACGCTGAGGAAGACGCAATCGATAGATTTATACGACGGGCATGCGACGCTCCTACAGCCAATATAATTGAATATAACATTAAAATTGACATCTCCCACAGATGAAGAGGGGACCACCAAACTGGCGAATGCGTTTAGGTTTAAACAACGGACCACCGGTAATGACTTTTTCCAGTGCTTCTCACATATGTATATATAGATATGAAATCAGATGTGTAAGAACCTCAGTTCAGTGATACTGCAACTGGGCTGACTTTAATCAGGTAAAAATAAGGAAAGAAAGAATGTATGGAATAATAGAATAAAAAATGCACGGCGAATACAGCGGAAACACAGGAAAAAAGAGTCTGTACCTGTAGTGTTTATATATTCGAATAAAAAAAGGTAATTTATTCTAAGGAAGCTTTAATCGCTCTTTTGAAAAATTGTGATTTTGTACTCCTATATTTAAAGTTTGTCTCATGTTCTTACATATATCCTCTATAACACACCAAACAATTTATTTGGTTAAAGACACCTCATTCTTCGTTTTGATTAATTTAGATATAATCATTTCACCGACTGGGGATCGAAACCACAACCATCGCTCTAAGTCAAACTCTGTTTCGTTTCGCCATGATGGCCTCATTCATTTAAATTAATTTAAGTAATATTTATTTAATGTAACATAAAATTATATTATTTTACTTTGTGGTACTCAGACGCTCCAACACGTGGATTGAACTAATAAGACTGAACGATTGAAAAATTCATCAGTTTACTTACGTTCGGTAGTTCTACCGTAACCAGCCGCGACCGCAGCCTGTCCGGCGAAACTCAAGCTTGCGAAGAAACCAGTAGGTAGGGCAATGTTCCTTATGTTGTCTGAAAATTTATGTAATAATGAGGAGGATGTTATTTAATGAGGAAACTAT
Organism: Podotricha telesiphe; assembly: GCA_038994665.1. Lineage (NCBI taxonomy): Eukaryota > Metazoa > Arthropoda > Insecta > Lepidoptera > Nymphalidae > Podotricha > Podotricha telesiphe. The sequence continues at coordinate 239,940 of JAOYRR010000266.1, forward strand.
TACAAATAATCAGTAGATAAGATAATCTAGAAAATATTAGCGATGCCATTTAAAACTGTTGTAAAATTATATTATTAGACCATCGCGTCAAGGTGGGACAGCGTCTTGGGGAAATGTGTGAGTGAAAGCGGAGAACGGAGTATCTTGATACAAGGTTCTCACAGTCTATCCTGCAATTGGGCGAAAAGCGTGAATTTGTAAACGTGGGGCACTTTTGAATTAGACAATTTTGAAGCAAATTTATCGTATCTATCTACTATCAATGTGCTTATGTTTAATTATCTAAAACAACGGATTGCAAGAAGTAAGATAGTAAAGCATATTTAGAAAACGCGTGAAAATATAAACTCAGCGAGATTCGGACTGTTGTCAATTTTTTATAAATTTTTATACGTTTTCTAAATATGTTTTTCAATTTCCTAAGTGAGTGATTAACACTTTAAAATGTAAATAGTAAGATAGTATTATAATTTTTAATTAATCTTTAAATTTATATTTATAACTCTGTGCTCTCCCAACGCTCCGGCCACTAAGCCATACGTTATTTTCCAGCCACGTCGAAATTTTATATATAGATTAACACTTTAATGATAATAAAAACTAACTGGTGTAAGAAATCCAAGATGTAGTAATCATGGCTATGTCATTGTTCAAATTCCTTGGATTATAGTTGGCGTGAAGCTGGATTCTATTGGTGTTGACGCGGACTCCTCCAGAGAAGAGGTTGAGGGATCCAAGAACAACCGTGATCTCACTGCCCTGGTATCTCTCGTCTCTCCAGCAGTGTGCGGCGGTAACGAGACGATTGTTACTCACGAGTGAAGCCCCACATGAGGAGAATCCACCGGAAGATAAAGCTATGATCAATCCAGCCTGTGAAGATTACGTAAAATTTTAGACATTATTGAAACTTTGAAGTTTCATAACTTTTCTCTACATTTCGCAATAAATCGAGGCGTTTCATGTTGAGTGACGGAACTCAACGCCGTGTGGATTTTGACTTTAGACATTACTCGAGTCGAACTCACTACTTATCGCTTTAAGTGTAAAAGCCGTTTACCACAATGGCCTCATAATTTACTTAGATTGATAAAACAGATTAAATATAACAATAATTACCAAATGAGGATGAGTACCAAGAGACGCTAACTGTCCTCCAACAATCCTGCCTCCATCGAAGTCCTGAGCGGCTTCAGCCAGTTTGACGCGTTCGTACGCAGGAATACCAATATTTTCATGATAATTGGTGTTGATGGGCTGGTAGATACCTCTGGCAGCGACCAGGGTTAGGCCGGTGATGAATAGGATCAGCTTCATGGTTGAATGTTACGGCAACACCTCGTCCAGTTATAAATACTGATGCTTATAAAATATGCGTTATCATAATCCGTCTATGGTACGAAAAAGTTGATAATGATTTTGGATTCCTTAGATACATTTTTAAAAGGACCAAGTATTATTTGCTTATAAAAGTTGTCATAAAATTTTGGTTTACATTTTTTACTTTACAGAAAGAGAAAACTGTCGGAATCTACTAGCAGGACATTTCGCTTTGCATTCTCTGTCTATCTCAATAGACTTCAAAACCGTTCTGCAAAAAATGCTTAAGTGAAATTTCCGATATAAACAAATTCTATAGGGAAATGGAGAACAGAGTGTCTTGACACTGTTTCTGGTGTTCTCTGCCTACAGAACCATTATGATAAAAAATAAATCAACGACCGATAGGCATTTTGGATTAAAAAAGTTATTAGTTATATACCGAGTATATATGTTTGTTCTTATGTTTGCATGATTGTTATCACTTAAAAATATTTGGACGGATTTGGACAACATTTCTGACATAAAAATATGGTTATATTCGTCTGGTAAATGTAATTAGATATATTTTTTTTCAAGCCCTCTCAACGTACCAGTCTCCAATTTTCTCCATTTCCTCCCGACTCTATTTTAAATATCTTTTTCAGCAAGACTTGATTATTTTGGCGTGCAATGTTTTATAATACGCTTACGGCTGTTACTGTTTTTTGATAAAAATAACAAACATTATTTATTCTCCTGAAAGGAATTTACGAATAGATGTATGGTGTGGTGTGCCATCAGACTTGTCCAAGTATTCGAAAGAGTCACACTGTCTGTGACGTCATAACGGCCAAACTGCTGAACTCATTGTGATAAAATTGTAATTATATAGAGATACTTGTGGGTCTTGGGAAGAACACAAGCTACTTTTGCTCTAATTTTTTTTAGTTTTTCCATTAATTTCATTATTTAAGAAAAAGGTCGCCGAAAATACGATACGGCTATAGTTCATGTGGGCACAGCTATAGTAGCCGCAAGCGGGTCGCTAGTAGTACAATATTAATTTACGAGTTGGCAACTTTGTTTGCGTGGAATTTATGAAGATTGCCATACTATTTATCATTTTCATTTATAATTTTCATCCAGTTTTTGCCCGTTTCCCAAAGGACTTCTTAATCTTCTCTTAGCTCTCCCCTATAGTGTACTGTACTGTAAGGAGACTTACAGTACAGTAATCTACATAAGTATCGCCTCTCTCCGCGCAGTTATGTCTTCTGTACGTTGAACTGCCTATCATACTGAACAACTTTCGCTAGTGCGGTATTTACTTATTTCTTATAGTTTACCTGGTTAATTTTGGTTCTTCATCAGATTATCCAGATGTTTAATTATTATATATCAAAAACAATAAAGCCGTGTTTGAGAATAAGAACTATAAAGGGTAATTTTATAAATATCAATTAAGTGTGGATTATAAAACATACAGTTAGTAAAATAAAAAGAAAATATATAGTTTAAAAATGTTTATGCTATACATTAACTGTGAAGCCACTTCAGTGGGAGCCAGGAGACTTCAGTCACTTGCATATAACATAAGTGACGCTAATCTCCGCGCAATGTTGTCATCTGTGCGTTGGCTATCAGACTTTCTGTAACGTACCGAAACTGTTTTATATGCTCTATATTAATTTATGTGCACGATCTTGCTATGTAAGCCATCTTTGGCCTCACAAAGGCAGAAATGAATTGGAGCATAGTGGTGGGAGAGATTGTAATAGCGTTTATAAAACTTACAAATAATGTATTGGTATTTTATATGTATATTAATTAGTGAACGATTTATCGAAATACATATAAAATAATTTATCTATAAAGAGATTATTAATTTGTATTACTATTATTGTAATATATTATACTTGTTCATGGCCAAAAGGGCCTCGAGACACACCGCACTTCACACCTCGCTTTGTCTTACCGGAGAAAAAGTAGAAGTTTAAATTAAATTAAAATTAAAATATTTATTATAAAATAAAAATTAAATCACACATAAACAAAATATACGTTGACAACTACTAGAGTTATAAAACTGCAGTTTACCACTTATTCGAGGTACACATTGTTACTCCAATTGTAATACCAAAGGCTATAACAGTGTCAAAGAAACTTAACTAATTATATATTTTAAACATTTTAAAGTAACACACTTAGGAAATTGAAAAACGTATAAAAATTTGAACGCAGCGGGATTCGCACCCGCGCCTCGTGGAAATCGTCCAAGCGCTGATCGCTAAGCCATGCGTTCTACATCCGGCTACGTCAAAATTCTTATACGCTTATTACAACTTACGCGGGTTCCAATCCCGCTGCGTTAAATATGTTATACGTTTTCTAAATATGTTTTTTTTAACTAATTTATATATTACCATTACTTAATAAAGTTATATCTTGCCATTCCGTCGAATGGGAATCGAAACCACAACAATCGTTTTTATAGTCAGTCGGTGTTCCACTGCTGCGACACAATGGCCTCAATGTTCGATGATTTTTATTTGTCAATAAAAACTGCCTATCATACTGAACAACTGTTGCTAGTGCGGTATTTACTTATTTCTTATATTTCTATTTCTTTTCCTGGCTAATATGCTCCACTCTTCGAAATCAATTATACCTTAAGTTCTTCCTAGATTTAATAGCTATACAACAAAAAAGTTTAATTCAAATTCGTCCAGTACAAAGATGTGCGCTTACAAACAGACAAACAAAGAGTCAACAGACAAAAATTTTCAAAATCATAGATCAATAATATTCTATCACTATTTTTTCGCTCTAAACTATTATGGTAAATATATTCATTGAACATACATACATACTTATTTACTGTTTTATTATATTATAGATAGATAGATAATATATAAAAGTACTTAAAAATAGATATATAAAAACTGATTTTGATTATTTTTTTTTATCATTTATTATGGTTTATATTTTGAAACTACCGACACACTCGCGGCTTCGCCTGCATAAACTACATGACTAAACTATTTCGTTCCCACTTAAATCATAAACTATGCTTAAATTTACAATTTATATAATATAAATACTTAATGTTAAGGGACGTTTACCACAATACAATTACATTTAAATGCTTAAATCCATATCTAAGTTTAGTGTGCACAAACAAACAGAAAAAGTAAAAATCTCATTGTTTGGGTTCTATTATGTTAGTGAAAGTGTGCATAATATTTTTTTCTCATATATCTTTCATGCACACACAGTGATCTGTTATATTTTTATTATATGTATAGATTTTAATAAAAAATTGCAAATTTGAAACTTTATTTTTATATAAGGTTTTCAATCGTTATATGACAATGGCTGGTATGGAAATGGTAATAACTCACACCTTGTTACCTGATTGACTGCGTGAGAACTTCATAGGTCTCACTTCGGTATTGCCAGGATGGAATTGGCCGCACGCAGACGGATGTGGGTTCAAGGCTCAGATGCCGCGTTGCTTGTGCCCGCCACACGTGCCTCTCGCGTCTTGCCATATACCCCTAAACCATAGAGTACATTTAGATTTTTAGGACCGATTAATAATCAAATATTTTTAATTATAGGAGATGCGTACAGTAAATGTGTTGAATGCCAGTTTTATGATATCTAACCTCAGATTGTCTCCTTCATCCACAAAACCTCACTGAAACAGTACAAAGAAAACAGTGTTGGTAGGATGAGAATTATAAAATTAAACACAAAGATAACATTTTATAAGAAAAATAAAATATATTGTTTAAAATGATTGTTCTATTACTTAACTGTCAAATCACTAGTCACCTAGATCAAATAAGAATCCATGTATCATTTGACACCGGATGTCAACCGCGATCTGTAACCTCGATGTCATTCCCGACATCCTGCGAACGAGCCGAGTAGTGTCGTCCCAGATGCTGCAACGGCGACTTTGGAGCATGCAGCTTTATCAAGCATCAGTAGACGCATTTGAGCCAGAGGAGGAAAAGGATGAGGACGCCGGGGTAACCCCAACAACGACCCCAAATTCCTGAAATGGCACCCGTGCTACCTCGCAGGGGAGAGCTCACACCGCCCAGTGACTGGGATTAGCCAAACCAACTCAGGTTGTTTTAGTTATTAGAGAAAAAATATATTATGTACCCCATTAATTAATGTGTGTCTCAGCTAAAGTGGAAGGGGATGTTTTGTATTCATAATATTCGAATTAGACTATTTTGTACGTGGCCCGCGAGGCGGCCATGTTGAGAGGTATACTAACTCCATCCCCTCCTTGCCCTTTTCACAAGATATATAACAAATACTAATAAATATTATTACGTCAACCTAAACTTCTAATTATAAGATTGGTTCCATTGGGGAGTGGTGATGGTGGTGTGGCTCTTAAGGAGAAGTCGTGCCTCATGTGACTTTTTAAGTCTACGTTACGTTACTGTTATATGCAACCCTAATACGTGAATACAGTTACGATAATACAGGGATGTTGCCGGCCTTTAAGGTGTGAATAGACGCGCTTTTTGAAAATCCCATGTCGAACGACCTGGAAACACTGCCGTAGGTAGGCCATTCCACAGTGGTGTGGCATTATTTTTGAATAAAATGGCTATTAATAGCCAGCTTTCTCTTGAAATTTATTTTTCTTTCTCTTAAATTTGTCTTGAAAGTCTATGAATATGGGTACATTGATCAGTTTGAGAAACTCAGTCATATTACATTCAAAAGCCACACTACTGCTCAGCACAAATAACAGATTCTAAGTAAATTAAAAACTTTGCGTGTCTAAAAAATATTAATTTCTGCTATACGATTTTCTTAGCATTCTATGATTCTTGAGTAGCTGGAAAAAGTTTCTGGTCTACCGATACAAGTTTTAGCTTAAGGGACCTTTTAGGCACTAACCGTAGCCTCCACTGTTCAACCTCCTCTAGAGATCTGATAGAATTTGAAAAAAATCAATATAAAACATATTTTGATTTTGAAATAATATATTTACAATACTTTTATTTTTATATTCATATGATGAATTACATTCGGGCTTGTATCCAGTTGACAAAGGAGGAGACTCGGGCGTACCCTGAAGGCAGACTCTGAGTACATCCCGCCCCGGCGGAAAACGAACTGACACCGATCTGTAGAAAAACACTTCATTACACACACCTTATCGAGAATGAAGAACACATTGTTCTGAATACCACTGTTCAATTAGTGGCGCAGTGTTTCATAAAGTCACGATGGTTATAGGTTCAGTTTGCACTTGATAATAATTATATATCAATATATTTGAAATAAAATATTAAGACAAAGCGGCGCGGCGTTGAGTTTCGTTTACAAATAGGTCTTATAAAGGTTATAAAACTGAATCTTAAACAAATCCGCGCTTCTTGTACACAATTAGCTATACGTTAAATATTTTTAGAAAACGTTTAAAATTTAGCACGCAGCTGGATTCGAACCTTTGGAAACCGTTCAAGCACTATGGCCGCTAAGCCATGCGTTCTACATGCGGCTACGTCAAAACTCTATACGCTTATTACAACTTATTTTTACGGTTAACATCTCTGTACAGAGATTTACACAAATTTCTGCTACCCAAAGATTGTTCCTCGAACAATCGTGTGACAAGAGAGAATGCTATTTATATAATATTTTTAACATTTAAAATGATAAAAATAAGCAATACGTTGTTATCAAAGTATAGCTATGATTTTTTACAGCTTATTTTTGTTGTTTTCCGTTCAGATTACTATAAATTTTCACCAGACAAAGATAATTTCAATTTACTATTATTAAAAATAATTGCAATTTTTTCGGCAAGAAAAATTGCTATGTAATATTGTTTTTAGTGTTTGAATAACCTACGTCAATGACATTTAAACTCTACTTAAAGAAGTTTTTAATATTCTATTTCCAGTTATGAAATGAATAATATGAAATATTATGAAGTCTGGTTAAAAAAAGACCAACTTACCAGGTATATGTTCCCCAGAAACAAGGTTGAGAGTGGGCCTCCAGAGTCACCATCACAGATACCAGTCCCGCCTATGCCGCCAGTGCATATGGTGGAGCTGATCACACTCGAGGGTCCGTAAATATTGGTACACTCAAAGTTTTCCAATACCAAGAGAGGGACATGATAAAGATTTGTGTTAGTGTTAACTTCTGTACCTGGAAAGATGACATTGAATTATAATTACAGAAAGTCCGAGTGTGAGTTTGCGAGAGTGTCCGAGGCTGACATGACAATACCAGATATAATCTAGATGAATATTATAATTTCTCCTATATTTGTACAAATATAGGAGAAACACCGCCGTCAACGGAGACGACGGCTTAGTTAACGGCTCTGCCGCGCGTTGGCGTGGTCGGGCCCAGCGGTTAGGGACTGTTAGCCTCCCTTAGATTAGATCTCTAGATTGTGTCCAGTCGCGACTTCACGCCGCGGCTGGTTTGCTTAAGGTTTGCCCTCCCCCGCCCGTTCAACGACGCAAGCCGAGGTCCTTGCCAGGGGGCGCCCTTGCGATCGTTGACCCCTCTCTCAAGCAGCCACACAGTGCTTGCACTTCGCAGGGATTAAGCACCCTCTTCCCTCACCCCCTCGGTGTCGCTGTCAAGACCAGTGAGGTCAACAGCATAGAGTCAAAGTCGAAAAAAAAAAACCGAGAGGGCCTCTTTCTTTCCTGCTCGGCATTCGGAACGGTCGCATCTTGCTACTTTCACGAACGGCCGATATAGTGCGTGAGTGACTCGTGTCATTTGTTATTGGCATATTTAGTGTACATACACGACCTAGCGTGTAATTTGGCGTACTATAATTAGCATAGTCAGTGTTGTTATTCGATCTCGTTAATAAAAGTATCATTGTTAAAATTGTGTTGTAAACTTATTGTACTAGTAGATTTGTTTTATGAAGTCGTTGCCTCCCCTGGTACCTGACAATATTATAACTGTTACTTGTTTCAGCTTTACGCCTTTTCCTGCACAGTAGGGTAGTCAGAGAGAACCAGAAAAATAGTGACAAGACACTCATTTCACTTCCTCCCACTCCACATTGTGTGCCGAGTGGCGGAACTGAACGCTGCACTATGTGTTACCAGAGTGGGTGAATATAAATAATATAATCTATCAATTATACGTGATCTGAGCGAACCCATAACTATCGTGTTAGCGTTACTCAGACGCTGTCCAAATGCGACTCAATGGTCTTTTATATCATTTAAACGATATTCATATAATTTATATTCATTTAATTTAACATAATATTATATTAATTTACTTTTTGACGCAAATACTCTAACACATGTGTTGAAATAATAAGACTAGAATAATTGAAAAAATAATCAATTTACTCACGTTCAGTAATTCTACCGTACCCAGCAGCGATTGCAAGCTGTCCGGCGTAGCTGAAGCTTCCGAAGATGCCGGTAGGTAGGGCGATGTTTTCGATGTAGTCTGAAAATTAATGTACTATTATTATTTATTGAGAAACATATTGTACTGGTAATTAGGTAAATTACCCTAAGGTAATCTAGAAAATATATCTCATATATCTCATGTGTCTCATTACACATGTAATCAGGGTACCGGGTATAGGATACCAATCTGATCAGATCAGACAAACTACAGGCTGTATCAGTTATACATTTACAAGATACGTTAGAACCATTTACAGCGTTAGTGCTGCTTTGAATATTTTGCGGCAGTAACTGCAGTCATATTTGCATTTGACATTTATATTATGAGCTTAGTTTCTATTTATAAAAATATTTCCCAAACGATCTAAAGATCTACATGTGTAATGATAATTTTAGGCCGAAACTTGACATATAAATTAGTGACCAAACGAAATTGTAAGTGGAGTTCTATCATAATTATCTTTTACCCGAATAGTACGGTAGTCAGAGAGAACCGAAAACACGCCGTTTTTCACTTTCCGCCTGAAATTGAGACATTGCGTGTAGCGTGGCGTAACTCTACCTGCCGCTACCGGCGGGCTGGTCCTGGGTACCAGAGCAGAGAAATAAAAATATTTTAAATATAATCATACCCCCAAGTGGGAATGGAACCCACAACCAATCACGTTTACAGTCAGACGTGTTGTCCCACTACAGTGGGACAGCCACTGCGCCACGTTAGCCACTAACACTTTAACAATATTAAAAACGATTAAAACTTACTGGTGTAAGAAATCCATGGTGTGGAGATCATGGCGACGTCATTGTTTAAATTCATCGGATTATAGTTGGCGTGAAGCTCAATATTATTGGTGGTGACGCGGACTCCTCCAGAGAGGAGGTTGAGGGATCCAAGAACTACCGTGATCTCTTTGCCCATGTAGTTCCCATTTGACCAGCAGTGAGCGGCGGTCAAGAGACGATTGTTACTTATAAGTGACGCCCCACACAAGGAGAATTCACCGGTAGTTAAAGCAATGATTAATCCAGCCTGTAAAGATTACGGTATATGTTGAACATTAACGAAATAATGAAGTTTCATATCCTTAAAAAACAGAGTCACTCTTTTTCCCGTTCAGTAGGCAGAGAGACCCTAGTTTCAAGAAACTCTGTTTTCCACTTTGCGTAATAAACTGAAACATAGCGTGTTGAGTGGCAGAACAATGCTGCGCTTTGTTTAACCAAAGCGGATTTTAAAATGAAACTGTTTCAAACAGATTAATCGCGCGTTTATATTTTGGTATTTCATGTTTTGGTAAAATATATTTTAGAAAACCCGACGTTTCGAACAGTTTACAGTAGTCTGATGTACCCAAGTGATTTGGTGGTGGCAAATCACTTGGGCAGCCCTAGTGGCAATCGAACTCACTACCAATCGCGTTTACATTTACAATGTCGCAGTACACCATGACGGCCTCATATTTTAAATTCACTAGTTATTTCTATTACATATAACAATAAAATTAATAAATATAAAACGACAGTTACCACATGAGGATGAACACCAAGACCTACTGACTGTCCGCCAACAATCCTGCCCCCATCGAAGTCCTGAGCGGCTTCAGCCAGTTTGACGCGTTCGTACGCAGGAATACCAATGTTTTCATGATAATTGGTGTTGATAGGCTGGTAGATACCTTTGGCAGCGACCAGGGTCAGGCCGGTAATGAACAGGATCAGCTTCATGGTTGAATGTTACGGCAACACATCGTACAGATATAAATACTGATGCTTTTAAAGGTAGCCCAGTTATCGTAATCCGACAATGATACGAAAAAGTTGATAATGTTTTTGGATTCTTTAGCGTTTAAAATTAGTATTATTTATTTTTTACCTGAAAAAAGACTGTCAGATTCTAACAGGATATTTCACTTTGCATTATCTGTCCATCTCAACAGACCTGAAGACTGTGAAATTTCCGATATAAACAAATTCTACGGGAAAATGGAGAACGGAGTGTCTTGACACTAGGTTCTTTGTGCCTCACCTGCTATATGGGATAAAAAAATATTTTATTTAGTCTTGAAATTTAAAGACAGCTAGATATCAGGCAGACTGTTAATGTAGTAGGACTGATTAAGATGATATTCAAGGAAAACCTTAGAGCGGAAATTTATCCAGAAAAAAAAAATCTTTAAGAAACAATCTTAAAAAACCTCCGCCCTTGTGTGTGCCTCATTTTTTTATTTCTACAGAACCCATTATGATAAAAACTAAATCGATAACAGATAGGCATTTAAGATCTTAAAAAAGTCTTATCCGGGGTAATTTTTATTTGGATGTTTACCACGACCCTCCTGCAGTAGCTCCTCTAGGGTAGGGGAGTGGGAGATTCGCATACCGCCGTCTCCTCCCTCTTGCCCTTCGGCGGCGGAGCGGATTTGTATTCGCGCTGGACTCGTGCACCCACCCCGCGGCCTCCTTTAATGCGACAAGTGATTCGCAGGAGACGATCGCATACCAGCTCCTCTTACTATCCAGCATGGCCCCCACCACACTGGTTAATGAAAGGCCCTCCCTATTACACTCTCCCTCTCCCAGAAAAGAAAACTTTGTTGGACTTGGTTGGTTGGACTTAACGACTGTTATTGTTTTTCACTAAAAGTCACGCCAGGACATAATAGCTTAGCGGGTATGGGAGTCCAGTGTAAATACAGAGCCGTTGCACCGTCAGTGGCCAGGGGGTAGGCGGTTCGTGCATTTCCAACTAACTCTAGCGAACCTGTGACATCTCATAGGCGTGGAGAGGTATTCCACTGGGTTTTAGTGTGTTAGGGCTCACCGGTGAGTCTCACTGTATCATCCGTAGCTCTCACTGTATCCACTGCCTGGCGTGTGGCTATCTCTATAAAACGTACCTACTATTGAATTTTTCAAGTTTCAACAGTATAGTTTCAAGTTTCAAGTTTCAACAGTATACTAACCTTCATTAGGGAATTTTGAAATATTTGAAAACTTAATCAGGAGGATACTTTAAGAAAACTCTGTAAAAGTAGTAAATATATAATTACTTGCGGTGATTTCAATGTTGATATATTAGTTTTTTTATATTTTATATCATATAGTTTAACATATATTTCTTGCGAACCGACTTGTATGGGTAACATCTTTTGTCACTGTGACGTTAAGGACAAACACATAATAAATAATTAAAGTCCTGATCATTTTAGACTAAAGTTTTCTGTGATTGACCATCAAGTCACTAATACGCGGAAACTTACATGTAAACCAGTCACTAGCTATTACGAAAAAATATTTAAAATATACACCAGCATTTCCTTTTCTCTCCATTTTCACGCTTTTTCATAGCATATCAGGGATAGATTTCAAGGATATTGCGTGCTGAGTGGTGGAACTCAACGCTTCGTATTAGGTACCAGAGCGCAGAAATAAAAATATTCTAAATATTATCATTCCCCGGAGTTGGAATCGAACCCACAACCAATCGGGTTTACAGTCAGTCGCTGTCCCACTACATGAATTAAATAAAATAACAAAATTTTATACTTGACGAACATATTTAATTTTATTTCTCCTGCTCAGCGCCAGACAAAACACGGCGTTGAGTTCCGCTTTACTCAACATACGAAAAAATTCAGCGGAAATCAGTGTCTTGGCACTAGGTTCTTTTCACGTAACAAAAAATATTTAGCGCGTCATATTACCTAAGTAATTATCAGGAAATAGTAAGCTTACGATAAATGGCAAACGGGGAAGAAGATTAGTAAAAGATAATTTTACAAAAAACCTAATAGGCATAACTGCGTGTTAAATCCCAATCAGTTCGATTAAAACTGACGCATTTTGATTGAAGGTAGATTGTGGGCGAGGGGAAGTCTCTTATCTTTATTAATTAATAATAAGAAATACATATATTGAAAAGCAGGCGTATTTGAACCCGCGCTGTTTGAACATGTTCATGGTAACAAAAAAGTTATGGCAACCATTTGGTAATTTTTCTGTAAGCGTGTTCTTAACACGTTATCTTTATGGGACACTTTACGCTGTGGCGTCACGCGTGTTGGGTAGCGGAACTCCACGCTGTGCTTTGTTTTAACAGAATATAGAATAGAAAATTATTTAAAGATAATCCCTTCGAGTGTATTGAACCCACAACCATCGCGTTTGCAGCTGGACACTGTTCCATTATGCCGTGTTGACTACTAAAAGTAATCCACATTAATATAAAAATACGCGTGTAGTTTTCTATGAGACAGTTAAGTTATTGACATCACATTCAATTTGGAGCTTCACGCTTTTTCCCGCTTAACAGGGAGAGCCTAGTGGCACGACTCCGTTCTTTATTTTAGCCCGAAATCGTACAATTGCGTGTTAAGTGACAAAGTTCAACGCCGCGCTTTTCTTGTTCACTAGAAAGGAGAAATCAAAAAAATTTAATCGAATCCACAACGAATCGTGATTGCAGTCAGACACTTTCCCACTGCGACACGATACCCTGAAATGTATATTTCTTCTCTATATTTTCAGTTTTAGAAAATAATATTTCGTATAAGTTTATTTTGTCAAAGTTATACATAAAATGATCAATTCAAAATAAACAATATTGACTTTACCTAATACTTTTCATAGAATTAATTATAATGTATTATAAAAATATATACTATTAGACTGCATCAATGGTAGCTTACTGAATTGATTTAGTTCTTTATTTAATCGACCACATCAAAAAGATAATATAATTCAAAGCATGATTCAGTAACACATTTGGTGTTGAAAAAGACATATTTAGAAAACGTATAAAATTTTTATGCAGCGGGATTTGAACCCGCGCCTCTTGAAAACCGTTCAATCGCTCTGACCGCTAAGCCATTTCCATTCATAAAAAATTTTTATGGTTCATGTCACTTACAGTACAAAATAAGCAACTCAGTTAATTCCCGCATAGCGGGGTACTCAGAGAGAACCTAGTGTCAAGACACTTCGCGCACCGTTCGAATTCTAGATATTGTGTGTTAAAGCGGAAATCAACGCCGAGACTTGTCTCATTCAACATAACGGAGAAACGTGAACAATATATTTGTTTATTTGCAAGGGAACATATTTTGTAACATATTATAGATACTACCCAGGTTCCTCTTTATTTAAACGTTTATAGTTTGGGTTACCTGTAAGAAATCACTATATTGATAAGGTCGCCTTAGCATACTACATATATATTAGTTATGTTTGTGGGATTTATGTGCAATAAATTTTTTTATCTATAGGTGATCCAAAAAATCAATGAAGTTTAAATAAATTTTATAAGCCCCGAGTGTGTATTGAACTAACAACCAATCGTGTTTTAAGTTAGATCCTCTACAAAACTTATATTTATATGCATTTTAAAAGTTATTTTGAAATATTTCTTCTAAAAAAACAAAACAGGACAATCTCTAAAGAAAAAAAAACGAAAAATAGAATAATTTATTTATCAACACTGTCGTAGATATTCCTAAAAATTTTCAACAATTCACTCAAATTTATCCCTGTCTTCGCTGAAATACCCAGAACTTCTACATCTCCTGCATCTGCCAACTCCTCCTTGACTTCCATCAGACTGTCTTGCGCTTCTTGCAAATCTACTTTATTAACTACAACACATCTTGGTTTTCTTGCTAAATTCTCGCTATATTTTAAAAGTTCGTAATTTAATATCTCATATTGGGACAAGGGACACTCTGTACCGTCTAATAAAAAAATTAACCCTCTGCATCTCTCCGCGTGTTGTAGGAATTGAATACCTAAAAATATAAAAAAACATATTATAGAAAAAGAAGAGTAATTGGGACTGTCGATAGAATTGAAAACTTATAACTTACATTTTTAGTTACATATGTTTAAATTAAAACTATCAACATATATATGTATTAATATTAAATGATATGCTACGGCGTAGGACTGCTGGCATAAAATTATATTCGACATTAGGCCTTCGGTGACGATGACGCAAATCCCATGATTTTTATTCACCCAAAAAGTGCTCAACAAGTTTTCACTTCAAAAAAACTTTATAAAATTTACTTTGAACATTTTTAAAGTGTTAGTGGTACACTTAGCAAATTAAAAATCATTTTTCAGGAAACTTATAAATATTTCAACGCTGCGGGTTTTGAACGCATGGCTTAGCGGTCAGAGCGCTTGGACAGTTTCCAAGAAGCGCGGGTTCGAATCCCACCCGTGTAAAAAATGTGATTCATTGACTTTATTTGGCGAGTAGTGACTGTTTTCCCCACAATTTACGTGAATATTTCTATTGGGGAGGAGAAATATGGATAAATCACTGTATTTCAAATATTTTTAATTTCTTCGCTTTTGAAAGATAAGACGCGGCGTTGAGTTATGCCACTCAACTCAAATTGAGGCGGAAAGTAGAAAACAAAGTGTCTTGTATTTATGATATTTTCAAAGTGGGTCACACACTTAGGATAAGAAGAACACGTATAACGTTTTTATCAAAACAAAAAAAAGGTTGTTACAACCGTATAAGAGTATTCATGAAGTTGGATATAACGTATGGCTCAGTGGTTAGACTAATCCCGTTACGGTCAAACTTTTATACGATTTCTATGTTTTTTTTTCTCCGTCATTATGTAGAGAGGTATTATAAGAAGTTATATTCATATTTTGCAAATACATAATCACGGTACAATTATAGTTGTATAATTGACCCCTATGTGACCAAAATTGAGAAGTGTCTCATTGACGCTGTGGCTGTGAGTTCAAAAGACGGTCGAAAGCATGATCATATAAACAAAAAAATATATAAACGAAAGGTACGTACGTATAAATACATGAAATTTGTCAGGGAGGTAGTATATAGATAGATATTCCCATTACTACCATTACTACTCGGACGAAGTCGCGGGCAACAGCTACACAGTTGTAGTAGTTGAACATTTTAAAAGAAACACGGGTTCGATTCAATGCGTTTTTTTAAAATATAAATGTTAAAACCACTAGTAGTATACATCTAAGTCTAATATATATGGTGCGGCGCTGCCTTCAATACGCAATGTCTCTTAAATTGGGTGGAAAGTGGGGAACAGGAAGTGTTCCCACAAGGTTCTCTATGATAGACTTAAATTGCAACAGAAACATTTAACTGCAAGCTTTGTCCTGTATATAATGGTAGACGGAAAAAACCTAGTGTGAACCCTTCTTTCTTCATTAGTTGACTTACATTACATATTTTATTAACATATTATATTGTAAAACTCACCGAGTCCATAGTTTTTGTGTGATCCGGGTATCAAACCTGGCAAATCCGCAATCGCCACTTGTTCATAGTCATCGTATGGAACCATTCCTTGAAGGAAATATTAAGAAATTAATTAGGTTTCTTTTTATTTTTGTTGTTTTGATTATTTTTTAGAAGTTAGGGAAGTGAAGCTAAGTTTTCAAATAAATAAATAAAAAAAAAAATCAAATATAATTTACTTATAAAAATATAAACTTATTGTAACAAATTTATTAATTAATATATAGCATAATGGCAGGTCTTTTTGTGTTTTTTCTTCAATATCCTTTATATTGTATAAATCGCATTAGCATATAAACCTTCTAAGTTACGATTTACGATAATAAAATTTCGACCCGCTCGCGGCTCGCGACTAAACTATTGTTTTTCCGCCCGCCCGCGTTCTTTCTTAAATCATAAACTTTGCTATAAATTATAATTTAAATGGTTGTAACATTTTATTTAAGAACCAATTGAAATGAATTAAACACTAAATGGTAAAGGAAGGTTACCAAAACACAATATCTCAACTGCATCTAAATCGGTCAAGACGTTTCTGAGAACGTGGACAAACGCACAGACAAACAGAAAAGAAAATAAAAAATCATTGGTTTGAGTTCTATATTATATTGGCATTAATCATAATGCCCCCAAAAATATTTTTTTTTATATGTATGTTCCATGTAGAGACAGCGAATATATTTATTATATGTATAACAAATTATTATTTACAATAAAAATCCTCTTGTCTTGAATTTCCCATTTCAAAATGTTTAGAATCATACCAATCCCTTTACTGCATGATAATATAATTAACCGAAATCCTTTGCTACTATAATCCCTTCTAACTGAATATGTTGGTATTAATAAAGATAAAGAAAAGTCTAAATATTGTATTCTTAATGACTTAACAATAATTGTTGAAGATAACAATTATTGTTTGCGTATTTTATATGATTGATGTATTGTGTATTTTATATGATAATTTAAATGAATATGATGTTGTTGACAATTCTATTTGTAAAACTGAAATTAGGTCTAAAGTTTTACACTTACTTCCTAGCATATGTAAAAGAAATATAATTTCAGAAAATTTACATTTTTGGTGAGCGTATCAGTATAATCCTACAAAATTACATTATGAAGTAAATTTGATTTAACCTTTCTTGGCACAGGAATTGTAACTGTATAACCAAAGTGTAATGCATATTGTAAAGATATCAACATAATTAGCTCAGTAACCCCTGCACTGAAATTAATTTGAATACATTTTGATTAAAATGTCATAAACGAAAATGCTGCAATTTCACTTGATTAAAAAAAATCATTAATTCTAATTTGTCTAAATTATTCAATCATAAAATAATTACAAATAATTTCATTAAATTAAACTCGGATGCAAATAATCTTCTAGGTCTTGTTGTTAATAACTTAAATCTAAATGATAGTACCGATTGTACCAAAGCAGCGTTTTGTAACAAATTAAAAATAAATACAAATCTTAATGTTGAAATTGAATTAGATAATACTTCAATTTCTTATCAAACTCGATTGAGGACTGCATACATTTTGTGATAAAATTACACCTTAACCGTACAAGTTTTTATTTAAAATGGGGGTTGTTATATACGGGATTTGCATCCATATTTGCTGAAACGAAATCTCTCTAATGCTATGCCATGATTTTAGCTATTTCACGCACTTTCATTCGTCGATCATTTAATACCATATCATGCACTTTGGCTACAATTTCTGTTATTGTTGCTGTTTTCGGACGTCCACTACGTAGTTCATCTTCAATGCTTGTACGACCACGTTTAAACTCAGCAACCCAATTTTTTACTGTTGCATATGAAGGAGCACTTTCACCTAACACATTCACCATATCATTATGAATTTCTTGTCCAGATAAACCTTTTTTATGTAAATATTTAATGACACCACGCATTTCTAATTTTTCCATTGTAAAAAAATCGCGGATGCGTCTTTTGTGAACACCTGTTTCTATATGAAGGAGTTGCCAGATCGAACAAAAGTTTAACATTCCTAGCAGAGATGGAAGTTTCCAAAACACTTAACTTTTTTCTGTTTATACCGCGCTTTTTGTGCTAGGCTAAGAAGTTTCCGAACCGCCCTCGTATTTCATTGAATATAAAAACAAGTGTTGAGACGGAGACTAGTACCCGTTCAATGACACTAGCCGAGGTCCTTGCCCCGCAGGGGGCGCCCTTGAGCCCACCCCACCACATGACATAGTATATTATCCAAACACTAAACTAACGAATAGTAATTATAACATGTTAAGTTGTATTGTAACCATAAGTTTACAGAGAACAGCCAAAAATATACATATGTAAAGAAAACGACGATATACAACAGACGGCCTTATCGCTATAATCGGCAATCGGTTAATGAAGTAAGTTATATAATAAAACTAAATAGCTGTATAGAAGCGTATATCTGTATCGTCTTGAAGTATTTTTTTTCATTTCCCAGATAAGAAGCGAGGGCTTCTTAGTTCAAGTTTTTAAATCTCAACCTTTCATTAGTGCCACGCTTGTTCCGGATACGTCAAAGTAAATAGGCACAGTACCGTAATTCCCAACATGTCGTAAAAAAAATACCAAAAAATGATAATCTTAATAAGAAAAAAGAGAAAAAAAAATCACTCACCGATATGCGGACGGAGTGTTGTGAACGGATAGGGTGCGACAGTGGGCCTCGCCCTGGTCACTGCCCTTAGAAGTGTACTCTTCCCAGCATTTGGAAGTCCTATGAGACCTAGATGGGCCATCGAACGTACTTCCAGCATATATTGATTAGTTTCACCTATTGCACCGTATTCAGCTATCATTGGCGCCTGAAAGAGAGTCAATGTCAAAGGTCTGTGGAGCACGGAGTCTTTCAACACTACGATGTCTGCCTACCTGTTCAGTTGACGTCAAAAAGAATCTGTTTCCGCGTCCTCCCGCGCCCCCCCTCGCGGCTACGAACATCGTACCCTCGTGCTGCAAGTCTCCAACCACTCGACCGGTGGCGTCTCTTAATATAGTACCTAAATATAAGAATTTGTGAACGAAATTCTCTATTAGAAACCCATAGTGGCTCAGTGGGAGAGCGTCAGTTTGTAAATGACGGGCCGAGAGCCGAGAAATGAAATATAATTCCTTTGAGTCAGAATCGAACTTACAACCAACCGTGTTTACAGCCAGAAGCTGTCACAGTGCGCCACGATGGCCTCTACGCTACTTCTTCGTGGGAAGTGGCGAATTGAGTTTCGAGAATCTAGTCTTAACACACTCCGTTCATTTGTCATTTTAAAGGGTAAGACGGTTTACAAATGTCACACTTCGACGAGGGTTTCGGTACGAGGAGCGCATGAGTGGTGAAAGAATGGTAACATATATGGAGCAAAGGTGAGAGGTAAGAGAGTCCTGAAGAGACCTTGGTTGACTTTTACGAACACAGTACCGTTGATACTGGAGCATGATCAGGTAAAGCATGAGGACCCCGCGGGGCGAGGAGGTCGTGTATGAATAGGTTGATGACTGTGGACGAGGTGAAAGAAGAATGCAGGGTCTGTATACTTTAGGCATTGTGTTGCAGTAGGACAGTATGTCATCGTATATACTGTAAACGCGACGGTTGTGGTTTCGATACACATTAGGAAAAATGATAATATTTAAATTATTTTCTACACTCTGGTTAAGCAAAGAGCCACATTAACTTCCACTACTAAACATGCAATTGCTTGAATTTGAGTAGAAAGTAGAGAATGGAGTGTCTTGACACTATGTTCTTTCTGACTACTCCAAATATATAAATAATACCTAAAGGAACTTCTATAATAGTGTGTTCTGCATTTTTGCCATTACAATCCTTATTGGCTCCCCTCTCCCCGTGCTTTGCTAGCATTACCGAGTGACAGTGGTTCAAGCTTTTCTTGGTATGAGATGCCTGTAATTAAAAACATATTTAGTTACTAGTTATTACGTAAATTGGGCAAAAGATATGATTATATGCAAATGATTCACACATTGCCTGCATGTCAAGGTCGGAACCCACAGTGAACCCACAGTGGGTTTGGTTTGAGGTGAACCTATAGAGAAGTAAATTAGGTCACTTCCAGTCTAAAAGTCAAATCAAAGTCAAATAATTTCATTGAAAATAATAATAATATAATAATTTTTTGAAAGTGAAATAATTTACCACAGGTTCACTAAAGTTAATAACTCAAACCTATTTATATATATATATATCTCTTTTAGTTACTAGCAGATTAGTTAAAGAACATGAAACAACAAATGTTAATGTCCCTACATACTTCCTGCCTCCTCCATAGTCATCAACCTCTTTATACATGCCAGAGCATGCCGCTCACCAGAGCAGAAACTCAGGTGTCAACAACAGGGGCCGTTAAACTGTGCCACAAAGCCTCTTGTTAATTTAAAATTAGAAGATCCATAAACAGTTTATTTTAAACTTAATCCATATATATCCCAAACAGCATAAGAGAATAAGTAAGCAGCTCTGTATATTAGAGGCACACTACACATATTTTTTTATGCACTGTAGGAATTTTATCAGAGTATAAATTTCAAGACTAGTTTTCATACAGAAGCTTGAATCTACTTCAACTTTCTAAGAATTAGATCTCAAATACTACAACAAAATCAGTCACTAAAGAATTTTAATATTTTTGATTTATTATATTTTTTATTTTTTATACCAACAGGTATACACTAAAAATATTTTTCTTGCCAAACAATTGTACATAGAAATAATCTTTGTGTAATAGAAATTTGTAAAAATCTCTCTACAGAGATGCTAAGAACAAAAATAAGTTGTAATAAGTGTAGAAGAATTTGAATGTAGCTAGATAGAATACATGAGTTAGTGATCAGAGGGCTTGTAGGGTGTCCAGGAAACGCGAGTTCGAGCCCCACGTCCAATGTTTTATACGTTTACTACAAATATATTTTTTACAACTAAAGCTTACTTGAAAAATTATATGACCACCATGTCCTCCATCTCCTCCATTGGGTCCAGCCTGATCCTTACACCATGCACTAAGAAAAGACACACAACCATCTCCCCCATTTCCCGCTACAGTCCTAACTCTACATGAATCGACATAAAACTGAACATTTTTACGTGTAGACTTAGCTTTTAAACTTCTCAAAGCTTTCGGAGTGAATTCATTGGAAAAATTACGTGTTATTTGTGAAAATATTATAGTTTTTGAGTTACGAAACAATATTGCGAGGTTCATGTTTGTTTTGGTTGCGTTATGAGGTTATTTTTTATTTAGTGACTGCTGTCAATGTCAATGGACTTTTGAAAGTTCGTTCGGTAATAAACTTAATTCTCATATAATTGGAATTACATTTAATTCTTAAAATAATATTTTATTACAATAGTTTGACAGATTACAGTGCGCTTGTCCTTACAAAATCAAGTTATTCATTAAAGAATAACTTGCGAGAAAATACCAGAGGAATTTTATAATACTTGTGTAATTGATTTAATATATTTGCTTATAATATGTAAACTTTTACATTTTACAGAAACATAATGAGCTAGCTAGCAGAACAATCCTCCAGACCCCCCGAGCTTCAGAAATTCATTTTTTGAAGATGCAAGTAGCAATGCAGTTGGGGAAAATGTGTGGTTGCCAAAAAGCGGGCTTCAAATGCTATGCAGTGGGCCTCAAATGTTGTGGTGAAAACTGCAGTTACATCATAAAAATATCGAAAAAAATCAAAGAAATATAATTAAATTAAATGATGAAATTTTGTTTAGAGATACTCAAGGGAATTGCGATTTTTTTTTTCTTTATGTATGATAGGCTTAAGTTTGACCACACCAAGCCTGATGTTAAGTGTTGATGTGGTCTACGATGATACACGTCAATTGATAAACTTATTAGTAACCTTAAATATAAAAGGTAATTATAACAAATTAATGATATATATTGAAGAGCTTCCAACATACTGCATAGAGAAATCACTGTGTACGCTGTACGCTGATTTGAAAAACATTTTAAATAAGGAAATTTAGCTCGGTTGTTTCTTTATTGATTTTGTGCTATTTTAACTTAATGTAAATTTAAACTTATTATTCCTAACGAAGATTTTGAAATTACCTTTAATGTTACTGTAAGTGAGGTATGTAACTAATAAGTGAGGTATATAACTAATACATATATGTACTTAGGATATTTTTAATACATATATGTACTTAGGACTTTTATTTTAGAATTCCACGCGGACAAAGTTGCGGACACAGCTAGTCGTTTAAAATATTCAAAAGAATACCTTTTTATAGCTATTTACATTATTTTATATATATCGGCACAACGCCGTCTATTAATTATATTACATTTATAATGTTATAATTATTTTAATTATAACTGACAATTTAAGCAGATGATGCGTTTTCAGTAAATATGCTGTAAATTAATTTCCGGTCTAATATTAATTTGCTTTAATTTAACATTTTCGAAATGTATTACACAATAATTCAATTTTATTTATAAGTATTTCTATTATAATACTGTAATAAGCCTCAACTACAATACATTGTAAAGTTGTTATATGGTCTTTCCGATGGCATGTGGCGCCAGGCGCTAAAACAAAAGGGAAAAAGATACAAGGTATCCAGGATCACTTTTGCTCCAGCACCTGGCGAGTGCGGACAAGTATTAGCCTTTAAAATTCTAAGTATAATTTGTGTAACATTAAAAAAATTGTCGTTAAATTAGTGCCATGCATGTTCTATTGTATCTTATAATTAAATAAAATTAAAAGCAACGTCAGCGATGCGTTTTTAAAAATCGTAATATGCGTCCTCCTATGACATATATATTATACAAATTATATTACTGATTATTAAATATAATATGTTCATTTGAAGTTTTCTAACTCATAAATTGCGTTGATTGTTTTGATCAAGGACTTACACTATAAAGTTTTGCCGTAATAAAAATTGATCTCAACAAAGTTTATATATCATAATAATTTTTTTTTTTTTTTTTACTTTTTAAATTGTTATTCCCACACTAAGGAAATTGAAAAAGACATATTTAGAAAACGCATAAAAAAATGAACGCAGCGGGACTTGAAACCGCGCCTCTTGAACGGTTTTCAAAAGGCGTGGGATCAAATCCCGTTGCGTTCAAATTTTTATACGTTTTTTAAATATAAAATTTTAAATTATTTGTTTAATTTCTTATTAAAATAGCAAAAGAAATGTGGATATTAAATACTTTATATGTACCTAAATACTACTGACATCTGACTTTCGTTATTAACGATAATTGCTCTAAACGTCGAGAGCACTAAGCTCGCACATTTGTATAGATTTCTGCATTAGTATAAGCATCGAATTGCAGTAGAACTGTGTTGCCATATTGTGTGCACAATTTTTTAAACGAGGATATTAGTAGATTGAGTCGTGGCAGTGTCCGACTGTAAACGCTATGGTTGTGGGTTCGATATATACTCGGGGGAATGATTATATTTAAAATATTTTCATTCCTTCGCTCTGGTACCTAAGACAAAGTGCGGGTATGAGTTTGTAGGAGTTTTGTAGGTTCTTCGTAAAACAAAATTAAATATATATATATATATATATATTGCATACTTTAAATGTCGCATCGCATATGTCCTAACAGAGCTGAGAAGTTAAAATAATTTGTGTGTGTTGAAAACCTACAACCACTGCGTATCCAGTGACTGTCCGGTAAGTAAGAGACTGTCCGCACTGACAGTCAGAGCTGAGCGGCGGAGACTTTATATATAAACAAGGCACTAATTTGCGGTATTTCTTTCTTTTTTTTGTTTTAAATATTTGAAGAATATTTTCTAAGCGTAGCAGGAATCGAACCGGAGAGAGTGTAGTGTTAAAACACTCCGTTCTCAATTTTCAGATAAATTTCGAGGAATTACGAATTGATGTGCATAACTTAGCGCCGCGTTTTGTCTTAGCTGAGCAAAGTAATGAAAATTCATAAGATTTTGTACTCCTGTTTACGAAAATTATGCGGATGGAAGAGTTTGTATGGAGAAGTGATGAAAGCCATAATTGGAGTGTCTGTTTGTAATAACTGTTTTTTTACTAAATGCAAATATATGACGTATAGATACACGGTACATATACTATAATAATATTTTTTACAATTTTTTATGGTCTGTCCAATTTCTGGAACGGCTAGACTGTTTTTGTAGTAGTAAGTTCTGCTACACCTTCACCGCTAGTTAGAAAATATTGAATTTATAAAATAAATATTACATACACACTAGCATGTGTTCATTGTACTCTTTTGTAAAGCGGGACATACACACTGCTAAGGTATTTCACGTGTTACTGGTTCTACTAGACTAAACAAGACTTAGGTTGCCATTCGAGAATACACGCTCTATCCGCCTACCCCGCAAGAAATAAAGCTTGATGCGAAAAAAAATTATCTACTTGTTAATTCAAGATTTAGTACTTTTCAATATTTAGATACCTTCCACTAGAATCCAACCTCCACCAATTGCTATGCAAAGTCAATGATTCCGTAAGGGATGAGAACAGTAAAAGAAAAGTATATGTTATTTTTACACAAATAAAATAGAATTTGCTATCTTGACTACAACAATCTAATACATCAGATTCACATTATTCCCGTTATCTTGATATCTTCCAATATAGCTGGTCTATTATGTAGACCCTACATCAGGTGACCCACGATTCAAAATCAGTTATAGCCAAAGTCTTGACGAAGCTTAAAAGGTATACAACAAAAAGAGTTACAAACAAAAATTAAAAAAAATCATAGATTCCTATCCCATTACATTTTTTACATCTAAATATTTTTTTTCTTCAATATATTTCATGTACAGACACAATTTTTTACTGTTTATTATAGTATATATACATATATATCTTTTATATTGTTACGTTTTTATTGTGACACTTTTTCTCTTTTCTCTCTTATTTTAACATAATTTAAAATATTTATATATTTATTTATTTATCTCAAAGTCTATAAATTTAAGAGAACAATAGACGTGCATTGTTATTACTACGGCAGTATGTTTACGGTCCTTGCGTGGAACGCTCGTGACGCGAGGTTGAGAAAACTAGTTGTTTTTTTTTTGTGGCAACACTAATACAGATTATATTGTATATTAATTGACGTATTTAGTTGTGAATGTTAGCGGTTTATTTTCTTTTTTTATATGTTTTAAAAGAAAGTAAAATTCAAAATGTCTTTAAGTATTGCAACTTTAATTTATACTAAAGTTGTTTATCATAGTTTTTCTAAAAATAATGTTTATTATAAATTTAAATTTAAAAACTAAAAGTATCGAAGTCAATCACGATGTCAGGGCTGGCCGCTACTTAGCGCCGAATTTATCTGACCACAGTGGAAAAAATAAAATATTTGAATACAATCATTCCTTTAAGTGTGTATCGAACCCACAACCATCGTTTACAGTTTTTCACTGAGCTATAAAAGAGTATACAATGTCATTAAATAGCGAAAGCCACAGCCTCGTACAGAATATGCCAAATAGCTTCCTAAACGTACTAACAAAGTTGGCAAGCCGCCAGATTTGAACCCGGGACATGCATATTTTAACGGAGATACCAAAAAGTTTTCTAAATAGAGATGGTTGTGGGTTAGATACACGTTTGGGGGAATGATTATAATTCAATTATTTTACACTTCCTCATTCTTCTTTGGTAGTGTATAGCACGGCGTTGAGTTCCGTTAGAGTGTCTATTTGAAATGAAATATGGAGAACGGTGTGTTTTAACATTACTAGTACTACTTCTCCATCTCTTATCACAGAAATTGCGTAAAGCTTAAAATATATTTATTATTTGTTTTATAATTTTAGTTTTACTAATTTACTTTTATTTTATCATTTTGAAAGTGTTATTTACACGAAAATTTAAAAACCTTTTTAGACAACGTATAAAAATTTGAAAGCAGCATGTGTTCGAACCCGCGCCTCTTCATGAACTCACCAAACTTCAACATAGCGAACAGAGCGCTTGGACTTTCTAAAAAATGTTAAAAATGTTTTTTTTTTTTAATTTACTTTTCTACTGTAGATATTTATTATTAAAATAAATAAATAAAACAAAATAATTTCAAAAAGTGTTTAAAGTAATGAACGGTGTGATGGCGGGCCACAAACAGTGCAAAAGTAAAACGGAGAAAAGAGAGCAGGTGAGAGGAGAATGTGTAAAGACAGAGAAGTTTTGTTTGGAATTATAAAAATAATATTATATATAAGAAAACAAATCTGACTGTACTCGCTATAGATTTTGGGCTCGTCTTCCATTCGAGGGAATTGCTATATTTGGAACATTTTTATTTCTTCGCTCTGGTACCTAACACCAAGCACGGCGTTGAGTGCAGAAATCAGCCCACACTGTCTTCATTTCGAGCAGTAACGGAGTGTCTTGACACCAGGTTGTATTTGACTACCAAAAAAATCAACATAAATAGTCTTATATAAGTAATAATTCGACCTAATTAAAAAGTCCCTAAATAAAAATATACAAAAAAAGTAATAATTCGACCTGAGTGATACTACACTCATTCCTTTGTACTCTAATCAAGGATATGCGTAAGAAAAAAAAAATACAGTTACAGTTTTCGTATAAAATGTAACACAGGCGGAGTTGTGAGAGCTCTCATAGGAACGATACTTAATTCGCTGCCACTTTACGACGGCCCCGAAAAGTTTTGACCAAAATTTTCTATAACAAAATTAAATTTTTCATCTTGAATATGTTACCTAATATAAAATACGTTTGACGCAATCGTGGTAAAGTCGAGAAGTCGATTTTGCGTGTTGAGTTTCGGAACTCGTCACGCTTTGCCTTGTTCAGCAGCGCGGAAAAATTAAAGATAGTTTAGTACAACATTTATTCAACATTTCGAGTGGAAATCGAACCCACAACTAATCGTTATTAATTTTTTTTGTTAACATTTTTTTAAAGTGTTATTCCCACACTAAGGAAATTGAAAAATACATATTTAGAAAACGTATAAAAATTTGAACGCAGCGGGAGCGGGAATTTTTTTTTATAGGTTTTCTAAATATATATTTTTCAATTTTGTTAGTGTGAGAATAACACTTTAAAAAAATGTTAACAAAATATATATTTAATAAATAGCATTCTCTCTTGCCAGACGATTGTTCGTAGAATAATCTTTGGGTAGCAGAAATTTGTAAAAATGTCTCTACAGAGATGCTAACAACAAATATAAGTTGTAATAAGCGTATAAGAATTTCTACGCAACTGGATGTAGCATGCATGGCCTAGCGGTCAGAGCGCTTGAACGGTTTTCAAGAGGCGCGGTTTCATATCCCGCTGCGTTCAAATTTTTATACGTTTTCTAAATATGTCTTAATCGTTATTAAATTCAGACGTTGTACCACTGCGCCACTGTGACTTCTATTTAACTTTTGTTTTAAAATGTTATTCGCTCAGGGTTCACAATAATTATTAAAAGTTATTTGTTTAAACAAACTTATATCCGCCATGTTGTGATGGCGGCCATTTTGTAGTTGTAAATGTTTTGACAGTATTCAAAAAGTCAAGCATTTTTTATTTGACATTTTTTATTTGACTAACATAGGAGAATTTGTACAAAAATATATATTTTATTGCAACCGCCATTTTGTTACAACGGCCGTATACGTTTTACAACAACACTGACTATAATTGCACCGTCACCGAAATTATTATGAACTAGCCGTGACTTCGTTCCTCGTGGAATTCTAAAATAAGTAAATCGCGTCACATCGAAATTCTTAGACAATTTTAGTTTTTTTTATTGCGTTTTTCGATTGGGTGGATATGTACGTGCTGATGTAATAAGAAATAACTTAGACTACTTTTATTTTGGAATACTATGCGGACCACGTCACGGCACAACTATTAAATATGTAATATTGAACTATTGAAATGAAAGAAAAAGAGAGAATGAATTCACTCAAGATTTCTCTAACTTATGCTACTGGCTTTTTTATACTGTGGGGGATTCAAAGTAAATTAAAAACTCGAGCCCGCGCTTCTTGGAGATCGTCCTAGTCGACGTCCGAACAAGTAGACTTTTAAAAATATTGATTAATATAAATATGTAAGTCAACAAAATTAATTTAAAGTAAAAAACAGCGAGTATTGAAACTAAAATTAGATGACGTATTTTATGGGGAAAGAGCTGAATTTTAAATTTATTTATATGAAATTGATGCGTAAAAAACTTGAAATTAAAGTTCATAACCTACATTCACATATATCCCAACTAACTACAAAACTTTTCAGCAGTAAAGAAGATTCCTATAGTAACTAGCCAGTAGGTCATTTCCGATTCACGCTTCGAATCATTCGCAAAGCTACTTGAAGAGTTTATATTTATTTTCTAAGCTAATTTAAACTTAAGACCATTTTTCTTCCTACAACTATTCTATATTCTATAAAAATGTATTTTAATTAATGTCAACTAGATAATTTATACGTAGCCCCGTTAAAGCGTAAAATAAACGTTGCCATAGCAATACTAAAGTGTATGTCAAATACATGGTAGTGTGTAACAGTGACGAAGTGTTCATATAACTCTCACCGGCGCATCTATTGTAAATTATAGTAAATAAATTATATATAACTCTCTCTCTTAGCCTATCGACGCCCACTGCTGGACATAGGCCTCCCTCAACTTCCGTTCTATATTTTCGTCCAATCAGCACTATACCGGAAGTCACGTATGGTCCCAAGTGGTCTATTATAAAAGGCGCTATTACGTTTCTTACCTCATAGAAGTCTCTCAGAAGGAGAACTTAAAATGATGCAGTGCCTCGTCTTTCCAATACAAGTTTTGTTGTTATCTAAAACGGTTTATGGTACAAGATAAATTTGGGTAGGTTGATCGTAGTAAGAAAATACACACATAGTAAGATTAACTTTAAAAAACATTTTTAGAAAACGTACAAAAATTTTAAACGAGCCCGGATTCAAACCCGCGCCTCTTGGAAATCGTTGAAGCGCTCTGACCACTAAGCCATGCGTTCTACATCCAGCTGCGTTGAAATTCTTATGCGCTTATTACAACTTATTTTTGTTGTTAGCATCTCTGTAGAGAGATTTTTCAATTTTCTGCTACCCAAAGATTATTCAACGAACAATTGTTTGGCCAGAAAGAATGCTATTTATTAAATATTATTTTATATTTTTAAAGTGTTTATCACACACTCAGGAAATTGATCAATATATTTAGAAACTGTATTATTTCTATATTTAATTTCACCATAATCGGTTCGGCGGTTTGGCCGTGATGACGTCACACAGACGAGCAGACATTTACTTTCGCATTTGATAATATTAGCATGTATAAGTCAGGATTTCTTAACATAATATGATATATAAAAGACAAAAGTTTCGACCTATAATTAGTAATCTTTCTATATTTCAGTTAAAAATATAAGAGCAAAGTCGTTTCATATAATTTATTACTTGCGGTCAAAAGACAGACCATTAAACGCAGGTTTCGATAAATCGAGCGAAGAGTTTTTCTTTGTGGCCATCGTGTCGCAGTGGAACAGTACCTGACTCTACGCGATGGTTGTGGGGTTCGATGCGCGCACTTGAGGCATTGATTATATATAACCGTAATTTTCTGGAGGAGGACATTAATTTCTGTAAAAGTAAGAAGTTTTTTAAGCTATAGTAGCCATTATCGAACTAAGCTATTTAATTTTCCTACGTGCGGCGTTGAGTTCCGCCATTTAACACGTAACTCGACTTTGGGCGGAAAGTGGAGAACGGAGCGGTACTGGCTATCCTGATATGCGTATGTGAAGCGTCGAGCTGCATTTCTATAACAACGTATGCATCATATTAAATGCTATGAAATTTATTGAAAATAACTTAAATGATTGAACCTGTAACCGTCGACAGACAAACACCGTCCTCCATTCAGTTTTTTTTTTTCCGTGTTACACTTTTTCTCGTCAAACTCCTAGCTACTTTAGCGTATAATAATAGAGGTTGTATTTAAATAATAAAGCTGGTCATATGCTGTCGTAAGAGTGATTGCACACTCTGTACATTAGGCCAATATGTATATATTACATTAAAAAAATGTGCCTGTATTGAATATATTCCGAAAAAATAAGTTGATAAGAAAAGTAATAGATAAGAACCTCAGATTTTTAAAAACAAAATATCATTCTCTTTTCATTCTTGTCTGTTGTGTGTTAATTTTTGTTTTACACATAAAAACAAAAACAGCGCACCTTTATGAGTGTGTACACGCTCAAATGATAATTAGTTTAGAAGTTCATACAATTATTATTAAGCTTATAACGAGAAGTTACTCGCATCTGAATTTAACAAGCTCAAATGTTGGCAATAACGATTTTATATGTTAGTATAGAGTGGTAGCCGGTTTGTATCGGGTTTTGATTATTTATTTCCTATTGTAAGAATATAAAGCAATATGTCTGAGTTTAAACGCGATCGTTGATGGTACGATACGCAATATTTGAATTATTTTTGTTTCTATGCCTTGCTAAAATAAAAAAATGCGGCATTGAGTTACGCCATTCAATTAAAAAAAATCCGATACGGAGTTTCTTAATACTGTTCCCTTTGATAACCCCCTGATAAGCGGGAAAAAGCACCAATCTGAAGAATAAAACATTTCACTGCTTTAGCCGGAAAAAATACGGCGGTAGGTACCGCTGTGCAACACGCATTGTCGTTTAAATGAATGGAAAGTGGAGAGCGGAGTGTCTCGAGACTAAGTTCTTTCTTCCTTAAACTACATTAAGATTGTATTACTCGTACAAAGCAAAGACAACTAATTAAAATATATTTTAAATAGACTAGAACTTTGACATCTATGTTATGTTAAATATGGATTTCCTCAAAATGTTATTTGAACCCACAACCATCGTGATCAAACAAAATCCTGTCATCTATGACTCATCTGCACGCTTTTCCTCCGCGCATATCCAGGTAGGCAGAGAGAACTCCTTGGTGTCAATACACTCCGTTCACCACATTCCGTCCATTTTCAACATCAGTAGTTGTATGGCGCAACTTAACGCCGTCCATGGTCTTCCCCCAGAGGCAGGAAATAAGAATAAAATATAATCATTCCTCCGAGTGTTTATCGAATTTCTGTATGTCATATTGAAAATAATGAGGAAATTTCTCAGAATGTTTATGCAATTTTTTAATTATTTTAATAATAACAGCTCTTATGTCGACAACTCTCACAGAATTGTTGACTACAAGACAATACAAACAGTAAGCTATTTTTATCTCTTGTTGAATAATGAATTACTTCCCATATATAAGGCAGTGGGACTGTGTCCGTCTGTATACCGTTGATGTGGGTTCGATACATGGATTAAGGGGAAAACATATTTCTTGCAACTAGTTTCTTTCAACCATAATTGTGTTCATGGACTTTAGTAGCTCTTTTTTTTAGTTATAAAACATGAAATTTAAAACCGGGAATTGAACCCAGTATCCTTGCTTATACACTTGATTGTAAATAAGCACAATCAACACTATTGTATTTTAAATTTTAAACTACAAGGGAAAAAGGAAAACAATATTTTTGTATTTCTTTAATATATATATATATAGGGTAATAAGGGATAGGAACCTTACTTACAAGACACACACTCCGTTCTCCGCGCACCGTCCGAATACGATTGCGATGATCGACATGATGGCCTCTGAAACGTTAGAAGTGTATATGCGTTTCTAATGTTTAAAAATTTGATACTTTCATAATCTCCTCAATTGCCCAATTGCTTGGAAAATTTCTATAACAAAGTATAAAAAAGTTAAAAAAAAAATGTACAAATACTTGTTTCAGAACGAAGAAAAAGAAAAAGAGAAGATGGAAGTCAAGAGCAGTATACGTGAGAAGTTCATGCAGTACTTTAAGAGTAATTTCAACAAACCATCAGGTTAGGTAGGATAAAGTAAGAAAAAAATACAGTTCGATAAAAAATATACTCAAGTTTAAAACTGCGTTGTAGTCATTAACGCCTTCCTCCAGAAATGATTGATCAAATTCCAAAATATATATATATACTAAATTGATATTTAGTATTTTACTTAGAAAAAAAATTACTATTACAATTTACAACCATTACCAAACTGTCACTTAACATAAACATGTCAGTAGTGTCAGTCCTACTACAAGTCACCACCAATAAGGTAGGGAGTTCTGCTGAAGACCACAGATAATCCTTAAAACAGTTCCAGAGTGTGTTGAGAAACTAGTGTCTCAAGGCACTTCGTTATTAGTTTCCTTTCCAGTGGCGTGTATACGACGCATTTACTGGCAGGCACTGTCTGCCTTTAAATTAGCTTCACCTGTATGTCCGGAACTTATAATACAATACTTATATAGTTATAGCATGAACCTGATGTCGTTGTCAGGCTGACCATGTGCACGAGGGAATCAATATAAGTGTATTCCTTTAAGTTTGTTTTGCTTTAAGGTTCTACGCGCGTTGAGTGTTGGGACTCTACGGCGAGCTTTGTTTTAAGTATCAGAGATTTTTTTTTAAAATACAATCATTGCGTTAGTGCGAATCGAACCCACAACCCATCTCGTGTACTGTTAGATACTATGCACGATAACTTCACCATTAAGTTTCTTTTTAAAATTAACCAGTTATTATTATTCATATTTGTCTAATATCAAGTAGGGATGTTACGGAGCCCGTAACCGTTACTGAAACTATCGGATATCCGAAATGTAAAGCTATCCATAACTAAATCCAAAAGTTCCGGACAATTATAGATATGGATTCCTATCCATAAATGCAAGCTGCCAATAAAATAGATCCTTAAAAAAACAAAGGCTACTGTGATGACATCTATTATCAAACAGAATAATTGGAAATTATCCGAAACTAACGGATAATCCGTTACCAAAACCGGTGAAGTATTCATCTATAACATTCCTTTTACAAAGTGCAGTGTTTAATGTATTCCGCCACTGAACACGCAATGTCTCGAATTCGGGCGTGACTGGGAGTGAAACTGTAAAATAAATATTTCTAAAGCGCCATCTCTTGTGAATAGCTGTAACTACAATGAAATTTAGTCTTAATATAGTTATAACGTCAAATCTAGTGTAACATCCACAAGATGGCGCGCTGTTTTAATAAATTACCTCTAACATTGAGAGGCCGTTGTGGTACAGTGGCACAGTGTTCGACTGTAATCGAAATTGGTTCGATTCCCACTCGGAAGAATGATCATAGTTTAATTATTTTAATTTTTCCGCTGTGGTTAACAAGATAAAGCACGGCGTTAGGTCGGCCACCTTAAATTCGAGAGATATCTGACAAAAGGGTCTCCCCGACTAGCCTGCTATGCGGGTTTAAGCGTGAATTATTGTCTTCTTCATGCTTTATAACAAAGTAAACCAAGAGAACTTACATTACATTGTGTGTTGAGTGGCGGAACTAAACGCTGCGTTTTATAATATCAAAGCCGAGTATCAAAATAATGTAAATATAATATTACCTCAAGTGGATATCGAACAGATACTATCCCACTTGATTTTGTATCATGATGGCAACAAAATACAAAATCATCAGTCATGTAAATATATAAATAAAAATGAAAGTAAAGCGTCATAAATGCTTGTAAAATGTTCTTCATAAACCAATTTAAATAAATAAACATAAGAACACCTTCGGGAAATAATATAAGGAAGATTTCTTTCTTCGACCGTGACATTAGTTCAAAATAATATTATTATACCTATATTTATTTGCGGTTGAATGTGGTTTATTTTGAATCTTTATTTTTTTGACGTCGAGTCGTTGCGTGTTGAATGGTGCAACTCAACGCTGTGATTGTTTTAAGAGAGTGGAGTAATTAAAATGATTTAAATATGAATATTATATATTATTAATATTCCTCTGAACGGGTAACGAACTCACAATCATCGTTTTTACAGTAGTACGCTGCCACTGCGACATAATGGTATATTAGTAATACATATATCATTATCAGTAATAAATAAATCTGTAATTTATTGATTAGATATTATTAATTAGAAATATTAAAAAGACGTACATAGAAGTCCTGCTGAGTTTCTTGCGCCGGTTCTTCTCAGGTCTGAGGCATTAACTTAAGTGAATCTGTGTCCGGTGGTAAATTATTTGACGTTAAAAAAATTAAGCATGTAATTTCTTATTTTGAATTAAAATATTTGACTTTGAATATAACAATAATGGTATAATTGAAAAACAATTAAATATATGTATATAAAGTTTTAGCTGAAAATTGCTACTTTATTACCCTCGACTGTACGTGACCCCACTAATACACTAAGGCGGTGTTTTGATCCATTTTGTTTTGAATTTTTGTTTTATTCTTGTATTTTGTAGTTAACATCTCTGTAGGGAGATTGTCACAAATGTCTGCTACCCAAAGATTATTTCTAAAAATAATCGTTTGGTAAAAGAAAATGCTGTTTATTAATAACAATATATTTAAATATTTTCACAGACACTCCGTTCTCCACTTATTACCCGGAAACGAAATATTGAGTGTGGAGTGGCAGTACTTAACGCCGCATTTTTCTTACCAGACTGGGGAAATTAAAACACTTTGAATATAATCATTCTGCCGAGTGTGTGTGGATACAACACAACTACAGTACCATTATTTTAAAGGTGTAAAGTGTAACTTCGTTTGCGTTACCTAATTAATGATATCATAAATCATAGCACGCATTGGTAATGAAGTGCTTGCTCCAGTCTATTTCAAAGGTATCACTGTAGTGACAGTATGTTAGTTATTGGGTGAAAAAACAAAAAAAGTCCCACTGAATGTCTTGCGCCAGTTCTGCTCAGATCTGAGGTTAAGTGAACCTGTGTCCGGTGGTAAATTATTTGACTTTCAACAAAGAACGCACTAAATTCCTAATTTACATTTGACTTTCGACTTTGTTAGCTATAATACGTAAAACGTGGAGTATCATGACACTAGGTTCTTTTCGTCTGCTACTCGAGTAAAAAGAGTTAAAAAAAGCCAATAAAATGAACTCTGGTATGTACCAGCCTTTAACAACACATTAGCAAGAGGTCTGCCAACTTCGTAACTAATTGCCTTCCGTCCTTTCCACCCCAAACCTTTGTTTTCCTTCAGACATACGTCTGCTGGAGAAAAATACAGCCTTTAACTAACTTATATATGATGATATACAAAATAATGACCATTGAGTGTAAATACGGTGATTGTGGATTCGATTTCCACTCAAAGAATATTTGAATTCATTTCATTTCTCCACGGTTTGTCAGTGACAAGACAAAGTGTGACGTAGGTTCCGCCACTCAACACGCCATGTCTTGAATTCGGGTAGAAATTGGAGAACGGAGTGTCTTGACACTAGGTTCTCTGCCTTCTGTTATATGTTGGATAAGTCGTGAATATTATTGAT
Source organism: Podotricha telesiphe (assembly GCA_038994665.1). Classification (NCBI taxonomy): domain Eukaryota; kingdom Metazoa; phylum Arthropoda; class Insecta; order Lepidoptera; family Nymphalidae; genus Podotricha; species Podotricha telesiphe. The sequence goes on from JAOYRR010000266.1 coordinate 275,464, forward strand.
AATATTCAATTTTATCATCGGATCCGGACACAAGCATTCTCAAGCAAACTGGATTGAAATTGCTTTGCAAGATTTTCGTAGATTGACAGATATAAAAAAGACAAGTTTTGGACCACTGTCTTCGTAGAACATTAAAATATTTGTGTTACAATCAAAATAATTAATATATTTTTTCAATACATTTAAAATATTATTATATTAGCTTCACGCTATTTAACGCAAGATAACCTTTTATCTAGACACTCCATTATATTTTCTGCCAGTAGGCCAGATATTGCGTAATGAGCGGCGGTAATAAACGCCGCACTTTGTTACTAGAGCGGAGAAATGAAAAAAAAATTAAATATAACATTTTTAACATTGTAAAGTGGTATTCACACACTTAGGACATTACGTTTTCTAAAAAGGATATTTTTAAATTTAACTATTCCGTTGAGTGTATATCAAACCCACAGCATTGTATACAGTTATGCGCTGTCCCACTGATCCACAACGGTCGCTAACATATATTATTTCAATATAAAAATTAAATCCCCACCAGGAACAGATAACGTAATATATTGCTCACATTTCGCGGACGAATGAATCAAGTGCGATACTGATTTACTGCTGTGTAAATGGGCAACCACTTTATTATGGATTTTATTCTTCATACTTTGTTTTTTTCACTAGCATCTATTTATATGGGGCGGTGTTATACTCCGCTACTCAACACGTAACGTCTGGATTTCGAGTGGTGGATTCCTATTGGCATCACAACTTTTAAATTTTTATACATTTTCTAAATATATTTTTCATATCCTAAGTGCGGAACTCAACGCCGCGCTCTTGATTAAAGTTAGGACAATATTACTTATATTTTTAGACAATGTGACTTAGCACATTTCCCGTATAGCAGGCTAATCAGAAAGAACAATTATCAAGACACTCGTCCTCTACTTTTAGTTCGTAAATCGATATATATAATGCGTTTTATATTAGGTAACAGAGCGGAGAAATGAAAATAATTGAAATACAATCATTCCTCCAAGTGGGAATCGAACTCACACCCAATCTCGTTTACACTCAGACGCTGTGCCACTGCGCCCCGGTGGCCTCAAACATCTTATTTAAGCCAAGTGTAAATTGTTTCACTCTGAAGCAGATCCTCCACTCCTAACAATTTGTCTGTAAATTATTATTACGTTCTCCTTGAACGTTGCTGTTTATTTGGGAGCGCTTATTTCTTAATTAAAAGTACAGCTCTTGTATTTAAATATTTGTTCTTTATTTAAGTTAGTGAGTAATTTGTAAATTTTTTGCACCTTCGCGTTCCTTCCTGTTGCAGGGGAGATAAAGAGAACCTAGTTTCACAACACTCCGTTCTCCATTCCTATCCCGAAGTTGAGACATTGCATTCTGTGTGGCATTACTAGCCACCGCGCTTTGTCTTGATATATCGAACCCACAATCATCGCGTTTACAGTCAGACGCTGTATCACTGCGACACGACGGTTCTGGCATATATCTTGTATGTAATTTCAGTGTCACGCTTTTTCTTACATGGCAGGGGTCGTTCTTTCAACCGTTCGATGCCCACTGTTGAAATAAGCCTCTCCCAAAGATCTCCATGAGATCTCCATCAGTCCTACGCTTTCAACAAGCGGAAAGGTATGGCAGGGTAGACCGAGAGAGCCTAGTGTCAAGACACTCAGTTTTACACTTTTTGTTTGTCTACCAGGGCAGAGAAATTAAAATAATTTAAATATCAAAATTGTGTCGTATTGACTCATGACTCAATTATGATATTAGAATTGATGGTTGTGGGCTCATTACACCGTCAAAGAAATCTCTCTGTCTGATTACCCTGCTATATGGCAGATGTGAGAAGTCAATAAAAATATAAGTAAAATTGTCCTAATTGTAATCTACGGCGCGGCGTTGAGCCTCAAAGTGCAGCAGGGAGTGTTTTGACTCTAGGTTCTCACTGACTACCCTGCAATGCGGGTGAAAGCGTGATGCTGCTTTAAATGGTCCAAGACGTTTTCCAAGTGCGGGTTCGTTCATATTTTTATACATTTTCTAAAAACTTCTTTCATATTGTTATTTTTGTATTTGTTTGTGAAAACTTAATTGGTTTTTGTATTACGTAATTTGTAACACAATTTAATCCATACTTATTATAAAATTAACTCTGTCTGTCTGTCTGTGACGTCACCACGGCCAGTCCGCTGAACCGATTGAGATGACAATTTATATAGATATACTTGACGGTCTTGGGATGAACGTAGGGTTAATTTTGTCTCCCATTTTTGTACATTTTCAAGGAAATTAATTGGTTTACAAAAAGCCCGCCGTCGCATTTTCGGCGGCTGCTATAGTTCATGTGGGCGTAACCGCGAGCGGGTCGCTAGTATGTTATAAAACTGGCAGATTCCCTTAAAAAAATATCCTTAGAGTGTGACACTTAAAAAATATTATAAAAAAATATTTTTTTGTATTCACTCGCAAGAGTGGTTATCAACTGCACGCGACAGTAACGAGATGTCCTCTTAACGAAGCTCGTCTCGGATTTGTTAATAATTTTTCATACTGAATACTGTATTTGGGAGCGAATGCTAAGTAGATATTCTTATTGGCAAAATATCAGTTCGAATTCTGTGTAAAAAGACTGACTCTCAATGTATATTTCGTGTATGTATATTAATGTATGTATGTAGACATATGTGTATGTATGTATGTGAATATTTATGATTTTATGTAAGTTTATTTCTTCTGTATGTCTGCTAATGTAATTTATTTTTTATAGTTACCTACTTAAATGTAATTTATTATATTTAAGTAAGTATAATACTTTATGCACCTCTCTGCATTCTCTTGTGGTTAATCCTTTAGTTATTGTTTGCCAGGAAGATATTGCTTCTAGCAATAAGGCCGCCATTGCACATATAATTTAAGTTTAACTATGTTATTAAGTCTAAATTGTAATTTGTTGTGCAATATTTTTTCACTATACAATAATAATAATAAGTCAACGTTGCGTAGTGACAGCATCAGATTGTAAACGCAATAGCTGTGGGTTCGATACACACTTGAATTACAATAATTTATATGAAACTTATATTCACTATCACATGTATAGTCATAGAGAACTGAGCGACATGACCAAGTCAATATCTACTTTCGGCCTTAAATTGAGACATTGAGTGCGTGTGGAGTGGCGGAACGCAACGCCGTTTTTTGTCTCAGGCACCAGAGAAGAGTAATGAAAATAATTATTTATTTTATTTTTGGACGGTTTTCAAGAGGCGTAGGTTCAAATCCTGCTGCCCTTATACGTTTAATAAACATATATTTTTTAATTTCCCAAGTGTGTGAATATCACAACAAATTGATAAAAAAAAAAAAAAATTAAATATAAATTATTGGTCAGAGTGGGAATCGAACAGACAACAAGTTACTTTTACAAACAGACGCAGATGGACTAAAGCGTTTGAAATAAATTTGTAAATAAAACCTTAATTTAACAAGCAAACCCTCAGCACAATGTAAGTGAGTTTACGTCAGAAGCGGATTTAAGTGGCGTTAAATTTTAATTTCTTGAAGAAAACTCGTCGCCTCGTTATGAGTAGTTCGCGTAATGACTGCGTTCACTCAACAGTCCACAGCCACCGTTGAGGTGAAGCAAAGAAATGTCGTGAATTAAATATTTGTATAGCAACTGACTATTTTTAGTTGAGTATTTTTCTGTTAATTTTCCCTTTTAGAGAAAACTTGGTGTCAATACCTTCCGTTCTCCAATATTCGCTAGAATTCCAGACATTGTATGTTGACTCCGCGTATCTCAACTCCGCGCTTAGACTTGTTCACTAGAGTGGTTGTTAAATTTATGGCAATTCTTTAAGGCAATCGTGTCTCAGCGGATCGTCCGATTTTCATCGCGATTGATTACGGGTTCGATACATGTTCGGGGGAATGATTGTATTTAAATTATAATTAAAAGTAGATATATAAAAAAGTGGGAATAAAATAATTATAAAAATCTGGGTCTTTGTTTAATTTGTTAGTCGCTGTAACACTTGTATACACACACATTACCACTTAGCTTTAAGCTACCCGCTCGCAGCTTCGCCTGCGTGAGCTATAGCTGTTTCATATTTTCAGCCTGTTCGTAAAACAATGAAATTCCTGGAAAAACTAAAAAAATGAGAGAAAAATATAAGCTATATATTCATAACAATATCGTTTATTCGATTTCGCCGTGATGACGTCACAGACAGATATACAGGGTTACTTTCACATTTATAATATTAGTATGAATTGTTAATCCATTCTCAAACACACCGCATTTCGGCTTAAATAGAAATATCTATCTCACAATCTCAACTTTGATCTAAGTCCAAAGCAAGCAAGTTCTCCAAAAGTTATTCATAAGATTTTAGAACTCCTGTAGTTTGATTTTTAGTTTATTGGTTTAGGGAGCTGGTTATGGGTTCATTACGCAGCAAAGAATGTTTTTACATGTTACAAATTGTGTCACATTTAAGAGTGTAGGTAAAGTATGAACACCTGAGTGTAGGTAGTAGGAGTGGGGTTTTATGGAGCTGCGTAACTGTATCCGAAATTATTGGATATTCGAAATAAAAAATTATCGGTAACCGTAATCGAATCCATATATAAAATGTAAGATTGGAGTCTAAATGAAAGCTGTCAATAAAAAATTCTTCAAAATATGTACCTAACATGAAACATAAATAAATTATTAAATTGAAAAACATATATTTAAAAAACGTATAAAAATTCGACAAACGTATAAAACTTGGTTCCAAACGTATGATCGGTATGTTACATTACCACATATGTAGCCTTTCAATTTCCGAAGTGTGTGAATAACACTTTAAAAAAATGACTAAATTATTAGCTTAGCCGAAATGAACTTACACTCCTTAAGAAATGTAATACCTGCAACGGAAATTACTCAAAACGATAGTGTCGGTATAAAAAAATTATATCCTTATCCGTATCTAGATTTTAAATATTACATCCGTAACATCTCTAGTTTAGGAGATGTTAATAACAAAAGTTAAGACAATATATATATATATATATATATATATCTCTGGTGACAAGGCAAAGCGCGGTGTTGAGTTCCGAATGCTGCTATGCCGAAAATGCGTGAATTTGAAATATTGTTAAAATATTTTTATTTTCTTTTGAAAAAATTGATAAATATATAAAATTATTAAAAAAAACATTACACACACTTAACACTACCATATTGCGTTTCAAATGCAACGCGTAGTTACGCGTCAAGATTTCTGTTTTATCTTAATTTCCATAACAACAAGAAGGACTGCATATATTTTTTAAATATTTCTTTTAAGTGTTATTCACACACTAAGGAAATTGAAAAATATTTTTAGAAAACGTATAAAATTTTTAACGCTGCGGGATTTGAACCCGCGCCTCTTGATAACAACAAATATAAGTTGTAATAAGCGTATAAGAATTTCAACGTAGCTGGATGCAGAACGCATGGCTTAGCGGTCAGAGCGCTTGAACGGTTTTCGGTTATATACTTTCATATAACTACTACTGTTTATATAACTTCACAAAAAAATCGAACCAACCACCGTTTTTAGATAAACGTACACAACCACTGAACCAATAATACAGTATTTACTATTTACCCTTGGCTAGTCAGAGAGAATCTAATGTCAAAACACTCTCCACATTCCACCCGAAGTCAAGACATTGTGTGTTAAGTAGCGGAACTTAACGCCACGCTTTTTTTACGTACCACATCGTGGATATAAAAATGATTAAAATACATTCCTCCAAGCGGGAGTCGAATCCACAATCCCGTTTTGCCGCCGTCCCACTGCGCCACGTTGGTCTTAAATCGAGTAAAATTGTAAATATTTTTCAATGCAAAGTTTCATTTAAAAGCTGTTAGTTGAACGCAATGCAGAGTTTTAATAAAATGATTGCGGTATTGAAGTGGTTTTCTTTACGCATTCACTGCATTGCGTACAAATAGAAGGCGGAGAAATGTGTCAATAGAGAGTAATAAAATATAAAAATTTAAACTGTTATTTACATACTTAGGATATTGGAACACTTGAAAACGGTCTAAGCGCTCTGACTGCTAAGCGTTGAACACATGGCCAAGATGCGCCGGTTTGAACCCCATAGCGTTTAAATTTTTATACGTTTTCTAAAAATATTTTTCAATACAGACTGGCTGATTTTAGTAACCAGATTAATTATTTTTATTTCATAGCAGGGTTACTACAATTTAGTGTCAAGAAGAATTGTAGATACTTCGTGTTGAGTGGCGGAGTGGAGGAGCTTAACGGCGTGCTTTGTTTTGCCAGAGCGTGGAAATAAAAATTATTAAAGTATAATAATTTCCTCGTGTGTGAGTATCGAACCCAAAACCGTCGTGTTTACAATCAGACGCTGTCCCACTGCGACACGAGGGTCTTTATTTACTTATTAATTTATTTATACAATTAAGATGTCTGTTTGAAATATTATAATAACCGCTTTTTACTAAATGCATATGTATATAACAATTTTTACAATTTTGGTCTGTTTGTTTGTTTCACGGCTCTGGAACGGCTGGATCTATTTTAACACTACTTTCACTGGTTGATAGCTCATGTAATAAGGAGTAATTTAGGCTACTTTATTTTTTCCAAGCGGCCGAAGTCATAGGCACAACTAGTTAGTTTATATAATATACGAGTATATTTATAATTTAATTATAAATTTACATAGAAGTGGCATTTCAAAGCGCGTATTTTCATGAATACGTTCGAGTATGAAAAGTCTTAAAAAGGCGCGGCTTTCAATAGCTCGGTAAATAACTGTATTAAAACACCAGATATGCTTTTTTTAATATTAGGACCTTTTTTAATAATTGATTTTGTGTCTAATCTTTCCGTGTTTGTATTTTCGACATCAATTCTCATTATCAATATATAACGTAGAAAGTAACGAAGTGGGATTTGAACCTAAGACCGACTAAAAATTATATGGATGGAGATAAATAAGCCCTGAAAAGTCTAGGTGGAGAATTTTGAAAATAAAAAACAGGAGCGGCTAACACAATAAATAAGAAAGCAATTTTTTTTTATTTTCCTTAATGGGGATAGAATCCATATCCACCCATCGTCGACCTAGTCAGATCCCACTATGCCACGAAGCATCTTTATACTCATTAATTAAATAAACAAACATACAATTTGTTTTATATTTATTAACACCATGTATAAAAAATATATCTCAATAATTAAAACCCGCTCATTACGTATAGTGTTTTGAATATACTCTTTAGAAATTTTGAAATTATAATAAAATATATTTTATTTTCACATGAAGATGTTATTTAAATATAATTAATACTGTGGTTCAATCAAAAAGCGGTGTATAAAAACGTAGCTTTATATTTCACTACTATTTTTTTACAGTAGGAAAAGCACCTAGGGTCACGTCTCTCCGTTTTTCTTATTTAGTTCGAATCAGTGCGTAATGAGTGGCTGAACCTTAAGCCGTTTATTGTCTTAACTAAGTTAGGAAAGCGGGAATCGAACCCACAACTGTCTACATAACATCAGCAGAATGGCGTATTTTATTTTGCAATCAAAATATGCGCATATTTTGTAAGAAATAAAAGAAATCATAACGTGTTTGTTTCGACCAAAAACATTGTCACATAACAGACAATCAGAGTGCCCTTTAGAGATGTGTGATATCGACAACTTGAAATATCGATAAAGTTTCGAAAGTTCTTTTCTCCTAACTCTATCTTCGTACTATTGAGTATGTAGTGTTGAAACACTTCAACACTGTACACTTTTCGCATTCTATATATATACAGCTCTGGTGCTACAGATTGACTGACAGACGGACAACGTTCAACCGTAACTATTGCGATCCAGACGCAAAAATTTTGCTTGTATGCTCCTCGGAGAGTAATTGGGGAGGGGGAGGGGAGGGGAGGGTGTAATTAAAATAGTAAGATGGTAAGAGGGCGACAACTTGTACTATATAAGTCGTGGAATTGTCTTCAAAACTACTAATAGAAACAGTAAGGCTTGGGTCTAAAAGTCTACGTGACCTAAGTTGCGATAAATTCAAATTGTTATATCGATACAGAATCGATATCGATATCACCAAACATTCTACACACTGTATAAACCAGATGCTTATTCCTAAGTCCTGGCAGTTCGCCCACAGCGAACTATTAGCGCCCATTACGGGATATTACTATAGTAACGTACCAACATTTTACTATTATTGTATACAGTAACGATAAACTATCGAGTCGCAGTGGTACAGTGTCACTGGACACGATGGTTGCGGGTTCAGGGATATTACACGAGCTGTAGGCAGCGACATCGTTTGCGTTTAATATTAAAAAAAGCTAAAAGCTTCACGCTTTTTCCCACATAGCAGTTTAGTCTGAGAGAAGCTAGTGTCAAGTTGTGAGTTCGGTGCGCACTCGGTTAAATTATCATGTTTAAATTATTTATATTTCTCCGATCTGGCAAGACAAAGTGGGGCGACTGACTGTAAAGGCAGTGGTGGTCTGTCCAATTTTAACTCGAAGTTATGATTATATGCAGAACGAAGTGTCTTGACACTAAGTTCAGCCTACACTGCGTTGCGGGAAAGTGCATGAAACTGAATAAAAATATTATAAAATTGATCTGAGTCATATTCTATAACCATTGAATATTATTACACTTGATAAGTAATTTGATAGAGATGTTCCCTCAGGACGAGTTAGGGCGGTCAAGGCTGTATACTACGATATGGAAATGGAAATTAAACTCTAACATAATCATAATAAGGCCTTTTTTGTATGAAGATAATGAAATACTTATATCTCAATTGGTATGGAAAATATATGTTTAAATATATATTTATATCATAGTATGTATATTTATTTAGTTGGTATTTCGCTCAAAAGTTAAAAAACAAAGCACGGCGTTAAAGTTCCACCACTCAGCATGCAATATCTCGATTTCGTGCGGAGTGTTTTGACACTAAGCTCTCTCACTATAATTAATGTGCATAGTGTGTTATGTTTAAGTTATAGAATATCCTTACATTTTTTTACCTAACCAGCATTTAAACACGTTACCCTTTATAGTCATGAAATTTCAAAATTTCATTGTATTAGCAGGCGGTGAAAAACCAATGTCAAGGCACTACGCTCGCAATGCATATTGAGTGATGGAATAGACTGGAGAAATTAAAATAATTTGTAAATATAACCATTTCCCGAGTGCGATTCGAACCTACATCCATCGTTAACATTCAAACGCTGTCAGACTGCGACACGGTGGGTTCATTATGTGTGCGGGTGGGTTATATATATATGTATACTAAAAAAGAAGGAGAGAGGTCGTGTGTCTTACGCACTCTTTGGTCCAGATGCTGTTATTTTTCATTTCGTATTGACTCATCGAAGCTGAATAATTGAAAAACGTTGCGACGAGGCCATAGGGATATAGTCTAAGAGACGAATGCTAATAGCTTTATTGTACTTAAATGTAATAGACAATTTATTAGTGTTAAATAATGTCCGTGTGACGGAGCCTAGTACGCGATGGTTGTGCATTCAATCCCCAGTCAAAGAAATGGTTATGTCTCAATTGTTATATTATTTTCATTTTCTCGCTCTGTAAGACAAGAACGTGGCGTTAAGGTACACAATCAAAATAAAATACACAATGTCTACCAGTGAAATGGAAATCTATTACCAACATCGATTCACCATTTTTCATCTGAATCCGAGGCAGTGCGTGTTGAGTGGCAGAACTCAACGCTACACTTTTTATTGTCACCAGAGCGGAAAAATGAAAATAATTTTAAATATAATCTTTCTTCCAATGGGAATTGAACCCACAACAATCGCGTATCAGTCAGACGCTCCCACTGTCATTATTGTTTGTTAAATAATAAAGCAGTTTCTCGCTTTGTCTCGCATTGCAGTATTCAGAGGGAACTGCGTTCAAATTTTTATGTTTTATAAAAAATGTTTTTGAATTTACTAAGTGTAACACATTAAAAATGTCAAAATAGATATTTTACGTGTTGAGTGGCGGAACTCAACGCGGCGCTTTGAAAAATAAGTTATTTTAACCACTAATTATATTCTTTAAAACAATCCCATTTTGAGCATGGACGTACGTTTTTCATTTGAATTTTATAATCATTTAATATAATTTAGGCGAGAACGCTTAGGCTAATTGGCTAGAGTACTTGGATCGTTTCCAAGAGGCCCTTACATTTTGTTGTATAATTTTTTTGTATACAATTTCAGTAAGTGAGTACACTTACATATAAAGTGTCAAGTGTGTAAGCTAAATGCAAATATTTGCCACCATTCAGTCCCTTTCTGTGAAAATTAAGATTAGCTATTAACTATTGTTGCCAACTTTTGATATAAATTAGTTATAATTAGTATTAAAAACCGATAAACTTAAATGCTATTATCAATTAGTCAGTTGAAATTCCTAATTATTTGTAGAACACAAATTAGTTGGAACTTCAATTGTTTTCATTCCTACTTTGATTTATTATTTTAATTTAATATGGTTTTCGTTTTGTCTGGAGACCAAATAGTATAAAAGTCGGTAAGTATGTCAATTGGTGTGACCAAATGGTAATACATCAAGTTAATAAAGTTATAGTCTTGATATAGACGTGTTATTTACATTGAGGCATGGTTTAGTGGTCAGGGCGCTTGGACGGGTTCCAAGAAGCGCGGGTTCGTTCTTGGCTGTGACCAGGTGCTAAAATATATATACATATATATATATATATCCCTTCTTTGATATCAGGATATGGAGGGAGGAAGTGATATTAAGTTGAAAAATATAAGTAGTATTACATTCAATAAGTAATTTGAAAGATACGTTCCTAAGAGACGAGTTAGGGCGGTCAAGTGTCAGTGGTCAGGGCTGGAGTGTGGGATGTTTGTTTAAAATGAATATAAACATCTTTTGGCTTTTATACGTTTTTTATATAAGATCATTAGAAATTTATAAGAAAAGTGAAATAGTAACCGATTTCAAAACTACTAAAGTTATTGACACACATTAAGAAAATTGAAAAACTTATTTGTAGAAAACTTAAAAATTTTTGAACTCAGCGGATTTCTTGGACGGTTTGCGGTTGCGTTCAAATTTTTTAAAAATAAGTTGTACACTACTGTGTGTTATTTAATATAGTATCACAAATCAAATTTTGTTGCTACATGATTTTTTTTTTTTTTGGAAAGTCAATAAATTTTATTTTTAAGGAATTTAGATAAAAATATCCTAAGACCTCTTCCGAAAATTTATTATTGAGAACATCGCCATGAGTGACCGATAGACGACTGTAGAAGGCTGGCATTTGGCATTTCTGCCCTTAGATAATAGGGCTTAAGATAAGATTTAATAAAAAAACTACAGCTAAAGGAAATCACGTTATTTTCCTTTTACAATTGAAACCTCTAATGATAAAAATAGAAATTGTATAATATAGCTGGCGTAAATAAATACTTACCAGAGGGGGAAACGAAAACCATTTAGATGTGATCATGTGACCAACAAATGTATCGAATCCACAAACATCGAGTACAGCTACACGATCCCACTGATCCATAAATTATTTCCGCACAAAAGAAATGTACGAACATTGTAGTTTAAGTAAATCTAATACTGCGAATAAACAGACTCGCAATATGTACTGTCGCTTTCCTGTTCTGTCTCCGGCGAAAATATGGTGACTATTAGTGAATAGGGTTGACGATGTTACGGATGTTATTTTTTTACTAGCTGTTCCCGCGACTTCGTCCGTGTGGAATCTTAAAATAAAATTAGCCTAAGTTACTCCTTAGCACATCAGCTATCTGCCAGTGAAAGAAATCCTGTCAAAATCGGTTCAGCCGTTCCAGAAGTTAGCTGCAACAAACAGACAGATAGACAGACAAAAATTGTAAAAATATGTTATTATGGTATATGTACCATGTATACAAATTTAAATTCGAATTCAAAATATCCTTTATTCAAATAGACTTTTGCAAGCACTTTTGGATCATCGAAAGAACATTAAGCTACCACCGGTTTGGAAGGCTGTTTTGCGTAGTAGAAGTGCCGGTTCCGGTGCCCTCAACAGTTGTTCTTTTCAAATACTAAAGGCACAATTTTACATTTTACAGTGGTAGCTAACATGCACCTAACTCTAATCATGTTACTTCCATACATTTTTATCTTTATATATTTTTCTACAGAGTAATAAGCTTTACTTATAAATATTGTCTTTATAGCTGCTTCTTAAATTACAGGAGTTGCAAATCTAACATAAAAAAAAAAAAAAAAAAAAAACTGAAAATAAAATAAAAAGCTTTTAAAAAAGCACTCATCTCATATGTCTTCACAATAAATAATCCTAGGTTCGGAAACCTCTTGTGTACCATTAAATCCAAACTGTTATAACCATAACATTAATAATAGACAATAAGCACAACCCTACTAGGAAAGTTATAAATCATGTAATGAGACAGTGAGACCGTGCAGTAGGCTTCCATCGAGCAGGATTATTTATATATATATATATATATATATATATATATATATATATATATATATATATATATATATATATATTTATTATTTACAGCTATTTATTGACTAGTAAATTAGTATATAAATTGTGATGCTTATGACCATGACAGCCTTGAAGGTCGTAGGTTCGACGAAAAAAATACTGATACACGCTTTATACTGCATAACAGGGTAGTCGGAGAGAACCTAGTGTCAAGACACTCCGTTTCACCCGATTTTGAGACATTTCGTGGTGAGTGGCGGAACTAACGTATTAGGTAATGAATAAAACAATACTTTACCTAATAAGCCGTTGTTAGCTCTACCAGTGTGTATCTGTCTATCAATGTAAATAAATCTTTCAAAAAAAAAGGTTCTTTTAATTGTATACGCGATGGTGGAGCTGCCAGCATTTGGGATAATGGTATATATTTTACAATTCACCGCTCTGGTTAGATATGGCGCGGCGCTTAACGCCACCAAGCCAACACATGCTAAGTGTCTTGAAGTCAGAAGAGTTCATTCATCATTTCTTCATGCCATCTTTCGCCCACATTTCTGTAATACTGGATAAAAATGTGTGTGGATAAAAATGTGTAAGTGCGGCTTCGTACGTAAAAAACATGCTACAGTAATTATTCCTGAATTCATGGGGCCAAAATTTTAAGTTTTAGATACCCGGGCTACTAATCACTCAATATTTCTCAACTAAGCTAAAAATTGAGAACGAAGTGTTCCAACACTAGGTTATCTCTATCTACCCTGATGTGTGGTAGAAACTTTAAAAATGCATTAAATGGGAACCGAACACCAATACTTATCCAACAGCACTAAATCAGTCTGAAGTGATATATTAGATACGTTACCGTAGCTTTGTCGAAATAAATGAGGAAATAACGGTAAGTGTGTCGAGCTGTTTATCTTGAACTTATAAAGACAGTATTGAGGTCATCGTGTCGCAGTGTGACGCGATGGTTGTGGGTTCGATTCCCATTCGAGGGAAGAATTACAGTGAAGTTATTTTCATTACTCCTCTCTAGTGACAAGACAAAGCGCAGTGTTGAGTTCCGCTACTCAACACGCAATCTCTCGATTTCGGCAAGCTGCGTAGAGAACTGGAGTGTTTTGACCTAGGTTTAGGTGAAAGCGTGAATGCTCGTTGGTTCTAAGTGTGAAGGTTTTTTTCAGGATTTTCGAAGTTTTTATTTAAAAGTTCCTTACGGATGAATTATTTGGATGCAGAACATTTTAATTTATGATTTAGGAGCTTTATTAATACATCACTTTGCCCACATTACAATTTGTATTTTTCTTTTAATATTGATATTGATAAACAAGCAGAGAATCTGTAGGTAATTTTTGGCAAACACAGCGTTATCAAAAAGACGCATCGTCGTCTTTCCTTCCTTTTGTCTTGAAAACTTTGAGCCCAAAGATTGCGATGTTACTTCGACGTTGCTGTTTTCACCCCGATTTTTTATTTAGAACCGCTCTTTTGTCTTAAAAACTAGGGTAGAGGCGAATATTTTGTTCTTTTTCTTATACTTTTTCGAAATGGATACACTAAGTGATTGTTAGTGACCGGAGTGACAGCATAGTCAAAGTCTAATAATTTAATTCAAAATAATAAGTTACATGCTTCATTTTTTGAACGTCAAACAATTTACCACCGGCTCGCTGAAGTGAAGATAATGCCTCAGACCTGAGAATTTACCAAACCGGCGCAAGAAACTCAGCGAGACTTCTATTTTTTTTTTTTTCAATACAATAATTCACAGATTATTAGTGACAATGATACCTTAAAATAGACTGGAGCTAGGCGTGTTATCATTTATAAAATCGTTAAATAGGTAATATAATAAAAATAATTATTTGACTAGCCCAATGCAAAACATAATTTTAAATCTTGCGACTAATCTTTTCTTGTTTTAATCTACTTCTTCGACTACTATATAATATATATACTTCGTCTGCTTTTATACATATAAAATCTTGATGACAAAAAATATTGTTTTTTTTTGATTGGTTGATTGATTGATAAATGACGATGACTTGACAGGTGATGTTAATAAAAACGTCTAAAAATATTTTGATTAATTTCTTATTAGTTTAAGACTCATTCAATTGCGATTTGTACGCAGTAAAATATTATATAGCAATTAAAGATTTTAAAGTGATTATGGGTTCAATTCCCAATCAGTGTAATGGCTACAAAGCGCGGTGTTGAGTTATGCCTGATAAAACGCAATGTCAAATGTATACAGAAAAAGAATAAAGTGACATGCTATATAGAATACTTTGAGCTATACTGCAAAATGGAGATTTGTAAAAAAATCGAACCTTAACCATTTTAGGAGAAAGACAAATTCCCTTACAAATTGTACTAAAGTACTACAAGCGTTCATTTCGTCATTTGAATTTGAAAATGCGTTGAAAGGTGCATAAAGGTCGTTATTCAAAACCTAACTGTATCCCAAAGGCACAAGATTCAATTCCCTTTGGAGGTAACCAAGTAAATTGGAGAGCCGGAAATCGTACGACGTGTTCAGCTCTTTTTCAAATATCGTTGAAAAGATTTACAAATGGTTTTACGTAGAGTTTTGAAATATCAAAGTGTTTCTGCTGATAGGTGGTTTTAAATGGCTTTCACAATTCACCTGTATATAGTAGGTCACACGTTCCTTTTTGGTCAAGTTGTAATTAAAGAAGGACAACAAATTTGACGTCTTGGAGAAGTTCTCAGCCTGTCTTGAACTACCAGTTATTTCCTACACGTATTTCGAAGGGTATTAATAGTTTTCAAATTTGGTTTGGTGGAGACAGGAGTCTCGCACAGTGAAGTGGAGTGGGATGTGCATTTTAAAGGACCCCCTTACTTGTGTCGCGAGTTCCAGGCACTGCTCCGAGCTTCTTCCCCTCTCTACAACATGATGGGCACCCGTTAAATCCTTTTGTCATAGTACTTTAAACTATAGTTGTAAAAAAATTAACAAAAAATTTTAAACATCGTTGGATTTACAATGGATAAATAAACTGTTCTACCGATACAAAGGGTCATAGGTTCTTTTGTATACCAATTTGTTATAAAAACTGAAAACAGGCCGTGATATATGTTTTTTTGCAGCTTCACGCTTTTTCCTGCATAGTAGGGTAGTCAGAGAGAAACTAGTTACAAGGCAATCCGTTCTCCGCCTTCCTCTAGAAATAGAGATATTGACTTTTTATTTTACCAGAACGAAGAAATTGAAAACATTCCCCCGAGTGTGTATCGAACCCACGACTAATCGTGTTCACAGTTTAATGCTGTCCCACTGCTGTAATATTTGGATTCAATATAAGAGAATCTAGAAGTTCACACAGAATCACAAATGTTTTTCTTATTATTAAAAATATGAAAATAACTTTGCGTTATTTGGAGTTACTATATATAAATAGAGTTCATCGTGTCGCAATGTGACAGCTGACTGTAAATGTGATTGGTCGTAGGTTCGATTCCACTCGGTGGAATGATAGTATTTAAATTATTCTTATATCTCCGCTCTGTTGTCTAAGACAAAGACAGACAACAAACGGAGTGTCTTGACACTAGGTTTTTTCTAACTACCCTACTATACGGGAAAAAGCGTGTCACTGCAAAAAATAATATTGTTTTTAATTTAGAAGAAACGATTATTCCAATAACCACAAGTGAAGTTTTGTGAAATATTGCAATGGTTTCAAAATTTTGACGGTTTTTCAAAATGATGTAGGCATACTGAAATTGGGTGTTGAAAGACGAAGCTCAACGCCGCCGAGCGTAAATACTTGTTATTCAAGTAAATACTATGTAATCATTTAAAAATGAAGAAGTAATTTATGTAAGTAGTTAAGAAGAAGTAATTTATGCAAGTAAGCATTAAACGAATATGTTTTAAAAATTGATATATGAATTTCGAATAATTGTGTATTGATGATAGAACACAACGCCGCGCTTTCTTACTAGAGCAGAGCGTACATTGTAGTTAGCTTTTAAACGAATAAGTTATTGTATTTAAAATATATATATATATGAAAAATATACATTTGGAATCATTGTGTGTTGATTGGTTTAGTTTTTAAATAAATAAGTACATAATTATATTTTAAAGTGTATTTATGATATCTGATTTATATATAAGAAATGTAGGAAAAAGCTTGTAGGTTGGTAGCTTTAGAGTTCCATCACGTACAAGAGCAGTGACTGTAGTAAAGTGCAATGAAAAATGAAATAAGAATGAAACAAGTGTTCGGTATGAATTATTGACTTAAAATATATGTTGTATGAAAAATGGGAAAAGCTTGTCGTGGAAGCGGTTGGAAAAATAATGTGAATAATTTCCGTTTTATATCTGTAGATAAATATCAAACTGTAACTCATCGCTGTCTGTACATGGAAGATATATGAGAAAAAATATTATTGGGGCATTAATCAATGTAATATAACCCAAAACAGTGTTTTTTTATGTTTTCCTGTTTGTCTGTTTGTTTGAGCATGCTAATCTCGAAAACGGCTAAGCTGATGAAAATGCAGTTTTTATTTTGGTAAACTTCCCTTAGCATTTAGTGTTTATTTTATTTTAATCGGTTCAAATATAAAAAAGTTACAACATTTAAGTACTAAATTTGTCCTTTAAGTGACTTTTTTACTAAGTCGGCTGAAACTTTAATCAATTCGCTGTAGAGATATTGTCTGTACATGATAATTATTTCATGATTTGACTAAATTATAAATTTAAGCAAAGTTTGTGGTTTAAGTGAGGATGGGCGCAGGCGGAAAAAACGAAACAGTTATACACGTGAATTAACTAACGCAGGCCAAGCCGCGAGCTGGTCGCTACTCATAAATAATATTTTCTTTTTTTCAGCTTCACGCTTTTTACCGAATTAGTAAGAGATAATTTTTAGTATTATAATATAATATAATAAATAATATAATAAATAATTAGTAAACAGATTAGTAAGAGAAAACTTAATGTCAAGACGTTGAGTGCTGCAACTCAACGCCGCGCTTTGTCTTGAAGCGATGAATTGTAAATAATTTATATATATAATATTCCTCCGAGTGGGAAACGAACCAACAACCAATCACCTTTACAGACAGAAGCTGTCACGCTGCGCCACGATGACCTCGAAACTTTCTTGATATAATAATACAACACTGTTCTTTATACAATGATTAATCTTATTAAAGTAAATGTCGAATAATTCACCATTTTTAAAGTGTTATTACTAGGATACTACTGCCACTTAGGATATCTATCTATACATATAATAAAAATGTAACTGATCACTGTCTGTACATGGAAAGAAAATATTATTGGTCTCATTTATCAGTATAACAGGACTCAAACAATGAATTTTGATTTTCTTTTCTGTTTATCTGTATATTTGTGCACTCTAATCTCAGAAACGGCTTAACTGATTTAAATGTAATTTTGACTATTATGTTTTGGTAAGCTTCCCTTAACATATAGCGTTGTTTCACAACAATAGGTTCATAAACAATTTAAGAGTGTAACAAAACGAAATAGTTTAGTCATGTAGCTTACGCAGGTGAAGCCGCGAGCGGGGCACTAGTCAAAAATATTTAAAAATATTTTAAAATTTGAACGCAGCGGGATTTGTACCCGTGCCTCTTGGACACCATGTTTAGTTGGTAGAGCGCCATGGCAGTTTTAAGTTTTTACACGTTTTTCTATAACTTATCTAAGAAATATATTTCATCATTCAACATTAGATATTTCTATAATATTTAGATGAAAGAAAATAGAGTGTTTTCCCATACAAAATTATACATAACCTTCCGTCTTCATAATCGGGTACAGCTCGATAATATGGTTCTGGCAAAGGCGAAATAGTTTCTCAACTACCGAAGTAAGTTTAAATTTACGATCTCTATAATTGTTTTGCTAATAAATTGTAGCGCTTAGAGTAAATTATGCTTGGTGTTATTGGTGGATGAGATTTTGATAATATTGCAACTGTAAACTGTAGTGGGTTCGAAAATTTTATAAATAAAACCTATTTTTGCACGCGCACACAAAATAAAAAATATATGTAACAGATAAAAAAAAACACAAACATTTTTAGATTTATTTTAAAGTGTTGTTAACACACTAAGGAAACTGAAAAATATATTTTTAGGAAACGTATAAATATTTGAACACAGCAAGATTTCAACCTGCGCCTCTTGGAAACCGTGTAAGCGCTCTAACCGGTAAGCCATGCGTTCTACATCCGGCTACGTAGAAATTCTTATACACTTATTAAAACTTTGTGTGTGAACTACACGTTGAATCATATCTATCTATATAAGGCTTTTAATGTATTTTTTTTTTATCAAGTAGTTGATGCACCTCATGACTATGATAAATTATTTCCATTTGCAAATTGTAAATTTGAAACTTGGACCTAAAATAATAATAACTTGCTAACGTTAAGGTGTCTCTTAAATATCCACATCATATGTCAAATTTTAGGATATGTTTAATTTAAAGAATGAATAAATGACTAAATAAAAAAACTACAAGGAAATTAAACAATTCTATATAATATAAATGTTAAATAACATAACACAGAACTAACATACCTTCCCGTCTGATATTTTTTTATTTGACTTTTCGTTTTGATACCTATCGGGTAGTCAGGGAGAATGGAGAGCCTTGTAATACACACCCTCCTCACTTCGAGGTGTTCCTCATGCTTCACGTGGCCTTTTTTTTATTTAATAATTGGGCAAACGGGCTCAAGGACCACCTGATGGTAAGTGGTTATCTTCGCCAATGGACATATATAACATCAGAAGAGTAATGCACACGTTGGGTTGGCCTTGGGTGAAGGTGTCTGTACACTCGACACTTGACAGACCCCAGGTCGTAGCGTTTGGAAAAACCATACGTGGAACAGTATTCCACACCCAGCATGTGTCCATACCATGCGTCCAGGTGGTGCGGATGATATCTAGTTCTGAAGTTCATTCCTTCCACCAGTGTCTTCGATGCTGTATTCTCAAAGGCCAACTGAGGTATTTCCCCTTCTTTCTGATACAGTTATTTTTCGTTTGCGTATTATTTTATAAGTTTTATATGCACTTTATGATCTTACAATAGTATGTCCATTTCTTTCTCCAGAAATTTTGATTGTAAAAGGGAAGAAACGCTTCCTTTGCAATTTCAATAGATAGGTAGATCGTGGCGCAGTAGGAAGAACACCAGGACAACGGCACTCAACGCCAGGCTTTGCCTTGTACCAGAGACGAGAAATTTTATCGATAGCCGACACGATAGCCTTTAATACTTAAAATACGTATGAATAATGTAAATTTAGGTTTATATTAAATAATTCTAGCACCATCTGGTCTCAGTAGAAAATTATTAATGTTTCGCGCAACTGACTGACAGATTGTAATTAACGATCGAAATTTTCGAGAAAATCGGGAGTTTAATTATATCGTACCTAAATCTTTGCCGTGTTATTACGTGAGACATTATTATCGTGGTATATATATGCAAGTTTCCCTGGATAAAAGCATAGGCAAAGGCAAGACTTTCTATTCTCTAAAAAGAAATTAAATATAATTATTCCTCCGGGTCGCCATTGTACCTTCATTCAACCTTCAACCAACCAATTGAGGACTCGTATATATGAAAATCTACTCATATCCTTACTTAATTAATATAATATTATATACGCAAAAGTAACTCTGTCTGTCTGTCGGTAACGTCACCACGGCCAAACCGCTGAACCGATTGAACCGAATCCGACCAAAATTTTATATAGAGATACGTAAGTGTCTTGGAATGAACTACTTGTTTCTTCAATATATATTTTTTTTTTAGGAAATTATTGTCGTACCAAAAGACCGCCGAAAACACGAAACAGTTAAAGTTCACACGGGCGAAGTCGCGAGCGGGTCTCTAGTTTCTATATAAGACTAGAGCAAAGTTTTTAAACTTATAGCCTCCATACTTCAGTGCCACTACAAAGAGATGTTATCGCGTACCTCACTTCAGCACCCTTATATATTTTAATTTTACAACAAAATTTCAAATAAAAACCAAGATACTTTTGTCCTTATTTTTATCTATTGTTTGTTTTAAAGTGCTTTATTTTAATTAATTCTATTAAAATAAAGC
Source organism: Podotricha telesiphe (assembly GCA_038994665.1). Lineage (NCBI taxonomy): Eukaryota > Metazoa > Arthropoda > Insecta > Lepidoptera > Nymphalidae > Podotricha > Podotricha telesiphe. The sequence goes on from JAOYRR010000266.1 coordinate 296,204, forward strand.
ATTTTCTGCTCTGTTCGCTCTGGCTAATCTCTGGAACGGTTGGACCGATTTTGAGAGGACTTTCACTTGTAGATAGCTAATGTAAATAGGAGTAACTTGGGCTACTTTTAATTAAGAATTTCAGGCGGACTAAGTCGCGGACAAAGCTAGTATAAAATAATTATAAATAATATACATAATTTAGCCTAGCACAGATTAATCTATCAGCTTTTACTTGACTTGAATAAATTTCAACCACTGATATTCCCTGATAACTTCCGATGATAATCGGTTGAGCAGTTTTAAATTTTTTATTTAAAAAAATAGTATTTTTCTTATAATATCTGTTTAGAAGAAGTGTAGAACTTTTTATAGTATCAGTGATAGGTAATGAACGAAGGTTCCATTATCTTTTTTTTTATAAAAAAAGATAACTTTAAAGGTGTTTGTGAAAAAATAGTCTAAGGTTTCCATTATTGTTCACTGAAAAATATTTCGCTGTGAAAACTGAACAATGTTCATATTTTACAGGTAATATTGAACACCTTAGCTTTGCCTTTTTTGTTACGAAAGAAAATATATAATTTGCGATAATAAAAAAATTAAGGAAGTTTTCCTTTTAAAAGCTAAATTTATTATATTGTTTATATATACATACATTTAATGTATAGATTAATATGTAGATTACATCTTTATGTTCAATACATATAATAAAACTGTAACTGTCTCTACATGAAAGATATTATTGTAGGCATTTACCAAAGAAAATATTTTTCATTTATTTTCTGCTTATCTGGTTATCTGTTGTTTGTGCACGCTAATCTCAGTAACGTAATAAATTTAAGCAAAGTTTGTGAGTTAAGTTGAAACGCGGACGGGCAGAAATAGTTAATTATAGTCGTGTAGTGTACGCAGGCGAAGCCGCGAGCATATCGCTATATTATTATATACATTATATTTCTTTACATCCTTAAGATGTAAGATATATAATTTTACATTTAACAGTGTAGGCGGAGATAACTTAGATATGTATATACACGGTACCATGGAAGTATATTGGTTGATACACAAAAAAAATTTTTTTTACAATTTTAGTTGTTTTGTGTCTATGTGTCTCTTTGTTCCGGCTCATCTCTGAAAACGCTGCAGCGATTTTGACGAAACTTTCATGTGATATGAAGTAACTGAGGCCACTTTTATTTAAGAATTCTAAGCGGATAAAGTTGCGGGCAATGCAGTCATGACATTTACTGATATTATAGGTTTTCCTTAAATGTCATATCAACCCATGTTTCTTTATCGGATATGAGTAGTTTAAGTAGATTAGGGAAAAAGAGAAAGGAGGGTGAGTTATGTTGAGATAGAATTATTATTACTGAGCTCTCAGCCTGTTTGGTCCAATTAAATGAAGTTTCAAAATGGTCAATAAATTTATGAATAATCTAAACTATATGATAAATCTAACCATAATATATTACTTACGAAAAAACGTAATAATTCATAAAACACTTCCTGTTATTTCACTCGGATGTCACGCCTAAGATAACACCAAGTTTCCGCTTTGTATTTTTTAAAGAATGCCTATATAATATTTGACACCGTCTTGGTGTAGAATCGTGTAAGAAGGCGATATATTTTAGTACAAATTTCTATAAGAGAAATATTTTGGTCTATTAATTATTTAATTTTACTAGACTGAAATTCTAGGATCTAGACTAGAACTTGATCATTATGTGCTAGACATTGTGTGCAATGGGCAAAATATAGACAATGGTGTGACCTACCGAGAGCGGGTTTCGATACACACACGGAGGGATGATAATTATTATTTCTCCGCTCTGAAAAGACAAAGCGCGGCGTTAAGTTCCGCCATTGAAGAATGAAGTCTTCAATTATTTTATAGATAATGAAGAACGGAGTGTCTTGGACACAGAAAATATTATATGTATTATAATAGAAAATAATAATCTCTTTTTTACAATACCCCGCAACATGCCACGGAGGCCAATTCGGCTCTTTGAAAAAACTGGGATCAAACTCTCGAGGCTCATCCACCTTGTTTAACAATAAATGTAGTATATCCACGGATATTGACATTTTTAACATGCCCCTAATGGTATTTAAAAGGGCAATATGTCAACTATGATTTTGTTAATATTGTTACAGTTATATTGTATTTGGCCATTATTGTGTTTACTTTGACTTTTCATTTCTCCTTTGCAAGTGATGTTTTCCTTTAAGTGTATTCCATTGTACGTTGTATTAGTTTTAAGACAAATTTACTGGATATACATTAATGTAACAACCGTTGGTAATCTTAATAAAAAAAATATGAACACTGACGTTACTTATCGCTTTGTTTTTTTTCGAAATTGTTTAGAACGAACTCGGAAGTAAAAAATATTTAAATTATTTTAATTTATTAGCGCCGGTACCTAAGACAAGGCGCGGCGTTGAGTTCCGCCACTCAACACACAATGTTTCAATTCTGAGCAAGTGAAGAATGGAGCGTCGACACTAGGTTCTCTCTGACTACTGTGCTACGCGGGAAAAAGCGTGATGCTGAAATAAATAAAGTAAGAAACAATCCATCTAAATCTCGAAACGATGTTGTTATACATCTTATTTACTAAATTATAATTAGTTCTCGATTTCGGCTACATTTTTGTTTCTAGCGCCGACGTGTCTCGTGTAATGAACATCGCTATTTACTTAACGCCACTAACAGATATCAACTTTATATAAGGAAGGTAAAGTCTAAAATGATTTTCATAATCATCCCTTGTATTAAAATAAGGGTATTTTCATCAATTTTTTTACGTATATACCGAATTTTGGGAAAATGATTCTTATTTACAAAAAAATTAGGTTTTAAATTTTGTAAAATACTGTATGTTTTACGTCTCTACGATAGTACATTGATTCTAAATAGCATAACTGAAAAAACAACTTTAAAACTGTGATTGTAAAACTTAAATTCCAATACATAACAGTGCTATCTTAAATTTTATGCAGATGTTTTAGCTAATATACACTTGAAAAGCAACCCTCCATATAATGAAATAAGGTTGAAAGTGATTTGTATTTCAATTTAAAGATGGCAGTACGCAAGCGCGGCTCACTTGAGATGCTGGGGCTCGCTGTCGAGCTCAGTCTCGCGACGGCTGCCACACGCGACGTACGTGTCAGTAACTCCTCCGCGACAACCACCTGTTATACGCACAAAAATAAACACACACGTAAAATTTGAATTAAACACACAATTAATAAATAGTATTTATTTTATCTACAAACAACAGTTGAGGTAATTTTTTTTTTCATATAATAATAGCGGATTTTATTTATATCCTTGCTGGCGTGTAATGGTTTATTGATTTTTAGTCTATAATTCTTAATACTTTTATTTTTAATCTGTCTCTACTTTCGAAGGGACTAGTGAAGGGAAAATTTTACTAACTTTTGGCCGTCGTTTTCATTAATATTTTTTTATATCCTGATAGTATATATACTTTTAGTCTTTTACTATTTAAGGTTGAAACAAAGAAATAATACAAAGAAAATATAACTTTTATTTACAATTATAATTAATTAACTAGTGATGTACACACGTACATCTACATTAAGGTTTCCCGACAAACTTCATATATTGAAATAAAAATCGTATATTGTTAGTACCTAAGGTTATAAATATCACATTTTTAACTTAAATAATACTTTAAAAAACCTAATCTATTATTTAATTTAAAGACTTGTTCATATGTAATCATAATTAAGTAAATAATTGACTTATCGGGTAGAGAACTAGTGACCGTACACTCCTTTTTTATTTTATTTTTTAAATTCAGTACCCTCCGTCTATACATCTACTTTACGCCGAATTAGTATCAAAGCAAGTTAAGTGGCGGAACTAAACACCGCGCTTTTTGTTACTACAGCAGGGTAATGAGGATAATTTTAACATAATAATAGTGTTCAGTTCATTTTAATCAATCACTCCGTGATATTTAAAGTTTTCTTTCTGTTGAAAAACCTGTGTAGGGTTTTTAGTTTTGGAGGGCGGAACTAACTTCAGCTCTTTGTTCTAACTATAACGTGGAAACAAATATTAATCTTTGTATTGTATTATAAGTAAAAATATTGAACCCACTATTATAACTTCAAATTAAACACGGCTTATTTACTACAATATTTTTTCGACTTTCTATTTTTTTTAATACTAGTTGTTCCCGCGACTTCGTCCGCTAGGAATTCTAAAATAAAAGTAGCCTTAACTACTCCTTATTGCATCAGCCATCTGTCAGTGAAAGTGCCGTCAAAATCGATCCAGCCGTTACAGCGATCAGCAGGATCAAACAGACAGAAATTGTAAAAAAAATTTTTATAAGTACCGTGTACATACATACATATGCATTTAGTAAAAAACGGTTATTTGAATATTACAAACAGACGCTCCAATTATATTTATTTGTATAGATTATGAGCATATGTCTCATCAAATGAAAAAATATTACAATATTTTTTGTTAAATATTTCTTACAGTATACTTGTGTTGGGTTACGATAATCAACACACAATATACTAAAATCTGTGGAAAACGAAGAGCGGAGAGTATTAACACTATTCACTTTACCCTGCTTTGTGTGAGGTCTTAGAAAATTTTTTTTTTTTAAAACACTGATGAGATTAATTTTTGATAGATTCATGTTATAAAAATCACTTCCTCGAGTGGGAATCGAACCTATAACCAATTGCGCTTACAGCCAGTTACTGTCGCACCGCAACACGATGGTCTCAATATAAAAACGCCAATTGTTATCATAGCTTTATCCTTTTGAGTGCTCGAATTGTATATTTTTAAATCGTAAGCCTTTTTATGCGGCTTTTAATGTTTAAGGGATTTTTGTTCGGGTTGCCGCACTCAGAAATGCCAATTAGTGTCTAATTGACGTTAAATCTGAATATTTCTATTGATATATAGAGTCAATTACTCTTGTGAAACCATCATGACGTACTTGAAAAGCTGAACTTACTATTCTATTATATTCAAGTTTAGCTTTTGATTAACAGTGGTAGTTGCCTTAGCAACGTGTGTCACTTTATACACAATTGTATGACAAACACATAATAGTGTGTGTAATACTGATTTCATGTTTGTTTCTAATGCATGAAGCTGAATGTTTTATTTCAATGAGAAATAAAAATATGACGCCATCGTTTCACTGTGTGGTAATGTCTGATTGTAAATATGACAGTTGTGGGTTCGATTCCCACTCAGGGAATGATTATATTAAATATATTTCCATTTCTGCAACGAAACACCCAATGTCTCGGATTTGGATAGAAAGTGGAGAATGAAGTGTCTCAATAAGTGTCTAAATAAGTAAGTGACAAGGAGTAATAATATGAACTAATAATCATTCCCTCGACTGGGACTCGAATGCTCAATCAATCACGTTTACAGTTAGTCGCTGTCCCACTGCGCCACGACGGTTAGTTTATTAATATTAATAAACTATATAGCTGAACACCCGCGTGAACTATAGCTGATTCGTATTTTCGGCAGCCTTTTCGTAAAAAAATAAAATCCTTGGAAAAACTAAGATTGTTTTTAAAAAAAGTTGCTTTTGTGCATGTGCATCCCAAGAGTATCCTCAAGTATCTTTATATTAAATTTCATCACAATCGGCTTATTGGATTGGCAGTGATGACATCACAGACAGGCAAAGTTAGTTCTCATTTATATTAGTATGGATATGTAGATACTTCGCTGGGAATTTAAATCCGGAACTTTTCAAGTCATTGTAAATTACATTATAACCAGTGGCTCTACGAAAAACGAATGAAGCAAATATTTAGTTTCATATTTCAATGGAACTACAATTTAAAAGTTTCCAAACATTTTAATAACTAGCTCGGCTTTTACAATATAAAATACAATATAATTGAGGCCGACGTGTCGCAGTGGGACAGTCTGATTGTAATCAATGGTTGCAGGTTCGATACACACTGGGGGGAATGATTACATTTAAATCACTTTACAAATTACCGGCCATAAATTAATTCTTCCATCAAAGTTTTTATTACCCCCATTTGGTTTTACGGTGTTGCCAACCTTTATTCCACTAAGATTTATATTATATTTAAAAAATAAATAATTTTTCTGCACCATACATATTCTAATCGTGAAAATAGGTAAAAAGAAATTGCTGTAAATATGGTAACAATAGTTTATTTAATGTTTTTTTTTAACTTCAAACTGTATCTCACATATTACAGTTGGCATATATAATTTGATGTCAAGAGACTCCGTTTTTCGTTTTCGGCTAAATACCAGAATGTGGTATTGGTGTTGAGTGGCGGAATTAAACGTCTCACTAAATCTTACTAGAGCGGAGAAGTAATGATTAAAAATAATCTGACCCCAAGTGTGTATCGAACCCACAAACATCGTGTACAGACACGATAAAGTTTATTTACTATATAATAATAATATCCGCTAACCATTAACCACCAGCTTGAGACTGTTGAAAAGCCAAAATTCCGGTAGTCTCCTACGATAGCCCAGTAGTCCCTATAAATTTCATTTCATAGTCTTAGTTTAGTTTGTCGTATTTTCCATAGCTCATAAGCATTAACCGGTGACAATTTCTAGGCAATTGCCTGGTAGCAGGTAATTACCTGTGGTTATTCAGAGTTGGTTGATGCATCACATAAAATGCATTGCTTTCTCTAAGGGCATCTTGGTTTTGGACCTGTACCCATACACAAGCCTCACAACGACCTCGTTCGTGTAAATCCTAGAATTCAGATAGAAACATAATAATAAGAATATGGAAAACAATTTACTATATACATACGAGTATATAAATATAACGTCAGCGGAAATTGAAATAGACAGACTCGACCCAGTGAGAGGCACTGTGGAGTCCCTGAGATAAAGTCCTCAGATTACAATGTAATGTAAATTTTATGTACAGGTTTATGAAAAATATGCCGAGAATTTAGTTGGTACCGGCGTTGTTACCATCCTATCGCAATGACGCCAGACTCTACCTGTCTGGCTGTTGTTGCCGTGAGTTCAATATACACTCGGGGAAAGCTAGTGGAGTTGATGAGTTAATGACAAACGTAACCTCAGCCTTTCTGTTCACGAACTATACGAAATGTCGGTTTTTACGCATACTACGGTTTTCACCCGGCAACGGTACCGACATACTATATGCGTTACGGATGAGACATTATTTGTTTATCTATTTCTGTGTGCAAGCCAATGTTTCCATTTATCTCCATTATAGGTTCAGATTTAATTAATACATCTTCTTAGATATGTGTTACCGTGACAACTGACCAGGGACTCAACTCAGCGTAGTGTCTTGACACTAGGTTCTCTCTGACTGCTATGCAGGAAAAAACGTAAAGCTGCTATTTATCAAAATATCTAGTAAACGGTTTTAACGAGAATTTGAAGATTATAACCATTTTCTATGAATATTCTAGGACACTTTAACATATTTAAGTGTTTTTTAATAAGTACTTTAGGTTATTTCAAAATATATAATTAAAAGACATCGGACGGATTCTTAGAGACGCGGATTCGAATCCAACTGCGGTCAACTGTTTACACGTTTTATAAAAATGTTTTGAAATTTTCATAGTGTGTGAATAACACTTTAAAAAATGTAAAAAAAAAACAACCTACCTTTCTAGATGCCAAACTCCATTATTAAGCCGATCAATATATAAAATATATACAACTTTAACGAGACGAAAAAAACGAATACTATTATAATATTCGAACTTGCTACTACCGCGGTCTGTAAGACGTCGGAATTACCATAAATAAACATAAATTTTAATAAATCCCGATGTAACAGTCCCGTGGCATTCTAATTTGTCGCCTCAAAGCCGCAGCGGATTTAATATATTCAGGTTTTTAGACAAGTGGCTTAGTGTATGTGTTGAGCGGGGTTTAAGGTTCGATTTTTAAAGATTCTCTTTAAAGATAATAAATGCCATTGGTTGTGGGTTCAATTGGTATTTTGGGAACTGATTATATTATTGAAATTAAAAATTATTTTTGAAAACGTATAAAAATTTTAACGAACGAAGTTTTTAACCCGATGGGTGCCGTCCAAGCGCTCTGACCGCTAAGCCATACGTTCTATCCATTCTAAAAAAACGTCCTACGTAGAAATTCTTAAACACTTATTACAAATTATTGTTGTTAGCATTTCTATAGGGAAATTTTCACAAATTTCTGCTAAAAATTTCAAGATTATTCTACGAACAGTCGTTTAGGCAAGAGAGAATGCCATTTATTGAATATTTTAACATTTTAAAGTGATAGTTACCACCCAACGTGTAATGTTTCAGATTGGGGCGATGCATGGAGAACGGAGTGTCTCGACACTAGGTTCTTATCGCCTGCCCTGCTATGCGGGATCGACGAGACATTTCAGCTGTTCGTATTGGGTATAAATAGTAGTAATTTTATATAGGAATATTACGGATGTGATATTTGGGATCGGTTTTTGGATATGGATATGGGAAGAATCGGTCGGTTTTATCGGGTATTATCGGTTTCGGTTTAGGTTACAGATATAAAATTATGTCGGTTGATCCGTTAGTTTCGGATAAGCTCGGTTACGGATATCACATTTTGTGGAATTTAAGTCAATTATTTTTGTTTGATATAATTACTTTAGCTCTCATTTAAAATCCGCTCATACTCGAAATTATTTGCGTTTTTAATTCCCGCTTCAGTTACGGTTACGGATAGTTTTTTATTTCAGATATCCGATAGTTTACGGTTACGGAGCTCCATAACGTCCCTAATTTTATCCACAGCCCTAACCAGACAGCATATTTTAATTTATTTTCTTTTCTAAATAATAATTAATTGCATATTTTAATTCATATATGAATTAAGATCATACATATCAAATATTGTGTATCGAACACACGACCATCGGTCACAGTTACCCACTGTTCCACTGCGCTGCTTAGGCGCCATACATTTTTTTTACAGCTTCACGATTTTTCTCCGCTCTCTGAAAAATTTAAGATACATTGAATATAATAATTTCTCTGAATTGTGATTGAATCCGCACAAACATCTATCACATTCAGACCTGTTCCACTGCATCGTTATAGCGTCATACATATTGATATCCTAAATCTATGTGGACACACTGTATAAATCGTAGAGCGGATATTGCTACAGAGTCGACGTCGCTTCTCGCTTCCGATTGCGAGAGCGAAAACTATTCAATGCTGGAATGAAATTTAATATCTGGCGATTTTAAGTTTTAGATGTTCAAAGTCTATAACATCCTTGTATCGCAGTAGGACTGTAGGTAGTATGGGATGTTTGTGTGTTCGATACACACTCAAGAAATGATTACCTCTAAATTTGTATTTAATAACAGCGCGGCGTTGAACTCCGCCGCTCAATTGTGTGAGAAATCATAATAATATTCAATAAAGCGTTCTAACTACTGTACCTAACACTGATCAATATTCATAATAATATTATAAATGTGAAAGTAACTCTGTCTGTCTGTGACATCTCACGGCCTAACCGCTGAACTTTGAACTTTTCTCCTATTTTTTCAGTTTTTCCAGGAATTACATTGTTTTACGCAAAGGCCGCAAATACGAAACAGTTATAGTTAACGCGGGGAAAGCTGCGAGCGGGTAGCGCTAGTCTTTCATAGATAGCTGTCTATAGATACCATCGTATCGAAGTGAGACGGAGGAGTTTCTTTGTCTATTGTATATAATACTAGTTCATGCCCGCAACTCTTTATGACTTTATGACATATAACTTAACACCTGTTGGTATAGGAAATAGAAACCAAAATTATAGTAACTACTATTAAGGTGGTAATTTTATTGTCCTTGGAAGCCTAACTTCCACTTATTGCGGGATTCGAACCCGCGCCTCATGTTCACCGTCCAAGTGCCCTTAGTGCTAAGCCATGCGTTCTACATCCGGCTACGTCGAAATTCTTATATACGCTTATTACAACTTATTTTTGTTGCAGTTTTTCAATTTCCTAAGTGTAACATTAAATAATGTGAAATAAAAGTTCAATGATTCTTATATGTAAAGCTGCCCCGCACCATTCCATGAATGAAAAATGCCTATCACGTTGAACAGGTCCTGCAAGGGCAATTGCAATTTACTTATTTGTATAAACTATAGTATGATTATGATTCTATTACTAGGATCGGATCTTCATCCGCGTGGAATTCTAAAATAAAATAGCCTAAAGTTATATATAGCCTTGTTAAATCAACTATCTTCCAGTGAAAGTCCCGTCAAAATCGGTTCTGCTGTTCCATGGCTGGAACAAACAAACATACAGACAGACAGATAAAAAGTGCAAAAAATGTTATCTTATTATATTGTACGTGTAATATTTTCATATATAATTCTTGGTAAACCATTTTCTTTTATTTCGAAACATTATAAATGACTTCGCAACGCTTTCATGAATTGTGTGGGAGAATTAATTATTTATTTTGTTAATTATGCGGATATGAATCGGCACTTTCGGTTTCAGTACCGTTAAAGTATTATAGCTTACTCATTTCACTTACATTTAAATACTATGTTCTTTCTGACTACCCTGCATATATATAAATACTAGCGACCCGTTCGCGGCTTCGCGTGAACTACTTCGACTATTTTCGGCGGCCTTTTAGTAAAACAATGAAATTGCTGGAAAATCAAAAAAATATTAGAGAAAAGGTTAGCCTACGTTCATTCCAAGACCTTTAAGTATCTCTATATAAAATTTAATCGTTTATAAAGCGTTTATAATATTAACATAATCATGTAAGTATGGATTATTCTGTTTAATTTCACACATATTCCAAAAGACACATACAGAATCAAGGCACTCCGTTCTCCGCTTTCTGCCCAAATTAAAGGCGTTGCGTATTGAGTGTTGGAAGTCATCGCCACATTGCCTAGTGAATTTGAAAAAAATCATGATTATAATACAAATTATGTCTCTTAAGTAATTTCAAAGTGGAGAACGGAATGTTTGGGCACTACAAAACTCTCCGCCGATACCGCATTATGTAGGATTATATACAAAATTATACAACAAACGGTTATTTAGGTTAATATTATAAGGAAATTAAATCTTTTCAAATTATTTGATTTGAATAAAATTTGTTTATACAAGTACACTTTATGTAGCGGGACTTTGGAGAGTTCTGGCGCTTGGTGAGAAACAAACGCGAATGCTAGATGATGCAAAAAAATAACGAAATAAGTAATTTATAGAAAACGTAAAAAAATTTAATTGAACTTGAACCCACGTCTCTTGGAAACCGTCCACGCGCTCTGACCACTAAGCCAAATTGTTCTTATTCAGCTATTCTACTTTTTCTTTTACCGTGTGGAGAACATTTAAAGAAAATACCATAACGTTATAATTCGATGACTGCGGGTTCAAACTCAAATAAGGTCCGTCTAGAATTCGGGCGGATACGGAAAACGGAGTGTCTTGACACTAGGTTTGCGTCCCAACTTTCCGTCCATTTCAATGATCAACCTCTGACTGTTGAATGGCACAACTAAATGCCGCGCACTGTACCAGGGGAAAGATGAAAATGTTTTTGTTTCCATAATTCGAGGGGGGAATCCAATTCATTAATTGTAATGACTGACTGATTGACTTAAACAGTCGCACGCTTTTTAAAGAAATATATAAAAATAATGATTTATCATTAAACATTTTTTTTATATATATATATATATATATATATATGTTTCCTGAGAAAACGCTGCGTTTTGGACACACAATGTTTAAAATGCTCTAAAATTGCAAATCGGGGTCTGTAAGTACTAGATATAAGAATCTGAGAACTATACACGGTACAAAATACGAAACTAACTAATTACAGTCGTCTAACAACCAATTAAAAGCTAAATTTTATATATAGTTACAATCAATACCGTCCATCTCATATATAATTTGTATGTGTGGGTATTTCATACTGCGCCTGATTGATTTACACTTTATTGCCTTCTATCGAATTTGATAAGTGGATTATCGCTTTTGCTGCATTATTTTATGAACTTTATTTTTTTTGTATGAAAGGTAATTTTTGTTATGTCTTTGAGTCAAAAATGTGTTTGTAAATTTTTTTTTGTTTCGTTTGATATTTTATTTTATTGTAGTATTATATAATATTCAATTCTAAAATTATTGTAGTCATCGTGGCGCAATCGGACAGGGTTTGACTGTAAACGTGATTAAGGGATCGATGATTTGATCTTTATTTCATTTGTCTCGTTCTGTTAAGACAAACTAAACGTTTCCCCAATTGTCGTGAAGTGAGAACGGAGTGTTTTGACACTAGACTCTTTACGCCTAACTTACTATTTTTGAAAAAGCGTGAAGCTGTAAAAAAAATAGGTAAGCTAATTTATTTTATAAAGAGAATTATTAAATCAGATCCCATTTATTAATTTAAATTGTGGTCCTATTTTTCTACAATTTTTGTAGACGGTTTCCAAGAGACACGGGTTCAAATCCCACTCGTTCAAATTTTTAATACGTTTTCTAATAACATTGACCATATAATTGTTATTCCTTGATACAAGATGATATCTCTAGATATCTCACCATCTCTCCGTTTCAACTCTCCGTTTTCATTTCTGAGCGATGCGGATTACAAGAAAAAAGGAGTATAGATTATTATATTAATATACATATGCCAGCCCGTAATTTTACTTTAGTGTAACATCAACTGTAATTAAAAGTCTTAGTACAAACTGGCGAGGCCGAAATGACCTGCGAAAATTTATTATAATTGTTTTTGTATGATAAAGAATAGACTTGGCGTTGCCTATCTAGGTTTAGTGCTAAGGTAAAATTTTTGTTGGTAAATTTGATTGTTTTTTTTTCAGTTTTACGCTGTTCCCCGTGTAGCATGGTTCTCCACTTTCCGCCCGAATTTATGATACTGTTGATCAGCAGAACTCAACGCCACGTCTGGTGTTACTAGAGTATAAAATAAAAATATAATTCCCAAATATACTAGAGTATATAAATAAAAAAATCATTACCATAAATGGAGATTGAGGTTCAACATATGTGTCAGTCAGGCAATGTCCCACTGTGATACTAAACTGTGTCTATATGTATTTTTGTATCAATTCTTTAAACTGTTATATGGCAAGACTGTTATTTCTCGTATGTTTATATAAGGGATAAGATAATATTAGGATGTTTTTTTTTCAGCTAGTGTCAAGGCACTCCGTTGTTCACTTCCCGCCGGCAACAGCGCCATTGCGGGTTGAATGCCAAAACGCCGCCGCCGTTTGCCTTATCCATCAGTGCGTAGAAATGAAAATAATTAAATTATGATCGTTCCTCTGATTGGGAATTGAACCCACAACCAATCGCGATTACAGTCATACGTTTTCTACTGCGACACAATGGCCTTGATACATTTTCGTCCATAAATATATATTTTTGGTGAAAATTGACAGGTGCTGTCGAATATAGTAAATAATTTGAGACCAAATGTGGACCAACATATTAAATATAAATGAAATTTGAGTGGCCTTACGGATTCTGTGGTAGTTGAAGTTGAAATCAATTCTATCAATATTGTCTCTATCCCTTTTTAAACTTGCTTTTATTACATACAAGCGGTGCTCGCGACTTTACCCACGTGGAATTCTAAAAAAAAGTAGGCTAATTTACTCCTTATTACGTCATAGTTTCTCATTAGTTACTCATTATTACGTCAGCTCAGCCATCGCGTCTAGCTCTACCAGTGAAAGTCCATTCAATTATCGAATATTAGCGTCGTAAATAGCGGATTTTAACGCTGCCTATTGTCTAACAAGATCGAAACACGAATATGTTTTACATATAAATACTCCGTCGAGTGAGAATCGAACCCAAAACCACTATGCGTATAAGACGATTAAAAGCAACTCAAGTATACAATGGTTTTATAACGTATTTTTAAATAATATTCACATACAATATATTAGCAAGCATATTTTAACCGAGTTTTTTGGTTCCTCGCACTACATTACATTACAAGCGGCAAGCGCTGTAGTAACAAAATACGCCGAGTGCCTACAATTATTTTCATAGCAAAATGCAATTGACATTAATATACAAGTTGCTATAATTTATTTACAGGCGCCCTCAAATTATTACAAAGGCCCAATTTTCAGCCGCGGGCTACGAATAGGTAGATAGTTGGTTTGCTTTTCGTTTTACAATTTTGAATTAATGTTTTATAAAAGTTTTAATTCATAATTAAAATTGAATAAATTATAGTTTTTTACGGTAAATATTAATACGGTATAATATTTATGGTAGTCAGAGAGAATCTAGTAATCACTTTCTGCCTTAATTCGAGACTGCGTGTGGAGTGGCGGTGAGAATTTGATGTTAGTATGTTTTTATGTTACGCTACTAGGCTACTTTACTGTTCGTTTTTCAAAATGAAGTGTAAATTGAATAGAACAGTTCTTGGTCAGTAGCGTACATTATCTGTATTCATTATACGATTATATTTTCAAAATATTTTTTCTAATTTTCCACTTATAAAATTAAATTAACAGTATATTAACATTTCCTATTTACCAAAGTTGAAGAAAACTAGTTATTACATATATTTACGAGATACGAGGCGGATTAAATTGAGGCTATCGTGTCGCAGTGGGACAGCATCTGACTGTTAGCACGCGATGATTGTGGGTTCGATTCTCACTCAAGAGAGTATTTTAATGTAAAAACTTATTCGTTTTTCGATCTTATTAGACAATAGACTGCTTTCCCATAATAATATTTATTTTTTTAGTATCTCACTTTTTCTCACATACCAGAAAAAACTAAACTCCGTTCTTTAGTTACTAACGCCTCGCTTTGTTTTATCAGAGCGGTAAAATAAAAATAGTTTGAAATTAAATATTTCCCGAGTAGCAAACATAAGTTAATATTTCAATTATCGCCAGTTCTGGGCTCTTTAGCAATGACATCAACCGTAATACAATAGTCGCTTTTGTAAATGAAAATGCAGTAAATGCATTATCATTTTCAAATAAAATCTATGATTGATATCTGATTGTAAGGTCCTACGTTCGAAGTCTGTATTGTATCAGCATTAATACACGAAGGAAAATTTTTAAACTTCTTATTTTTAGAAACCGTATAAACATTTGAACGCAGTGGGATTCGGACCTACGCCTGTGCGTGTGTGATTATCACTTTAAAAATGTTCAAAACATTACCATGTTTTTGACATACACTTAAGTATAAAGTGATATACACGTTGCTAAGGCAACGCGTGTTTTACTTGACAACACGGCTGCTAAATCCTGTCTTTATTACAGCAAATTACGTAGTAGATGAATTCACAAAGAAATAATTTCAATATCGAACTAGCTTCCAGCTTACAGCTACTGAAACTTTCAGCAATTTCGAGTCAATTCTTAAAAAAATATTCAAAAGTTTAATTTCGAACTAAGTTTTTTTACATTCAGTAAAGCCATTGCTATGGTTATGTTTAAAATATTTACATTTCTCCGCTCTGGTGTCTAAGATAAGGCGCGGCGTTGAGTTCCGCCACTCAACACGCAATGTCTCGATCTCGCTCGAAAAGTGGAGAATGGAGCGTCTTGACATTGGGGTCCGTCTGACTACCTTGCTAAGCGGGTAAAAGGATAAAAAATATTTTTTATATAAAATCTAGAAGAGCGTGCTCAGATGATTTGGCAATGGATCATGAGTGATGAAAAGATGGTAAGAAACATATATGAAGCAACGGTAAGATAGGTATGGGGTATACCGCGTGTAGCTTGACTAAAAAAATTTTACAATAAAAAAGACATATTTAGAAAACGTATAAAATTTGAACCCGCGCCTCTTTAAAACTGTTGTTATGCCTTTTTCAATTTCCTAAGTGTGCGATTAACACTTTAAAAAATGTTAAAAAATATTTTACAATGTCAAGAAGATTTTATATAATTTGTCATTTAGACTATTTAGCAAAGAGAGTGTAATATATTTATATATTTATACACACTTATAATGTGTGTATGATGTGTTTTCCTATAATTAGTTGTACATAGTTACTAAGTACAGTAAGTGTAATGTGTAAATTTCAGGAAATATGTATAACCGCATAAATAAATGTACAAAATGTACAATAAACGGAATTGTTTAAGTATAAATTATTGCCTTATAACTATTAGTGTGATAAAGTACTATTTACTATGAAAAAGTATAACAAACTATCGGACCGGGTGTACTTGTTTGGACGCGAGCCAACTGACTCTGTGACGGTGACTTTAGATTCGATTCTGTGCCAAATTGAATTACACGGACTTCGCTTTCATTCTGCTGGGCCATAAATATCTCTTTATTTACGACCTTTTACTCACAATTGGCTATTTGTTATATTTCAATGGAGACTTTTAAATTTATTTCTTACTTTTTTTGTATCAGTGGAGCCTTGTACACGATGGTTGTGTTCGATACACGCTCGCGGGAATGATATACAGCTTCGCGCTCCTCGCATATCACGGTAGTCAGAGAGAACCTAATGTCAAGACACTCCGTACTCCACGCAACGCATGAAATCGAGTTTTGAATTCAGTGGCGGAACTCAACGCCGCGTTTTGTCTAGGGTACCAGAGCAGAGACATTAAATGTTTTTAGATATTCTAAAATGTTATTGCAATTATTTTCATTACCTTGATCTGACGAGACGAGACGAAACTCGATTTGTGTTTTGGGGGGAAAGTGGAGAGAACTGAGTCAACGTCAAATAAGTTTATTTAAAATAAGATAATTTTTTGAACGTCAAATAATTTACCACCGTTTCATACATAGTTACATAGTGTCGTGGCACTGAATTGTCTATATACAAAAACATATGGAACCATTATTAGCTAGTATTCGATATGATTAAAATATCGCTATATTTTGCTTCGCTAAGCAATACATTTGAATATACTGTATATGTTCGATGAAGTCTGAAATTTCGGAATTGAAACGCACAATTAATGACGGAAGTGGAGCAATCACTGTACCGGCTTATACAAGGAGCGTCAAACAAAGGGTCGCTTTGTAATTAAACATATTTTTTTAATACATATATGTATATTTTATTACCGTAATATATATATATATATATATTTATATTATAGAGTTTTAAGCTTCTCTTATAATACAGGGAGTATTTGGAGAGATTTTAATGCAATTACTGTACAAGCTTATACAGTATAAACATTCACACAGAAAGCAACTTTGCAACTATAGAAAATCTATTTTTTATTGTCTTTTTTTTATATTGTAGAGACAAGGATAGAGGGAGAAAGTAAGAGGTACTTCTTATATTCTAATATTCATTCTGTTAAGAGAATCTGATTATCACTATTAATTTATTTGTGTTACTCGGCTATGTTTGAATACATGTCGTCAAAACCAAATTTTGACGTGAATGTGGATAGAGTGAGTTCAATGTTTCACATATTCAAGACTTTTATGATTTGCTTAGAACCCACAACCAAACACACTTTCCAATACTAACGAAGTTCTAGGTAGAACAGAATATAGCTTTTTATCTAGTTTCACGCTTTAGCCCATATACATACGGTCCTGCATAATAGATACCATGTTCTCGAAGGTCAACCGATGTCTCCCTTTACCTCTTTTACCGCTAACCTTTGCTCTATATATCTAATTATATAGTTAAGCTCCATTTATCCTTATTTATTGAAATTCGAACCCATGATCTCAAATATACAAATTTTGATAAGCTAACCAAATATCTATATAGCGGCGAAGTGGTTATATAAAATACCGTAGTCATGTGTTTTGATAACAGTTTTTGGCACACCATCAAGTTATCTTTTGTTTGAAACACATTTTTGTTTAGACAAAAATCAGGTACAAACGGAACGTTTACAATTTTTAAGATAGTTTTATCTAGATTAAATCTATATTATTTTTTAAGGCAAGTGTGTAAACACTCCGTTACACTATATGTTACACTATATATTTAATATTACATATCGTTTTGTAATACAGACTACTGTTCATACTAATGACGTTATAATTATTATTATGAAATTAGTATATATATATCTATGTAGCTATAAATAACATTTAAGTAATTCATATTGTTATTAATATCTATCAGGGCGCATTGGGAGCGCGTTTGGCTGTAAACGTGATTGATTGTGGGCTTGATTGTGGATATCACCTCGGGGGAATGATTATATTTAAAATATTTTCGTTTCCCTGCTCTGTCTGATTTCGGATGGAAAGCGGAGAACGAAAGGTCAAGTCTATGTATGGGTTCTTTCTGCCTATGCTACTAAGCAGGATAACGAAACATAATAAAAACTATATATTTTTCTTAACATTTTTTAAAGTGTTATTCCCACACTAAGGAAATTGAAAAAGACATATTTAGAAAACGTATAAAAATTTTTGAACGCAGCGGGATTTGAACCTAATGAGTACACTAGGGAGTTTTTGTTACGTGTCAAAATAGTAATTTTGACTTATATACATTAAAAAAAATTGGATAAAAAGAATCAAGTGTATTTTGTCACTGTACCCTTTTAAAAACAAAGCGACCCATTCTACCTACATATTGCGCACACCTGCCCTGATTTTTATTTCCACTTCAGTTCCAATACAAAATGATTTACATCTAATCTCTAACGATTATTAGTTAAAATCTATAGTTTTTATATATAAAAACAAAAAACAGCATTACGTAAAATATTTTAATAGAGATTTTTTTTGGGCAGAATGCCAAAATATGCCCGTATCAACAGATTTTTTGGCTGAAATTTGAGAGTGGATTTTTTAAAAGTTAATTACCACAGAAGGCTATTTTATTACTTGTATCCCGCTCTCGTTTTATCCACAGCTTTAAGCTTTTTCAAAATAGAATAGATTTGTAACTTGCTTAGCTGAATTTATACTTAGTTTTAGTTCTGTTTAATCTGTACATATAATAAAAATGTGTCTGATCACTGTCTGTGCATGGAAGACGTATAAAAAAATATTATTAAGGTTTAATAACGCATTTATAAATGTGATAGAACCCAAAACATTTATTTTTAATTTTATTTTCTGTTTGTCTGTTTATCTGTTGGTCTGTTATTGTTTCCTTAACATTTAGTGTTTATTTCATTTCAATCGATTCATAAACCATTTAAATTATAAATTTAAACAAATTTTGTGATTTAAGTGAGAACGCGGGAGTTATAGTACTGTAGTCTACTCAGGCAAAGCCGCGAGCCGGTCGCTAGTTAATTATGTGTAATATATACCAATGTAGTTAACAGTTAAAATCAAATAATATTAAGGAAAAATGGATACAATAATAAAAACCTTTTTCCGGCATAGCAGGGTAGTCAGCGAGAACCCAGTGTCATGATATATCTGTTCCCCACTTCCTGTCCGAATTCGGAACATTGCGTGTTCAGTTACGGAACTTACCGCTGTGCTGTTGTCTTGTTCACCAGACTGGAGAAATGAAAATAATTAAATAAGACCACTCCACAGGTGTACTCGTATGTATACACGATACCAAATACCTTTTTTTATACTTTTTATCTGTATGTCTGTCTGTCTGTCTGTGTGTTCTGGCTAATCTCTGGTATTGCTGGACAAACTTTGACGGGACTTTCACTGGCAGATAGTTGATGTAATAAGGATTAACTTAGGCAACTTCTAATTTAAAATTTCACACGTATAAAGTCACGGGCACAGTAAGTAACAAATAATGCCATTTTTCACATTTAGATTTATATTATCACAAATTATTCATGACATTAAGTATTTAATATACGAGTATGTATATAATGCTTTAAATGATTATATTTGAATTATTTTCATTTCTAATAAGTAGTAAGATTTGTCTTACTAGCGCGGCGCTGAGTTTCGCCACTCAACACGCAATGTTTCGATTTCAGACAGTGCGTGATGAACGGAGGGTCTTGACACTAGGTTCTCTCCGACCACCCTGCTATGCGGGAAAAAGCGTGAAGCTTAAACGAATGTAATTTCATATGAATTATTAACAGTAGCTTATAACTAAGTTTAGACGATGCTTTAGTGGCTTTTTTAAAATAATATTTCTTTTTTTAAAACAGATCTAGTGATATAAAAATTTAAGATTAAATAGTAAGTGACAAGTGTAAGTGTTAAGTGATACAGTGGTTCCAGCTATATTACACTCTAAGAGAAAACAGTAAAGGGAAAGAAAGAAAGAGAACACTATGGGTAAGTAAACGATCTAAGTTTAAAAGTAACCTTACCTATTTACATAGAAAGTTATTATAAATATGGAGCTGGTGGAAAGATCTCTCGATTTCGGGCGGTGCCCAGAGAGCGGGGTGCCTCGACACTAGGTTCTCTCCGATTACCTTACGAAGCGTGGAGCGTAAGGTATAACAGCGTCTGACTGGCCACTATGATTGTGGGTGCGATACGTACTCGGGGAAACGATTGTATTTGAATTATTCTCATTTCTCTATACCTCAGCCAGACAAAGCGTAGCGTTCCGCCGCTAAACTCGCAATGTGACGAATTTGGGCGGGAAATTAAACGGAGTGTTTTGACACTAAGTTATTTTTTCCCTGTTATGCTGGAAAAGCATAAGGATTTTTTTCCTTTCTCCACTTTTTGATCAAAGATAGATCTACTTATTGTTTGGTAAGTTGACGCAGAGAAAATTGAATATAGACATAATAAGATTTTTGGTTTTCGCGTATTTTACACATTTTGAAGTGAAACCGGATTTATCGCGTATTAATATACGGTATTCAAAGATACATTTTCGAATACTTGCACTTAGAGCTATCGCTTTAACACTTATTCACTTTGTTCAATTATTTACTTGGAGACTGATGTTCCCTCAGCGTAGTAAGAGTGCCTTTAACAGTGGCTTTGGTTGCCTAAATAGGGATCGACTAAATAAGGAATTGACATTTATTAATTTATAATACTAAAGGTTTACGAACCTATCTCATGTAATTACGTTTTAATCATAATTCGTATTGTAAAACAATTAATTAATACTTAAAAAGTATTTCGTTTGATCACATTGTCAACATTTATTTTTTAACTTACAATCCAAATTATCACTAGTAAAAGTATTTCCTATGACTTACAATCTGGCAACATTTAATATATCAAATCATAACAATAGCTTTTTGTTTTAAACGAACATCTCTTAGAGTACTTCATTTGATTTTAATTTAATCAAAATTACATTTTTCTTGTCTTCGTTAATTGTGGGAGATATGTAAATAACGAACTAATTTCAATACAAAAACTAAAAGCAAAGCAAAGAGAACCTAATATCAGGACAATAAAAATAATGAAATAATTCCCCGAGTGGGATTAGAACCCACAATTGCGTTTGTAGACTAACGCTTGCTCACTGCGCCACGATAGCCTCAAAGCTCTAGCTACCTTACAAATTTCAATTCAACGTAACATAAAAGGAACAAAAATAGCCAATTGTAACATTTTTATATAATAATTATAACATTTTGCAACTTAAATCTCGTAAATCCCGGGAATTAATTTGGAAAATATTATGCGGTAATATTTTAATATGTGGGTAGGTATTATGTGCGAAAAGATTACGCCGTAATTAGAGGCTTAGGCCAAAAGGACCTCGTCGACCTTTTGTACTTCAAATTTCTTGTTTAAGTAAATTTGATCCTTCGATTAACATGAATTTTACAATATATTTTTATAAATCTATAAATATAATAAAAATGTAACTGATCGCTGTCTGTACATGGAAGATATATAAATGGGATGGGTGAATTTATCAATATAACAATGATTTTTAGTTTTCTTTATTGTTTGTCTGTTTGTTTGTAAAAACGTTGAAACGACTTAACCGATTTAAATGCAATTTGAACTATTGTATTGTGGTAAGCTTCCCTTAACAAAGAGTGATTATTTCATTTGAAGCGGTTCATTAACAAAAAAGTTACAACCATTTAAATTATAAATTTAAGCAAAGTTTGTGATTTAAGTGAGAACGGGGGTGGCTGAATACTCAGTAGTTTACGCAGGCAAAGCCGCGAGCGGGTCACTAGTATATATATATATATATATATATAGATTTTTTCCGTAACATGAACTACATATTTTTTTCAGCTTCACGCTTTTGCCAGAATAATATCAATATAATTTCTCCCCCGCGGTGTGTGTTGAACCCACAACAATCGCTTCCAATCTGGTACTGTCCCACTGCGCCATAACATACACCAGTTTATATATTTCAAATGTATTAATAGCGTTTTCAATGATAAAACAACTTCGGTCCGTCAGTTCTGTCAGTCTATAGAAATTGATTGAAAAGACCGCACCGTTCCGAAGTTTACCTTCCATTTTCTTCATGCACAGTGGAAACTGGAGACAAATGCTGTTGTCTGAAGGTCACGGGTACAAATCTTTGACTTCATAGATAATAATGTATAGTATTTTCTTATATTTGTAGAAGATTTTCGCATAGTAATCTAAATTTAGTTTCAAAATCCGGTTACGGTTAATTTTGATAGCTTCTGGTCAAGTCTAGACTCTTTTTCTGCCGCGCTTTTTATAATCAGCTTTTTAAATTTATTCCCGCACATCAGGGCATCAGGTAGGAGTGGTAAAACTCAACGCGGGAAATTGAAAATAATTTAAATAAAATCATTCCCTTGAGTGGAAATCGAACCCACGACCAATCACGTTTACAGTCCCACTGCGATATGACGGCCTCGATTTTCATTTCATATTTATTTTAATAATCACGTATTTAATATCCAACGGTTATTCTACCTGATTAAAATACCGCGAGGTGAGAGCTGTCGCGTTATGCGCGCTCACGAAATACTTCACTTGAATAAATTTATATATATATATATATATATATATACACACATCATCCGGACAACATCCGTTGGTTGCGGGTTCGATACAGGTTGGGGGAAATTATTATATTCGAATTATTTTAATTTCTCCGCTCTTGTATCTTAGACAAAGCGTAGCGTTGAGTTCAGCCATTCAACAAGGAATGTCTCGAATTCGAGCGGAAATATTACATACGATAATATTACATTTATTACGCTTGAATGCTTAAAGTGAAACGTTCTCTTTGCATACAAATAACGTTTTTTTTGCCACAGTTTAAAATTACAATGACGAATCACCGCATAAAAATAACTTCTAATAGAAATCCCGAGTTTAAATCCAATGTCAAAAAACTCTATACATTCACATACAAATCAGTACCCCTTTTCAAAGTAGGATCTTTTTAAATTTGGTTAGACCTCTAGGTCTCGGACAGTAGAAACGAGTTAATGCACATTTTAAAGGGAGGGGGGACCCCTACGCCTACACTGGTAATGCAAGTCCCAGGTACTGCTTTGAGCTTCCACCCTCCTTCCTGGACAACCTTTCCACTCACACTCTCTTCTCCATTATTATGTAACAGGGAAATAATAAAAAAGTTTTAACACGTCCATTATGACTAATTCACGAGAGCGTGTAATCCCGCGGGATTAGATGTCAATCACGCAGACGTGAAATAGATTTATTAGCGACGTGCGAGCGTATCTCGAGTTATGACGTGTTGGGTGTTTAGCTTATAAATTGTAGATAAACGATTTCTCGTACAGGTATGAGTGTAAACGCAATGATCGTAGGTACAATGAATGATCAGGAGAACGGAGTGTCTTGACACTAGGTTCTCTCTATTATGCGGGAAAAAGCATGACAGCTTTACGCAAAAAAAACAAAGTAAACGTGAAATAAAAGCAGGTGGGCAATTTCAATCTGACTGGCAATCCCGTGGGATCGCTCGATTGAATGGTCTGAGACCTCCGGCTTTTGTGAGATCCTTTTAAAGTTTTAGAATTGACATGATTTTGTGAAGATTTCTTTTCAATTTCTTGATAGTTTAAAGTTTTTCAATGATTTTTTTATATTATATGTAAATTATGAATAAATTAAAGTTCTGTCTCTACCTGTTTTAATACTAATATAAAAATCATAAAAGACTGTAAAAGCATTTAATTATGTGCTGGATACAGACCCCGCGTGTAGTTATATGTAAAATTAAAACTCATTTACCCGCTTTAGTAATATAAAGAGCGGCACTGAACTCCGCCAAATGACACAAAAGTTTTAAAGAATATTATATCATTTTGGTCTGAGCACAAATTACTTAAAAAGTGTAGAACGGTGAATCTTTATATTACAAAATAAATGTAACTTGTCGGTGTCCGTACATAATAGATATATGAAAAAAATATTATTGGGGGCAATTATAAATATAATAGAACCCAAAACAATGACTTTTAATATTCTTATCTGTTTGTCTGTGCGTTTGTGCACGCTAGTGTTAAAAACAAGTTAACCGATTTAAATGCAGTTTTCACTATTGTATTTTGTTTAATTTTCCTTAACGTGTAGTGTTTATTTTTTTTCAATCGGTTCATAAATAAAAAAGTAACAACCACTTAAATTATAAATTTAAGTAAAGTTTGTGATTTAAGTGAGAACGTGGGCCGAAGAACGAAATAGCTTAGCCGCCTAGTTTACGCAAGTGAACCCGCGAGTGGGTCGCTAGTTTCAAATATAATCATTCCCCCGAGTGAGAACCGAATCCTCAACCAATCGCTTTTACAGCCAGACGTTTATCACTGCGCCACGATGGCCACATTGAAGAAAGTGTACCCGGCGAGCCCCAAGAGGTTCGAGACTGAAATGGGACGAGTTTAATTACAATTTCTAATAGAATTGTATTGTAAATACAAAGATTTATTTCAATATGGCATTGTCTTAAGCTCTATAATTTTTTTAACCCAACGTAGAAAGAACCTATTGCGAAAACACTCCGTCCTCAACTTTTCGTCCGATCAAGATGTTGCGTGAATTTAGTATAATAATATATAAAAAACACAACAAAAAGACTTGTAGAACCAGATGTAATCTGGTTTTACATGTATTGACATAAAACTATATATATATATATATATATATATGGGATTTTACAAGTGGTAGTTATATATATTTAAATTAAAACAATACTCTGATAAGGCGAAAAGTGGCGTAAAATTCCGCCACTCAACAGTTAACGTCCTTAAAATTGAGGGAAGGTTCTTTCTGGCTACCCTGGTATGCGGGAAACGTATTTACCATACTCAGTTTGATTAAAGTAAGAGCTGTATGCGTTCACGTCTCAATAGACATGAAAATTGCGTGGTTTTTAATTATGGTACAAGTATATTTGTACAAGATGAAAATGCAGACTTTATTTTAATTTTATTATGTTTTTCTTTTTAATATTAATATTACAATTAGTTTCAATTTCAATATATTTTTTTGTTGAAACCAAACCAGAGTGGCGTTCTACTCGAATTGGAAATATAATTAAAATGCATATATGAACGTGACGTATAACAAAATCGAATTTTGAAAAAACACTATCGTATAAATATCGTGTTGAAATTTTATATGGAAGGTCGAACGCTTTTTCCCACATGACAAGGTAACCAAAGAACTTAGTGTCAAGACACTCCTGTTTACACTTTTAACTCAAATTCTAGTCATGGCGGACATAAACACGGAGAAATGAGAGTAATTTAAATATAATCATTCCCCCGAGTGTGTATTGAACGCACCACCACCGAGTAACGTTGTGACTTACAAAGAAGTCGAATACTTCATAAAGTTTACCCAACTGAATGTTTTCATTTTGAGACGAAGCGGTGGTCCAGAGCGCAGCATCCTTCAGATCTTTCTCAAACTTCAGAGTTCGACCTCGTTTTGCATTTGCCCCGTTCTTTGTATACGAGATTGTTTGTTTTGACAGATTTTTTATTTTAGTGTTACTTTCAAGTTTATTATATTAAAAATGGAAATTTTACGCTATTGTACCCTTAACCAAGTGGAAGTTTGTGGGTTCGATACTCATTTAGGTATGTAGTAATGTAATATTTTTAAATGGAAGCTATAACCACTACGTTATGTCCCACCATTCAAGAAGTAATGTCTTTAAAATAAGCGATAATTGAGAAAAAAATAAATTCAATATCATATTCTTTATTCAAATAGACTATTACAAAGTCAATGAACATAAAATGTCAGTATTGTCAGTCCTAGCGGCAACTACCACCGGTTCGGCTCGGAGTGCAGTTATGCTAAAAAGAGCCACAGAGCTCAACAGTTAGTCTTTTCAAATATTTTACAATAACTTCATATCTATCATTAGCCTCCAGAGTGAGCATCAATAGCTTTTAATTAAATACATTAACATCAGAAATGTATTCGTGAACAGAATAATATACTTTCCTCAATAATATATTTTTAATCTTGATTTTACTTTTCATATATATTATTGAACTATTCAAGTGGTGAATTAAATTTTTTTTCTTTTATTAATCACCTATTTCTTTTTTTCAATTATTACAGATTTATTAGTGACAATGATACCTCTGAAACATACTGGAGCGAGGAATTAATTCCCAAGGCGTGTTATTATTAATAAAATCGTTAATTAACGTCTCTAATAACGTCTTTTTTACAACTTTTTTGAATTGTGACATAAATGAGAATATGGGCATAACAAAAGAGCTGTACAGTAGTTGCTAACAATTAGTGTTGTTTGTGGAGACTGTTACAGTGACTATACAGCTCAGCAACACTCAAGACGGAGTTGCCGTAATATATAGGCGAAAGCGGGTTTTAAAATAGCATATACGTCTATGTGCAGAAAAGTATACATCTGCCATATCTGTGAATGACCATTTACGAAAGAATTTACGAATAATACTTGAAGTGCATTTTTATTACTTTTTCTTTTAAATTAAGAAAGAAAAAATATTGACTTTGATTTTGAATTTGCTAAAAATGTATAAAAATTTGAACGCAGCGGCCTCGAACCCGCAGCAGAGATTGCTATTTGAAAAATATTTTATTTACTCAAACGAGTTTACATGTAAATATTTATATAAGTATACTCACGACATTTCTCGCAAACTAAAGATGTTTCGTATTTTTCATTGTTAGCCATTTCGTACTATGAAACTCCTAGAAAAACTAAAAAATGAGAGGTAAAAGGAGCCTTGCCTCATCCCATTACACCATTTTCGAAAGTATTTTCATCACGATCAGTTCAACGGGTTGGCCGTGAGGACATCACAGACAGACAGACAGACAGAGCGGATATAATAAATATTTTAATTTTTATATACTTTTATTTATTTTTTTACTTTAAGTTGCTTAATTCATTCTGATTGGAGAGATCCACACAACTCGTTGCCAAGTTCACTTCGTTCAGTTTGAAAATTATTTATTATAAGTTAAAATTCAACTCGATTAAATGGTTATATGTAAAAATAACAACTTCATTAAAAAAATCTAAAACACAAAATATTCTCTCTAGTAAGATACTTTCTATCAGTATATATCATAAAGTCCACACAAACAAACTTACGGGCATCGACTTGTATTACATAAATTTGTTCTATATACACATTCTTTTTACGGACACCCACATGTAGTCATCTGTCTCACATCGCTTCGCTTGTACCTTGCGCCATACAAGTTATTGGAGAACGAGGTGTACTTTAGAGCGTATTTTTAGCCCTCTTTCATACATCGTTCAAAGTAAACAAAACATTGCACACGACTCTGGTTACACTTTTGTAAGTCAACCGACTTAGCTCGCCATAATGGTAAAATACTGGGTTTTTAGATATGGTGTGCACTCTAGGGGTATAAATAGATACGTGAGTTTTATAAGTTTAGTTTTAAATACTGAAAACGTAAAAAAAATGTTAGCCATATAATGAAGTAGGCAGAGAGAAGCTGGTATCAAGACACTCTGTTGTTCACTTGCAGCCGGAATTCCAGACATTGTCGACGAGAAACAACGTGCAGGTGTAGTCTTAAATTACTAAAAATCCGAAAAATCTACAATTAACAAAAATATTTTACCCGTATAATAGGTACCTAAGGGTAAAAAATATAAAAAAAACTTATGAGCTATCCTACATCAGGGTGAAATTTGAAGCCGCTACTTTTACTTATTGTACAATTTCATCTTATTTAAATTTTCATTTAAAACATTAAGTCTCATTGTGTATTCGAGTGAGGGCTTGAAATGTACAGACGTGACCACGTGACTTGCACATTATATCTATATATCGTACCGGATGTATGCAGTCATACATCATACATCAATTTTGTATGGAAATGGGAGTTATTATATACTTTTTTCAAATATTTGACATGTAAAGTTTAGGTTTTTGGGTGTTTAAGTTATGATGTAAAAACCATCTTGGCGCAGTTGGACAGCGTCCGACTGTAAACGCGATTGGTGAAGGCTCGAATCCCTCTCGAGGGAATAATTATATTTAATTTTTTTAATAAGTTTATTAATTAATTTGTAATAAGTTTTGGTTTCAATATGAAAAAGCGACTAACAGTCAGTAACAGTCAGTAGTTAAAGAGAACCTAGTGCCATGACATTTCGCTCTTCGATTTCCTTCGACTCAACGCCGCGCATTGTCTCACTACGAGTAGAGCAAGAAAATCACGCAATCCCACTGCAACCCGATCGCTGCAAAAAATATTACAAGTACCCGGTATTTCCATTTTGACTAATTCTTTGTTCCCATTTCTATTTGAAAGCTCAATTTCAGTGTAATTTGCAAGCGATTAAGAAAATATAGGAAAGTGGAGGATTTGCAGCATATTATTCAAGTGGTGTAATTTGGTTCGATCTAGTATAGCCAGGGAGTTGGGAACTGTAAATAAATGAAATATTTTTAGAATGCATGGACGGACGGCTTCCAAAAGCGCGGCTTCAAATCCCGCCACGCTTAAACTATTATATGTTTTTAGAAAACGTATAAAAATTTGAACGCAGCGGGATTTGAACCCGCGCCTCTTGAAAACCGTTCAAGCGCTCTGACCGCTAAGCCATGCGTCCCACCTCCAGCTACGTTGAAATTCTTATACGCTTATTACAACTTATATTTGTTGTTAGCATCTCTGTAGAGAGATTTTTACAAATTTCTGCTACCCAAAGATTATTCTACGAACAATCGTCTGGCAAGAGAGAATGCTATTTATTAAATATATATTTTGTTATTCCTAAGTGTGGGAATAACACTTTAAAAAATGTTAACAAAATATTATATGTTTTCTCAAAATTTCTCAATTTCAAATTTGAAACGCTAAAAATGTAAATAAAAATAAATTTGTTCATATAAAACTTTTTACACGTTTAAGTGGCTGTGACTTCCCAGTAAGTAATCTAGGGTACTTATTGAATGAATGACTCGCTTCTCCGTTTGATACAATAAAACTTAACCTATTTAAAGAATATTACTTAAAACTTTCAATATATTTTTATTAATTATTCATTATTAATATTGACTTTAAACTACAATTAAAATACATTTATACATACATATAAACAAATGTAACTGATCGCTGTCTGTACATGGAATATATCTGAAAAAAATATATGATTAAGGGCATTTGTCAATACAATAGAACCCAAAATAATGATTTAAAATTTTCTTTTCTGTTTATCTGTTAATTTGTGCATCTAAGAAACGGCTTAACCGATTTAAATACAAATTAGACTATTGTATTGTGGTACACTTAAACATTTGGTGTTTATTTCACTTCAATGTGTTCATAAACAAGAAAGTTATTACCATTTAAATTATAAATTTAAACAAAAATTGTGATTTAAATTAGAACGCGGGCGGGCGAAAAGATGAAATAGTTTTGTCGTGTAGTTTACGCAGGCGAAGCCGCGTGCGGGTCGCTAGTTACAAATATATTGTTGAATGTACTTAAAATAAAAAATTTAAGTGTGGATATACAGATATACTGTTGCATGCATAGTATAATAGTAATAGTTAGGCTTTAGACGGAGAGTGGAGAATGATTAACAGCGCCGTTTCCTTGTATTACTATTATTATTGTTTAAGAATAAATGAAAATTTTACAACAGATTATTTTTTTAGGAATAATAATAATATTTTTTAAAGGAGCGCTTGGCTTTTAAGTAACTTAGGAAGGCACTAAGAGGGCGAGATGAAGGACTTAATAATATTCTTATATGATGTTACTGAAGAAAATCTCGACATACTTGTGAATGACCGTAAAGCCCACGCGAACGATATTTAACAAATATATTGTAAAGCAGTCTTTCAAAGACCTAGAATATTACAATTCAATATATTTATTTACTGCAAACAGACAAAATAACAGCTCCTTTGCCATCTAAATCATTGTAAGTAGATGAAAAAAGGAATGGATCTGACAGCTGTCAAAACTTTAGCAAACGGTCCTTTGAAAATTTAATTTTGTAAGAAACTCGTGTTCTTGAAAACTTACTTTAGTGATAAGCAAAGACATTGAAGCTACCGTGTTGCAGTGGGACAGTGTCTTACTGTAAACGCGCTTAGTTGTGGGTTCTCCACTCTGGTACCGTAAACAAAACTCAGCCACTCAACACGGTCTCAAATTCGCTTGGCATTATAAAGTGGATTTTTTATTAGTAAATCATGATTTGTGTTATTAAAAGACTATTTAACAGGACATTGTTTTATTTGTTTGAATTTTTTTAATTAATCATATTGTGTACATAATTATGTAATTCGACTTATCAACATATTCACGTATTCCTGGTATGGATATATTGAACGAGTTTATTCTGTACGTATTTTAAAATATATATATATCGGACGACAATAATGACAAAATAACGTTGCAAGATAATCTTTTATTGGTATGTAGATATAGGGGAAGCTGATATTTTTTTAGCTTTACGCATTACCCGAGTACAGAGAACCTATTGTCTAGACATTCCTTTCTCCACTCTCGTCCGAATTCGAGTTCCGATAAGTGACACTGCGAGTCCCTTATCGAAAATCAACCCGGCGCAATAAATGAATAGCGCGGGGAATTGTTAAAATCATATAATTTTATTTAAAATAAGAAGATACATGCTCAATTTTTTGAACGTCAAATAAATTACCACCGTTTGACTAAAGCGAAAAGACCTCAGACCTGACAAGAACCGGCGCAAGAATATTTTTCTTTACATACATTAAATTTTCAAATGTGTATTAAGACGCCAATATATTTATTTAATATTAAGATGTCAATATATTTATTTCCGTATTTTTTTTATTTAAGAAATCTTTAGCTCGCTTCTACAAGAAAAAAGGTAGCATTATTAGCGGCTGCATTACCCCAAAGTATAATGCCATGAGATTTAATAGTATGAAAGTAGCTAAAGTAATATAAAATAATAATAATGTTATTAATTTAAATAGAATCTACCCCGAGTGTGAATCGAACCCGCAACCAATGGTACAGTACGTCGTCGCACTGATACACGATGGTCTCTAAGTTAGCAAAAGCTATACATATCTTAATACAACGCGTTGTATCAGTCAGGTTGATCAGCGAATTACTGTATTTAATAATCAATATAAAATCATTGCCACATTCTTTACATAGAGTTTATATAACTTTTAATAGAAGGCATTACAAGCTTCATTTAATGTTACTTTAATTAATTTTAAAATATATTTTTATCATTTAGATAACAAAAGAATCGGTATCGTAACTTACACAATGTTTTTTAAGATACCGAGTTCGATTACACATTATAGGTACTCGTATTTCTTTAAATGGTTTATTTTTTAGACTAAACTAAAATATATTCGTTGGAAACTAACCTCTAAAGTTGGAGCTTAACTGATTTTCATGTTTTTAATCAAAGAAAAAAAAAGGAAGAGCTTCTCAATTCGACACGTATATATATACTTGCTATTCCCGCGACTTCGTTCACGTGAACGACGGTACTACAAAAGAGTTTTTTGTGTGAATCGCTATATTAGAATTATACAATGTTAAAATTTTTTGATATTTATTGATATCGATTTTATTTAAGTGAAGTCTTCACACTTCAGTATAAGAATTTTAAGTCAAAATACGCCTTTTGAACTTAATTCAGCAGTTTTACTTTGATGCGTATACAAACACGGATTTAATAGTTAATATTTTTTTTAATTTCGCCCGCGTTTATTTACAGAAAAAACTTACAAAAATAATTATATTCCATTACTTAAGGTTATTACATAGTCCTCCTACCCATTTTTTAAATACTATTTGAAGGTACATACGCTGTGATCAGTATCATAATCGCTCGCGTTACACATATTTGATCATAATTTTGTAGCGGAATTCTATTAAATCAATGAATATTTAAGGAGATATCCCTAAATATTCATTGAAATTAAATAATGTAAAGATCGATTTTGGTTTAAATTAAATACTTGTGATATATATATATATATATATTCGACCACGCATAACTTTTTACAGTGGACCAATTTTGATAATTCTTCATTTAATGGGTTAAGTATGCTCTGAAGTTAGTCACATAAAAATTTTGAACAATAATTCTAACCCTAACGGTGGAAAAATAGAGGTGATTGCGTATTCATTATTTATATTATTTATGTCTGTGTCGAATAGCGTTGGAACTTATTTCAGCTTCACGCTGTATCCCGCATAGCATAGTCAGAAAGAGCCTAGTGTTAAGATACTCCGTTCTCCACTTTCCGCCTGAATTAGAGACATTGCGTGTTGAGTGGCGAAACTCAACGTCTCGCTTTGTCTTAGGTACCAAAGTGGAGAAATGGAAACAATTAAAATATAAATCATTTTTAGAAAACATATAATAATTTAAACGAGATTAGAGCCTGCACACTTGGAGGCCGTCCAAATACTCTGACCGCTAAGCCATGCGTTCAAGAAGCGCAAGTTCGAATCCCTAATTCGATTTCTAAAAAATATTTTTTATTATAAGAAAATGGAAAACAATTTTTGATGTGTGTGAATACTTTTAAAATATTAAATATTTAAAAATAATCTTTCCCTCGAGTGGGAATCGAACCTACAACCAATCGCGTTTACAGTCAACCTCACTAATAAGCCTTAATGAAAAAAAAACTTATATTCAAACATATAAAAAATCATCAAAGACAAATGTAAATATACATATCTACATTTGTTGTATTATGCAAATATTATAATCTGTAATTTAATTAAACTAATAATATGTAGTTAGTAATTTGATTGTCTGTGATCTCGTCTATGGTCTGTCCAAAAACAATTAAGTATTTTTTTTAAAAACGTATAAAAGTTTGAACGCAACGGGATCGAACCCGCGCCTCTTCGAAACCGTCTGAGCTCTCGGACCGCTAAGCCATGCGTTCTACATTCAGCAATGTCGAAATTCTTATACGCTTATTACAACTTATTTTTATTGTTAGCATCACTGTAGAGAGATTTTTACATATTTTAATAAACAAAGATTATTCTACGTGCAATCCTTAGGTGAGAGAGAATTCTATTTATTTATTAAATTACTTAAAGTGTGCTCATTAAAGTTACTAAAAGTTATAACTATTCCAACAATATTGTTACAGAGGACGACTGTGAAGACAGCGGCTCTAACATCTGGGTGCCGGGGTCCCGCTACCGCCCCGAGCCCCCCGAGGCACTAGCGAGGGCCTCCCACTTCACCGAGCACGAGATCAAGCTCATGTACCGAGGGTTTAAACAGGTGAGATAAAATCTAATTATTATTGATTGAAATAGTATTATTTCCTATAAAAAGAGTGCATGCTGCTATCGATAACTGGCCTCTACGTTTGCAGCCAATGGAAACTACTTCGAATAAGCTTTATATATATTTAATATATTTTTTGCGCCGGTTAGAAAGTTCGAAAACGTTAAAATTGTATTACATTTTCCAGAACATTTTTCTTATATTAAAAATGGATAAATAGATTGGATAGATAAAGATGGATAGATTGAGTGACATAAACCCGCGTATATTATTATACCTTGGTGGAGTAAGGTATTACTATTTTAAATAAGAAAAAAAAAGATCTGAGTGTCAAAACTTCCCGTTCTCTCCGTTCTCTCTCCGACCGAATTCAAGACATTGCGCGTTGAGTGGACCTCAATGCCATGAAAATATTTTAAATATGGTCCATCCTTCGAGCGGGATCAAACCCACAACCAAACGCGTTTACAGTGAGACCAACCCACTGCGCCACTATGACCTTAATACCGTAATAGATACAATAATTTCAGTATTTTTATTACACAATGAACATAAAAATAAAAGTAAAACGTGAGATATCGCCATCCCTCTCTTGTCATGACGTCACAATTCACTATGAATGTTGAATATTCAATAATAATTTCAAAGGTATCCATGTATATTAGATATCCGAAGGATAACATCGGTGTTTTGATATTTGTAAATGTCGATGTTTCTTGACGTCGAAATAAACAGTATATAATTTTTTATTAAAATTACTCTTTAAAAGAAATTAAATATATTAAAAAATTCAATACATTTTTAATACAATATTGTATAAAAGAATGATAAGATGCCAGTTTAACATTTTGAGTTTTTTTATTGAATATTATAATGTTAACATAAAGTCCATTCGTCGTGGCGCAGTGGGACAGTCTGTGATTGTAAACGCGAGTGGTTGTGATTTTGATTCCCATTCTGGGGAGTGATTATATTTAAAATATTTAAATTTCTCCGCTCTGATACCTTCTTAGGTAAAAGCGCAGCGTTGACTTCCGTCGCTCAACACGCAAAGTCTAGATTTCGGGCGGAGAGTCCAGGATGAATTACCTTGACTCAGGGTCTTTCTGGCTACCTTACTATGCAATAAAAGCGTGTAATATAATCATGCACCTGAGTGGTAACCGAACCCACAACCATCATTTTAAAATGTTATTCTATATAAATGCTACAATGTATATAAATTCGTTTTCAAACAGTAAAGAAATAAGTGGCCATTACATAAGTGTCTCTCGAGACACTTTCCGCTAAATGTACTTATATTTATTTTGTAACATAATGAAAATATATAACATCTTAGTGGTTCATTGGGAGTATTAAAACGATGGTAGTAGAATCAAATCTGAGTCAAGATGTAGAATATAGATGTACGTATCTCGTACGAATATATTTAAATTACGAAAAATTTATATGAAACGCGGGGTTGAGTTCCGTCAATCAACGCGTGATGTCATGATTTCGTTTGGTGCGTGGAGAAAGGAGTGTTTTGACTAAAAAATCCTATATATTGGGGAAGAAGAAGAGCAAGAGATGTGTTAGCATCCTGGCGCAGTGGTATACTGTAAACGCGATTGATTGTGGGTTCAATCTCGGCTCGTTTCCTCGCTTTGGTGAGATTAAATATGGCGTTAAACTCCGCACGCAACGTCTTGAATTTAAGCGGAAAGTTGCTATGTAGCAAAAAAAAAATTACACATTTGGATCAAATTTTAGATTTTCCTAAATTATGGTTGAGAGTGAATACGAAGTGCTTAAGTTACATAGATTAGTATTAGTTGTACAGATTTTATTTATAATAAATGCAATAAGAAGTCGTTTTGTATTACACGGACGGAGATATAAAAATAATTTCAATAAATTATCCAAGTGGGAGTCACGTGTCAACGTAAAAATAAAAATTCTGTAGATATATATATATAGCTTGAGGCCATCGTGACGCAGTGGTACAGCGTCTGACTGTAACCGCGATGATTGTGTGTTCGATATATCAAGACAAAGCGCGGTGGTTAGTTCCGCCATCCAGAATGCAATGCAACTTCGGGATAGAAATGGAGAACGGAGTGTTGTGACACTAGATTGTCTCTATGTGCCCTGCTACCAGAAGGAACTCGAAAGTGCCAAAAAATACTTACTAACTTTAATATAACAACAAATATTTAAATACAAGAGCTATCCTATTAATTAAGAAATAAGCGCTTCCAACCAAACAGCAACGTTCACTAAGAACGTAATAATCATTTTCAGAGGAGTTGTTACGAGTGGAGGATCTGCTTTAGAATGAAACAATTTACACTTGGCTTGAATAAGATGTTTGAGGCCATCGTGACGCAGTGGTACAGCGTCTTACTGTAAGCGCGATTCGTCCTGGGTTCGATTCTTACTAGGGTGAATAAATATTTAAACCAGTTTCATGTTCCGCTCTGATACCTAATACAAAGCACAGTGTTAAGTTCCTCCACTCAAAATCGATTCCTGAAAGTGAAGGCTAGGACGACACAGTTTTCTCTTGTCAGAGTTTCTCTTTGAATACCCTGCTATGCGGGAAAAAGTGTGAAGCTGCATATGTGATCATAGCTAGTGATGTTACAATCCCATAGCATTATATATTAAGCCAAAATTATTATTAAATTTAAAAAGTTAATTTGAAATAATTTAAGTCAATTTATCCACAGGAGTGTCCTACGGGCGTGGTGGATGAAGAGGCCTTCAAGAACATCTTCTCACAATTTTTCCCTCTCGGAGGTGAGTGTTTAAATAAAATATAAGTATACATACTTTGAAGTATACTTAAAACTTTTAGAGAAACAGTCAAAATTTGTAATAATATTTCTATTAATAGTAAATATGTCTTTTGATGCCATCGACTGTAATAATTGTAACTGTAAAATGATTGTGGGTTCAATTTTCCATTGGAAAACTAAAGGGACATGATTATATTTAAAATAATATTTTCATTTCTCCGCTCTGGACTAAGACTTTGAGTTGAGTTCGGCCTTCGGAGTGTCTCGACACTAGGTTTTCTCTGACTGAGTGACATATGAATGAGTGAAACTATACTTAACGTAACTTTCCAACGTAACTATACGGAACTTTCCAGATGCCACACAGTATGCCCACTTCGTGTTCAACACAGTCAAACACAAACAAAGGGGAAAATTGAATTTCGAGGTAAAAACCTTTTGTATTTTTTTTATTGTTACATCCTTTTGACGCAATGCGGTATGCAGTATAGAGAGTGGGGGTTCGAAGTTAGTCCATTACATCAATAGTGAAAATAATAGACGTAATGGAAGCCGCTGTGGTACAGTGTGATAGCGTATGCGATTCCTAATCGGAGAAATATTACAGGACGGGTATTTAAATTATTTTCATTTCTTCGCTCTGGTGACAATATCGTCCAACCTTCAGTGTAATTTTGTCGATTTCTCTTGTTCTCATTGTTATTCTAATAATTTCATTGTTAACCTTTGCATAGCTAAAATTAACTTCTTCCAAACCCTCATTTCTATTATTTGTTTAAAACTCTTTTAACCGGATTGATCGCGTATATTATTAGTATGCGAAAAAACTATTTTAGAAAACCCGATTTTTCGAACACTTTACAGAAATCCAAGGTCTCACTCAAGGGTTAACTGAGGTGGCATTCGTCTGTCAGTTGATACAATTATTAAATCAAACTACCACCAACAATTTCTTTGTTGACTATTTGTTGTATTGCCCTGGATTTTTGCAGAATGAACTGACTGTATCTTGCTATCTTCTACTCATTATATTCGTTTCTATATTAACTTCAATCTCATTTTTACTACTTAAACGATTTGAGCCCATTATTGCTAATAATACTGAAAATGATATGCATTAGCATAATCAAAGAGCGGAGCCGCTTACACAAACCGATTTACGTACGACAATAACGCGTCTTAAACGAACAGGCGTCTGCGAGACGCCTGCAATTGCAATTTTCCGCTTTGGCGACTAGACCAACCGCGGCATTGAGTTACGCCGGAAATGGGGAAAGTGGATAACGGCGGGTCTTGACATTAGATTCTTTGGCTTCTCTGCTTTTCGGGAGAAAGCGTCAATTTGAAATAATAGATACTGAATTATAACTACTAAATTTTATTTAACCTTTTTAAAATATTATTCGTTAGTGTGTACTAAGCATATGAACCTGGAATCAAGGCACCCCGTTCTCCACGTTCCATCCGAAATCGTGATTTACTTGTAATTTACGTTTTTAAAAACTACTTAATCAACGAAAAAATGAATAAATGAATTTAGTATAACTTGTGTAAACATATTATAATTGTATAAGAAACTATAAACGATAAATAAAAATATTTGTTAACATATATAATGTGTTATTCACACACTAAGGAAATTGAAAAATATTTGAAATGGAAATTAAACAACAACAGCGGAATGCGAACCCGACAGCGAAAATAAGTTGTAATAAGTGTATAGGAGT
The DNA here is from genome assembly GCA_038994665.1 of Podotricha telesiphe. Taxonomy (NCBI): domain Eukaryota; kingdom Metazoa; phylum Arthropoda; class Insecta; order Lepidoptera; family Nymphalidae; genus Podotricha; species Podotricha telesiphe. Next base: position 334,386 of record JAOYRR010000266.1, read on the forward strand.
TTCGACGCAGCCGGATGTAGAACGCATGGCTTACCAGTCAGAGGGCATGGACGAAAACCAGAAGTGCGGATTTGAATCCCGCTGCGTTAAAATTTTCATAAGTTTTCTAAAAATGTTTTTCAATAAATAATGTATCATATTTAATTGTAATTTATTTACAAATGAATGAAATATACTAAATTCCCTACAAACTCTATGCTTACGATGCACTTTTATACCTTACTTTATAACGTCGCTACACGAAATGGAAATGGACTGGAATATTGATCTACTCTTTACGGTGACAAATAGCTTATTTACGACTAGTTGATGCCCGCAGCGCTGTTTGCGTGGACGTATTGGCTTTTTAAATATTCGAACTAAGGCTTATAAGATATATAGGGAATTAAGTGTTGCCATTTTTAAATTTCTTGAATCTTAAATTAAATGTAATATTATACTAAATTATTATATACATTACAGTTTAACTAATACTACTACCTGACTCCATTACATTCATTTACCACTTATTGCCGCTGGAACATGGCTCCAAAATTATTATAATTTAGCTTAAGGTATGTGTAAGATGCAAGCTATAACAAAAAAAGTTTCATTCAAATCTGTTCAGTAGTTCCAAACTGCGCCAAAGATGGGTACGTACGTACAAACAGACCAACAAAATTTAAAAAAATCTTATTCTATTATTGTTTTTACCCCTAACGTATATTTTCGTAACTATATTCAATGTACAGACACTTTTTTTATCTGTTTTATTATAATATAAATAAAGACCATATTAATAGTATTCACTTTCTGAGTTGAGTCAAATTCTTTAATCGCTTGTTATCGCTTGTAACTTTCTTTGCGTTTGAGATCTTAGTCATTTGTTTTCAACATTTTAAAGTGTTATTAACACACTTAGGAAATTGATAATCATTTTTATAAAACGTTTAAAAACTTTAACGCAGCGCGATTCGGTGTTTCCAAGAGGCGCGTCTTTTCCTGCATAGAAACCCGTCTTTAGACAGAGAGAACCAAAACAGTGAACAACAGAGTGTCAAAACAGTCCGTTCTCCACTTTCCATCTCAATTTGTGACATTGCAGTTTGATTTGCGGAATTTGACGCAGCAACTTGTATAATGAACCAGAGCGGAGAAATTAAAATATTTATATTATTTCACCGAGTGGGAATCGAATCCACAACCAATCGCGATTACAGTCAGACGCTGTCCCACTGCGACACGATGTCCTTTAAACGTAAAATAACGATTTCTTTCGTCCTGTGAAAGTTTCGGGAGATAAATAGTGTTCCCTAATACTCTCGAAGGAACCAGCATGCCAAATTTCATATTTCTACATCCAGTAGTTACGTCTGTACGTTGCTTGTAACGGAAGTTACATTTTCTTCTTCGTCAAGTTGTTCATTTCTGAAGAGAGTACCTGCTCTGGGTAAGCCTTAGTGGAGGAGATGACGAGCTGCTTTCATGCGACCCTATCTTCTCCTTGTCTTAAACCTTCAGTATTAGGAACTTCTGTAATCTTCTGACGGCATCAGGAAATTATATATATATCTATATACATAATTGACTAATGACTCGCGTAAACTATAGCTGTTTCGTATTTTCTGCAACCTTTTTGTAAAACAAAAAAAAGTAGCCAATGTTCATCCCAAGACCCTCAAATATTACTATATAAGACTTCATCACAGTCTGTTCAGCGGTTTGGCCGCGATGACGTCACAGACAGACATACAGACAGCCAGAGATACTGTCGCATTTATAATACTAGGATGGATAAATTGAATTGCGGAACTAAATTCCAAACTTTATGAAACCAAAGCCAATTTCATAGAAATCCATCATAATGGAGTTGAAAGCTTCAAAATTTCAATGATTGTATTCAATTTGCGTGAAAGGATGTAGAAGTTTGCTCACTCGTTACCTGCGAGTTGCGACTACGTGAGTCTATCAATTCTATTTATACGTGACTTATTTATAAAATGCAAAGGAAAAGTGGCCTAACTGAAATATAATAAGAAAATGTATTATTTTTGAATATTTTTTTTATATTTAAAATACTATAAAAACTAAATCGATGGATTACGATAAAAAATGTTTACTCTCTGCCTTGGTAATACTTATATCCGGTGGTGTAAATGTCCAGTGTTTTATCACTAGATCCTCTCTGGAAAAATATCGTAAGATAGCTATATTTCCATGTTATATCAGTGCAAAACCTGAAGCTAAAGAAATATTATCCATACTAATATTATAAATGAAAAAGTAACTGTGATGCATCACGGCCAAACCGCTAAACCGATTGTGATGAAATTTTATATAGAGATACTTGAGGGTTTTGGGATGAACATAGGCTGTTCTACCCTTTGTTTAGTAATTTCTGAAATTTCGTTGTTTTATGAAAAGGCCGCCGTAAATATGAAACAGCATCAATTCAAACGGGCATAGCCGTGAGCGAATGTCTCAACACGCAATGTCTCGATTTTAATCGGAAAGTGGACAACGGAGTATCTTGACTCTAGGTTATCTCTATATACACTACTATGCAGGAAATAGTGTAAAGCTGTAAATCTTAAGAGGTTGTCACTACTTAATGTTATGAACAAGCAAAATTTATCTGAAAAAATTGATTTAATAAATGTTACGAGGCTTTTCTTGGTTCCATACACAATGGAGGCAATTATATTTATATTATTATCATTTCACAACGCGGCGTTAGAGTCACATATTCAGGCGGAAAGCGGAAAACGGAGTGTCTTGACACTAGGTTCTCTCTAACTACATTGCTATGAGGGAAAAATCATGAATGTAAAAACAAAAAATATATACGTGATGCCGCCTGAGAGGGTCGTTTATAAATAAATAAAATTAGGTAATTGAACTTACTATTATTAAATTTGTGTAATAATCTCTCTCGAATTTGAAAATCGAACACTTAAGCACTAATTTAACATTTTCCAGGAATTCCTAGACACTCTGTCACGTGTCGCACGCGGCTCTCGTCAGGAGAAACTCTCCTGGGTGTTCGATCTCTACGACGTGGATGGGGACGGGCGCATTTCTCGAGGAGAGATGTTGTCGGTGGTGAGAGCTGTGTATGAGCTGCTGGGTCGAGCTGCTGCACCTCCTGTGCATAAGGCAGCTGCTGAGGACCATGTTGATAGGATCTTCCATGTAGGACATTATGGATTGTATTAAATATTGATTTACATATAAACGGGAAAATTATCATTTCACGCATTTCCTCCCATAGCAGGGTAATCAGAGAGAACATAGTGTCAAGACACTTTGTTGTCAATACACTACGTTCTACACCTCTCGTCCGAAACCGAGATATTGCGTGTTGAGCGGCGGAACTTATCGCCGCGCTTAGATACCAGAGCGGAGAAATGAAAATATTTTTTAGATTCTATCAATCCCCCTAGTGGGATTCGAACCCACGACCAAATACGCAGACAGACGCCCATTGCGACACGATGGTCTCAAAGATGGATGAAAATTATATATTTTTTTTCAATATACGTCTTTTGTATTTTGCAGGCTGAGAGAAATTGGGGCGTTTTTAAACGTATTGTATGTTTTGTAATTTGAGAAACGGTACTTAACGCTGAGTTGTGTCTAACCAAAGTAGAGGATAGAAAATAATTTAAATACTAATTATTTAGAGTAGAGATCGATTTTACAACTATTGCCTGTAGGTATTTTGTTATCGATAGTCATTATAGATTACCAACTGCGCAACAATTATGACATAAAAAGTATAATAATTTTATAGCTTCAGGCTCTTCTGTGCTCTCCCTTCTCCTTTGTCGGCTAGAAATCGAAATATTGGGTGTTGAATTTTCAAATATAAGCCTTCACTAGCGACCCGCTCGCGGCTTTGCCTGCGTAGAATACACGACTAGATTATTTAGTTTTTTCGCCCGCCCACATTCTCACTTAAATCACAAATTTTGCTTGAATTTATAATTTTAAATATTAAAGAAACTTTTTATTTATGAACCGATAAATTTAAATAATCACTAAATGTTAAGGAAAGTTTACCAAAATACAATAGTCGAAACTGCATTTGAATCGGATATGCCGTTTCCGAGATTAGCGTGAACAAATGCACAGACAGACAAACAAACAAAGAAACAGAAAAATTAAATAAAGTTCATTGTTTTAGGTTCTATTACATTGATAAATGCACCTTATAATATATCTTTCACGTACAGACAGCGATCAGTTATATTTTTTTATATGTATAGATTAGAGTGATATTTGTGATAACTATTATCTCGTTAATAGTCAGACGCTTATCCAATACGACACGATAGCCTTAACATTCATTCATTAACATTTAAAAAAGAAATTCATTTGCATGGAGACAAGAGAGATGCGTCACTTTTCTCTGTACCAAGTGTAAAATATGACAATGATATATTTATAATATAACGTAAGCGTCAAATTATAACTTATAGTGCATACTGTTATAGACGACGGCGTTCGATCGTTTACACAGTTTTTAATATATATATAATATTATAATATATACATACACTCATATTTTATTTATAATAAATTGTAACAAGTGCTCTAAACCATATTCTTAACATTTTTTTAAAGCGTTAATCACACACTTAGGAAATTGAAATACATATTTTTAGAAAACGTATAAAAGTTTGAACGCAGCGGTATTCGAAGGGATGGCTTAGCGGCCAGAGCCTTAGACGGTATCCAAGAGGCGCGGATTCGAATCCTGCTGCATTTAATTTTTATACGCTTTCTAAAAATATGTTTTTCATATACATTTATATTTTTATTCGCGGCATTGAGTTCCGCCACTGAATTGTGAATTCTGACAGAAAACCGAGAACGGAGTGTCTTGACACTTGTTTTTCTCTGCCTAGGAAAAGCACAGGAGGCTTAACATGAATAATATTTACAACTTTCTTCAGCTTATGGACACGAATGCGGACGGCGTGGTGACTCCCGACGAGCTGGCGCGGTGGTGCGCGCGCGACCCCGCGCTGCTGCGCTCACTGGACACGATGGACACAGTGTTGTGATCCGATGTTACCTTCGACGCCTGTACGTACATACATACATACATACATAAATTTTTCGTTCGTTCGTTCAGCCTGTCGACACCCACTGCTGTACATATACTTAGGCCCCCTCCAAGGATCTCTACCACGATCGGTTCTGCGCTTCCCGCGTCTAGTGGCATCCGGCAACCAAATCACGACGATAAATATTTACGAATATATATTAAACCTCAAACGTGTAATACTGCTAGAACTTAAAGTTCCATGAGAAAAAAAAATATTTAAAAATCATCACATTGACGTAACCAAATGCTGCATCAGCTCATTTTTGGCACGTATTTCGAAGGCGGTGTTAGTAGATTCTTCTCAGATCACATCACATTTACTTAGGTAGAGGAGAATGTAGGGTTAATGGATATTAACCCTACATTTGTACTCCTCTCTGTAATGCTATAGACACGGTGAATACAAGGAACGCTAAGAAGTTTTTTCTCTTATATATTTTGTAATCAGCACTCAGTACACTTAAATATATTTTGTTAGCTCCTACCCTCACATAAATTAGAGATAGAAATGCTTGTTCATCTTCTATACTATATCAAAAAAGTGAAAACAGAAGGTTTGTACGCCCATATTTTCAGAACTACTGGGGGTTTGCCTAGCATAAATAAAATCTTTTTTGTTGTATAGCTTTTAAGTTTCACTTAACAGGCTATAATTAATTTTCAATGTGTGATGGGTATTTTGGTGGGATGGGTTATTTCATTAAATTCACGCAAACTACTACTAGTGATTAATAATATTTTATGAATGGTCAACTTTTCAGTGGCAGTCGAAACAGATACAACGGACGGTCTAGACGGTAACGAAACGCGCTCCACTAACTTAGACGACTACAAATCATCAAAGACCGACAAATCTCACACAATATCTACGGCATCTATAAACACAATCAAAACGGATAAAGCAGAATCGGACAAGGACAAGGGCGGATCGTTGTCAAAATCCAGCTCGGCAACCAGTAGCAGGGTCGTCGCCAAAATGCTACCCAAGTCTATTCTGACGAATTCTCCTTCGAGGACTCCTCCGCCGCCTCCTCCGAGGATGAGGAGGTTTGTATACAGAAATCAATCAGAGACATTGTTTTTGTATTATTAGCGGAACTCAATGCTGCGTTGTTTCTGTATAGGGGAACGAAAATAATAAAATTTTTATCAGTTTGAGTGGGAATTGAACTCACAACTACCGTCTGAAGGCCTGTTGATACAGATAGACTACGTATTTATGTGTATTATTTGTAGTATTATACGCATATCATCATTTTCACAAGTTTAAATTCATATAAAACACGTTACATCTATTTAGATGAATTCTTCTTCGAGGACACCTCCCCCGCCTCCTCAGAAGATAAGGAGTTTTGTATCCAGTGATCAGTACAAAAATATGCATTTGTTTCAGCTTTACACTTTTTCCCACATATCAGGGTAGTCCTAGTGTCAAAACTTTCCGTTCTCCACTTTTCCGAATTAGAAAAATTGCCAAAGTTTATTAATACGTTTAGATATAACACTTTACAATATTGGTTTTCAGACAAGATTCGCAAGCGTCCTCTAGCTCGACACAGTCGCCGGTGCCGCCCGTACCTGTACGGATTACAGCCACGGTATGTCATCTGAATATTAAATTAAATGGTTTTTTCTGTATATACCCTGTTAAGATACCCTGTTTTTTCAATTTTGAGATTATAGTCATTTCTTCTAACCCAAAATCATCAGGTTACAATCAGCCACTGTGCCAATGTGTGACGATGGCTTCGTTTAACTGAAACTACTTCAACAAATATTACTTTAACGAACTGATACTATTCGAGTATTATATAGAACTCAGTGTTGTTTGATAAAAGAGAATTAATTAAATATTTTTTAACATTCTAAAGTGGTAATCACACGCTTAGGAAACTGAAACACATATTTGGGCTCAAAACCCGCTGCGTTTAAATTTTTATATGTTTTTAACATCTAGTTTATTTACCGCTTCTTAAATTACCCTACATTCAATTTATAGAACGATACTTTTAATATAATATCCAAAAATTTTGCTTAGTAAATAAAAGTCCGTTATGTTAAAACATAATTTCGTTGTTCTAACGAGTTATTTAGCTACGCACTGTGTAAACTTTTGGGAAGTGCCTTATTAGCTTGGCTGATAAGTTTGATTTTGAGTTTGAGATTGATTAATGTTAGCACACTTCTTAAATTTTGTTGTATTTGTTATAACTCATTTATTACACAATATGTTTAAACAAAAATATTATTGATCGTTAAATTATGTAAAATATTAGATTATCTAAAAAAAAAACATGCATTTATGAGATAACTCTAAGATTGACTGATCTCGGTTTAGTCGAACCTAACACCAAAAAAAACAAAAAAATACTATTTTTTTTAACGTTATAATCGAAATTTTATAAGGAGGTAAATATTCTCTAAAATAACAACCAAAAAATATATGTGTATATTTATATCGCAGGTTTGCTAAGTTAACAATACAAAGCATAGCTGTGAAATTTTCATTATAGGCACTTATATATGTACATATTCAGCAGTCCAGTAGCAAATTTAGTATCAACGCAACTTATGTAATTCTTCAGCGTCACGCATCCCGTAATTCCCGCATGGCGGGGTAACCAGAGACACTGTAAGCCATACTTTCCGCTGCAAGACCGAGATATTGAGTGGCGGAACTCAACGCCGCGCTTTATCTCCACTCTACCAAGGCAAATGAAAATATTATAATGATAAATATGTATTTATATAAATACGAGTTATAGCTCGCAACTTTCTTTGCGTGGATAATCAAATGTAAAATGCCGGTTTTTCTCACTCTCGCATGAACTTCTTAAAATCCTCCCATAGTGCTCCCCTACTGTCTCCAAGGAACCTATATTCAAGCTCCCCACTCATTAGTAACTGTGCGTTGTCTGTCAGTCAGTCGGTAACGCAAGTTTCATATATATACTAGGACTACATCCGGGTGGAATTCTCAAAGAAAATAAATGTAACCTAAGTTTCTCCTCATTGCATATCTGACAGTGAAAGTCTCTCAAAATCGGTCCAGCCGTACATAAGCATTTAGTAAAAATATAAAAAAAGAAATTAAATAAATATATATATATATATATATATTATACCTACATACTAATGAATCTCTCTATCTCTCTTACAGGTAACAGACGAGGTTGCTCCTCGTAAGGCGAAAAGGAAAACAAACAGACCACAAAGATAAAGTGACTTCAAATGTTTGGGAACAAAATACCATGTGCTTTAACATAAAAAACTTTAACGTGAATCTAAAAAAATATTAAAATCTCATATAAAGTTCGATCGTAATTGGATTTGAATAACCTTACTTATAAGAATCGTTTCAAGATTTCAACGGACACGGTTAGAAGAGTAGATTAAATCATCCAACGTTCAATTTTTATATGAAATTTTAATAATTTTCTAATCCTAACAATGCGAATGACAATTTAGAATATATCAAAACGTATGTCTAGTTAATAATGACCAGATAATATGTCTTTGCAATACAATATTTTTTAGGAAACAGAACGAAATTAAAGTAGTTCTTATACGCTCACTCACGCACTGCCGTGCACTGGATTTTGACTATTATTGGTACACAGTCAATTGAAGTACGGTTGAATTTTATTAGAAATATTTTGTTGTTGGTCGTATGATGTTTTGAAAAGTTTTTAGTAGGTGTGAATGGCAATCTAATTTTCGATATTTTCTTACCTGACAGTAGAACAACTTTGCTCTATATAGTTTCTCTCTCTATATAACTTATATAGAGATATATAATATAAGCAAGAATCGCTTTGTTATTTAAATAGATATTGATTCAATAATCGTTACAGGAATGTTTTAAGGAATTCACTCTTTCTAGTACATATTCAATTTCGGCAATAAATACTAACTTTCATGATATTACACGAGCTTGATAAAAAAATAATGCAAAATTTTTCATATTTCTATATCTATTCTTCTACAGTAGTATATCTATATAGTAATATTCAAAAAATCTATCAAATTCTACAGAATTGTAGACATAGCTATTTTAATGTTTCTTCAAAAATTCCAAACTCTAGTATTTTTAGATGTATTACACATTTTTCTCAGCACCAAGTCAAATTTAAATTTTTATATAGAAGAAAAAATGATGAGTGTCGAAACACTTTGGAATAATAAAAAATATATATTATACGTGAATTGTTCTTAACACGCTCTCTGTGGCATCATGTTCACAGAACTTTCAATTGGTGCGTTGGATACCTAAAAGGTTTACAAACTCACATTTCCTGTGGTGCGTACGAGACTGGATGAGTCTCCTAAAAACAGTTTTGAAAATAGTTTATATCTTCCTCTAAACCGTTGCATATTGATGAAAATTTTAGATGAAAATTATACTACAGGACGCTAGAGACCTAATTGGTCTCCTATTTTATTCTTATTTTAAGTAGGAATCAACTATGTATATTCAACTTAGTCGTATACAAAGAACTTCGGAATTTAAGAAAACCCGCAAGCAGTGAAAAATTGAACGAACGAATCCTATGAGTGATCTGATAAGGAAAACGCATGGAATGTGTTAAACGTATCTTAGAAATAATATACAATATATAAAATTAGCTTAAATAATCAAATTTTATTCTTGTCACTGAGAAATGACGCGAAGTTTCTATATTTAAAAATAATTGTAGTTTTAAACTTTCAAATTTTCGGTCCAAAATGATGCTCTTAATATTTAATATTTAGATTTAGATGCAATCGCAATTTTATTAGTAGAAGTTTTCAAAATTTTTTGTAGAATTGAAAAAAAAAAATTTATTGTTGACTAGTTTTCAATCGATTAAGTTCATTTTATGCCAAATTGTGTTCCTGAGTATGAAAGTTTTAAAAATTTTCACTGTAATTCTTATTTCTAGGCAATTCTTCCACTTTGCTTAAATAGCAATGCCAAGTATAATAATACTGTATTTAAAGTAAGCGACCTTAACTTTAACACAAGCAATTTCAACTATAGTAATATTTGAACTTAAATAAATTAATTATGATTAGTTAATCAAATAAATTAATAGAATTTAAATAAATTATTATTATGAAAGTATTTTTTAAAACTAGGTTTCGATATTAAAAGATAAGTGTGAGGTTGTAACGCTCCTAATATTATTTCAAGGAATACCTATATGTAACTTATCCTCGACCTCGCACATTCATAGTTAGGTAATAAAATACTTATACCGTTATCAGTAAAGGCGGTAAGGATTACCGAGATATATATGAAAATATTGATAATTTTGTTATTAATATGAATTACAATATATTAGTTTATTAAATATAGATTAGGCTTAAGGAAATTGTGTCACAGTGGCACAGCTTTCAGACGCGGTGGTTGCGGGTTCGATACACAATCTGTGGGTTTAGTTTAGTTAGTTTAGTTTCCGCACTCAACGGTGCTATGGCTCGAGTTTAAACAGAAAGTGGACAACGCAGTGTTTTGATACTTGGTTCTTTTAGGCTAACTTGTTATAACAGAAAGATGTGAAGTGGTTTATCATAATCCAATAGCAAACTGATATCAGTAAATGAGACCAATGCGCTATAACTTAGTTGATTATATCATGTATGAGTTTGACCTTTGACTTTTTTTCAGTTACACAAAACCTAGGAACACGACACTCCGTTCTCCACTTTCCTTTCTAATTCGAGACGTTACTTATTGGATGCCGGAACGCCGCGTTTTGTCATAGTAGAGCGGAGAAATTAAAATAATTTAAATATTGTTGTTCCCCCGAGGGGCAATTGACGCCACAACCATCACGTTCATAGTCAGACGGTTTCCCACAGCTACTGTGATACTTTTACTATTTTTTAATATACTTTAGTCGCGGAGAGTCAAGTGACAGGCTAAGACATAGCGCGACGTTGAGTTCTGCCACTAAACCGCAGTGTCCGCAATCGACTTTCGGACGGTAAGTGGAGAACTGAGTGAGTTGATACTAGGTTTTCTGCGACTGCCCTGCTATGCGGGCAAGAGCGTGAAACTGTAAAGCTAAATTTAAAAAAGCAGTCATTGTATCGCAGTGGGGCAGTGCTTGAGTGTGTGATGATACTGGATTCGATACACACTCAGGTAATGATGTTTATATTTGTTTAATTTCCTCGCTCTTGTAAGACAAACCGCGGCGTTGAGTTCCGCTATTTAAGATGCGATGTCTCAAGTTCCGGCAGAAACTGGAGAACGGAATGTCTTGACACCAGGTTCTCTCTGCCTACATGAATTCTGTCAAAATAGAGAAAAATTAATTAAAAAATGGCGGACCACTATGCTGTTACACTACTGTCTAAACTTATATTATGCACCTATAATTGCCAATTTTTTTCTTTAAATGCTCAAGTTAATATAAAATACGTCAATTATGTTTTATATGTATATTTAATTCTTGTGTTGAAACTTTATGGTACACAAAACTTTTAATATTAAGTGACTATTATGAAAATAGGTTCGAGGTAACCCCTGAAGGTTATCTCCAGAGGGTTATCTTAATATTCCCCCCCCGGGGTTACATTTAAAAGTAACGTGAGTAATTACCCACAGCAATTACCTTCAGATGTTCTCCATAGAACATCTGAAATTCCCTAAAGATTAACCCCAGAGATTGCGTTCGGCGCTACCCATAGAAGTTACATCTCAACATAACCCCAGGGGACATCTCTCGAGTTACACGAAGCACTCTAAAATGTTACCTTTAGAAGTTACCTGCAGCACCCTCACTTTAATAAAATTACCCTAGAATTCTTCCAAAATTCTTCAATTAAAAATTATCTAGTAACTAAGCATTGGTGATATAATTGTATGATATAGGTTTTATTTACTCTAATAAATCTTCTATTTCAAGTTACCACACTATCATTTGTTTTATTTTTTACCCAACTAGTAATCCCCTATTTTACAAGTTCAGAGGAAATTGAGACGACCGTGTCGCAGTGGGACAGTATCTGACTGTAAACGTGATTGGTTGTCGGTTCGATCCCCTCTCGGTATCATAATTTAATTGTTTTCGTTATTTCGTTCTGATGAACAAAACTAACTGCGGGGTTGAGTTCCGCTATTCACCACGCAACGTTTCGAAATGGGACGGAAAGTGGAGAACGGAGTATCTTCCCACTACTCTCTTTGTGATTAGACTACTATGCGGGAAAAAGCTTGAAGCTGGTAACTTATTTTTATATAATCATTTAAAAACATACAATTACATGTATTATTATCAAATGTATGATGTGGATTGATTTCTTATTTACGATGTTTATAAAATTTTATTTTCCTTTTCTTTTCATTTTACATTCCATTTTAATATTAAGAATTTTGGGAAAGTTATTATATAGGATTTCGTCTGCATAATTTGTAACAGCCTGTATATAAATAAATGTTAAATTAGTAAATTACATTCACAGCTTAATTTGGTCTCAACATTTTAATTAACAGTCAATTGTTTTAATCAAAAATATATGTATAATTCAAAATACACTTTGACTTCTACATTTGATATGCAAAATTTTTATTAGGGCCGAGAGTGGAGAGAGGAGTGTTTTATCAGTAAGTTCTAACTGTCTACCATGTAAAACAAAAAAAAAATATAGTCAGTAAAATCCAAAAAACAGCCATTAGCGTAATTAACTTAAATCAAATTAGTTAGAAGAATCTTTAGACATGTTCATTATCGAAATTAAAAGTAAACGAAGCGTGTCTCACACGGCTTAAGTGAAACGAATGCAACTAATTAATTTTCTAGTAGAATAGGAATATAAGGGCAAACTTGATGATAGACCTTCAGTCGGATTACCCTCAGTCAGCATCAGTCGGAAAATATCATGGATCTCGTATCAGGTGAGTAGAAATATCTTAATGTATTATTTTTTTCTCGTATAGAGGGAAGATCAACTCAACTGAGATCACAACTTTTAGATGTTTTTAGAGATATTGTTTGTAGAATGTCCGTACTCAACACCACGCTTTGTCTTATCAAGTTGAATTGATTTTAATATAAATGTGGAGAACTGAATAAAATAAGATTTTCTCCGGTTTCCTCCTTTGATGCCTCACGTGTTACGTGTACAAAATTGTTCTGACTACCTATTATTTAAAAAAAATGTCCTTATATCTTATCAACAAGTGTCTGTAAAATTCTCGAATTGTATATATTCGCGACATTGGCCGATAACTCAGCCGATTGTAACTCTGCAAAACAGGCTCTATATGCAGGACCGGCTCAAGGCAGTTATTTAAGAGATATCGAATGCATCGTAAGCAAATCACCTTGAACCAAATTAAATGATTCTGAAAATGTGCATTGTGGAATATATTTTTAACATGATTAAAAAATTACTTCGTCCAATATTTACAATCTTATTTGGTCATAATTTATCTTGAGAAAAGAAAACAAATTTATTATAATCATATTTCTTTTAACAGACAAAATATTACTTACAAATAATAACAAATGACTTTTCATAAAATGAAAAGATAAAAGAAAATTTAAGCTTAAAGTTACTACTATTGTAACCTGTACTAGAAATGATATATATATATATATTTTTTTAGCATTACTTCTCCTTCAGTTGGTCTCAGGACTATGCATGAACCTTATATCAGTAGAAAATTATTTACGAAATAATACACTTCTAGAAACAGCCAGAGACTCAATTGGAAAATCATATCAAGAATTGGGTGTAAATAACGATAAACCAACTCGTCCTAAGAGAATATTTAAAGTGGTTCCAGTAAATACAAATAATAAATGGAACAAAAAGCTCTTAGTCCAACCAGATTTACGCCATTTAACCGAAGATGTTCCTGTGGCATTGATAGTAGCTGCTAACGGCGATTTCTATAATTTAAAATTCAAAAATGATAGCCAAGTGCCACTTACGGATAATAATGTAAATATTACAGAAAATAAACCACAAAATATCGACGTTACAACATTACCATATAATGTCCCATTCATAAATAATGATGTCGAAAGTAATATTATATCAAATTTAGGACGACGCATTCCAGCTAGCTTTCAGAGTATGATTACAAGCAGTGAGCCGCATATTATAGATGATTCAAAAAAAGTTTTTGGAACTAAAGAAGTTAAAGAGGATAAAAAAAGTGGTGAAAACGATGACCCTAAAGAACATAATATAGAAAAGGAACGTGAGTTTGATTTAATGCGTAAGGAACCTTTAGACAAAGATAACGACGGTGATGACGTTAACAGCTATGAAGATGAATCCATCACATCAGTGACAAGCAAAAGTCCGTGTAATGAAATCGAAACAAAATCCGATAATAATGCAGTGGAGTTACATTTTGGCACGCGCAAATGTTTTAATGGTTCAAGAAAATTTCTACATGATTTAAATACACACGAGAGGGACTTCAATGTTTTCTTTGTATTAAAAAATTGATTTATGCATATGATTTTATTTAAGAAATTATAAATATAACAATATGTCATCGCAAATTTATATGTTGTTTTCTTTTAAAAATATCTGGCTCTGCTTCAAAATGTCAAATTAATGGGCATTTTAATAATTTGATTATGTGAATTTTTTCAAAATAATTAAAGCTTACTATGAAAATTATAACATATTGTCGTGAAACTAAAAAGGTTTTTTTTATTATAATATTCGTAATATGGTAAACATTACATTATAAAATATAACATATAAACTTATTTTAAGTAACAATTTTTTTTTATCTACTTCGGATAGAACATTATAAAGGTTGATTTTAATGTTAAGACATATTACAATTAGGCATACTACAAAAATAACTAACATATTTCTAGGGCGGCCAAAAACTGAGACAAATATGAGATATGTCGGTACTGATGACAGTAGTTTAGGCGCAGGATAATTATTTCGACTTCTCAATTTTTACCTATACTGTCTTACGCGTGACGTAGTCATTATTAAACACCAATAACGTAAATATCTAGTAGTACTACTACATTACTATAAAAAGTTGCCGATCAGCCTTCTTTCATTTGAAAAACATAATATCTCAGTTATATCTCTTTCTCTTTTACGCATGTAACAGATTTTTTGTAATAAACCTAAACTACTTCAACTTGAGTAATAAACTTATCTAATAAAATGCTGTTTTAAGATCAATTTATGTTATCTTATTTTGTTATTTATTAACTTGCTCTAAGTTCTCGTCGTTAACAGCGCACTTTACAACTGTTCATTCTTTTAACATAATTATAACTTTTTTTAGACAAATCGACATTTTAAAATATTGTTCAACTGGCACGGCACATAAGGCAACCACGTCAATAGTTTAATTTACTTTAAAATTTACTTAATAATAAAAATCACCACTCATACACATCACGAACTAAGTAATTAGTTTATAGTTAAAATACTACACAATATCCAAATCATTTCAAACAGTGATAACACGTAAAATACCCAAATCCTAACTAAAAAATTATCAAAACAAATAAACTTAGTCGCATATTTTGACTTTTGTCAGGATGACTTTAAGTATTCAAATACTATTTACAAAAATAATTACAAGAAATTGTAATATTTTAATAGTCTATGAGTAGTCTTATCAACCCTATGCATAGAGTAATAAAGTTTTTCTATAATTATTTACAATACTTTTGTTATTATGTACATTCATGATTCACAATAATCAGAACAATGTAGGCTTTTAAAATATGTAACTGCGACGACGAGGATTTACGACAGTTATTTAGAAATTATTTACAATATTACATTTCAATCATTTATTATTTTAATTTAAAATAATGTATATTATTTTAGTTTTAATCAAAAATTGCAATTTATATTATAATTTGCTGCAATTTATTCTGCACTCATTGCAAAACTTTTTCGTATGCCGTGAAGTTGGCGCGAAAGACAAGCTCGAGCTGTAAAAGTGTGAAGCTGAAGAAGAAAAAGTGTAACTTATGTGTCTATAAGGTCCTCCCTCCATTTGGCCTTCTTTTACTAAATTGACCTAAATATTTATCAATGCTGGTTAAAAATCAGATTACTGTATTGATAATATTTACTACACTTAATTATTAATTTAAGTTCAGTTCAACTATTCTTTTGGTGGTTCCGTATCTATTTAAAATCGAACATAAAATATATGAAAATAAAAAAAACTAATTTATAAAAAATTGAAATTAATTGAAAATCTGAAATGAAATATATATTGAATAACATTTTGAGAAAACGTATAAAAATTGGAATTCAATGGAATTGCAGATTTAATCGCTCGTGTTTGTAGGAAAAATAATTTATTAGTCCGGTCAGAATAAAGGTATATTGGCCGATCGGCGTGACGATCAAAAAGCCAATTATTATAAGCTTCTCCTATAATTTTTGCGGAAAAGTCATTAAGTTATCAAGAATATTCTTTAAGTTAATATAACAAACTAATAGTTTCCCAAAATTTTCTACAATACCCAAATAACGACAATCTGAATTAATATAAATACTGGTGTAACATTAAATTTTCTATTCATTATTACTTTTTATCAACATGAAGTTATTTCTCTTAATATTCATCTCGACCCTGGTTAATGCGAGAGGCGTCTTTGAACCTATTACCTTGGACTACCATGAGACTGTCGGCATCCCAACTGCTGCGCGTCTGCAGAATGCTGAAGCAGCAAAAGATTTTGATGGTGCCAGAATTGTTGGCGGACAACTCGCGGCGTTGGGTTCGAATCCATATTTGGTAATTATTTTATTCAAATTATAACTTAAAATTGTAACAACTGTTAACTTAGTTTACTGGAAAATTGTTCCTAATTATAAAGCCTATAAATATATAAATTATATATATTTTGATTTATACACTGTGGTAATACAAAGAGCGCAGTTGAGTTTCGCCTCTCAACTTGCAACTAGAAATGAAATGATCTTTTGAATTCAGGCGGTAGATGGAAAATCTTGACACTAGATTCATTCTGACAAAGCACGAAATTGAATACCAGGAAGTGAAATAACAAGATAGAGATAAAATACCATTATTGATAAACCCAATCAACATCATTTTAGCTTCAAGACTGACTATTGTATCTTAGTGGGACAGTGTTTGATTGTACACGTGATGACTGTGGGTTCGATTCCTATTTAGTTTAGACGTTTACGTCTATATTAAAAAACTTTTATTACTATTACGTTAATCACTACGATACAAACTACTATTTGTAAAATCGAAATGACATGAGAAACGTCACAAACAATACGAGAATTGCGTAAATATATATATATAACTTGAAAAAGACATATTTAGAAAACGTATAAAAATTTGAACGTTGAACATTGAAAAGTTGCAATAAGCGTATAAGAATTTCGACGCAGCTGGATGTAGAACGCATGGCTTAGCGGTCAGAGCGCTTGAACGTTTTTTAAGAGGCGCGGGTTCAAATATGTATTTTTTAATTTCCTAAATGTGCGAATAATACTTTAAAAATGTATATTACCTGGCTGGACACGCTGCCGCGTGGCTAGATAAGTAACAATGACATTCTCTACAACTTTCAATTACAAATTAAACTAACTGTCAAAACAAGTAGATTTTATCTGTAGATTTTCACTTCACCACGTATTTTTTGGATGACATACGATATTAGTCATATTTTTGCTTCTAGGGTGGCCTCCTCGTAACTCTTACATCAGGCAGACAGTCTATGTGTGGATCGTCTCTTCTCTCCAACACTCGCTTAGTGACTGCAGCTCACTGTTGGAGGGACCGCAGCAACCAGGGGAGGCAGCTCACCGTAGTTCTCGGCTCCACGAACCTCTTCTCCGGAGGTCACAGGGTCACGACCAGCAACGTTCAAGTCCACGCTAGTTACAATGTGAACAATCTCAATAACGATGTCGCTATAATTGCAATTCCTTTTGTAGGATATTCTAGTAAGTCTTTGTGCAGTTTTAACTATTGATCTATTTACAAATGTCATCAGAGACAGAGAGCATCTCGTGTTAAGACACTTTGTTTTCTTCTTTCCGAGTAACATCGAGATATTGCGTATTTAATGACGGAATTTAACGCCGCACTTTGTCTTACCAGATCAGAGTAATGAAAAGAATTCAATTAAGTATATATACATTTCTCTGAGTAAGGATCGAACCTACTACTAATCGCTTTTGCCGTCAAACCCTGTCCGACTGCGTCAAGTTGCCTTTTCAGTTAGGATATACTCATTTAAATAAATTAAATTATAAATTTGTCATATTTAGATTAAGCATTAATATTTTCTCCATTTTAAAGAAAATCTAAGCTCTGTAATAACCGACCTGCTGACAAAAAAGTTAATAGCTCGATGTGACAACTCAGTAATCTTCGAATATCCAAATCTTGTTATCAATTTCAATAGTATTTTTCTACAACCTCTCCTACAGACAGTGTTAGTAACATCGCTCTCCCATCTGGTCAATTGCTCAACTCGGACTACGTTGGACAACGTGCTGTCGCCGCAGGGTTCGGAAGAAACTCAGATTGTAAGTTGCTGTTTAAAAAAATACAAAATTTTGCCGTCTTTAAATTGAAAATTATTTCATACTTGTAGCAGAGTGTGAGCAGAAAGAATTTACATTTCAATTTACGGTCAATATAAACCGAGAAGCTACAACAGAGTGAGTGGAACAATAATAATTTAAATATAACCCTGAGTGGAGATCAAACCCACAACTGTCGCGTTTTCCAGCCAGACCCTCTCTTTCCGCTTCGCGGGGGCGCTTAACATTATAATTTGTCTTCCTATATTTCTGACAAATTGTAGCAGCCGCTGGTAGTAACAATCAAGATCTCCGTCACGTGACCCTCTCCGTGATCCGTAACGCGGACTGTCTAAATGTCTTCGGAGGCAGTACGATCATCAGCTCGACCCTCTGCACCAGTGGCACAGGAGGTGTGGGGGTGTGCAGTGGGGACTCTGGGGGACCCCTCGCGTACACATCTAGTGGGACTAGATATTTGGTGAGTTTGATGTGCCTTGTTTCTACAATTAAGTAGGACACACCAAAAATAAATAAATTATTTCTATCCGCATTGATCTGCAAAAGACAGTAAAATAAAATAGAACACAATAAAGCACTATAAAAAGATTTCTATTGCTTCTGAATTTGTTAAGAAGACGTTGTTTAGATGTGCTTTTATTGATTGTATTCCTTACATATGCCACGTATAGATTCACTATACTGGTCCAGAAAAATAAATTCATCGTGGACAGCAATTGAGTGTAAGCGTTATGATTGTGGGTTCGTACCCCTGTCGTGAGAATAATTATATTTAAATTATTTTGATTTCCTACTCTGGTAAGACAAAGGGCGGTGTTGAGTTGCACTACTCAACACGTCCTGAATTAGAGGAGAAAGCGGTGACCTGAGTGCCATATCACTAGTTTCTCTCTGACATCCCTGCTATGGGGATTAAAGTACGAAGCTAAAAATGAGCAATTTTAATCAGATTGCCGCTCTGGGCCACAATGACTTCTATCTCGTTATTATTTACAATTACATTTTTTATTCATTCCCAGGTTGGCGTGACCTCTTTCGGATCAGCTCGTGGTTGTCAGATCGGTTTTCCTTCAGGGTTCGCACGAGTGACGTCTTTTGTCAGCTGGATACAAGCGCGACTATAACATATGTACTTAGGATAATGAATAATAAATGTTTATATAATATATTAGATATTCCTTTATTTTCCTTTTCATTTTTATATTAATAATATAACCTATAAATAAATTACCATTTCTCTTTTTTTGTTTATTTATATAGAGCAAAACAAAAAGATTTTTAAAATTTAATTTGAAAATATGAATATTAAGGAAACTAAAAATTAATTTACAAAACAATAGAAACTCCTCTTCTCGTTTCTTGGACGGTTTCCGAGAGGTTCGAGTCCCGCTACTTTTATTTTTTGAACGTATTAAAAAAACGTTTTTAAAAATTCTCTAAAAACGTTATTTATTCATAATTATAACTTTTAACTATTCTCTGAAGCTTAGCTGAAAAATAAAACAAAAAATTATCTCTTAACATCCTTAGGTGGAAGGAAGTCCTAAGTGATCTATATAGAATATCTTCTAACTAGTGCCTCTCTGACGAGTAAAATACACGTTCCCTTAGCAACCAAAGTGTATACTACTTTATTTATAAGTGTATGTCAAACATATGGGTAGTGTGTGCAATGTTTATTATATTAATTTAGTGTGTTTCTAATGCATTATCATAAAAATATTAATTTTCTCCATATGCATTTTAAATATGTCAATTTCAGTTTCATTTGTTCGCACCATTGTTCTAATTAGGAGTCTCTCTTTCTCAAGAGTCTGAAAGGTGTTTAAAATGAGTTTATCTTCAATGCACCCTCCTGTCTTCTATTGTGATTGTAGACTGAGCTCCGCTGTGTGCGCTGCAGTTAGAAAAGTTAGACAGCTTACAGACGTTAATAGGGCCGACTTGTTGATTTTAGTTATTTTCATAGTATTTGGTTTTATAATGATACTACTCTGGGGCCATGTTGCAGATATTGCAACAATATTTATAATTCAAAAAAGAGCAGTGCGGGCTAATTACAGCATGGGAATACTGTAATGTAAGTACATTTGATGTTAATTGACGATTCGAAAGTGCTCGTAATAGCCTATTTCAATAAAGAATAGTTAGATTTAGATTTTATCTTTCGGGGATTATCTTTCGCAAATTTATATATAAAGATTATTTCCACATATCAGCTTCACGCTTTTTCCTTGCATAGTAGAATAGCCAGAGATAAGCCTAGTGACAACACACACCATCCTCCTCTTTCCACCCGAATCCGAGAGATTGTGTTGAGTGGCGGAACTCTACGCCGCGTTTTGTTTTGTCATCGAAGCGGAGAAATAAAAATATAATCATTCCTCAGACCTTGTATCGAACTCACAACCATCGTGTATCGTCAGAAGGTATCACACTGCGCCACGATGGTCTCGCATATAAAAATAATCCGTTGTCCAATCAAATTTGGGACTAACTAGGAAAACATTAAATTTATCACACTTCAACGCGATACAATAACTTTGAAGTTTTCCTAAGTGTTCCATAGTATGAATGTATAGTGATTTTTCCTTTTGGCCCCAAAATAAGATTCACTTGCAGCGATTACTTCTTTGCTCGAGTCAAATCTTTTTACCTAAAGCAAAAAACAGTGTTCGATCTCAATTAGGGACAATATTTAAAATTTAAGTTTGCTTGGACATTTATATATATATTCTGTTCAGTATGGCGTTGAAGTTCTCTTATATTATTTAAAATAGATTTTTGTACTGGTTTTGTTAGCTTATTAAACAAATTATATTTATTAATAATTCATTTATTATAATTTACAAAAGGTAGGACGGTGAGAATCGTGTCATATCAAACCTGGAGAACCTACTAGGTTCTCTTTGACTTAATAAGAGGAACTAAAGCTCGAAAAAACTTGACGCTATAAACTTATCATAAAACAGTTTCACAGAACACGGTTATCATGGAAGGTTAATCAGACTTCATTGTATAAAAACCCAAGCTACTAATCTCTTGTTAAGGACTAATTATTTAATCCCTTAATTATTGTTTATCATTGTTAATCAATATTCCATAATATGTTGATATTGGTTCTGTATAATAGATTATTAGAGAGTAAATTTTCTTCCCTATTGCACTCAGTAACAAAAAATTACAATATTATTGGAAAATGTTAACTTATCTGAAATAAAAATTCTTTCAGTCAACTTATGGGTATGAGAAAAACTAAAACTCTCGTAGGTCAGATATTTTTGTATTAAGCACATTTGGACCAAAAATACATGTGTCTTCTTTTGATCACTTACTTACTATACTAGTACCGAATTAAAGTCGTCGTCGTTTCGGCCATTTGACGCCCACTGCTAGACCTGTGTGTCCTGGCCCATGCCTCTCTTAAGGATCTCCACGATCGATCCTGCGCTTCTCGCGGTTTCCGGTGACCTTGGCTAGATTATCGATCCACCGGGTTTCTTACCCACTGAGCTTCGTCCCGTACGTGGTTGCCACTCGAGAGCCTTTCCATCCCAACGGCCATTCGGTTTCCCTTGCTATGGCTCCCCCACCCACTGCCTTAATTAAATAATTAAGGACTTGCTCATTAACATTTTTCTCAAAGTGTGAATCACACACTTAGAAGATTGAATTTTTTTTTAGAAAACGTATGAAATGTAGGTGACAAAGACATATGTTAATTTGAACGCAGCGGGATTCGAAGCCGCGCCTTTTCGAAACCATCCAAACGCTATGACCGCTAAGCCACGCGTTCTACATTCAGCTATATCGAAATTCTTATATGCTTATTACAACTTATTTTTATTGTTAGCCTCTCTGTAGAGAGATTTTTTACAAATTTCTGCTACCCAAAGATTATTCTATGAACAATCAATTGGCAAGAGAGATTGCTATTTATTAAATATTTTTAACATTATTTTAAAGTGCTAATCACACACTTAAGAAATTGAAAAACATATCCACCACTCAACACAAAAATTCTCGAATTCAGGCAGAAAGCGGAAAACGTGTGTTGAAGCGGAAAACTTAGTAGGTTACATCTGCCTAACCTACTCTGTGAGAAAAAGTGTAAAGCCCTTTATTTTATATTATAATCTATAATTAGAATATGATTTACTTCTTCAATGGCTTTTACCACGTTCCAATAGAACCCTGCAACATACAACGTCGTCTATAAATAGTGACTGCATATATTGTTACAGCCATTCCTAGTCATGAAGTTAGTGACCTTTCTCTCCGTACTCTGCGTGGCCAGTGCCAGGTATGTGTACGAGCCTATCGAGGTGGACTACCACCACGCAGTGGGGATTCCCCTGGCAAGCCGTTTGAAGGCCGCAGAGGAAGCGAGGGACTTCGATGGCGGCAGGATCGTTGGAGGAAACCTGGCTGCTTTGGGATCTCATCCATATTTGGTAAATATGAAGTTTAGTTTAAAAATGTATCATCTTCGGTTGACAATTATATGTGATCCTTAATAACGCAGCGGGATTCGAACCCGCGCCTCTTGAAAACCTAAGTAAATTTCGTATTTTGAGGGTTCCATATGACATTACATGTAGCCGTCGTCGGGTTCGATTCATAAATATAATTCATAATTCTCGGCGGAATCATCATAATTTAATTATTTTCATGTCTCCGCTCTAATGTACCTACAAGACAAGGCGTTAAGGACACGCAGTCTCGAATTCAAGCAGAATGTGAAGAACGGAGTGTCATGACACTATTATCTCTCTCGCCTATGCGAGAAAAAAAAAATATGTCTCTTAATCTGTAATATTATTTCCTTGTATTACAAGAACGCATTGCAATACAACAATGGTACATTTAGTGTAGATACACTTTTTTCTTTTTATTAAGTGTTTTAAAATATTTTTATGCTGTGAGCTGTTCGTAGATTGTTAAAATATTATTTTTATATTACTCGGTAAGATATTTAGTTTCCACTAATTTTGACACTTGTAATAGAACTATTTTACGGTTGATTTCTTTAAAATAGTTTTATTTAACAATTTTAATATTATTTTTACATTTGTCATCATTTTTCACATAATCTAAATATCCGTTTCTTATTTTAGTTTTATTCAAAACAAAGGAAAGGTAAAGCTATACATATGATAAAAGTCTGACATTATCTTAATCATTATATCTCTGGAGGTATTTAGCAATGTAATAGAACCCCAAACAATTACTTATAATTTTTCTCTTTGTTTGTTGTGTGTCTGTTTATATGTGCGTTTGTGCACACAAATCCCAGAAATGGCTTTACCAAATTAAATGCAGTTTTGACTATTGTAATTTAACAAACCTTTTAAGATGTAGTCTTCATTTCATTTCAATCGGTTCATATCTATAAAAGTAATAACATTCAAAATGTTTGTTTGACAAAATTGCGAGAGATACGCCATGAAACTGGGGTTATATTTTAACAAAATGGAGGGCACAAATCATAATTTTACAGAATTCTTCTAATATTAAAAGCTAGTAATATTTATATTTTAAATGACACGCTGGTTTAGTATATTATACTTTACAGTAAGTGGTTTAGTATAATTCTAGGTTCAAATCTTAATATCTATATCAGGAACAGGTATATAAAAACAGATCTCGTTCATTAGGTGCCGGTGTCCAATAGGCATGCATGCACATGACATTTTTAAAAAAGAGACAAAAGGTATGTGATTAACACTTTTTAAAAATGTATAAAATAGGTAGAATTAGTTTAAAAGTGATAACTGTTACTAGGTTTTTTTTTTTTGTCGACATTAGGTCTGATGATAAATAAACGTTATTTCAGGGCGGTCTCGTCGTAACCCTCACGACCGGACAAACATCAACTTGTGGTTCGTCTCTCCTTACAAACACTCGCCTGGTAACCGCCGC
This sequence comes from Podotricha telesiphe, assembly GCA_038994665.1. Classification (NCBI taxonomy): domain Eukaryota; kingdom Metazoa; phylum Arthropoda; class Insecta; order Lepidoptera; family Nymphalidae; genus Podotricha; species Podotricha telesiphe. The sequence continues at coordinate 358,939 of JAOYRR010000266.1, forward strand.
CCACTGTTGGTCAACTGTAAACGCCCAAGGCTGGTCAATGACCGTCGTCCTAGGCTCGCTGAACATTTTCTCCGGGGGTCAACGACCCATCGCCACTAATATTCAACTCCACGCTAGTTATAATACGGTTAACTTAAACAACGATATCGCTATAATCACGATCCCGTGGACTGCGTATACCAGTGAGTGTTAATTTTTGTTATTCATCGATTTTTATATAACATTTTGGTCAAATTTAATATGTATAAAACCGGCTGGAAGTCATCGTGGCGCATTGGGACAGTGTCTGACTGTAAACATAGACAACGTTTGCTCACAGAAATGTTTATATTTAAATTATTTTCTTTACTTTGTTCTGGTACGTAAGACAAAAATTTCAAGGAGAAAGTAAAGAACGGAATGACACTAGTGTGAGAACCCAGGTTCGCTCTAAATGATGCGTGTAGCTAAAGAAATGGTTGTAGCTTTACGCTTTCCCGTAGGTTTATACGAGCCGAGTAGGCAGGAGTATCTAGCTGAATAGGTTAAAATCTAGATAAGGAATAAATATAGAACTCTGGTCTTCTCATCTCTACTCTTCCACTAAAACATCAGCTATTTGCCAGTGAAAGTCCGGTCAAAATCAGTTTAGTCGTTGCAGGGAATAACCGGAACAAACAAACAGACGGACAAAATTTTAATTTATTATTAATATAAAAAATGTTGTTATACTGTGTATACATATATTTAGTAAAAAGCTGTTTTTTTTATATTACAAACAGACACTCCAATTTTATTTATTTGTATCGATAATCATTATTTCATATATTCCAGATGCCATCAATAACATCGCGTTGCCGTCCAGTTCTATGATGAACAACAACCTCGCCGGTATGAATGTGCTTGCCGCTGGATATGGCAGGATCGCTGACCGTGAGTGACTTTATACGCAACTATTAGGTAGTGACACGACACTACGCTAATTCAGTATCCCGTGTGAAGCACAGAAGCAGTGGAAATTATATTGTCTATTTTTCTGTTAAGAAGCGCTTTATTATCTTTCGATATCTTTTCCATCTTTCCACTTTGTAATTTTAATAAAAATATAAAAATTTGGCGTGTTTGTAAGTAGGTTTCTACTATTAATTTAGTCATAAGTTTAAATTTAAGTCGTTGTTCTTTTTAGAACGCAGTCTTGCTTATAATTCATCATTTAGTCTCGATCTGTTTTCTGTATATTATATTAACTATTGTAATATTGTATGCTTATAAAAAAAAAAAAAAAACATTGCATGCTCCGTTAGCGACCTATATAACTAAATAATAAATAAAAGTTATGGTTTCATTTATAGATTTAATGCCAGTTCGACGTTAATTGACATTTCAACACGCAATGTCTCGATGTCAGGCGGAGAGTGGAGAACGGAGTGTCTCAACACTAGGTTCTCTCTGACCTGAGCCCGTCTATGCGGGATAATGCGTGGAGCGAAACAAGAAATATGTCCATTAATTTATAGTAATTTAAACTAAATTTGACATTTCCATGCACAATTATAGACGTGCATATAGGAAAGTCACATGTGAAGTTTTTTAGTTTAAATTATAAGAGGGATGTTAAACGAGCTTATTTTTTTCAAAAGAGATAACGAGAACCTAGTGTTAAGATACTCCGTTCTCCATTTTCCGCCCGAACTTGAGACATTGTGTGTTGCAAGGCGTAGAAATGAAATCGGCGGAGAAATCAAAATAATTAAGTTAAGTCGTGTTGGAATCGAACCCACTACCAATCGCAACTACAATAGGCCGTTACATTGCGCTATAATATCAACCCAGTCAAAGTGTTAAATATTGTTGTAATAGAAGTGTAATTAGAATATTAAATCGTATTTCTAGAAATTTATTAGAAAATAAATCTTTATAATCAATATTATTATAAGATAACAACGCAACAGTCTTCTGTCTCAGTGTTTGCTAGTATAAATGCGCACTGTAAGGTAGTTCGCGCATTGTAGTGTTAAGGCAGTGTTAGTAGGATCTTTTGAAATTTGGTTAAATAGAGAGAGGAGCTCGGACAGTGGAGGCGCATTTTGAAAAAGGGCCCTTTTTAAGCCTGCACTTGCGTCGAAAGTGCCCCAGACACTGCCCCGAGCTCCTCTCTCGTATCGACTGTAAATCCATATGATAATGGAGTGTCATTTCTCTCCGCAGATATACTAGGCGGTAATAATTTGAAACGTGAAGTGGTTCTAAACGTAATTGCTAACTCAAACTGTGCCAGTATCTACGGCACCAGCGTAGTAATCTCGTCAACTATATGCACAAGTGGTGCGCAAGGCCTTGCCATTTGCGACGGAGACTCTGGTGGACCGCTCGCCTACGTGTACAATGGTGTTAGGCACTTGGTAAGAAAAATATGAAAATGTTAAGTGTGCAAATAACACCTTGCGTTTGCATGGGTATTGGACATTCAATAGTAAAGACTTGATTTTGTCCGTTCCTGTAAGAATTTCAAGGAATTTTCCCTTACACTCTCTTAGGCGCATACATTCAAAGTTGCAGTTTTCTATAGTCAATAATTTCAGCTGCGTTATATGTCAGAAATATATATATAGATGTGGAGTAGTAGTGGTCCATTCGCCATTTTCCATCCAAAATCAAGACATGTGTTGAGACAAGCGTGTTGAATGGCCGAACTCTGTCTCAGGTACCAGAGCGGAGACTTTAAAATATTTTGGATCATTTCATAATCATTTGTCCGAGTGGAAACCGAACCCACAACCAATCGTGTTTACAGTCAGAAAATGTAATTGTGCTACGACGGAGGTAAAATATCTTCTAAAAAACATACCAAATGCACACATGAATATTTGGTCTATTTAAAAAAAACTGCTTTTCTTACCGCTGGCAAGCAGCGAGAATGTAGTGTCAAGGCAATCCGTTCTCCCCTTTTCTCCCATTTAGATATCACGTTCAGGATACAGAAATTCCTCACTAGTTAGTACTAAATCCGGGAATTAAATTATCCCTATTATTAATTTTCGACCCTGATGAGAATTTCATCAAGTGAGAACTTCAAAACTTTTTTTTGAGTCCACCTTTACTAATTTATATATTAATTCGTAAAATAAATACTTTTAACTGAATGCAATATAATTGAATGACAGTACTGTATGTCATCAGTTAAAGAAAAAACAAAATAAGAAAACTATATATATTAGATTCCATGCCTGGTTGAGGCATAATTCTTTTTAACGACTAAGCTTTACGCAGTGACAACTAACAATATTAAGTAACTATATTCAGTTATATAATTAACTATACTACAAACTAATTATAGAAAAAACAAAATATCTAATTAGTTACTAAACTACTAAACATTCATATAACTGACTGAGTACCAAGCCAACTAAATATCCGAGTAACTAATTGCAACTTGCTTTTTCCAGGTTGGTGTGACGTCCTTCCGCCCAGGCGCAGGCTGTCAGTCCGGCTTGCCCTCTGGATATGCCCGAGTGTCCTCCTTCGTCAGTTGGATCAACGCACGTCTTTAAATAAAATAAACTTTTATCCGTATAAGTGTTGTTTTTTTATTGTATCTTTTTAGCTTCATGTTGTATCCTGCGATCAAGATAGGCAAAAAAAACATAGTGTCGTAAAAGCCAAAGTCAATTTTTTTTATTTAAAATAAGAGGATACATGCTTCATTTTTTGAATTCATAGCAGTCTGTTCTCCGCTCTAATTCGAGTGTAAAAAAATCGTGTATATCCTACCGAGTGGCGAAACTCAACGCCAAACTTCGTTTTACAAAAGCGAGGAAATATAAATGATCCATATCTATACAATCATTCCACGTGTGAAAATAAAATCCACAATAATTGTGTTTAAATAAAAGATGTCTAAACGTAACTGGTGTCAAGAGGGTAATTTTATTTATTTTTGTCATTTCCTCGGAATGCCCACAATTCACTCGGTTATCCATTGCCTTTATTGCTTCATCGTCGTTGGGCAACGAACACGCAAATGTGAGTAGCAAATTTCAACTCATTTGATTTGTGATCATTTGTAGCGACTGTACATACGTCGTGTATTCTCCAAAACTTTTATTAATTTTTCATGTGATATATTAAAATAAAAAAAAACATAAATACAATATTCTGGTTCTTGTAGAAAAAGCACAACGCATCATATTGAAATTTGTTAATTGTAAGGAATATCAATTTCCAAGTGAGGTATTTATAAATTTAGTGAAGTGCACTCGGTACGAAAAATATTTTTGCTTAAATTGGTACTAAATCAAAAATAAATAATTATAAAACTGAATACAACAATTATACCGAAGCGTTCTAAAGCCTTCTGCGGAGTTCCTAAAACCAACCAAAAAAGTGCTCATAGATTTTCCTCCTTTTTGGGTCTTATAATTATAAAATGTATTATTTTATAATATTTATTACATATAAATACATTTGCAATTCGCATTTGCAATTACTTTTATGTTTATTTAATACATGTATATCTATAAATATATATATATACGAGACATGATCAAAAAATAACCATTATTTTAAATTTTTCCAAAAAGTATTTATTCATTCTACAATAACTATCTTGTCCCCTTCAAAGTAATCCCCCTAAGATATAATACACTTATGCCAGCGTTTTTCCAATCCTCGAAGCACTTCTGAAAAGCGCTTTTTGGTATCGCCAACAGCTCCTGTTTCGATTTTTCATTTATCTCCTCAATGATAGCACATGGTTTTCCGTTCATCGGTGTCTTCAGTTTTTGGGAAGTGGAAAAAAGTCAGCTGGGGCCAAGTCCGGTGAATACGGTGGTTGAGGAATGATTACGGTTTTGTTTTTGGCCAAAAACTCACGCAACAGCATGGATGTGTAAACTGGATTGGAAACTGGATTTTGCACCATGATAACGCTATCATGGTGCAAAATCCATGATTGGTTTTTCCACAATTCTCTGCCTTTCTGACGAATTAGCTGAACGATATGCCAATATCATTAGAAACCTCTCTTTTTTTTCACTGCTTCAATGCTTTCATTAATTTTTAACGTGCTCGGGCGTCCAGGACGAGCATCGTCATATATATATATATTAAGCTTTGCAATGACTACATGTTAAATATAATTGAACTGTAAATAAAAGAATTATTAAGTAAGAAAAATATAGACAATATCTACGGGTTTTTCTATTGGCACTTTAGAATAAGCGTCGTACACTAATGTGTGTTGTTGGCTTCAAGTTAGTGTTTTCTACAAGTGCTAACGCTAAAGCTTTGACAATTGTAGAATCTCGTATGGAATAGAAACAAAGCGATTGACATTTGGCTAAGCCCCCGGTTTATTAATTAAAAAAACATGAAGCTGTCGGTTAGAAATGGAAGTGAAAGTGATCTGCCGGACTGTTTATCTGTGTAAACTATAATATTTCTGGACTAAATTGCTGGGGTGTTTGTTGATGAGATTCGATATGGATAGTGTACTCATACGTATGGGGGAAGGTGTACCATACTTTTTGTCATCACACCTCGCGGGCTTATCCACGAGCAGAAAGAAGCCTAATATTTTGATTTCCTTTATTTTTCATTTTATGGTAATTTATTTGTAGCACTTTTCCGAACCATATTATGCGTAAAACTATTAGTGCCTTTATGCAATTGCTTGATGACAGTCGATTGAACGAAAAAGGTTTTGAGACATTAGGATAAAGCGTTTTATTGGCTGTGCCAGGATTATCCCGGTTAAAAGAGGCTGGGAAATTAAATTATTCAATATAGGTAAAGTAGGTAGCTTTATTAAATTTTGATTTTCCTCGAGTATGTAACTTCCCTTGTTAATTTATAGTTTCTTATCGATCCACTGAGTTAGAAGCAGTGGTTGTAAGCATGGTTTATGAGCCCTCGATAAAAGTAGAGCGGATATTTGCGCAAGTGTACACTCGCAAAACACAATGCTTGTTCCCAGATTTTTCACAAATTAAGGGCCTTACTGCTTTAGCGTGTTTCGTCGTCAATTTTGTGATTTGACTGTAATACTATACAAATCATACTACATGAATAACCAGTAAATCAGTATGTATATATAACACTAGCGACCCGCTCGCGGCTTCGCCTGCGTACACTACGTAACTAATAGCTATTTCATTTTTTTGCTCGTTTTATTTTGTAATTGCATCGTATATAACTAATTTTTTTTTTTTTAAAAGGAAGAGATAACACTTTGGACCATCCTTAAGCGAAATGCATATACCTATCATTGTAAGCTTTTTTCTACTGATTTTTAAGATACACAATTCCATAATATATTTTTTGTTACATATTTCTCTAGAATATACATTTCTTAAGGTTTAACCAGCGTTAGAAATATAAACAAACAAAAATATATTTTATGTTTGGAATTTATTCAAATTGCGTAATGAATAAAAGAAATATAATAGTTTGTGAGGTGTTTCCTGAGCTTTGCGATTCACAACTTCGTAAAAAAAAAGATGTGATGTTCGAAAATTGTGGTAAATTCATACCATTTAACATTACTTTCAGGTTAATGGTATAATTTCTCAAGGTAATTTAAAAAACTTTCAACTATAATATCTAGAGGTTGATGTATAATTTACGTTGTTGTAAGTGGAAAATAAAATGCATTTATTATACAGGACCATATTATATTAATAACATTCAAAAAAATTATGAAATTATAATATTAAAATGTATACACAGAAACAGAGTTGTAGTAGCGATGATATGAGACGCCGAGGATGGTATAGGAGGCAAGCGCAGCACTTGCGCCGGTGCGGCGGCGCGCGTTCTGGAGCGCACGGGCGCGGCAGGGGCGGGGGCGGGGGCGGCGGTGGGCGCGGCGGCGGGCTCGTCCGCGCCGTACTCGGCCGCGTTGTCGCCGTACTCGCCTGCCTTCAAGCCCACGCGGGACGTTCGAGACGGGGTTACCTGGGACGGTGCGTTTGCATGACGTTTACGCATTGGCACCAAGTATTTTGTATGCGTTATCATAACGATGCAACCTTACGCATTTTCAAACTTCTTTTTTAATTACTCTTACATTTGGCACTATCGTGAGCAACAGGGATATTGCTTATTCGATCTCACTTAGGGTGGCGATTGACAACCATATTTATTAACAATTCTCCAGTGGTTTGTTTTTGTATCTTAACACACAATATGTCTCAAAATTAACAGTAAGTGCCAAACAGAGTGCCTGAGCACTAGGTACCTGTTGTGCTCTACTGCGATCTATCACAATATTTGACTAACTGCAAATCAAATCAGAAAACAAAGGACAATATTTTTTTAATACAAAACTCGCTTATCTTACTTTAAAATCAGCACGATTCGGTTCAAACTCCATTTCGGAGCGGAAGGTCTTCGTTAACTCCGTGCCGCCAGCGCCAGAGAGTGAGTGTGACTGTGGGAGTAAGCGGTCATAGACCACGGCACCTGAAGTTGCGCTCGTAGACACGTCTGTCAGTCAATTAATTATATTATTTTTTTAAATGTTTCACATAATCGTGGCGGTGGGACGTAGGAATAATATTTGCATTCAAAAATATATTTTCTGGATTACTAAGATCTTTAAAATTCAAAATTCCCAAAACAGAAGAAAGCAAGTTTTAGTCAAAAAAAAGTTTAATAATCGCGGCATCGATGGATCTCAGCCCATTCAACGATCGCAAGTCGAAGTTCGAGTCCTGCAGGGTGCGCCGATGACACCCTCTCAAGCAGTCACGTAGTGACAGAATACCCTCTTTCCTCACCCCATCGGGGTCGCTGTCGAAAGCAATACGGTCAACAGCAGTAACCTCACGTTCGAAGAAAAGGCATATTATATATTAATTGTATATATTTATAAAATAATAATAATATATGTATAAATAAAACATTTACTTACACAAAGAAACAAAAGATGACACATTAGGCTCAGAACTCAACAAAGTAATAGGTGAATCGAAATCATCCTGAAGCAGGCGTCGCTCGGTACAGACTTGTGCACATGTACCCCTGCATTGGACATACATATATTAAAGAATAGCAAGAATATATACGCCACAGTTATACGAGCTATGTATAAAGTAACGAATTTCAGTAACCGTCCACAGAGGCCCAGATTGAGCGCGCAGCGCAGAAAGCGTCGCCAGCGAGAGATCCGCTGCGCTGCAAACGTGTGTGCACAGTGCACGCCGCCCAGCGAGCTCAGCGCGCCGCACAGCCGCCCCGCACAGACCACGCCGCCGCCGACGTCTCGCTGCAGCACATACCAAACTGATTCAGGTAAAACCTAAATTAATTTGTATACTCGATACCACCACCATCTCACCTCGCAGAGCTCATCTCCCGCAAAGCAAAGCAGTTGTGTCTGCGTCGCAGCCCAGTGCGGAATGCTCGAGGCGCAGCGGTCGGCCGCCGGCGCCACACGCGCCACCAGGAAGCGTGCGCGTCGCGCGGTGGAGGACAGCGTGCGCTGCACGTAGCACTCTGCCGCGTCGCAGTCGCGCTCAGCGTCGTGAAACACGGGGCGCACGTGCGCCGCCTCGCCGAACGGCTCCTCCAGCTCGACGACGGCGAAGTCAAGCGCCGGGTCGAAGGGGTCGCGGCCGTCACCGGCCAGCACCACGCGCGTGACCCGGCGCGAGGCGGCCGCCAGCAGCGCGGGCGGCACGGGCGGCGCCGCGCCCAGCAACAATGACGCCAGCGCCCACAGCGGCGCACCGGTGTCGCCGCGCGCGCACGTCGCCGTCGTCACGGCGGTGCGCAACGAGATCAGAGATGCGGAGCACTGTCTCTCATTTTCGTGTTCCAGTACTACCTGCATTTTTATAAATACGGAACATTAAGAAACCAATTGAGAATGCCACGAGGTGAAGGCGATGTCAGTTTAGAATTTATAACATTTTTTTTGATGTCAACATAAGGTAACATAAAATTATGGAAATTAAAATTGCAACCACTAGCTCGTTCTTAAAAAAGTGTATGTTTTTTTTTTTAAATTATAAGTCAAAACTTTACATTCGCAAATTTCACACCCATAGTAATCATAGTGATTATTAACTACTAATAAGAGAATTTAGTGTTTTAATACACGATCGGTGTATACCACCCACCACGTAAACGGCGGGCCCGCTGTCTGCGTCGGCGTCTTCGTTGGTGGCGACGGTGACACCTTGTGCAGCCGCCGACCACACCGCCTGCACCACCAGTACCACCAGCACCGACGGTACCGATAGTGTCACGCGCATACCTCACAGTAACACGTAATATATCCGCAACAAGGAATTAGAAATGAATAATTAGCACTACACTGTATCCAGTGCCGTGTTCAATTTAGCACAAATTACATATTAAGCGCTCTCTTCTGTCGCTGTTTTGACATCTGTCCTAATTTTGCATAAGTTTTTATTATACTGTATAAAATATTACGAGGACATCAACTAGCCAAAAAAGCCACCTTAAAGTCTATATTCAAATAACCTTAACCTAACCTGCATATAAATAATACAAAATATTAAATATTAAACTAACAAAGTTCTTTACTTGTCTATACAATTAAACTTTGAGAGCTGTCTTCTCCTTACTATTACATCATGTCATCAGCAGAGGTCTGCTAGCCAAGCTTAGATATATTGATCTAAACTGTGTCGATATAAATGATGAGCACCTTTTTTAAACGGCCTGGTCTGGCCTGGAAGCAGAAGTCAATAAATAGAAAAACATTATGCTATTTTAGTGTGATACACACGTAGAGATAAGGTTTTACATCTTAAAAAATTCAAAATGTAATATATTCAAATAGACTGTTGAAAGCACTTTTAAATAATCGAATGAATAGAAGCTACTACCGGCGCGGAAAGCAGTTTAGCTGCGAAGAACCGGTGAGAACTCAACAGTTGCTCTCTTCCAATATTTTTTTTATTATTGTATACAATAGTGGCAATCATATTATTTTACGTGAGAAAATTCGTTATGGGTCCCACCCACCCGGTTGGTGACTCAGACGTGGTTATGTGGGATTCCGGACTGTACATGTAGACCGTATACCTATTAAAACATTACGATGCTCCATCTTGACCGCCACTAGACGAGGCTACAGTACGAGTCTTTTGTGAAACTAACCCGCTTTAAACTCAAATTGTAATTCATCTAAATGTTTTATCGTTCAAATATTCTTCTGAGTAATAGCTTACTAGCTTTATTTAATAACATTGTTTTTACAGTGACTTAAAATTTCTGTAGCTCCACCGGTCTATTGTGATTCTACACCATATGTCCCATTTATCATCATGGAGTTTAAAAAATAATGCAGCTTGTGCAGATGATGATTACTGGTTACATTGATATAATAGCTGAAGGCAGATTGTCTGATGAGGGCGTTTACGATAATTTGTTCACTAAAACGTGCAATTGATGTATGTAGCTGGAATAGGCCACCACAAAAAGTAGTGTTTTTGTAGCAGATGCTGCATTTCCCCTTCAAAAAAATATTATAAAACCATATCCAGGTCTCTATATGTAATTTAACCACACAGCAAAAAAAAAATCAATTACCGTCTCTCAAGGGCTCGTCGAATAGTTGAAAATGCATTTGGCATATTAACAAGTCGATTTAGGATAATTTTAACTGTGATTTAGGAAAATGAGCCTTATAGTACATAGTATTCCTTTCCTCGTTTTGTGAATAAAAACAGTAAAGCTTTTGAAAATAACAAAGCAGGCAACGAAAGAAATAAAACAACTGTTGGGTGGTGTAGTAGTATATTCAAGGCGCGGGCGCGTGCAGGCGCAGCTCGTCGGGCAGCGCGTGCAGACGCAGCGCGCGCTCCAGCAGCGCGTCGGCCAACGCGGGCGCGTGTCCGCCGCACCACGCCGCGCCGCGCACGTACAGCCACTGCGCGCACAGACGTCTTTTATGTCGTGAAGCCAGTTGACCAGACCAATAATAACGAATCGGTTAACGATACAATCCACTAAACGCGCGGCGATCTTGTTTAAACAAATCATAAAATAATTACTTTCAATACCGCTAGTGGCGCTAGGCGCTATTATCAACTAGTTCATAAAATCGTTTGCTAACTTTACGATATGACCACGACATATAAATATACAGAAAAACAATGGCTAATTTCAAAAAAGATTGGTAAAAATTTAATATTTAAGTATATTGTTAATTCAATTAAAATAGATATGGTATCACTAAAATTAATATCTTACAAGATATCTTTTATTTAAATTGTGACGGCAGGAAATTATCTCAGGTGCATACGAAGAGGGGGAAGAGGGGAGAGGCGGGGGAGGCTAGCGCGTCCCTCATTATTGCTAATATGTACACAAACTACTTTATTATTGACTTAAGAGTTGTAATTTCTGGATTTGCAAAGATGCTTCACTGACTACAAGCTACAGAGAGGGAATAAACCCTCTCGCTACCAACCCACTCTTATGTGTCTAGACACAGTGGCAGTGTATTGGCTTACCTTGTGCGCAGGCGCGTGCTCTATGGCGTGGTAGAGCGCGGCGGGCAGACGCGGCGCCGGCGCGCGCGCCTCCGCCTCCAGCCGCGCCGCCCACACCAGGGCGCCGCGCCGCTCGCCCTTCGCGCCGCCCCCTGCGCCGCCACCCGCGCCCACCAGGCGTCGCGCCACTCGAGCCAGCGCCTCCGCCTCTGCGAGCACAAATCACGTGTGTCAAACAAGAGAAAACGACGCAACTTTCATCATCTGACAAAAAACACGAAGTCATACATTTTTTAATTTAGTGTACGAGTTGATTTTAAGAAAGCTGCTAAATCTTGAAATCTTTATTTATTTAAATTACGAATTTTATATAATTTTTGATATGCGATGTGCGTCGATCTCACCCGCCGGCGCAAAGTCTGTGCGAAGTGCGCGCAGCAGCGGCGGCAGTAGCGTCGCCAGCGCGGCCGTGTCCCCGCGCGGTGTCCGCAGCGCCTGCGCCGCGCAGCCGCCGCCCAGCGCCCACAGCGGCGCGCCCGCACTCGCTGCGGACGGACGAAAAGCGCGTGAGGAGGGATTGGACGAGCCGGTTCCATATTGTCTTACCTCGTATCGGTAACTAACCGAGAGCTAAATACGCGTTCCCGGGGAAGAGGTGTGCGAAAGAGCGTGCCCACAGCGCAGTGCGCGGCCCCCGCGCACACAGCGCCTCCGCGCTCTCCTCGTAATAGCGCGCAGCGGACTCGCGGCCGCCCGTCAGCGCGCGCTCCGCCGAATCGCGCGCCGCCCGCAGCAGCTGCACGCGCCTCGCCGGCGCAGCAAGCGCGGCGCGCGCCCGCGCCCACTCGCCCGCACCCGGCAGCAACGCGCGCACCACGTCGCGCACGCCGCCCTCCCCACCACTCTCCACGCCGCCCTCGGCCTCGAGCTCGCTCTCGATAATGCAACAGCGCTCCTCACACTGAAACCACAAGAAATGCTTTCGTTGCAGCTAAGTGCTCCCAATCAGACTGCCGCCCGCCGACGGACACTCACCGCGTGCAGCGCCGCAAGCGCGTGGTCGCGCGTGGGCCGACGCAGCGTGGGCGGAGGCGCGCACCCAAGTACCGCGGCCGCCACCGCACACGCACTGGCGTCCTCGTTTGAACTCACTTCCCGTACTATCCTAAAACAAACAAATTACTTTATGGTTTAGGGCCTTTTAATAAAAATATTGTCATAGCATAAGTGAAAGTATATAACTATAGTAAACCTGGCGATGTAAAGTGCGTAATGCTGCGGGCAGGTGGGGTCGTTCAGGGCGGCACGCAACGCCTGCGTAACGACGTGCAACGCCCGCTCCGCACCCGTCGCCAGCTGCTCGATGCGCGCAAACTCGGCGAACGGCAGCGGCGAGTCTGGGATAACACAAAAGCGTTAAAAACATTAAAATAACAACATCGAGTGTATCAATGAATTACTATAGGTAAAACGAACCGGCGGCGTCGTGACGGCGCAGCAGCGCGCGCGCCTCCCCGCGCAGGCGCGCCGCCTCCCGCCTCCCGACATCGTCATGCGGCGCCAGCGCCAGCAGCGCGCGCAACCAGCGCAGCCGCCAGCACAGCAGCGCCGTGCCGCAAGCACCACGCGCGCGCCCGCTGCACGCGTCCCACAGGGTGTTCACCCAACTCAGGTAACCTACCACGAGCACGCTTTACATTGTGACGATAAACACACGAAATACCAATCTCTCATTATGAATGTTATTGGAGTAATACCAGCATCGTCAGTGAAGTAGTGCGGCGGGTCGAGCAGGAGTGCCAACACGCGGCGCGCCAGGGCGGGGTCGGCGGCGGCGGCGGCGGGGTGCGCGGGGGGCAGCGACTGCGCCGCCTCGAAAAGCGGCAGTAGCGCCTCCGCGCCCGCCGCCTCCTCCGAGCCCGCGCAGCGTGCTATCCACTGCGCGCCCGGCAGCGGCGGCACCTGCGCCAGCACCAGCAGACGCACCGACAGCGCCGGCAGCTCTTCTTCAGTGACCGGCAGCAGCAGGTCAGCCACGTCGTGCGGCAACGGCGTGCGGTGCGGGTCGGCGTCGGGCTCGTTCGCGCCGCGCCAGTGCGCCGCAGCGCGCAGGCGCTCTACGCGCACCCACACGGCGCTTAGCGGCAGGCCGCTGGCGAGAGCGGCGTCCTCGGCATCGAGCAGGCGGTTCTCTGCGCGTGCGTGGGTGGCGGCGTCTAGCGGGGCGAGAGCGGCGGGCGCGTAGTTCATGGCGACAAGCAGGTCAACCAGCAGCGCGAGACGCTCCCAATGGCCAGCAGCGCGCATGGCGGCGGCGGCCGCGTGCATGAGGCGCGAGGGCGCGGCGGCGGCGGGCGGGGCGGTGCGCACGTCCCGTAGGGCGGCGGCGGCGGCGGCCGTCACCTGTGCCGCGTCGCCGCCGGGCGTGTCTGCCAGCACCTGCAGCAGCTGCTCCCACAGCTCCGTGCGGATGATCACGCATTTTTCTGTTTCGTTCAAATGGTCACATATAATATTGTAGCACGGTTGCTGTTAGTGACTCAGTTGTCGTGATTTTAAATTCATTTGGAATCATTTATGTCAAAAAATTAATTCAATTCTATTATTTTCAACATATGACAACTAAAGACAACTCACTACAGATTAGTTAGACAAAAAAACTATCTATTCTTTTTCTTTCCGTAAGAAGTGCTCCGGTATTAAGTATGGACAGTATATTATGGTCATATTTTTCTAATCTACATATTACTTATACAATATCATGTGCGTATACTATTATTGTCATTTCGTTTATTGTTGCGCCTTTGTATTACGACATGCCGCTTTTCAAATTGTTGCCCCACTATGACCAGGACAACTTTCCACGTATACGTCGACAAGATTCACCAGAAATTTACCGGCACACTTCTTTAGCTTTATCTGGGGTCCCACTTAGCATTTTCTAATTATGGAATTGTTTACTCGTCCTTGCAACAGGAATGTACCATCGTCGTTTCAGCCCACTTCTGGATATAGGCCTCCCTAAAGGATAATCATTTCAGATTTTATCACGTAGGAAAACACCAAGCATTGCTCTCTCCATTGCCCGATCGGTGACCTTGAGCCTTCTTATGAGACACACAGCGATCACGCCTCAATCCCGTAAATCATTACTGGCAACACACACTGGTCGAAGACTTTTGTCTTGAGACCCCTGGGGTAATTTTGACGCAAAGATTTTCCGTAGCTTCCCGAACGCTGCCCATCCGAGCTTTTCGTCTTGTCCATGTTCATCTTAAGACCGGCTCTTTGAGAAACACTACTGAGATCTTCGGGCATTGTGTTCAGTTCTTGTAAAGTCTTAGCCAGTAGAACTACATCATGAGTAAGGTACTCGCCGTACACGTTGATACCGCATCATTCCATTCCAGAAGCTTGAATATATCCTCCAATGCCGCAGTGAACAGTTTTGGACAAATTACATCTCCCTGTCTCACACGGCGTTGTAATTGAATAGTATTAGATCTCTGATTTTGTACTCGGACCGACATAGTGGCGTTCGTACAAACACCTTAATACTTTCATTAACCTGTAGTCTACTTGACACCTTGTGGAGAGTCTGCAGCACTGCCTAGGTTTCGATTGAATCAAATTTTCTCATAGTCCACGAACGCGAAGCAAATTAACAAATTATACTCTTCGGACTTCTTTATAAATTGCCTCAGCGTTTGAATGTGTTCAATGGTACTGTAGACTTGTTTTATTTAAGTTGGTCGAGGGCCATACTAATCTCACACAAGGTAAGATCCGGGATATTTTCGGTGTAATGTCCGGTAATCGTGCCTCTGTGGTATGTAGGCCAAACTTTGAACAGGTGCTTGCGTGGAGTACAATGGTCTATAGAAACTCTTTATCTCCCTCAGAATTTCAGACTTAGTCAAAATGATACTACCACCATCAGTTTTCAGCTTTGTCATTTGGCTTTGCCCAATAGACATATCTCCTGCGAACACTTTGGAGCCTTGGTATCGTTCATTTGCTTCTTTAATATATGTTATATTATGTCGGCGAAGGTAGCAAGTCAGACTTAGATATCTGCCTATAACAACTAGCATCCTCTGAATTTTGTTCCATGAGTTGAAGTTTCTTATCGGAGTTTCTTTATTTTGGTACAATGAGTTTTAAAATACTTGTACTCACTGTACAAATAGTATCCACCACCTTGTTGTTAAGATCGTCCACATCTACGCTGTTCTCAAGGGATTCTAAGCGGGTTTGGAGTTCGAGCCTAAAGATCTCAGGGTTTTGTATTTGTGCTGGTAATGGTCGGAGCGTAGTGGCTGTAAATATCTGGGGGTTTCGCCATTATCACCACTCTTGGCAGGCGGATTGGCGATCGCAATAAGCCAAGGTTTCAAAAGACGCTGCTGCCCATCTCCTGCTGGCCGTATTCCCTTAGTCTTTTATGACACCCCACAAGACGACATGGGGTGGATATTTTCTAAGCCGGTATCCACAATGAACTTATTGTTCATTCTCATGGTCAACGTGAGCGAAGTAACGGGTAACAACAGTTTATTCTTTTTATATACTTATTTATTTTTGTAGCTT
The DNA here is from genome assembly GCA_038994665.1 of Podotricha telesiphe. Classification (NCBI taxonomy): domain Eukaryota; kingdom Metazoa; phylum Arthropoda; class Insecta; order Lepidoptera; family Nymphalidae; genus Podotricha; species Podotricha telesiphe. The sequence continues at coordinate 374,976 of JAOYRR010000266.1, forward strand.
AAATAAAAGATATATTTTAAAATTGAATTCAATTTGACTGATTCATTATAATGAAGCAATAAATAACCTTCAGCGAGCAAGTCGCGCAGTCGTTCGAGGGCGCGCGCGGGCGGCGCGGCTGCGCGCAGTGTCGAGAGGCGGCGCGCACGAAGGTAGGTCGCGCCTGGCACGCGTTCCGCCGCCTCGTCCACCGCTTGCAGCGCCGCCTCCGCGCCGCACCACTCCTCCTGCGGGCGAACGTGTTTTAAAATATTGGCAGTTAAATATTGCAAGACAAGAAGATGATGAATAACACCGTTCGTAGCACCTGAAAGTCTATGATCTTATCCCACAGCATGACGTCGTACGGAGCATGCGCAAGAAGCGCGCGCAGGGCGGAGAGGCGCGCGGCCACGGCGGCGGCGGTAGGCTCGTCAGGCGCGCGCCTGCTGTAGTAGCGCCGCTTGCGACACCCACGCGGCGCACCGCCGTGGCCGCTCGCCCTCTCTCTGCCCATACAGTTATACCTGAAAGACCACATGAATAGTAATGTTTCTGATTTTAAATTTCTGATTTATATAAAATTATATTGCCCATATTCATAATATTGTTAAATTATGAAAATAACATTGTGTCAATTGATAAAAAATAATATGTTTAAATAGTGGTAGACCAACCTTTTCTTTCAATTACTGAATCCTTCTACCAAACTAAAAATGAATTGCAATCCAAATTAATTACTTTATACCTACTAACAAATTTGTCTTCAGGAAATTGGAATATAGTTATCACATTAATATATTTTCTTTTTTTACTAATAAATATTTATAAGTGACCCCAGAACAAACAAAGTAATATTAAACATTTTTAAAACTACTAAATATTTACATATTTTTATACATTTAGGATAAGAAATACATATTATAAAAAACGTATAATTTTTTTAACACAGTGGGACTTGAAAACTTCGACGGTTACCAAGAGGCGCAAGTTTAAGTCACTACTTTCAACTTTTTACATATTTCAGGCAAGGCAGTCTTTTTAGCTTCCCACTCCCTGTTGCTGCCATTCGCGACGTATTAAACATATTTAACCCAACGCGACGACCACTCTGCCCGCTTATGGTGAACTTGTAATATCTTCTAAGATATTCCTTTTAATATCATGCTATAAAGGACAATATTTATTATTTTAAAGAAATTACATCAAACACATAACATGTTTAATGAGACAAAAATAATACAATACTGTTTATTATTTTGTATATAACTAATATTTTTTTGGAATAAGTAAAAGATAAAAATGATTACCGTGGACCACCATTAAGCAATATACCTATCATCGTAAGCTTTTTTCTACACAATTCCACAATATATTATTATGTTCCATATTACCTTAGTATATCTATCTCTTAAGGTTTAGCCAGCGTTAGATCTTAAGGTTTAGCCAGCGTTAGAAATATAAGCGGTTTTACTCTTCTAATATATATTTATACTTTGTATATTATTTTTTCTCATTAATCACTCTATCTATTAACAAAAACCACATTAAAACCACTACGTCGAATAGCAGCAAGGCGCGAAAACCCTAGACATATGTACAGCGACAACGGGACGAATTTTGTCGGCGCAGATCAAGTTTTAGGGGATGTATATTATTTATTATATTAATATACAACTATTTTTTGATACAGAATTTCTTAAAGATACCTTTGAAGTAAACATAAAATGGCACTTTAATGCACTAGCATGGCCGAGTGCTGGTGGATTATGGCAAAGAGCAGTACGAAGCCTGAAGTTTCATTTGCAAAAAGTTTTAGGCGAAATAACATGTGAAGAGTTCTCTACTCTATTGGCGCGCCTGGAAGAGTGAATTCCAGGTCACTTTGTGTGCTATCTGAAAATATTAATGACTTAGATGTCTTAACACTTGGGCATTTTTTAACGCGAAGACCTGGTTCAACACTAATAAATACCGTGGAAGATGCCCGAACGAGATGATAATTAACGACTAAATTATTTCCAGATTTGTGGAAAAGGTGGAAACAAGAATACCTTTATCAGTTGTCGATAAGGAATAAGTGGTTAAAATCGAAGAGATGATGTAATCCACAACAATAACTGGCCAGTACAGTAATAATGTAAACAAATAATGTAATTTCGTTCTAAATTATTTGTATGATTTCAATTAAAATTATGATCAATTACTATGTGCAAAGCGAACGGGTGGCCATGAGTGGAGAGGGTGCGACCCGGATCTTCTTAAATTCTCATATCCTAACAACAATTTTCTTAGAATAAAGTAACTAGAGTATCTAAGTCTAGACTATATTGTTTGGTAGTAGGATTCTGAAATTGAAATGAATAAAATAGGTATCCTTATGGCATTACAATATATATATAATAATGTTATATTTATCAGATATATATTAATGTTTTATTTATCAAATATATAATATTGTTTCATTTATCCGCAAAAAAACAACCATAGACACTGTTAATGTAAATGCTGTTGATGCTCTCTCGAGAACACGGGCTGGTGCTATTCCACTATGCAACTATGGCCTTTAATGATATTTAGCACTTTTAATCTATATATATCTACACATTTAGTATTTAGGATATAAAAATGGCTATATGTACATGACACAATAAGTAAATAATTGTGGAATTAATGGAAAAATGTTATACCTAGCCTATACAGTATACTTGTTAGCAATATATTTGTTATAAATTTTATACACATTGAATTTTGTAACCTCACTTGCTCCTAAGATAAGTCAAAATGAAATTACATAAACATTAATATTAATATTTTATTATCTTGATTTAATAGTATACTAATTTACCATTAAGATGTAATAAGAAGAGTTATTTGAATTCAAAAATAACAATTATTGTTTTATAAATTCTACAATGTCAACAACAAGCAATCATTGTACCACTAAAAAATTGTTAAAGTTAACAAATATATTATTATAATTATTATTAAATACAAAAACATTAATAAGTAATTAAATATAGAATTTAAAGTTAACTACTCACTGTGGTCTGCCAGGGTAATACAAAGTTGATACACGGAGATTTCCATAATCAAGCTTACAATCAATATAATAGTCCTTATTGCTTATGTCTGAACTTAATGCCAAGTTTGAACAGGTATTTTCATGTTTGTGTGATTTACCATCTTCTGAGTTGTCGTCACTAACAAGCAATTGTAACTCGGTTGGCGCATCTGGATAACTATCAGAGTCCTTTAAATCTAAAAAAAAAAATACTAAGTAAATAATAAATGTCTTACCCTAGCTCTTAATTACTTAAATTCTATAATCTTTACCAGAATCATCAATATTATCACTATCCTTATTGGTTACTAAAGAATACGCCGGGAAAAGCGCCATTAATTATTTATTACTGGCTTAATGGTAATATTGTTCTTAATTTTACATTAGCTTCTGTTTTTTCTAAACATTTACATACAAGAGTAGTAATAAACTTTTATTATATTGTAGTCATAAGACAATATTTTTTTATAAAATATTTATGTAAACAACATGTAATGTAATAAATACTTTTCAAATAATTATACATAACACTTATCTGACATACGTCGCACACGTAGTCACAGATACAAAATACATGGTAAATTTATTAGCTATATAGATTGTAGAGTATAATGTTAACCTCAAGTCAAAGTTCTTCTCTCTCTCCTTCTTGAAGTGCATCGTGGATTTGCTCTATTAATGAACTAAGCTTTGTTTTTGTTGCTGGTTCTGTTATCTTTTCCCACTCTAGGCGCGTCCTCCGTTTTCGTGGTATGAGTTCCGAGGTTCGTTACAGAAGAGGCAGTAGGCAACGTGACTTCACGGGTATGGTGGCTTCCTTCATCGCCTTTTTGTTCGTAGAGGAGATGCTTTTCTCCATTCGGTCAATGCTGGTCGGGTTGATTAGTGGCTCTGGCTTGGATGCTGGGAGTTAAGCGATGTCTTTGAAACGGGTCCAGTCAACCCGTCCCTTTGGTGCTGCTCTGTTCAGGTTTCCTGTGACCGTGACCAGGACTAGAAGATGATCAGACCCGATAGCATCCGGAAGGGACTCCAGTGTCACTGCGCTCAGGCCTATTTGTACAACCAGGTCGATGGTTGTCACTGGTCTGGAATGGGTAGTAAGTTGGCTCCGCAGGACAAATCACTTTCAAGGCATATCCGTTCCTTTCGCGTCCTTAAATAGTTTTCTGCTGTTGGGGCAGGCGGGAACGGCATCTCCAGGCTGGGTGTTTGGCATTCCAGTCCCCGGTCATTAGGGTGGGGGTGTTGTTCATTATTTGTCGTACTTCAGTTATGGCTAGTGCTGAAGCAAGTGGACGGTAGGTGCCGTATGTGTGCAGTATGCTCTGCCTAGCCGGACCTCAACGCCCAGGGACTGGAAGGTTTTTGTGGCTTTATCCGGTAGTAGTTGATGCATAATTGTTCGGCGTACAGCAACCAGTAGCCCTCGGTAGGCAGTGGTGGCTGTTGTGTCAGAACGCAGGATAAAGTATCCCGGGAAGCTGAGTTTATCTGTCGAGCGAAGGTGAGTCTCACAGATCAACGCCAGGTCGATGTTCTGCTTCCGTAGTAGGAGTCTCAGGAATCGGCCACGTTTCCTAAGCACCGCAACGTTCCAATAGATCATTCTCAATTCACCATATATATACAACTACATATATATTTATGTATATATATATATTTATTTCCCGTGAGTTGCCTTTCAAATGTTACTTACCGAGCTGCAATATGAAATTAAACAATAAATAAATAGCGAAGTATATTATGCTATAAATATAATATAATCTATTTTATAGATACCGTAATAATTAATTATTAAACCATTGCAAAGATTTCGTTACATATAGTCTGTACTGTAATATAATCACCTTAACATTGTCAAGTTTCAAGTCGTCTGTCAAGTGTCAACAAAGTTTACAGTAAACATACTTATCGGACAGACATATCTGCCAAAACTTTTCGTAGCTGCTGCCTTTCGTATTTGAGCATCAAATATTTGGTTTAGTGTAGAAACGCATTGTTGAACCGCAGTAATATTTTGTTAAAAGTGTTTGAGTAAACTTGATATTTTTTCATAATTTTTGCTATACTTGCGAAACGGAATATGTTAACTTATTAAATGAAATATATACAATCTAATTAATGTTACGTGTACTATAAGGTACGTGGAGGTTTTTCATTTGTATTTTGCAAGAAGACATTATAAGGTGTGTACTTTAGCTGACATTTGGCTTCACAAGTGTATCCGTTTAGGTAATATAGTAATATGATGGCGTGCAGTAAATTAAAGTTATTACACAGTGCAACAAACAGTTACTGGGGGAAACTTGCTTCCAATGTAACTATAAGTACAGATAGGCAAACACATACTGATGTAAGTAAATAAGGTATTGTTTATTCAGTTCGAATTTAATTAATTCAACATTTCATAACTATTTTTGGTTTTCATAGGCATGGAAGAAACCTCCAACAAGTGACAATAAAGAGCCTCCATTAGTTGATTTATATGGTCGGAGACACAACTACTTGCGAATATCTTTGACTGAGCGCTGTAACTTAAGATGTGAGAAATCAATCAATATATTATATATTTAAAATAAAGTAGATTATAGAATAGTATGCAGCACATTTGCTATATTGTAGGTCAGTACTGCATGCCAGCAGAGGGAGTGCCGCTGAGTGCGCGCGCGTCACTACTCACACGCGCAGAGCTGCTGCGACTCACGCGCGTGTTTGCGGCACTCGGTGTCGACAAGCTGCGCCTCACGGGCGGCGAGCCGACCGTGCGCGCCGACCTTGTGGACGTCGTGCGTGAGTATACCCAGTACTGATAGGACAAGCCCTATGGGATAATTAGGGATAAGCTGTTTGTACTTTAAAAATACATCTCTAATTTATGAGAATTAAGGAATGTCAATATTTCTAAATTATCAGTAGTATTAATTGAACTTTGAATGTTATCAGTGACCTTTGTATAAATCGGTTTCCTAAGTGGAATATTAATTAACTGTATATGGTTTAGTCAGTTGATACCAAATTACGAATTGTATGTGTGTATGTGTTTTGCAGAGGAATTGAGCAGCGTGCCGGGCGTGCGCACGGTGGGCATGACGAGCAACGGCGTGGCGCTGACGCGGCGGTTGCCCGCGCTGCGCCGTGCCGGCCTCGCTGCGCTCAACTTGTCGCTGGACTCGCTGCGGGGCGACCGCTTCGAACGTCTGTCGCGGCGCGCCGGCCTCGCGCACGTGCGCGCCGCGCTCGACACCGCGCTGCAGCTCGACTTTGCCTCCGTCAAGCTCAACACCGTGCTCATCAAGGGTTTCAACGACGATGAGGTGTGCGACTTCGTGGAGTTGACGCGAGATAGGAAGCTGGACGTTCGGTACTTTATATCCCTATTGTTACTGTCCCGAAGTGTTTCATTTATTGTTGCGCTTGTAAATGTTTATCTATTATTTGTATTTTAAGTATACTTTTGTTACAAGCTATTCGATCTTGACAGATTCATCGAGTTTATGCCATTCTCTGGTAATCGATGGGAGGACTCTCGAATGGTGCCGGAGCGCGACGTGTTGGAGACGCTGCGCGCCGCCTACCCGGGGCTAGCCCGCACCGCGCCCGACGCTGCCTGCGACACCGCCACGGTACGTCACCCGCCCACCGTACGGCACCGCAGCGTGCACACAGCACGGTACTCTTGAACGCTCTGTGCAGATGTGGCGCGCGCCGGGGCACGTCGGCCGCGTGGGGTTCATCTCGTCGATGACGAAGCCGTTCTGCGCGTCGTGCAGTCGTCTGCGCCTCACCGCCGACGGCAACCTTAAGGTGTGCCTGTTCGGCGAGGCAGAGACCAGTCTGCGCGACGCGTTGCGCGCCGGCGCGGGCGACGACGACCTCGCGCTGACCGTGCGCGCCGCGCTGCGCCGGAAGCTGCCGCAGCACGCAGGTGACACTTGATACTTTGACTCCTTTTTTGCCTTATTCATACATTTATATTCTATTCTATTCGTCATTGGGGTCATAAACATATTACAATGCTTTGCTGACTATCATTCATGTCCAATAAGATCGCGCACGACGATTACCGCCGGGCGCGGAGGGGACGATGACGCTTAGGCTAATATTTTGTAGGCATGCAGAATCTCGCCCGCTCCAAGAACCGGCCGATGATTCTCATAGGCGGCTAGGCGACGTCGCTTTAGTCCACCACGTTACAGCGAGCGCCGCCCCGATGCGCGCGGCTGAGCGCCTTGGCGTGCGCGCGTACAGCACGCGCCCGCCCGCGCGCCTGACGCACGTGGACGGCGAGGGCCGCGCGCGCATGGTGGACGTGGCGGCCAAGCCTGTGACGGCGCGCGCGGCCGAGGCGGAGTGCTTCTTGCACGTCAGCGCGCGCTTGCTGCGCCTGCTGCGCGATGCGCACACCGGCGTTCCCAAGGGCGACGCGCTCACCGTGGCCGAGGTGGCGGGTGCGCTGGCGGCCAAGCGCACCGCTGACCTGATCCCGCTGTGCCACCCTGTGTCGCTGGAGTTGGCGCGTGTGCGCGTGGCGCTGCCGGCGGGCACGGAGGGCGCGGGCGCGCGCGTACGTGTGTGGTGCGAGGCGCGCGCCACTGCCCGCACGGGCGTAGAGATGGAGGCGCTGACGGGGTGCGCGGTGGCGGCGCTCGCGCTCTACGACATGTGCAAGGCGGTGGACAAGAGCATGCGCATCACCGACCTGCGCGTCGTGCGCAAGGAGGGCGGCAGCAGCGCGTGGCCGCCGCCGGAGCAGGCCGTGGAGGGCGAGGCAGATGGACGCGGGCCGCGCGTGCGCGCGCACGACACGTCGCCGCTGCCTACGGGCGAGGTCTACGCTCCGACCAACGTCGCACATTTCTAGTCACGGACGACAGCGCACACACAGGCATTTAAAGGAGTGCCCCTTTGCTTTTTTTACTTTAGTAATGTTTGAAAGCTGCTGTAATAAACTATCATTCAAATTGCGCCAAACTAAAAATGCTAAAACTAGAAAATCAACAAAAATATATAGTAAAAATATAAAAAGTTGTATAAGGCAATGATAATCACTCATTCCTTCAATAAATAGCAAGTAACAGCTAGTATTAAGCAAATGTATTTAATCATAAAGAACAAGAATATGAAATGCTCTATTTTTATGTTTATTGAACTAGTTTTATGTTTATTTTAAGATTGAATCAATTATTTACAGTGTTGTTTTTCATACTGTTTGTTAAATAGTTTAAGATCTGAGAAGCATATATTAAAGTATGTACTTGAATATTATTATTCTATCACATTTCAAATGTAATCTAATGTAAACAAAGAAGTGAGTTGTAGCTTCTAATTGACATTTTTTTATTTTATTTAGATAATTTTATCTAAAACTTTATTAAAAAAAAAATTGTAATATTTTATAATAGTTTTTCACCAGTGCAACTGTTACTTGCACAGGGGCACTGCTGAGGCTACACACTGCATTGTTGTTTTGACATGATGCATGTTTGCATAAAAAAATATATTTTATACAAACAAATGTTATAAATCATTGTACTGAATAATATTGGATGGTTATTTTTATATAGCATTGTTTATATTTTACAATATTATTAATAAATAAATGGTATAAAATACAAAAACATCTTTATTGTACAATACCTTAGAATACAGGCTAGTGTTAAATAAATGTCAGCTAGCAGCAAAGAAATTAAATAAACAAATTCAACTGTTATTGTTAAAATATTTACTAGAATTAATGTTTATAATGGAGAGTTTTTATTAAGCTCTATGCTATGGTTAGCCGCTAGCAACAAGGACATTAGTTTTGGCAGGTGCATTATCTTGAGGGGCTTCAATGGCACTCTCCGCACCACGCTGCACTTTGATATTATGTTTCTCTATATATTCATTTATTTCTTGACCTTTCTTAGCTAATTGTTCATGAAGAGCCTAAAATAAAACATTACTTTTTCTCATACTTGCATATTTAAAAGGGTATTATTTTCTTACACATAAAATAGTTTTACCTGTAATGCTTGTGGTAGCCTTTCTGTGTTAACTTCTAATTCCGGTAGTACTTCTGCAACAGTGCGCTCCACTACGACGCCACCTACCATGCGGAAACATTTTCGTGATGGTTCAACTGCCTTTAGTGTTTCTATGACTATCCTAATAATTATAAATAAATATTATTATATTTGATACAAAAGAGTATTTGGTATTATAGAAAATATATATGTTTATTTGATACAGTAAATACTTACTTATGCTCATTTAAGTCCATTTCAAGTTCCGAAATTTTGTTAGCCAATTGGCGCTGCTCACTTCGTAATTTTTGAAATCCTGCGAATATTTCTTCATTTGATTTAGCTTTTCCGCCTTTATTTGTAGTTTTAGACATCTTAACTTTGATTTAATTGTATTTATTTCAATTTGTGTGAGGTTATATATTGTTGGCGAGCTAAAATTAATGAAATAGAGTACAATAAAAGGAAAGGTTACTAATTCAAAGTGCCTTACTTGATATATGATAATGACTCACTAGTATAAAGCCTTATTTAAATGGTAAAACAATATCATGCTACCATTTGCTAAAACGATTGAAAATAGCCTAGCCGATATCAAGTGACAGTTGACGCCAGTCGTTGACAGTTGTCAATTAGACTCACGATATTATGTCAATCGTAGTAAATATTCTCAGACTTTGTTTATAACAACAAATACAACTCATTCTGCTAAAAAGAATCATTAATAATTCGTAACTTAGTACTTTATTAGCTAGAAACCGGCTCTACAAGAAGTGAACTTAGGTCTAGGAAGTAGGAATGACCAGAGTTTGGCAGTGTTGCCAGTGCGGCCAAGCGCACTGCACCCAATATAAGGGAATCAGCAATTAAATAGTAGTATTCAAATGACTGGGCATTTGATGCCATCAAGTATAGTTGTGAAAATCACGGACACACTTCTAAACTGTCACTTGTACTGAAATGCATCGTTTTATTTTGGCGAGCGATTCATAGTATAGTCGCACAACGGCCGACCTTTAGGACGGACAAATATCCACGTCTTTAATGCACTATATTAGAAAGGCTTCCGAAAAGTGGGACAACGTTAATAACGAATATGTCTTTAGGATTTGAAACCCATTGCATCCAATGTGGTGTTCAATTTTCGGACAAGAAATATTTGTTCAGGTGAGCTTCTAAAACTACATCCACTGTTTTACTGGTTAAAAAGAAAGTTAATAATAAGACTTGTATTTTGTGGATACTTAGTGTGCGTATGCACACGACATTGTATTGTGACTTCTCAAATCATCATGTCAGTTGCCAGGTAATTACTGTGTGGAAGTAAGTCTTTTCTACCAAGGTCCGCAGTATACCATAGTAAAGCACTATGAGAAGCAATTATGATTGACGATAATTAAAGGATTCTACTATATTTTGTAGGAATTGGACATTTTAAAAGGTATTATAAATGTGCGAGTCTGTTTCAGTAAAAAAACTCTTGTCTCCAAAATGTTTAAGGCTTAAGTAATATTTTTAAAAACTTTGTTTCGTAGCAGAGATTTATATTTCTCTTCGTGTCAAAGAGCGGGTTTAGCCACAGAGAAAACTACATATGTATATATATATATATATATTTTGTTATATGTTGAAATCCTGTAGTGTGAAGAGATCCTGTTTGAAACTAAAAATAATTAAAAAATGACTTAGGCCATGCACCCTATAAGAGACACACGCATTGGTCATTTTATGAGTCATAATTTAAAGAAGAATAGGGTAATTAATTCAAAACATAAGCGGTACGCAAAGAGACGTGGCAAAATTTTGTTGTTTACGGATGAGAGAGAGAGAAAATTATTACAGTCGAACAAAAATTGAAACAAACGAAAAGAAGCTTCCCAACAGAGTAAAACATGAGCATTATCCGACATCAGTGATGGTTTGGTCAGGTGTTAGCTATGAAGTAGAGACTGAGCCATATTTTGTGGAAAAGGTATCATAAGCACAAGTGTATCACGATACCATTCTTGAGAAGGTACTTAAGCCCTTTAACAATACCATGTACAATAACCAAGAACGGTCCTATCAGCAAGACTCGGCGCCGGGTCATAAACTTCGATCCTCCCAGTCTTGGTTATAAACGAACGTTCTGGACTTCATCAGAGCTCCAGACTGGCCTTCATCTAGTCCTGATTTTAATCTACTAAAATATGATTTAAATATATTTATATATTTCACACATTATTTAATTTTTTATTTTCTTTGTAACCAATATATAATATAATATTTATGGCAAGACTCTAAGTATATATCTTATTTGCAGTATTCAAGGAATGTAGAAACTTAGAAAGGTTTGTCGCGTTGATTAGAAAATTAGACGCTAATATTATTCAAATCTGTTTAACTTTGATTCAGTGAAGGTGTTAGATACACATAATTCTCTGTTAAACGTTACGTCGTCCCTTGTCACTTGTCAAGTGTCAGCACTCAGCTGACACGATAATCAGTCATTGTTATTCATAAATGTCAGAATGGCATAAACTTATAAATTAGGTTTGTTTTCCTCGTATATTTTTATAAAGTATTATATATAATATGTATACTTCAGTATAAATGTACTATCAGTGGCAATTATTTTAAAATACCAAAATATTATTCAACACTAAATGTGTTTTATAGTAATCTGAAAATTGACTGTTAGGTAGGCGTATTAATGTGTTAAGATGAAGTTAGAAGAAGGATCAGGACTTGATAATGTTTTAAGTGCAGAGGTATTAGATGCTAGCGGCCGTCCGCAGCGGCTTAGCGCCGACAGTAGCACGCTTACGTTGTCAGAGGGCACGGCGCGTCTGCGATGCTGGCCCCTATACGCTGTACGGATCAAAGCTGATTTACCAGTATGTTAAGCCACTTTTAAGTTACTAGTCTATTTTGTAGTCGATTTTATATCTTAGCTATTTGTTTATAATTGCATGTTAAATTATACAGAATAGCATTATAATGACAATGTAATTAAAAAATTGGAAAGTAGTTAAGTTATTTTTATCATATGCCAAATTTAAAACAGTATGTGGCTATTAAACATTTATTGTAATTTATTATAAAGATTTATGACTCTTTAAATGAAATGCTTCATATAAACAATAGAAACATTATTAACATAACAATAAAACAAGAGAAGTTTCATAAAATATACTAAGCACTGAATTTTTATTATTTCAAAGAATTGAAAATATGGCACACTTAATAGTATATTAAAAAATAAACTAAAAGGAATGCCTAAAATGTCACTGTGGTAAGGATAATGTTACCACAGTGATCAGTGGTTCATTGTATGAAAATGTTGAATTGTAATAGGATCTTGGTGCAAATTTCATGCAAATCAATTACAAAATAGTTCTACATTTGTTATTTGTTTAATACAAAACATAAAGAAAAAAGGGTGAATGCATGTAAAATTATGAATTTCAAAACTAAAATTAGTTCAAATAGAATAACTGCAAGTACACAGATAAAAGTATACTAAGATAACATTCAATATACTTACCCTGGGCATATCATATAAGAATTATATTATTATAGGAACATGACTTAACAATGACAATATTACTTATTAGCTTAAAGTAAAAGGCATTTTTCTATAATGAGGAGCAGGCAGATTTAATTTGTCATCCAATAGGGTGGCGGAGTCAGCGTCGAAGCAGGGGGCGAAACACTGACGTGGACAGTTAGCGAGGAGAAAGCGTGCGTCACGCTGGCGCAGATGTCACAGGCGGCGCACGCCGCGCCCGTCGGGCCGCCCTCCGACGCCGCGCTCGCCGCGCTGCTCGACGACGCCGAGCCTGACGACGCCGACGCCGAGCGCCGCGTGCGCCGCCTGGGCGAGCGCCTCGCGCGCCTCGACGCGCTCAACGTGGGTGGCATGCTGGCCGCGGCGACAGAGGGCGGCGGCGCCCGACTCGCCGCCCGGCTGGAGGCGGGCAGTGAGGCCGGCGCCTCCTTGACCGCGCGCTTGTCGCGCCTGGAGTCCCTCACGCGCGCCGCCCCCGCCGCTCTGCACGCGCGCTCCGGGGCAGCTCGCGCCGACGCCGCCGCGCGCTCGCTGCTCGCCGAGCTCTCCGACATATATACTTGGCTTGACGCGCCCGCGCTGCGCGACTTGGACTCGCTGGCAGAGATCTCGCTGGCAAGCGCGGAGGGGCGCGCGCGGGCGCTTGAGGCGGCGGAGGCGCTGCGCGCGGCGTTGGGTGGGGAGCGCGCGGCGGGCGCGGCGCGGCTGCGGCTGGGCGCGGTGCGCGAGCGGCTGCGGCGGCTGGCGCGCGCGCGTGACGCTCTTGCGGCGGCACTCGCGCGGCACCTCAACAACGCGCTGATCCACCTCGCCAACGAGGCGGCGGCGGGCCCGCGGCGCCGGCACCACGCGGAGCTGCTGCCCTACGCGCCCTTCATGCGCTGGCTGCGTGACATGGACGAGCGCGCGTGCGAGGGGCTGGTGCGAGTGTACGTGGGCACATGGGCCCGCGCTTACGAGCGCGAGGTGCGCGCGGCGTGCGAGAGCGCGCGGGCGACTCTGTCACAGGCGCCACCGGAGCGCGCCGACGACGTGCTGGACGAGGTGCTCACGCTCGTCGAGACTATGTGCAATACCGAGCAGGACTTTTGCACGCAGTTTTTCCACCTGGAAGCCGATACAAAGGTAATTGTTTTTATTTGTTTACCAATCACTAACAAAAGTTAAATAATATTTGTAATTAACACTTGTGTAAGAAAAAACAAGAAGTTGAGTTCCCGCACTATACATACCATTAAGTGTCTTTTCATTAAGCTTTCTATTCCAATACAACTGTGCAGGAGTAACTGTAATAAAGAGTAAAGTTGAAAAAATGTATATTATTGACAACGAAAACTTGCGTGCGCGGGCAGGGTGACAGCGACGGCGATGGGTCTCGCAGCGAGGGCGAGCGCTCCTCTCCGCGCCGTCCCCCCGCAGCCGCGCGCCGTCTGCTCGCCGACTTGTTCCCGGCGCTCGAGGCCGAGCTGGTCGCGCTCGTCGCGCACATCGAGCGTAACGACCCCTACGGCGCCATGCGCGCGCTCGCCTGCGTCGGTCGCCGCGTGCTCGGCGAGGGCGGCGAGGTAGTCACGGGTGAGGGCGGCGAGGCGCGGTGGGCGCGCGCTGCACTGGCCGCCGTGGCGGTGGCGGCCAAGCGCGGCGCGGACCGCGCTGTGGCGGAGCGGCTGGCGACGCTGCCGGAAACGGTGCGCACGGCAGCGCGGCGCCCCAAGTGCGGTGTGCTGAGCTTCATCCCCGAGTTGGAGGAGATGGCTGCCGTGTGCGAGCGCATATTCGCGCGCGGGCGGCGCGCCGACCTAGAGCGCTGGTACGTGGCGCTGGCTACGGGCATGCTGCGCGCGGTAGCGACGGCGGAGCACCCACGCACGCCGCGCGCCGTGGTGCAGCTGGAGAACTATCACCGGCTGCACGCAGCGGTAAGTGCGCTGCGGGTGCCGGCGCTGGAGGCACAGCGGCGCGAGGCGCGCGCGCGCTACGCGGAGGCGCTACGCTCGTACGTGACGACGTATTTCGGGCGGCCACTGGAGCGCCTGGCGCAGTTCTTCGAGGGCGTGGCGGAGGCAGTCGCGGCGGGCGTGCGCGAGGACGAGGTGTGCTACCGCGCGGCGTTCAGCAAACACGAGCTGCGACGCGTGCTGGCGCTGTACCCGGCGGACGAGGTGCGGCGCGCGCTACACCGGCTGTACCGCACCGTGGAGAAGCACCTGAGCGCGGAGGGCGGGCTGCTGCAGGTGGTATGGCGCGCCATGCAGGAGGAGTTCATCGCGCAGCACGTGGCGCTGCAGGCGCGCATCGCGGCGTGCTACCCGGGCGCTGGGCTGGCGCTGCCGCTTACCACGCAGGACATCCTCGACGCTTTCAGCGACATCGCCCGAGAGCACTGACCCCCCCTTTATAGTATTTGAGAACACACTGAATAAATTACTTACATAATACACACACTAATTTATCCCAAAGTTGTTTTATTTCTCAAATTACAGGGTAGTTACTCCTAAATGGATGCCCTCTTCAGAATGTTCTTATCACAATCTTATTCATTACAAATGTAAAACATAGCTTTATTCATAGTTTTTGTATTTGTTCAGGAGATACAATTGGCTAGTAAGGCTAGCTACAGAGGTAGCTAAATCATACTACCTGGGAGAAGGTGCTCTGTCCCTGTGAAATGCAAGCACTACATGACTGCTAGTTCGTAAACGTAACTCTTACTTCTTCGGAACTCTTCTTATAAAAAGTAAATAGTAGAATATTCTTAAAATTAACAAATAATGGTTTTAAAATACGTATATAAAATAAAGGAATGATCATATATAAACTGTTTTTACCCGCGAGGGTTGGAAACTCTATGCGTTTGGGGTCAGAGGTTGTTTATTTGTTTGTGTAAACCAATGTTGCCATTTATCTCCAAAATTACTAATCCGATTTTGTGTGCGGTTTTCAATGATAAGTTTGGGCTAAATTGGTGCATGTTCTTAGATATGGGTTACGGTGGGTACTTAGATATAACTAACCAGGGGGCGCTGCAGTAAACAATTATTTATGCAAGCTACTAGTCCGATATATATATATGAGTATATATCAACATATCAAAGAAAATTATGTCGCTTTTTTATAATATATGTACCTATTGTTGGCAACACTTTAAATTTGTGACGGGAATTGACATCTTTCCTAAAATTATGGGGTTTTAAAACGCGGTTTAACACATGTCAATTTCGAATTGTTTAGATTTAGAATAAGAGTTGAGTAATTGAGATTGTTTACGTATTGTTATATTAAATCGAATCATATTTTGAAGCCAGTTCTTATTATTTGTATCCTTGACTAGATTTTAGTAATGGTAGTAATGGTAGCCCCGACGGATTCGTTCGTGTTGTGTTGTTACATAAATTCTTTAATCAAGCGTTTTTAATGGAATAATTGATCGTTAAATATCCTTTGTTCAATTACATTTCAACCGTCGTGGGTTTATTTAATATTTATTCTTTTAAAAGAGAAGTTCTAGCTTAGCCACGAATAGCTCTTCTACATACAATTCACTATATATTTTTTGCGTTAATAAAACGTCAGATGTGATATTAATGGTATGTTTTGCTGGTAGAAGGTTTACCTTTATCATTATTATGTTATTGAAACCAATTTAAAAAGGTAAATTAGATGAATTATTGTGTAATATCTATTATATCTTGATTTTGTATTTTTAATTAAAAATGATATTTTTAATTAAAAATGATATTTTTAAAAAAAAAATATTTTTAATTAAAAATGATATTTTTAATTAAAAATGATATTTTTAATTTAAATGATTTTTTTTATTTTTAATTTAAATGATTTTAGTATTTTTACTTTAAAATGATTTTCGTATTTTTAATTTAAAATGTCATCATTACATTTGTGACACTAGATTAATTGTTTATTTTTAGCATTTATAATAATGTAATTATAAAGTGCATGTGGAGTGGATTAAAGTACAAAGGATGACAATCAGCCAATATGTGGTAAGTTGGTCCGCCAGTCTCTAACTGAGTCAAATGTGGCTCAACTTTTACATTTCATAGTATGACTTTTTTCTGCCAATTCCCAAAGGGAGGGCATGCAGTTACACCAATTACCCCATGATGGTGTCAATTAAAGATTTTTAAAAATCTTTTAGTATTGTCAACTAATGTTAGTTCTGTTTGTTTAGTTCTACAAAATCTTAAACAATAAAACAAATCACAAGTGCAAAGAACTTTTATATATTTCTTGAAGTTGAAATGAAACATTTAGATAGTTTTTAAACTATATTTAAATTAACTAGTTGTTAAGTCACAATATAACACAGGTGCTCCATATTTAATCCAGAGACTTGGGTGGGGAGTAGTTCAAGTACACAAGACCGGTAGATTTCCCCTGAAACAAAAAAACATTGAAATAAGTTTCTTTTAAATATAAATATACATTTACAGTAAAACTTGGAATTGCATGTCTAAAAATGAGATTTTGTGTCAACTTGACACATTCATTCATTTATATTAATTCAAATAGAAACAAAATCATTCTTATAATGATGGAATGGAAACAAAATCCTTTTAATCAAAAGGACTTATGGAAAATCTGATTAACTCCAAAAAATTCCAAAGTGATAATGATGAAGATGAAGGCAGCTATGATATTGTTAAACACTCAGGCATTTTCAGCAATTATGACAGCAATGACTAATTAAATATAATTTACATTTAAACCTTGTAAAGGTAATGACTCAAAATCAAAGTAAATGGTTAAATTAAGAGATTTAAAATTAGTAAATATTGAACTATATAATAACTTCTTATTAGATTTATACATATACCATATATACTTTAATATTTCATGAACTTAGTACATAAAATGTTACATTTTCCTATCCCGCTTAAGACTGAGGCTTTTTAGCTGGGACCTTAAAAATAATCTTAAATAGGTTTTACTCTTTGAAGAATTATAAAAGAATAATTAAAACCATTATCAAGTATAACTTAATGTGCTATGTACTCAATAGAATTATATGAGATACTTACAATGATGATTGAGCCTGCTGTGAAGGCAATGCCAAATAAAAGGATGGAGTTATAGCGGCGCTGGTTGGCGTCGTACTGCGCCTGCCAGGAGCCTTGAGGCACAGGGAGCTCATCCATGCTTGGGGGCTTGAAATGTCCTTGCTCACCATGATAGCGCCTTGCTGTACACATACATGGTAATCAATGTAATGAAGTCATCATATCTTGGGACATCTTCATTGTCAAATACTTCAAATATGTAGTCTTAGTGTAGGAAATATTAAAATTAATTTGTTCCTTGTTTTTATATAAGAATATGATCAAATTATAAAGGTGCACCATTTTTTAAAGATTTTACATTTCAGAATGTTTAACAAACCCAGTTATGTATATTACGTGAAATATGTCTGAATCAGTTTTCAATTAGTACAAGATAAAATGTGTCATGAGGATAATTTGTAGTTAAAAGAGACAAATACAAAATAAATTTTAGGTTATTTTGACTTGTTATGTAACAGATATTTACTGTAAATTCGAAATATTGATTTTCTATACGCTCATATATTGTATTCAGATGTAATCAATATTTTACAATTAAGTTGAATAAATTATATACAAATACAAGAGTTATATGTTAAAATATGAAATTACGACCATAAAAATAAACGTACCAAATTGCTGCATAACACGGGAGATGATGGGTCGCGATGATAGCATCTTGAATTTAGTTTATAGGGTTTTTTGATCTCGAGAAGCGAATGTGGAGATTTGTTTTCAAGTCGATCTCAAAGTGCAGAACTTGAAATTAGAACAAGTTAAAAATCAATATTATCTGTCTCGTTACATTTAGTGTTCACAGAGTAAAAAGATATAGACATTAGATATTTTATATTATGACTGTTATATCTTAAATATTATCTGTAAAATCTACACAATAATGTTTCAAAAATATTTTAACCAATTATTATATTAAATAAATAGTAGGAGTATTCGCTGGCGTTTATATTTTTTCATCTAAATGTAATAATGTACTAAATAGCAAAGTTACACAAACGTGATCGCTAATATTTTAATGTAGGCGTTATATTCAAATGCAGTTATTCTGTGAATATTTTGCACTTTAAGGTGGTGATGATGGTTAAAAATAACCTTGATAGTAAAATATTTTGGCATTTGTTACTTAATACTTGGCGATAGCTATATGTATGCAAGATTTGTGTGTCGTGAGCCAGTAGAGACGCTTACGTCGCACAGGCCGTCGAGTGCTACTCTGTAGAAAGGGAAACGATGCCAACGAACGAACTCTCGAATACTAGTCTCGATGTGGGTTGCGGGGGGCGAGCACGTCGCGTGCGCCGACACCTCGCTGCTCTTTGTTTACATCGGGTGTGGACGTGCAGCATTGTGAACTTTTAAATTGTTTTTATTGTGCTCAGTGGAATGCTGCGAGGATATACTCGTGTAGTGATAATTGATAAGAACAGCTGACGCGGCGAAGTGCGTGAAGGAGACAGCGTACAATGGAATGGCTGAAGGGCTTGGTGGGGCGGAGGGAGAGGCCAGCGGAGGCTGACGAGGACGCCCTAGAGAGCGCAGGCGAGCGGCGGGAGCGCTGGCGCAGCATCTACGTCATATATTTCACCATGTTTCAGATGTCCCTCGGATTCAGCATAGTACTCACCGGCGTGTGGCCCTACCTCGACAAGGTAATCATAAGTACACGATGAGAGGCTAGATTTGGTACCTGAGAAACCACATTATTTGTTTATATTTTTTATAATACCTACACTACGAATGCCTACTTTATATATGATAAGGCGCGAGCGTATCGGCCCTAATGTGAGAGTATTAGCGATGATACAATTGTTTTGTGATTACACATTTTATTGAAGTATAATAAAATACAAATTAAATTATAGTGTGCTTACTCTAGTAGGTTGCGTCAAAAAGGTCCACAGTTGCAAGAAAAGAAAAACCGTTCAGATAACGTCAAAAGTCAGAAGGAAATTAAATTATGTATTTGATTATTATTGTGAAGCTTGCTATTTACGTACGTTTATTGTCAATTTTTAAATAAAACTTTTTCACTTCATTTTTTATTCACTTTTTTAATTGGTTCATATAATTCCGCATAAATATGTAAACAGAAAATAGCAAACAAAAGATTTAAATTAAGTACTGACTTCAAACTACACCATACACATAGAGACAACGTGCAATGTCAATGTGCAATGTGCAGTTAGAAGTATTTCAAATATTTTATTTATATTGCATATTAGAATAGTTTTATTTTTAGAAACAAAAGAGGCAACGTTCAACTACTTGAGAGTTGATTTTGATATTCTTATCCAATTGGACAGTAAGTCCTTACGGTGATTTCTAAATTGTAGCTGCTTTTATTTATTCCTAACGACTCGCTCGCGGCTTCGCCGGTTGTTTCGTATTTTCGGCGGCCTTTTCGTAAGATAATGAAATTCTTGGAAAATCTGAAAAAAATAAAAAAAGTAGTCTATGTTCATTCCAAGACCCGCAAGTATCATTACAAATTAGTATGGATATAAGTACAGGTTTTACCGCGCCTTTGTCCACGGAGTTGTGAAACGTTGGCTGATTCAAAAACACAATATTAACTATATAAGATAACTACTGGATATACATTTCATAAGTTAATCGACTGTATCTTGATGTTTTTTTTTTAATTTCGTTATATTTACTACTACCGTAGTTGTTTTTCTTACATCCAGAAACAATAGTTTGCCTGGCGGGTTCTTAATATTGCACAACCAAATACCTCAATAGAAAAATGTTTTAACATAATCTAAATTTAGTCGTGTTTGTGACTGCTCTAATGTTTCAGTAGGTCTTACCAACCTATGACAGTCAGAATAAAAAACTCGACGTGTTTGTGGTAGTGCCGATGTTTCTGCGACCCTCAGTAATGCATGCATTACTCAATAAATTAAACTTGCATTAACCGGGAATTTTGTAAAACTTCATAAAAATTCAAGCTAGTAAAGGAAGGATTAATCGCGTATATATAATAGATAGACTCTACCTGTGACCACGGACTACTGTAAAGTTTTCGAAACGTCGGGTGCTAAAATGGATTTTCGAATACCAATATTATACGCGATTAATCTGGTGAAAATGAAATCGTGTAGTAATCGTGAAAATCAAAGAACTTATTATTGTTAATTATTTATACCTACTTCAAAAATAAAGTAATTATTTCTGATGATTGCTATATCACACAATATAATACCTAAATACTTACCAAGACAAAAAACCTTACATTAAAATATTGTAATAAATCGATAAATCAATAAAATTAAATAAAAGATGACCTATTCGATACTTATTTTCAACTTACAATAGAAATATCATGAACCACAAAAGAAAAACAAGTAGACGTAAGCAAGGGAAATAAAATTCTCAATATAAGAAAAATTACCCGTAGTAATTAAATTCAACAAAAAGAAATAATTAAAAAACTAAACAAAACCAGCTACACTGTCAACCCTGTAAAGTGAATAGACTTAAAAGTTACACAACACACCTACCAGAATAAATCTTACAAGAAATTAAAAAAAAATCTAACTATTCTATCCAAATACGCGAAGAGAACGAAACAAAAATATGAATTAATAACAAATACCAAAGTCAATAAACGTTTGTATGTAAAATAAGAAAAAAAATAGGAGAAGAAAGTTATGTTCATAGCCTATCAAAAAAAAATCAAAAGTCTATGTTCATCCCAAGACCTTTAAGTAAATCTATATGAAATTTCATGACAATCTGTTCACTGGTTTGGCAGTTATGACGTGCGGCTAAGACAGACGGACAGACAGAGTTACTTTCGCATTTATAATATTAGTATGGATTACGTTTGTTTACTATATGTTTACATTGAAACTGACTTAAAATTAGAATGAATTTCTTTATAGTATTTCTTAATATTTCATTGCTTTACGTAAAGGCCGCTGAAAATACGAAACAGCTATAGTCACGTGAGCGAAGCCGCGAGCGGGTCGCTAGTATACAATAAGGAAATTTTGAAGTTTTGCTGTTGTGTGTGACTGATGTATTTACTATTTACTTATTAAACATATATTTACTATGAACTAATGATCAGAATGTAGGCTGTAAAAAACTAGTAGAAACTTCCTATGTTATATTAAGATATTATATTTATCATAGACTCCAATTATATGACATGTAGATCGGTCGGTATGCAACATTTCTAATAATGTTTATAAGAAATGATGCATATCCACACACACTCATTGGAGGAGGGAATTATCGCAATTGTCCAAGAAGGCATGTTTAAATCGTAGTGGATTTAAATTATTTTCTATATTTACTCAAATACTAATAGAGACATTGCAAGTACCCATATTTATAGAACATAAGCTATTTAATGCCTAGTTTCAAAAGCCAAGTAAAGGTCTTATATATACTTGCAAGCTTTCATTAAATGTTACATATAATATAGCGCCGCAGTTTCAAGTTGCAAGGGAACAATAATATAACTACTATCAAATTAACATCTCATGCATTACAGATTTACATTTAACTGCGTCCTAATGGCCAAATAAGTAGTGACGCAGCTGCCGCATGTTCACAAAGATTATAGAAAATAAAAATAATAAAAGCTCTACGAAAGACTATCTCATCCATAATTCAAGGTTTTTAAAGACTCTACTAAAATAAATAACAATGATTACTGTCTAAAAAACTCAGAACCTTTATTATTGAAGTAGCATTTTATTTTAGTTATAATATAATAGTCGTAAGAGATAAGCTACTACCTATTTTTAACATTTATTAAAGTGTTATTCGCACACTTAGGAAATTGAAACAGACAGCATATAGGTGGAAAACGCGGCGGAAAATTGAACGCTCGCCTCTTCACTTGAACGCAGCGAAGCACGGGTTCAAATCCCGCTGCGTTCAAATTTATACGTTATCTAAATATGTCTCTTTCAAGCTTACTACCCTTGTTTAGGTTTAAATACTTAAATGGTTATACTAACTCTTACAGATAAGTCTTCTTTGGAAAACTATGAATGTGACGGAATTATTAACATATTCATAATTTTACATCTCCTATGAGATACAGTTAGAGAATGCATAAGTAAAGGAACAGATAATGCTTAGTTATAAACCTCTCTCTCTCTCTTTATTTAACCGAAAAAGACAAAAACACTTTGTTTTTTAAACATCGCTATTATATAGTATAGTGTACAATAATATAACATATAGGGACATTGTTATATGTATTTGGAAAAAAAAAGTATATGCAAGAGTGTGACGGACGCGTGATTGATATAATGAAGAGCTGCCTGTACGAAGATCCCTAGTTCCGGTGAGTAAGAGCCAAGTAACAAAGTGTAGACCGTGACAGTGTGGCGACGTGCCAGCTCCATCATACTCTCCATAAGTACGGACAACTTATAAAATTCACACTAACACACTAATACATTTATTAGAAATCAATTCTAAGTTAGAAATCAATTCTAAAATAAGTTTTGAAATGTCATTTTCTACAAGTCATTCTCATTGGAGATACACTACAATACAACAACATACAACGAGTCAACGGAATTTCAATGTACTATAATTATTATATTATATTATATTATAATTAGTATTCGAAAATCGACACTCGCAATAAAATGGTCGGCGTCGTACATTGCTTGTTGCAGTGGCAAGCTGTAGATTGGGAAATTGCATTTAAAAGTAGTCACCACGTTTCCGCGTGTGTCGTTTCACAAGTATGCAATATGTTTCTTGAATTACACGCTATCACGCTGTCAGTGTACAAAAACTATACTTAGATGTTTTCCCTACGTCAAAGAGGTCTTGCGACTCGTATAATTTATACAAAAGTATCATTGCGCATTCCCATTTCTCAATACATTGTTAAACAGTCGGTAATTTCTAAATTTGTTCTATATTAACGAACCGAAAGCAAACCACGCCAGGAACTTGTATCGTCTGCGTCTATTTACGTTAATAAATTGAACATAAATGATTAATTTTGTTTTTTTTTTTAGTATTAACTTGTAGCAATGAAATTGTACGTAAAGTCGTACACTGAGTAACTGGAACGTGGGTTCAAAGGCAGCTTACAGTAAGAGTAAGCTTTTCGTATCGTGTAATATTCTGAATCATCGCTTTACAAAAATCCTAACAATGCATGGAGGAGGATGGCTAACTTGGTTAACACCAGGACAATAAATTAAAAAAATAATTAAATTTAAAAAAATCACTTCTAATTCTTATCTGGAAAATTGTCCAATATATAAGTCTTTTGTTTAAATACTTACCGAAGTAGATGAAGTTATTTTCATTTCTTCACCCTGGTATTCACGTAAATTAGAAATCCCAACCATCTTAAAAGTAAAACGACACTCTGCCAACTACACTCGCCTGTCTAACACACCCAATCCTCTATCTAAGGAACTATTGCAGCCTAATTGCATTAGAAGACTCAAGAAAGCCGATGTGCTGACTCATGGAGTGGATGTTCTCTGTTCTGGTAACATGACAAAGTTCGGCTTTGAGTTCTGTCACTCAACACTCAACCTCTCGAATTCGGACGGAAACTGGAGAACGGAGTGTCTTAACAGTTGGTTCTCTTTGACTACTCTGCTATGCAGAAAAAAGCCTGAAGGTGTAAAAATCAATAGTTATGTTACTGCTCTTAGGTGGAAGTCAACATTACGTTTTAGGTAGTTTTCAGGAGAAGGAAAGAGGAGTTGTAGAAGATTTATGTTTTTACATTGTATTTTTCCTCCTTTCCTTTTCTTTCTTCTTCCGTCTCACGTAATTGTCTATTACAGTTGCAGCCCGGGACCAGCAAAGAGGCGCTGGGGCTAGCAGTAGGCGCAAGTCCGCTGGGGCAGCTGGCGGCATCCCCGCTGCTGGGGCTGTGGGCCAACCGCGCCGGCAGCGCGCGCTCCCCCATGCTGGCCACGTTGGCATTGTTCGTGCTCGCCTCCTCGCTCTATGCGAGCCTCCACCTCACGCGTCCTCATGCTCACTACTGGATGCTGGCGGCAAGAGCTCTCGTCGGGATCAGTTCTGGTAGTTCCCTATTAATAATAAGTATCTCTATATTGTTTTAACAATGCTTGGTCTCACTCAAATTAAATGTGAAAAAAGATAGCTTGATCTCAATTACAACTTTTATGGTCAATAAAGTGGCACGTTTTCGAACAAGGTTGGCCAAAAGAAGTCATCTGATGTTCTTTGGCTCTCATTGTTTTTCTAAATGAAAAACTTCGATTCTGTTTTTTGATTATGTTTATTGGAACCTTTACAATTTTACTGGTCAAGTCGAGGAGTTGATATCGGCCAAATGGGCGCCACCACAATTGATTGCTATACGGGCTCGTTTTATGGTATTTTTTATCACTTCGAGAGAGGCGAGACAAGAACTTCGGGCAACAGATTCTCGCACTCGCGTCGAATATTATCCTTGACGGCTTTCAAGGTCTAGGGCTCGTTCACGTAAGCACCGGACTTCAAAAAACCCCACTATGAAAAGAACGGTTAGATTGGGCGATCTGGCGAACCAGTGAAAATCGCCAAAGCGAGAGATGTGGCGATCCGGGAATGCCGCCTTCAGAATATCGGTTGTGGCTCGCGCAGTGTGTGTCGTTGCTCCGTCCTGTTGGAACCACATGTCCAGTCCTGTCCAAATTTGTTCAATTGCGGCAAAAAAAAGGTTCATGACTCTATAGCGCGCACCGTCCACTGTTGTCATTTGACCAGCGGCGTCTTCGAAAAAAAACGCGATGACACTTTGAGCGGGTGTAATGGCTCCTCGTGCATCACTCGTTGATTTTGGTGCCCTAGAAGCGATAGTTTTGCTTGTTTACATACCCGCTGAGGTGGAAATGAGCCTTATCTTCATTATGATTTTGGTCCACAAATCACTTCGTCATCGAGATTGAGGATGGCTTGGGCGTAGGTTACACGCGTTTGGCGTTCGACAGGCAGCAGCTGATGCACGGACTGGACTTTGTACGGGAACATACGCAGGTCCTTGACCAAAATTCGCCTTAGGGACCACCTGCTGATGGCTAATTGCGAGGCACAGAGTATAGTCGATATTACTGGCGACGGCTTGACAACCTCGGCAACAGCGGCGATATTCTCGGCAGAATGGGTGCTCCGGGGCAAGCCACCCTTGGCAGCGTCTCGTGTGGTCCCATAATCTTCAAAGTTGGTGGCCAAATGGCGCAGTGTTTGCGCAGTCGGTGCCGGACGACCCGGGAATCGGCGACGGAACTCGCGCTGCGCCAACAACACAGACGAGATGTTACGCAAAAAATTATTCACGATTATTCCGCGTTCTTGAGGAGTGTATCGCTCCTTGGCTTGTAAACTTTTATTCTACATCTATCTAGTTCAGAAATGTCAAATCAGATTTTACATTGGCCGCCATTTGCAAAAATAAGATCATCTTTCAATAGGATGATTTCTTTTGGCCCACCTTGTATATACGATTGTTTTTGGTTTAATCTTCGTTCAGGGTATGCTTAAAATATTTTTTTTCGTACTTCAGTTAAGTAAAATGTGGTGGTCTGAACACTCATCATTCTTTTTTATAAAAATAAACATATTTTATGTGTCATTAGCAATATGCGTGGTTATAAAAACAATTTAATATATATGTTTATAATAAACAAGTAAGTATTTGCATTTTGTAGAATTCATTCGGTATATTTTATTATTGTTTATCTATTGTTGCTATTGGTTGCTCAACTCTGAGTAAAAACAGAAGTCAATATTAATAATTGCTGATTTATGTTAATTATTACAACTTCGTTGCTTGTTAATAGTTGTACGGGAATAATACGGTACGGTAGTAATACAATATGTAATGTGTAGAGTGTACCGTCTTTAACGCAACAGTTCAATAATCGTTTACATTTAAAGTGCTGTATTTATAGCATTATCTTAGATATTATTACAAAACGTTTAAACGTCATCTGTCAAATTTTCTTTATTAGATTTTTAACGTAGTGAAAGAGAGTATAAGTGTCAAACTACATTTCGTTAATTTATTGACAAAACAAGAACTACGTCGTGGGGATAAAACGTACGAACGTAGCTAAATTTAAATAAGCTCAATAATGAACAGCTTTTGTTAATTAAATCTATAATAACATCCGGCTTCACTATACGCTTGGATATATTATAATAGTACATTTGCACCTCTACAATTTAAATTAACTTATTGTAAAAACAACTCGGAGAAATGACATCTGTCACGTTCTTCCTTGAAAAACAGTCGCGGCGTAGAAATAGGTTCACTCCCACCACGAAATTAAGGTGCTGCCAACACTTTGTAAACTAGTCATCCGGGCCACAAGAAGTCATCCAATGATGTTTCACTCTTATTTTGTTTTACTAAATGAAAAACTTCGATTCTGTTTTTTCATTGTGTATTTTAAACTTAGAACAAAACATAATTTTGACAGAATCAACAGAATCGAAGTTCACATCGGATGACTACATTAAATATGGATTTTATAATTATTTATTTGTAATGAGACTAAACAAATGCTTTGACCCCGATTACTTTGATTATTGTGTTCCGATACGTGACTAATTATAATAATACAACTGCTTTTGTTAGAGGTTGCCACAAGTGTTGATTTTGCGACAATTACTTGAATTCAAATTCTAAGTAACCTTTATTCAAACAGACTTTTGCAAGCACTTTTCGACTTTTATTACTAACTAACCAAAACAGCTAGGAAGGCAAAGCTGCTGAGAAGGGAAAGGCACAGAGAAACTCAACAGCTGCTCTATAAGTTGTTTTTTTTTAATTCTGTTTGTGCCAATATTAAAATATAGAGAGCAATTAAAAATCGATTGTGTTTTAATGTATTATACTGTATTTTTTTTGTTTATTTTTATACAGGTGACTCACGTATTGACATGTTACACAAAGCGAGGTCGACGTTAATAATAACGTTTTATATTTTTTTTTAAATAAAACAATAAAGCTGTCGAAAAGTGGAAGTACAATTTGAGTCCGTATATGTATATGAAAGTATATAAATAAATTAAACAGTATTTTTTTATTATAATAAGGTAATGTAAATGTAAACAATAGCAAGGCTTAGGTACTTTTTAAAAGCTTTTTTCGGTGCTCATATACCATTCTATTGCAAATGCAGGTATTTTTGTTTTTTTAATTGGCCGATAATTTGTATAAAACTCTAGTAAGTTACTAATGATAGGATATTATTTTTAACCTTGTACGTACCTTGTGTTTGTAGTACGGTGGCTATGCGATACGTAGTTACGTAGAGTGTTCAATGAAAAAATTGGAATTTATTTAAATATTTGTTTAAGTAATTATTTGTATTGATAGTGATTGTTGGGATTTTTTTATATCTTTGATGTAAAATTAAATGAATCTGGAGACTATTAAGTAACGATATACTTAATAAATATGTGTACTGATGTCTACCTCTAGCAAACGTGGCAGTAGCGCGGTCCTACCTGTCGGCGGCGACGCGCGAGGGCGAGCGCACGCGCGCGGTCGCGGGCGCGTCGTTAGCACAGGTGCTGGGCTTCGTGGTGGGCCCCGCGTTGCAGGCGGCGGCTGCGCCCCTTGGCCCCGGGGAGGCCTACGCCCCACTCGGCGACTACACCCGCCCCGTACGACTAGACATGTACACCGCAGCCGGGTGGATCAACGCTGTACTAGGTCTTATTAACTTCATTCTCTTCATGCCATTCTGCTTTAAAGAGAGGAAGATCGCCGCCAGAGAGGCTATGCTCGCTCAGGGCAAAGAAACAGGTATATATTTACTGTGTTATATTTTTTTGTAGTCAATAGTAAGTATCTCGTACATTATGTTTATACTTACAGTACAATTATGTTGATTACCACAAGCGTTACTTAATATAGTAAAAGTAAGGAATTATCATATTTCAGAAAAGGAAGCCCTAAAAGCAATCAAGCCCGACTACATCAGCAGTTGGACGTTAGTGGCGGCGTTTTTCGTGTTAGTGTTCAACTTCGTGCTGTTGGAGACGCTCGCTACCTCCCTCACAATGGACCAGTTCGCGTGGAGCAAGGAGCAGGCGCTGGAGTACATGGGCGCGCTCATGAGCGCAGGCGCGATCGTCGCGTGCGTTGTCTTCGCGCTCATCACGCCGCTGACGAAGATATTCGAGGAGAGGTACTTCTTGCAATAGCTTTATGCCGACTTTTGTTCATGTAATTTTGAATGTACTTAGCGGTCGCGTGGCGGCAAGTAAGATCTCACAGTGATACAACGATAAAACAATTGCTTCTCAGAGCCCTACTGCTGTGGGGAGGCTTCCTCCTGACCGCCATGGCGTCCGTGCTCTGCATCCCATGGGGTCCGCAGCCGCCGCCGCTGGCGGGTAGCGCAGGGGGCGAGGGGGTGGGCGGCGCGGAGGCGGGCGGCGGATGTCCGCAGAGCGCGCAGCCGTGGTGCGCGTCGTCGCGCGCGCTGTCGCTAGGGCAGTTCCTGGCGGGCTACGCGTGCGTGTCAGTGGGGTATCCGCTGGGCGTGACGCTCATCCAGACCATCTTCTCCAAGGTGCTGGGGCCGCGGCCGCAGGGCGTGTGGATGGGCGTGTTGACAGGCGCGGGTTGCGCGTCGCGTGCGCTCGGCCCTGTGTTCGTGTCGGCGGTGTACGCGCGGCGCGGTCCCGACGCCACCTTCGCGTCCACGGCGGCGCTCACGCTGGCGGCGCTGGCGGCGCTGCGCCTCGTGTACGCGCGCCTGCGTCCCCCCGAGCCCCGCGCCGCACACGAGCTACAGCCCCTCACTCCCGCGCACCCAGCTCGCCTCGCATGACGCGCCTACTGCAACGCAGCGCGCATGCGCCGTTCAATGCACGAAAACATTAACGTATCTCATCTCGTACCTTTCATGAAGCATGTGTGTATGTAACAACTTCTATACAGTGGTGTATGTAGAAAATATAATTAACTTAATAGCAACATATTCAGTAGTCGACCTGACAGTCACCAGCTCAGATGAAATGTAATATATGTCAGTAGTAGCTATATTAGTATATAGTATATAGCAAAGCGACTGCGTCCACAAGACTGATAGCTCGAGGCCGTCGTGCTCTATCGTACGGTACTGGTACTGTTATCTTATATTTTAAAATGTGATTATGTTATATTGTAACTTTATGCATATGTTCATATACCAACTAGATCCTGTTACAATTAAGCGTAGATTAATATATAGGTATTAGAGGTCATATTTTTATACGAGTTATGAAATAAAAAATCTATTGCATCTTGTCATACTGACTAATGACAATACTGAGCTTATCATGAAACTCTTAGACCTGTCGTTTATCA
This sequence comes from Podotricha telesiphe, assembly GCA_038994665.1. Classification (NCBI taxonomy): domain Eukaryota; kingdom Metazoa; phylum Arthropoda; class Insecta; order Lepidoptera; family Nymphalidae; genus Podotricha; species Podotricha telesiphe. The sequence goes on from JAOYRR010000266.1 coordinate 404,974, forward strand.
CATGTTGTTATTGCTGTTATCAGAATGTATAATCTTAATTTATTGCAAAATATATATTTCTATTGTCTTCTAAAGATATCGCCCGTACCTACTTTATATATGTGGAAAATAAATCAGATTTGTTTATGCATTAAAATGTGTCATACATAGGTAACAACAACTAAACAGTGGAGAGCAATTACTAAAAATATATGTTTTAACTTAACTCTAACTTTTTAAAAAGAAATTAGAAATATGTCCGGAACTGATAATCGGTGATGTTATATCAAAAGTCAAGACTAAAATATTTTTTATCGAATTGGCTGTTACAAGTGCTTTCGAATCGTCATTCAGCATATGACTATACTGACATCAGTATTGTCAGTCCTACGGGAAGTTACCACCGTTTTTCGGTTTTAGGGCAGTTCTGCTGAGAGTCACAGAGAAACTCAATATCTCTGTTTAACGCTCTTTTAAAACATAGTTTATTATGATGTTATAAGAAATCATTAACCGAAAGTTACTAGCGGAGTAATAGGTGAAGAAATATAAGGTGAGATAGTAACGAGTGCCAATAATTATTTTCGTGTAATATAAACATAATCAAAGTAGTCAAGTTTAGAGCTTTATTGCTGTTAAAAAAAGGACTTAACTTAATTTACGATTATAATTAAAGTAATTAAAAGCTTATAATTAATTGTGAATTTTACAAGCAGCACAATTGAATGCCGTACAAGTAATGAGTTACTCTTCCTTTAGTCAGTCATCTTTTATATTTTGTGATTCCGCGCTATTCATTATTATTAGAAGCTCTTGGGAGGTTCGTGCCAACCATGACGACACTTAAAGTATATTGTTTTTGGATAAATATTTAAATTTTAAGAATGTCTACACAAATAGTATTAAGTTTATAATTAATAAAACGGAACAGGGTTAAATGGGGCCTTTTATTTTTCCTAAGCCGCAAGTAGTCAGAGAAGCGAACCCATCTCTTTGGAGTTTAAACTATTGACGTTAATCAGCTAGTGGCTACAGTTGTTAAGTTTGAAATTTTTTTTTATGGTCTTACTATCATTTTCTAAATTTTCTATATAAATAAAATATTAGATATCCGCAGTTATCAGCAGCTGACGCAAGAAATGGCGAAACTTATATTGTATTTTCATATTTTTTGGTTATCTAAAAATACCGTTAATATTTGGCAGCTTTATACTTTTCCCACATAGCAGAGAAAACTTAGTGTCAAAAAACTACGTTCTTCACTTGATGTCTGAATTCGAGACATTGCGTGATGAGTGGCGGCTACAACGCCGCGCTTTGTCTTGCACAAGAGCGAAGAATTAAGATATTGTAGATATAACCACTCCAATTTCTCGGAGTGGGGATCAAACCCACAAGCAATCGCGTTTGTACGTCATCCCACTGCGCCAAGGTGGCCATTTTTTGGTTAAAACATAATATGTGAAACATATGTTCTTATACCGACACCTTAGGTACATCACTTGCAAGCTACATCTTCTTTTTAATTATTATATTTTATTATCTTTACGTATCACTCGTATTGAGGCACAGATAATTTTATTCATAGCGTTAAAATATTATCTGAAAATAATGACTTGAGTAAAACGAATATTTTAAATTTATTTATATATTATTAAATATATCAAATGTTTGTTCTCCGCAAATGCTTGTGAAGTTTGCGGACCACTGTCTGAGACCACAATCTGAGTGTTTGTCGACATTATCTTAAATATAAGATAGTTTTAAAATATTATGAGATTATCTCTAAAGTCGCGTTCGTATTTATATGCACTTGTGTGGAGCGTATATACTGTGCAAAGATATGACACGAGCGCCAACCGACGACATATTTAATATGTACGAGTATGTGGGATATCGTCTGTCTTAAAACACGCCTGGTTGTGTGTTTGATGTCTCGAATGTAAGCGGAGAGTGGAGGACGGAGTGTCTTGACATTAGGTTTTCTTTGCCTACTGCTATGTGCGAAAGAGCCTAAGTTAAGCTGTACGTGTACTATTGGAGAGAATGCAGTGTTACTAGTAACACTACAGTTATATCGTGTACAAACGTCGCAAAACACGTAATGATATCGTGTTGTCACATGATGAATTATTCTGTGTTAATCTATAATAACTTACTTGAAATAAATAATAGCTCAATTATAGTCAGTATTACTGATTATATAATTTCATTTAATATACTCTGATAATGGTTGGCGCTGAATTAAAGTTTCAGTAGTCGCTTTAGAACTATTTTTTATAAACAGCTTATTTTCATGCTCTTTATGTACAATTATTTGGTTTCAAGATTAGGAGCTCAGGTTAGGAGCGCCAGGTTCAGAAAACAATACACGATGAGTCACAACAATTTCAAAAACAATTATTTTATTTACATAATGCCTAATTAATAAAAATGTTGCTAGCCTATCTAATTTCAGACTTGTGTTCAATGCTGTAAGTAGAGTCAGTATCTACAGCGGTGTAGGGGCGCGCACAGGATGGAGGTGCGGCTGGGGCGGGCGTATGCGCTCGGCAGCGGCCACGTGCTGCGGCAGCGGCGCGCGGCGCGTCTCAGGCACGCACAGCACCAGCAGCGCCGCTGACGCAGAGCACGCGCCGTACAGCAGCGCTTGCACGTACACACTCTGCGGACACATGACATACTGCTTAGGATATATAATAAGGGAAAATAATAAGGCTTGCGTTAAACTACAGATAACAAACACTCCTGAGTTTCGACTAAATGCACAATAATACAAAAGATAAGTAGCGAATATTAAATATAGTAATTATTTTTATAAATGTCCCAAAAATAAAGACATCAAGCTTGAGGTTTTTATAAAAATATATTTTTCATAAGCAAGTTACATACAAGCAAAGGTGTTTGCGGTGCCAATATGGACCCGAGGCGGCCGACCAGAGACACCGCCGACAACGCCGACGAACGAGAGCTGGTCGGGAACAGTTCCGCCGTGAACACGTACAGCGAGTTGAACGCAAACGATATTGCTAGTTTACCCAAGAAAAATAGACCTAGTCCTGCCCCGGAATGCGCTACAACAAAAAATAATTATAACAATATAAATATTTTATGTTTAGATGATGTTTGAATACTTTATATATTTATATAAAGATAATATAAAATATATTTAAAGCTAGTAAACTTACATATAAAGTAGGGCGTAACGCATGCAACGCCGCAGACTAAGAAAGCCACGAAAATGCTTTTTTTGCGGCCAAACCGTTCAAGCGCCATCATGATAAGCAGAGAGGCGACTATCTCCATTGCCATGTTGAGAGCAAAGTTCGTGTATTTATCGCCAGACAGCAAGACGGAGTTAATCGTTAGTCCATAGTATACGAACGACGTCGATACCCAACACCAAGAGCACATGACAAATCTGAGCATGAGTACGCGAGATTTGATCAAACTTAGCCAAGGGGTGTCCCGCGATTTTGCTGCTGCTCCATCCTCATTCTCTCCGACAACTTGTAATATGTCTTCATCTAAAGTAACCTGAAATATATGCCATGCATTATCAACGAATAAACATTTATACTAAGTTCAATTAAGTCTTTTTTATTTTGTGATTGGTTTTTTTCTTCATTTGTGTTTTACTGACACAAATTACTAAATGTATCTTAGTTTATGAATACATATTACAGCTGGGATATCAAATGTACCTTATTCCATCGAGCCACTTTCCGAATTGTAGTAACAGCGCGTTCCTTCCGTTTGCTAGCATGTAACCAGCGCATGCTCTCATCGAGGAGCAACCAGTAGAGAGGCAGTAGCAGCGCGGGCGTGTGTATGGCGCGCAGCAAGTCTCGCCAGTACTGGATGCGGCTGGCAATGAGGGCGAATAACACTCCTCCCAGCCCGTAGCTGACTCCCGTGGCGCAAGCAAAGGCTGCTCGGAGCGAGGGACGCGCTAACTCCACCACTAAAACAGCAGTTTTCTGTTTGACCTGTCGATACTTGTTAATTTTCTGTATGTGCATTATTTCGGATACCTCTCACTAAACGACAATTCACTTTATTTTTTACTTTGCCACTCTCTGCTCACTTAAAAGAGTTGAACGGTGAGTTTTGACATGCACAAAAAAATAGTAAACAAATGGCAAAAAATATACATATAACGACTAAAATATAATCTTAAACATACTCATTACGTATGCAGCGCTATTGAAGCCGTATCCTAAAGCAGCTTCAAAGAACTCCATAACGAGGTAGAGCTGATAGTTGTGGGCGAAAGACTTAACGATGCCCAGCGCTCCTGCGAACGCTGCAAATATACAGAATGCTGTCCGACGACCCCATCTGAGGAGAGGTCCCGTTTATCTAATAATATATTAAAGTATGGATATTAAATTACGAAACAGAGCGACTGCCTTGATAATTAGAATTTACCCATCCGACACAAATCCCGTAAGAATGAGGGCTACAGGTAGAGCCGCATTACGCACCGTGCCCACGAGCGTGCGTTGCCACTCCTTGCAGGCCATGTTGAACTAGAAACAAGGATGAGTACTTAAATTTACAAATTTCTTAAATTATAAAATCTTTTCCTGTGATAAGGCAGATTTGAAGTCTATAATATTTTTACTCTAGGTGCTCAATTACAATGACATTTATATTGGTGGCTCTTCACCAGTAACGTATATAATGCTTCTTTTGCAGATTTGCATGTCATATGCTTGTGTAAGGATTTTATTGGTTTATTAAAACCAACTCCTTGTTGTCTAACAAACAATAGAATGTACATGTTGGGGCAAGATGACCCTGTAGGTGTACGAGATGATCGATGGATAATCGTGCATCTCATGCACGGCGGAATATCTTGTATCGAAGAAAACTAGTGAATGTATCATTGCTAAGTGCCACACCTTATAAAAGTTTAATGCTAATTGAATTATATAACTTAGGAATGAAAGATTTTTTTATTCAATTTTGATAAAAAAGTGTTATTCGCACACTAAGGAAATTGAACAAGACATATTTAGAAAACGTATAAAAATTTGAATTCAGAGGGATTTGAATTTCAACGTGGCTGGATGTAGACCGCATGGCTTAGCGGTCAGAGCGCTTGAACGGTTTTCAACAGGCGCGGGTTCAAATCCCGCTGCGTTCAAATTTTTATACGTTTTCTCAATATGTCTTTTTCTAGATTTGAATAAATCGTTGAATATAACACTGTTACCGTATAACACTGTTTTTAGGAGTATTCTTAAACTTAGATGAAAGAGAACGTCAACTCTGATAAATAACTGTTTTTACTCAAAAATGTTGCATTTTTTAAATATTTGTAGGTACGATTAGCTCGTACATATACCTACTAAGGACACGGGGGTGTCCCAGATGATCGTTTAATAGAGTTTTAAAAATGCAATATATTTAATGGATAAAATTTAAAGGTATGCCAACAAGTAATTTACATGGTAAACATGCTATAATTGACCAATTCCAAATCCATAATAAGTTCAATATCGTGTAAACGACGAGCATTTTCTCTTTTCTCCAACGTAAAGGGACTATACAGATGATTTAATTGACTTGAAAAAATATAATATATATAGTAAAAGTGAATGAATATTCATGACACATGATTTTTTCAATTACTTCTTATGATTGACAATATTGTAAAATAAATAATTTACAGAGTGATGAAGTTTATCTTTAAACTTTTCGCGAAAAACCCTGAATACAGCACGTATCTGAACTTGAGAAGATAAAACGTATCTTACGATTTTAGATATGTCTTACATAACTCATATCTAAATATAGCAAATGCTCATTTCATAAAACAAAGTCAATCTAAAAATGTTTAAAGTTATACCTCTGCATATATTGTGTTCATATTTTCATACACAAAGTCGTCGCAAGAGATGGTGCTGTTGGGATGGTAGTCTTGCCGTGCACAAGTGAGCTGGTCAGAGACGTGCGGTGAGTAGCGACGACATTGGTCTTCGGGAAGAAGATCCACGACCGCAGAATTTTCAAAGATACTTCCATTTCTTTCACATTCAGGCACCGTACAACTGAAGAAAAATAGTTTACAATAGAAATAGCGCCGTGGTGGCCATTGTGGCCCAGTGTGACAGCGTTCTAAGCGAATCGAATTTAAATAATAATATGAGTTAATGTAAATAAAGTTCTATTTGTTTGTGATAACTTTATTGTTGTAAGACTAATAAAAATATTGATTTTGACTAAATTATTGTGTTGTAAGATTTGGATTGAAGCCGTTCTTTGCATGTGATGAAGATTATCGCACTTTAATCTCCGCTAGGATGCTTTTATACTTACTGATAGTCATTTCATGCCTTTTGACTTACAATATTAAGGACAATATATATATATATATACAACAATCTCAAAAAAACAACAAACATAATCTCAGACCCTTCAAAACACTCGTAAAGAGATTCCAACTCCTTTAACACTAACCTAACTTTACAAAACATGAGATGTCAGAACTGAAATCAGCACGATAAGTAAAAAATTAAATTGAACATGAGAAAAGAGAGACAACATTTGAGACTCAGCATATTAAAATTATGTATCGCAAAAACCATGGGGTAATCAAAAAGGCAAATGAGCGCTTGAAGGAAAATAAATAATGGATACCAAACATCAAGGATAAAACGATAAAAAGGTTTGATATACTTGCAATTGCGACTAAATTTTACAGACTTATACTCCAAATAAAATACTATACAAACAGTGAAATTTGATGACAAAGAAAACGCACCGCCATTTTTACTAGAAGAGGTTCTGAAAGCTATCAAATCTCAAAAATAGAATAAAGCACCCGGACCTGACCAAATAACCAACGAACTACTTATAGAATGTACACATCTTATAGCTCCACAAGTCAAAGATATATTCAACGACATATTAGACAATGAGCCAATAGGAGAAGGAAGAGTGGTCGAAAATGTTTATAACTCTGATAAATAAGGGGGGTGAACTTAACGATATTAACAATTTAGACCGACTGACCCATTAGCCTTATGTCTAACATCTACACAGTTTTTGCTAAAATGATACTACGCAGAATCTTCACAACTCCGGATTAGAACCGGTCTAGAGAACAAGCCGGCTTTAGACACGTGGCTACTCGACCCTCGATCACATACAAGTAGTCATACAAATAATCGAGAAATCAAAAGAGTTCAGAGCTCCTTTCTACTGTTGTTTCGTAGATTATTGTAAAACCTTCGACTCGGAGGACTCGATGACACGAAAGTATATGGAAGTCACTCAAAGCACACGGAGTTAAAGAGACATACGGTTCATTAGATCAATATGCCATAGTAGCAGTGCTAAAATAAGACTAGGAAAAAATGGGACACATAAAGTATATTATTAAAATTGTGTATCTCAAGGTTTTCTGAACATTTAAATAGTCGTGATACGAATTGTAATTATACACGCGTTACAAACAATGCCACGTGTTACGAATAACCTACATATTTACATACATAATACTCATTGGTGTAAACTATGAAGACATACACATACATAAAGATTACATTATTAATTTGGAAAAGTGAACGACAAAAATATTCTTGAAAAAGACATATTTAGAAAACGTATAAAAATTTGAACGCAGCGAGATTTGAACCCGCGCCTCTTGAAAACTGTTCAAGTGCTCTGACCGCTAAGCTATGCGCTCTACATCCAGCTACGTTGAAATTCTTATACGCTTATTACAAACTAATATTTGTTGTTAGCATCTCTGTAGGATATTTTAAAAAAAATCTTCTTTCCAAAGATTATTCAACGAACAATCGTTTAGCAAGAGAGAATGCTATTTATTAAATATATTTTTTTATAATTTTTTAAAGTGTTAGTCGCTCACTAAGGAAATTTAAATTCTATTTCCTTAGTGTGCGAAAATAGAAAATAAAAAATTTCTTCTCGAAATAAATATTTTATCCTTCATATTTCTAGAATGTGTTTTATATATATGTGTGTTCCGTCACTAACATACGTTTCATATTTTTAAAATAATCTATTAAAAAACATTAAATTATTCAAATAAATGTAGCACACTACCATGGGGATGATTTTTGTATAAGCTATATAGATGTTGCCTAGGCAACGCGTCAACAAACTTCCTTTATATCCACAACCAATAATTTCATATATTTTTCTTAATTCTTTTCTATTGAATTAAACATTTAAATTTACTGATGTGTTTAGTGAAACTGAAAAATACTGAAAACCATTTTCGATCGCGTAGAAATGGTAGCAGGTTTAGCGAGAATCATAGATGGTGCAATAACTGACCATCATTTTGACCACACATGTACGCATAATTGTAACGAGAAGGTAGCGAATATTAATAAAGAAGAATGTTTCCACAAAAAATTTACTCTGAGCCTATGAGCTATAACATTTTGTTACATTAAAGTGCGTTCTCGTTCGTACTTTTACTTATCATTTATTCACAAATTACAAATCATTTCATCCTTAATTACAGCAATCTGTAATAGAGATCATAATTACTTAATTTAATGCGTACTAATGGTAATATAAAACTAATAAAAAAAGTAGAATATCTGGTTTTAAATCAGATACCTATATAAGCAGGCAAAGGAAACTAAAAAAAACTCGAGAAATTTAAACTTATATTACCGAAACGGAACTTGATCAGCAACGAACACGTAGTTGAGGGAATACATAGCGGCGAACAGGTTCGGGACACACAGCAGGAACAGTGCGTATCGCTGGTAGAGACCGAAGTGACCCAGCTCACTGAGGGCCAGCTCTAGTGCCTCATTGGAGTCCTTCAAGGCTTTCGCTCTAGTAGAGTCCACGCTTCTCATACTTTCTGTATGATTTACAATATCACTGTATTTCGGATTCTCCATGATATTGTCACATCTGTATCATAAAAATATTACATTAAATTGTGTAAACGTGTAAATTGATTTTGTATCATCGAACTTGTTTGCTGGTTTTCTGCATCGTTTTCCTTAAGTTAATGGTGATATATTAATATTTTTGTTCACTATCAATGTGCACTTTAAAAACTTGACATAAAACTGCAATCACACTTGAACCTTTATCGATAAATGAACATTTAAATTGCGAGACAGCACGATGCGGTACATAGGCAGTTGCTTCCGTCATATCACATCTGATACTGACGTCGCACGCGCAGGTGGAAGTGAGCCTCGCTTTATCGATACTCACATGTTGTGTGTGATAACTTGACTTAGCTTAGTTTTTTATCCGATTTTTTGATTTACTTCTTTTATTTGTATGATATTTTTGACAAATTAAAATAACCATCATCAATTTCTATTAAGCAACATGGATTTGAAATTACTAACGATTACATGTGATTAACGTAGTGTACTCCTTAGAGGATTAAGGTTGATTTCATACCATATTCATCGAATTACGCATTGTAAAATTATTAACATCTATAAAGAAACTTACTTACAGGCAGTTATATAGTATGTAAAAGCGTGAAGTGTGCAAGTAAAAATAATATCGGACATAGCTCTTAAGGCGCTGCGCAAACGTAGACACTTGTTGTTGCCGACAGCACACCATCACGGGAAACACAGTTGCTGTGTGCGGTGGCCATCGCTGAGTCAACGCTCTCGCTCAGCAAGGGGGCGCTCCAGGTTGAAGATGGTTTCAGGGCATTGCCCTATGACCATGAAAATCTTCTCCACGCATTACGATGCGCGGGTCGTTGGGGTGGCCCTCCTGGGCCGTTTTTGGATGTCTTCCCGTAATATGTGTGCGGTGGCGGCGCGCGGCGGTACTTAAAACAATTGTAAACACTTACAAATGTGGCTCGTGTGTTTAGCCCGCAACTTTTACATTTCGTTTAACGACATCGAACACTTTTTGACCGGCGACGAGATGTGTCAAGTGGAAGTAATTGGACACAAAAAGTGTCTTCGTCTGCGCAGGGTGAGCTGATTTCATATTTACTGGTAGCTTGAACCCCACACAACACAACAGTGCCTACGTTTGCGCAGCGCCTAATCGTATGTAAATATATTGTGTCATAAGGCAGAAAGAGAGGCGATGACTCATCTCGATTGGCCTTCTTCTAAAGGTCACTATTAATGAAATACCAATTAACAAAAGTTGAAAAAGTGAAAAATAAACTGGGAAGTAAAAATAAGTAAATATTATTAAAAAATATGCATAGCCCATAGGTACAAAGTTACCATAATTTGGGCCATCTGTCTGTCAATTGATCTTAGTCCAAAAATAAAAAAAAAACCACATTATTTACAGACTAGAAGCCCATACGTAGGAAGCGAAGGTCGTCCAAACGTATGTACTCGTATGTCAGTGCAAACTACATGTGAAGAGCTTTAAGTTATAAATAGATGAATATATATCCAAGTAACCTCAAGTGACGTCGGCATAATATTAGCTCTACTTATACTTAAAAATTCTGCTGATGAATTTTTGAGGGTACACCACAAAAATATTACTTTTCGTTTATCATATTTCTACAGAAAAAGAGACATAAGTATTCCACCTGCAGGGGTAATCAATGGTATGGCTAAATCAAAGTCAAAATTCATCTGTCTGTTGACGCTGCGCCTGCTGCTTAAAGTATTACAAGACAATCTATTTCTGTTTATATTTATTAAGTATTTTAATGTTTCCAGGCGCTTAAAATTTAAACATAGTGGATGTGATCATATACATACCCACATGTAGTTTCCCCTCTAGATAGTGGAACTTATGAAATGTTACATTTAAATAATAATATTGTAAAATAATCTTCGTAACGATTACAATCATAACGATTACAATCATAACATTTACGTTAATAAGCTTGTTATTTTTGTACGCATATTTATTTCGGTCGCGACATGCCTCCGCGCGAGGGTATTTATATCTCCAGGGCGTTCGCCACGTGCGAGTACGTGCTCGAGGGACCACCACCGGCCGGCGGACACTAATGTGTGTGTAATATGTGTGTACACTCGCTGTGCACCCACAGTTACATACTAAAGAACATTTTCAGTTATATACTGGTTTTTAAATGTATTTTAGGATAAGCGTCAAGTAAAGTCAAAGCATCGTGATATTTTGTTTATCAGCGCGTACGCACGTGCTCGCCGCCGGAGCTTCCGCAAGACGTAGGAGAGGTGCAAGAGGCGGGCGGGCCAGGGTGGCGGGCGATGTATCGATGCTGTAATACACATTAAGCTTTATCTTCCGCACCGAGAGATCACTTTGTCTCACTTGCGTTGATTGTGTGTTGCGGTGAGCGGTCGCCGGCCAGTTGTCTCCCTTCGTAGCGGTCCTGGCGCGAGACGGCCGCGACATAAACGCGCGGACCCTCCGGCGGGTGGGACGTGTGCCACACTGCTTCTGTGTAACCATAGCCTGCTGCACGCCGACTGTAAACGTTGCCCGACCCATTACATTGGTCAACACTTAAGAGCCGAACGAGAGCCTTTCTTGATTAATTGATCGAAATAGAGAAAAGAACATCTGACATGGAGACGGAATGTGTAGGCTGGGGCTGGTGGCAGGCGCGTATCGCGTTGCTGCTGGCGCTGCCCGTGCTGCTCACCGGCATGTACTGTACCAACTACGTGTTCCTCGCTGCGCGCACTCCGCACAGGTCAGTACAGGCATTAAATTTATATTTTTTTGTATAAAGTATGCAACTTAAAACAAATTTACGTTTTGTTTATTGATATCCATAGCCTCGCAAATGGGGTCTTCATCTGTATTAGCATTAAATTACAGTGATTTCAATACGAAATGGGTATTTGTCACCAGACTCGCCGAGCAAACAACACGCACATGCGAATTGTTGTGGACAGGCTCCAATATTATTCTACCTGCAGCTCCGCTGCAAACATACAGCTCGTCTAAGTATTACTTGTCTATTAATAAAAAATGACTAAAGGCTTCAACGCCCACGGGAGCTCTTTGAGTCTGATCTTCCGATGTGCCTGAAATAACAACACACGCAACTCGGCTATCAGATGACTGCACTTTTATAATGAAATCAGATATGTAACATATATATATATATATATATATATATATATATAAGTATATAACTTTGAATGTGTAAGTGAATGTTTGTACATATGTATATGTACTGTACATGTACTAGCTACTGTAAGATAATCCCTATATACTTTTACTGTCGGTAATTCGTTTATACTGGCATGGCAATGGCAAGTAATAAATCACTATCATTGAACGTGATTGTCACACAATATATTTTCATTTTTACTCTACATACTTTCCTGCTCGGTTAGATATTTATATATGTTTATAAAAAGTAAAGTAAAAGAGTTCGTTTATGTGGTTTAGTTTATCGACTACTTTCATCGTATGTAGATATTGAAAACTTCGCATTTTAATCCAAATTGTAAGAATTTATAAACAAATATATATTTTTTTTAATTTTGTATCATAAATTTAAAGCCGAAGCATAAATTGTATCAAGATTTTATTGTTAATAATAAACGTTTCAGGCTTAGCAAACAAATGTCAATTGATCAGCGACATGCCGCGTCTAATTCAAGTGTATATAAGATAGGGCAATGCCTCAGCGCTCGTACTACACGAGCATATGTGTCACTCGCCAACTTGTCTGTCCGATGAACAAGAATGTCGCAGTGAGCACGTGATACCAGCTTTAATTACACATGGACTACAACTAAGGTCCTTTTTCTCCCAAAATTGAAACACGTCAATTTGACGTGTAGATTACACACAGTTAAAATAGAGCTACGATTTCCTATTTATCCTATCAAAAGTATATAATAGTATATTTAATTGTTTAATGTTTTCTGTTTTTTATAAATATGTTTGCAACCATTCACTCAATATCACAAACATACGAGTATGTTCTAAATTTAAAACTTTTCCGTACAATAATCATTAATAATCGAATCAAGAAATATTTAATGCGACAGGTAACCACAGCACCGCAAAACCCATTTCCGTTGACAATTTTAAATATATTTACGGCAGTAATTGATATTAATGATTGTACTTTTTATTGCTTATATAAAAAATATTCAAAATAATTGTATTGAATATTAATGCCACAGTATGCAAAGTATGCAGTATGCAATAAAGCGTCAAAAATATTTATATAAGACCACTGTACTTGGGCTAAACTGCGAACAATTTCATTTTAACTCCGGATAACAGAAAGTAAAAACCTAACGTAATCGAATATTCATATAGTCAATGAGTATCATTCAAAATACTTTCCTATAAAAATGGCAAATATTGGCGCGGGACTATATATATATCTAGAGAATATACTAAAATATATAGATACGAAAAATTTTGGACGATTTTGAATGTTTTCCAAGATTTCTAATTTATCAATTCCAGCCTAAGAGGTTTGATCTTAAAAAAACTTAAGTGCTTAGCATTATGTCGGTAGAGCTAGGAATACACCTGAAACAAGGACCAAATCATGACGTACATTACATCTTTATTCTTAAACCTTGAAAGTCTATAGCAGTAAGAAGCAGTTTTTATAGGACCTGGTGGTCAAGACAACCGTCCCTACTTTCAGGCCGCAATCGAGACACTGCGTTTTAAGTGACCGAACGCCGCGCTTTATCTTACTAGTGTGGGGAAGGGAAAACATTTTAAATATAATATTCCCCATAAACGTTTATAGACAAAGTGCCATTGCGACACACACTCGTTGCGGGTTTGATTAAGCTTTTGTGTATCTTTGTTGATTGCCTGTTAAGTAATTATATTTAAGCAGCACAATGACTTGAGCGCGTTGATTACAAGCGATATATCCGTTATATTATGTTTTATGGCATGTTATTATATAAATGTTTTATCTTCCTATGACGTACATTAAGCGTGTGTCTTAGAATTAGCTCAGATATATAGACCTTGATTGCAATTCTAGTTACATAAAATATAAAAATATTATTACACGTAAAATATTATGTACTAATATTCCAAAAATGGAGCAAAAATATTTAAATTACCTGATTTTAAAAACATTGTGCAAAATTAAATATGACTGGCATTAATGTTCCATAAATATTAATACAAATACATTATTTCACTTAATATGAAGTGTTATGGTTGTCACGTGTAGGCGCCGCGATGCGGAATGGGCGCTTGATATCCTCATATTTATATAAATTCGTACGTATCTTATATCGACTTAGCCTATAAGAACAAAAATTCGTTATTTTTAATTAATAATTTCGTATTAAATATAATCGAACCGTAAGAATATTTGATATTAATAATGTTTGTAAACAAATGGGATTATCAGCAAAGCCGACCGGTGCGCGGTGGCCGGTACTCAACGACCCGCTTATTCAAACTTATCACATATTGATAAGAAGACGGGTGACCCCTCTAGTCTATTATTTATGAGTGAAAAATCTAAAATTATAAAAAATAACTTAGTTAAACTTGAACTAAAATTATAGAAAAAAAATATTTCTTAATTCTCTGAGCATTCCTTCAGGTATCATAGTGAGGTTGCTTAAGTCTACGCACTGAAGACTCCAATTAACTTGACATTAGCATGTATTTCGGTGCACAAAATAAATGTTTTATCAGGTAAAATAAATAAATATATTATTATTGAAACTTATCAACAAAATGTGTCGCTTGTAAACTCGCGGCACAAGTTTTAATAACAACATAATAAATACTGGACATGGGCGTGTGGCAATAAAAAGCAAAGTGCGCCCGCGCAGCTCTCACTCACGTGACCGCGCGGAGCGGACACGAATATATTACATGTTTGTTTAAACTGTGGCCTTATTGACTAAAAACGTAGTAATAGAATGCTCAGCTTATTTTAAGTCTATAAAACACTTAAATCTAGATAGTACCTATATTTGTTTGGATTTGCATAAAATCACTTCTTAAATAGAAGCTTAGACATATCTACATTTTGAAGGAGTAGTAATACATTGATATAAATTCAAGAATTTGATTAATATACAGGAATAAATAAATAAATGCTAAGCTCTACGACGCTATGGTCTGGAAGGAGGTTGGTCGCCGGCAGTCGGTCGGCCCTCATGTGATGCCGGCGGCGCTCGACACGTGTCTAACGCGTGTAAATCGAAATATCAAATAAGTATAGCGCTGCCATCGCAGTGCGTACTCCGCTCGGTATGACCGCTCCGGTCAACAGCAGTTAATAATAACTTTACAACGAAAACACCATTGACTTCGTCCACATACCATATATTATGTTTATTTGTGTAATTTACTGGAGATAGAAGGATTTTTGTACCCAACTGATTGTTTCAAATTGATTCTGGTTTGGCTATCAGTCTGACCTGAATTGAATATTCTATAATAAATTACACTCGACACTGAAACGCAGCTTCAGTGGAATATAATTAAAGACGGGCATGGAAAAAGGTGATATGATATGTGTGTTACTATTTTGTTAAGAAAGTTTTTTGTATATTTTTTCTTACAAAAACTTTCATTCTAATTTTCTTAGAGAAAAAAAAGATATGAAGATATAATTAGTTTTTTTGTAAGAAAATATTAAAGGTACTTTATAATTTATCTCATATGAAAATCAATATTTAAAAAGCGAAAAATTAGGCTCAATTTTGTCGAAAATAAACAAAACAAGTACACAAGTGAGCAGGAAGGCAACTGTACACTGCCGGCGGCGACTGCGTAAGGGTCTCGTGACTCTGCGGCGGACACAGTGGTGGCGGTCGCGGTGGTAGCTTTAGGCTGTGCTGTGTGTGTGTGTACCACACGACATGCACAATGTACATAATATGTGTGTAATATCTACAATAATAACACTTAGAACAAGTCATCCTATTAAGCATTACAAACAATTTGCAGCATTTATAATGCAACTGCAAATTACTAAAAAAAATATGCATTTTTATGTAAACACTATGCGTTTGTTATTTAAATTAAGTGAAAAATTCTGAAATGAAAAAAAGTGTATAAAAAATAGATCAGTTTATATAAATAAGCATTAGTCACGGCGACGCATACGCTGAAACGGCGGCAAGTTTTTTCACAAAAACAACTACTTTAAATTTTTTATTAAGCTGTTTTTGTCGGCTTTTAGTATCGTTTAACTGTTGAATTAAAATGTACAAGTGCGCGGTCGCGTGCAGAGCGCGTGGCCTCTCCGCACGCCGCCCACCGCTATCGGTGGACTCATTCGTACAAACTATTGCAATGTCAAAAACGTTAAAATATTAAATCTTCAATATTCCATATATAAATATTAACATTTAACATTAGGGTCACGTTAGCGTATCATATCAATGTTACGAAATAAATAACGTAAAATGTTTGTTTACCAAAAGCGACTTGAGGTACTGAAACTTACTGTGGATCGATATGAGTTAAATGGGACACTTCGGACAAAAGGTTTGTTAAGCATTGGACGTGTTTGAAACTAAAGTATTTGCATAGCGACCAGCCGTACTGTGTGGATATTAAAAAAAAACTTTTCTTTTATTGGGCAACAAAAATTAAATCATATATAAATACAATATACGTTGACAACTTACTTAACTAATTTTCTTATGATTTTAGTTTACTATAATTAAAATTACACCTTGACAAGAAACATATAAAGACAAATAAATTACAATCTATTACGGATTGCTCATGTTTTTATATGAAATTAGTGTGTTAGCCCGTGTGCAAATGTGTTTATGTGTGTGTTCATAAGTATGAATATATGTGTATATTGTCACTCTACAAATGTTTTCTATTATAATTGCTACGAGTACAGTTTTTTATAATGTGCTAAGATTTTGTGTTAGTGTTTATTTAAAACAACCGTTAAAAATATGTCCAATCACCTACTTTTAGTTTGCTTATTTTTTTAGCATACAGCGAGCATTAATTTTAAGTAGCATTTTGAAAAAAAGCATACGTATTTCTGAATCCATCAGAAACTGCTCTGAACCCGCGACCTCATTGCAGAAGACGGTCAGGATCGATGAAGCCGTCTTAAAAATAAATCATCCAAAGGTCATTACCCCGTGTAGACATGTACTGATTACAACGACCGCTGAATACTAATATTTGGGTAACTCGGTACGCGGAAGCGACGCCACCGTGCCTTGTGTTTTTGGCAGTTGTTCTAGTTTTTTGAATTATTTCACTTTTCATTGCCATTTTCTGTTTTTGATAAATTGATATAAATTGAATACTTGAGAAATATTTTTTTTTTCTACACTAAGAAAATCAGTAAAGATATTTTTTTAAATATATTGCAATTGAAAAAGACATATCTAGAAAACGTATAAGAATTTTTATACATTTTCTAAATATGTCTTTTCAATTTCCGTAGTGTGCAAATAACACTTTAAAAAATTGCTAAAAAAATATATATTGCAATTGAAAAAGACATATTTAAAAAACGTATAACAATTTTTATACATTTTCTAAATATGTCTTTTCAATTTCCGTAGTATGCAAATAACACTTTAAAAAATTGTTAATAAAATATATATTGCAATTGTTATATATTTTAATTTAACACTAGTTGGTGCCCATAATTGCGTTTGTGTGGACCACCTGTTGACATGGGAACTTGGACCGCATTCTATAATGATAATTGTCTTGTATCTTTTATTGTTAGTTGATCCATCTATAATTTGTGTGGTTCCATCTCCATTGGATTTCTAGATCTACTGCGCATCAAGCGGAATGAATTTTGTTAAAACGGGCTTTTCTTATTTTTTATATTTTATATTTTATCAGGGCAGGACTTTGGGTCATTAGGTATAATTATACCTAATGACCCAAAGTCCTGCCCAGGATTAAAAGATATATTAAAAAAAAACATTCTAACCTGTCCAGCAGTACATATTAGCGTACAAAAAATCATAGACAACCATTCTATTACTTTTTTTCATCCTTTTAAATTATTATTTCGTATTTATAGTAAGTACATATTTTTGAAACAGTTATTATTTTTTGTAATTATTAAAAGTATCAGATGTTAGGTGTTGATGTGGTCAAGAAGGACCTATTCACTCTTGATTGTTGTCTATCAACTGTCTACGCACAATCTACTATTATTATAGGAATATACTAAGTTTTGCTGTTGGAAGTGCTTAATACATTTTATTTCAAACCTAATTTTTGGCTCCTGGTGAAGGAGGCTTTGCGGAAATTTATTTTGTTTTTTGATGCAATGTCGTAAGTAATATTGCACGTGCTACGCAAATCAAGGTTAAAAAAAGAAGTAGTTTTAACATTTCCGTTTAACATACAAATTCAGAGGAAATTACGTTGATTTAAAAGCTCTAGATATAATGTCAATTATAGCTCACACAGTTTTTTACCCTCTGATTAGTGGAATTTTCCGAAAGCTACAGTTCTTAAGCCTTTAGCCTTGAATTAGTCCATTCAAGCGATTCAGAGCGGGAATTGTTTTTTACGCGATCCCTCGCGTTTCGGATTCTTACTACAATCATCTACTGTACTTTTACTGTTTCGCTGTCCTTGGATGTAAAAAAGCCGTACTTTCTGATACAATTTTATCTTTCATTGTTTTATAATCTCAGACATTTCGGTAGTTGAATTACATAAAAAGATGACGATAAATTAGAATGGAGATATAAATACTTCTATTAAATTCCATATTTAATCAAAAAGTTATTTTATATGAAAAATCTGTATGAAATCTGCCTGAGAATTTCAAAATGTATTCATGGAATTGTGAGTATCCAGCCTTAGGTTATTGTTGTGACTTTGAAAAGAAAATTTTGTTAATATTTTATTTATTTTCAGAACATTATAAGTTTGAGGTAGAGCTAAAATTTTAAAATGACGGCTTCATTTATTTTAATTTATTAATTTCGTATATATTTTCCCTCGTATCTGTCCTCCGGGTGTGTACGCCATAATGAAACAAGTTCCTTGCTGAAATTCTGTATATGCCAAGGTGACGAATGTGAGAGTCAGACAAAAAGTTGACGCTTTTTGCTGTTATCAATTGTCAAGTCAACTACCTTGTCATTTATAAAAATTTGTACCATTTAACTATTTTCTCGTAGACTGTTATAAAGTGAATTAAAATTTTCACAAACATAAAGATGATCTCATTTAAAGCCACATTGCCTTCTTAAATCTACGATTAACGCTGAAATTTATGTAAAAAGACTTGGTTTCAGAATTATGCGCTACATCATCAGCTTATCTTCAGAAATTTTGATAGAACAGCTTACGAGAGAACTCGTCTCTCGTAAGTGCATTACGCGGGCTAGCATGTGTAAAGCGTTTTAGTCCAGATATAAAAATGTTAAAGAAACTTGTTCGGCGACAGCGCATAGTGGCTTGCAGTTAGACGAGCGGAGCAAGTATTAGTTTATTTATAGTACTAGATATATTTTTACAATACCTGTTTAAAGACGGTCGGCGTCGGCTTGCACTGACAGCTACTTACATGGCACGTCAACTTAACTTAATTATGATTGTACAGACTTTCTATACCCATATCGCGTTGCGTGATACCATCGTAGAGGCGTGGGTTAGGTTCAAAATCTGATACAACTTTTGTGAAATTAATATTACAAAAAGGAATATATTATATTTTAAGGAAGAAATTTCAGCTATAATCATCCGTAATCATTCTATTAACAAGTAAACATTTTTTTTAACGTTATGTCATATTTATACATATATATAACTATAAAAAAAAATTATAAATTGCAACAAAACGAAATATAGAGTCCATAGTCAGTTTATGTAAACAAAGTTTTTGCTATCATATGTTATGTATGAGTAAGCGTTACGTAAAGTGTGAGGTGTGAAGTGTAAAGTGTGAGGCGGGAGGCGGGAACATTCATAATTTAATCTAATTGCACATACACTGTACGCACCAGATGTGTTTAATTGAGGGAGCGGCGACCGACCATGCAATCATTCATCTGTCACAATGCAACCAAAGCAAAGTTAAGTACTAACGGAATCAAATGTGTCTAGAATGCTTTGGACCATATATTCGTACAAAAGGTGCGATATAGGCGCTAGTCAATGTTAATAAAGTTATAATAGAAGTAAGTAGTCCTCACTTGCTCGATAATATGAATTATTGGATGTTGAAGATTTAAAAAAAGAATTCAATAAAAGTTAGCAAAGCAAATAAAGTCGTACATAATTATAAACCTAAAAAATTGTGCTGAAAAATACTAGAATCCTTTTGTTTTCTTGTCATTTGAGCTTCTTCTGGCATCAATGCGATTATGCAGACGGTAGAATATTTCGGACAAATGGCAAGCATACACATGTGCTCAGGACACTGTACACTTAGGATCAATCTTTTGACTTTTGACATTCTTCATCTTTTGATTTTTCACTTTTGACATTGAACATTAAAAAGTGCTCATTATATGGCTAATATTTTTTTGAAGAAGGTTAACACTCTTAAATGTAATTCAAACGTTAACCAATCTTGAAAATATGATTAAGACAAAGAAAAAGATATATTTCGAAAAGAAGTGGAATTTGAAGGACGAAGTGTGGGAATGCGGTAAGCTTAAAAAGACCAACTGCTTTTATCATTATCATTAACAATAAAGTTAAGGTACACAATACTGTAGACAGAGTATGTTATGGAACTGCAAGTAGAACGGATACCTAATATTATATTTTATCGAAAAAAAACGCAAGCCGGTTTGTCAATGACTAATTTACCAGTTTTGAACAAGCCTTTAGTGTACAAATAACATCGTGTGCGAAATGGCTCAAAGTAGTAACTATATAATTGCATGTACCTACTTTAAGTGATAATCGCGAACCCTGTATTTTAATTCTCATGGAGAATTATAATAAGAATAAATATTAATAGAAATATATATAATGCAGTGATCAAGAAAACTAACTATGTTTTGTAACTGATTAAAGCCTTAATTTACGTGTATATGAGGTCGTTGCTCTTGTCCGTGGGTTGTCCTGCATTCCTTCCACAGTTTATTCTGAGACTAGGTAAAGAAAAAATCTATACGCAATTATCACGGAGATGTATACAAATTGTACTGATTTTACTTTCTTGTCTCGTAATCGAGCAAATATAATACACGCGGTCTAAAGCATCTAGTAAACAAGAAAAGTTAAAATCCAATATACACGGAGCAACTTTTACTTTTACACGTATTCATGTTGTTGATTATGTATTGGTAACTCTTTTACGTGTGAGCATCGATGAGGTAAGCTTTAAAGCTCACTTTGCATTTTGCACCTGCCACTATACTGTTCAGTCCTGTATTTCGGGGGTATAATGTACGTAAATAATAAAGGTTAGACATATACAAATAAAGGTGTCCCAAAATTTACGCAAGATCGACTAGGATCCCTAGACAAACTCAATGTTGGTCATATATTGTATTAGTTCTATTTTTTTTTATTGAATATTATCTGAAAATGATTTCAGATATAACACGTGTTAGATATTTATTTTTATTTTACGTTCCTGCAGATGCCACATTCCAGAATGAGGACAATAGTACGCCTCCTCGGGGCTCCGTAGCGCATGCAGGAGGCGTGGTCTCCCGCCTGGTCCGCCTGGGCTCTACCGCCCGACTCGGAGTGCCAGCGCCGGCCGAGCCTCGACGGAGTCTGCACCGAGGGCGGCTTTGACAACACCACCGTGCTTCTTGACTGTGAGGACTTTGTGTACCAACAGCATAGTAGTATTATGGCTGAGGTATGCTCTAGTTACTTATACTATATCTTTTGTAATTTTTTTAGATATGCCTAATAATATAAACTTAAGTATTAAGTTCAATTAGTAAATATAAATAACACCTCATATCGTAAATATTGAAATCTACATAAAAGTTAAGTTATTAGAAAAATTAAACAAACATACTTACTTTCCATCAACTAAGCTTACGTAATTTTTACTAGCTATAAACCTTATTAAATTATATTTATATATGAAACACTAAAAAGGATTGCCTATTTTAAGAATAAATAAAAAAAAAATGTATTGTATTTGACAGTTTGATCTCGCATGCCAAGAGTGGAAGCGCACCTTAGTGGGCACCGTGCACAACGTGGGCATGCTTGTGTCGCTGCCCATTATGGGATACGTCTCAGACAGGTTCGTCGATTTGAAATTCGAAATATATATTAAGAATGTATTTTATAATTTTCTTTGCATTTACTTTATTTACTTATCAGGCAAGGTATTAGGTAAAACAAAGGAAACCAAATGTCATAACACTGAAGAAGAGATGTTTTCAGCTTTACACGCATTTTAGAGCCATTGTTCATAGGTTGATTTGTTGCGTTATGGCACTGTTGTATAATTTGACCGGCGATATGAAGACATATTCATTATTAAAAATTGGGGCGTGTCGAGGCCAAAATCACCATGTGTAAATTCAGTGCAGAATGCACAATGATGCTGTCTTCACTTCACGCTCTTTCGACACAGCATGGTTTTCCACTTTCCCCCCTAATCTGAGACATGAGACATGTTGAGTGGCGGGACTGAACGCCGCGCTTCATCTGACTGGAGAAATGAAAATATTTTAAATATATCATTTCTCCGAGTGGGAATCGGTGTACAGTCAGACGCTGTAACACTTCGCCACGATGACGACGATGTCGTCAATAACAATATATATTCATATTTATTTATTTGCATTCGAGTTTAAGTGCGTATTAAATATATGCTAAATGAAATTTAAATGGTATTTCAATGAATGTAATATGCAAATGCAAATGGCATATGTTAGATTATAATATGTTTGCCGCACATCATGAGGCAGAGTTTTGAAGTCATGGCTTGCGAGGTAATTATTCTGTCTATTTAGGCCATGGAATTGTAAACAGCTATTTTTGGTCCGATATGAATGACCTAGATCACAAAAAGACATAAGACTCTACTCAGGTTTTTAAGTAGCAAAGTTATGTGAGCGTCTGGCTCTAGATCACATACACTGAAAATTACTATTACGCTATGTAGTTGATATGTATTGTGTAAAATATTTTCTAAAAGCTCGCTATTATATTTTTAAATATAAATACTTATTTTTAATAACGTACTATTTAGAATTATTGTTTTGATAGAATTTGCTCAAATGTTAAGATTAGGCGCTACTTAATAACTTCTTCAGCTATTGCGTGTTCAGAAATTTCCTTATAATATAATCACAGAAATTATAAAGTTTTATTATCCCGGAAGCCTAACTGCGAAGAATTTACTCTGATACGAACACATTTAAAGTTAAACATTGGAATCCACAATTATTGTGTTAACCTAGCAGCTTCACGCTTGCTGCCGCAAAGCAGGGCTGTCAGAGAGTACCTAGTGTCAAGAATACTTCGTTAAGCTTGCCGCCCCGCTTTTTTTGTTAAGTTAGCGTTACCTTATTACCTATTAATTGATATCATCACTATGTCTAGTTGCCGCATTTCAAATTTTGAATATGGTTTTATAATTATTTTCAATAATTCATTTTTTCCCTGTTACAGGTATGGCCGGCGAGCAGCGCTAGTGACAAGCGGTACAGGCGCGGGACTGTTGGGATTGTGCAAATCTTTCGCCGGTTCCTATTATGTATACTTGGTGTTCGAGTTCCTGGAGACAGTGCTCGGGGCTAGCGTTTATCCAGCTGCCTTTGTACTTAGTACGTACAACCGTATCCTATATTAATTAATATTTAAACCAAGATGGTTTAGGCTAAATTATATTTCAATTTATTTAAATATTTTAATAATTTTCATTTTCATTTCAGTGATCGAATGGTTGGGTGTAGAACACAGAATATTAGCCAGTTTACTTCTTGGTGTACCGCTGTCTGCTGGAGCGGCGCTACTTGCCTTGCTGGACTACCTGACCGGGTACTGGCGCACGTGGGCTCGCCTCGCTTATCCACCGTCCTTTCTTCTCTTGCTCTACCCCTGGGTTTTGCCAGAGAGTATTAGATGGTTACTAGCTGGCGGAAAAGTCACTGAGGCTGTACGCGTCATCAAACAAGCAGCGAAAGCCAACAGAGTAGCCATTCCAGAAGATACATTGGGCAAAATGTTGTCACAAGACCAAGTTTCGGAAAAAGTAGAATCTATAGTTGAAGAAGAGAGTCTGTTCAGGGCGTTTATCAAGTAAGGGTTTACTCTTTTACAAGATTTGCACATATAATTATGTTCAGAATTAATATAACGGAAATTTCAGAGTTTTAATCTTTAAATATTTTAACTTAAGGTACGGTGCATTGCGTCGGCGGTTACTAGTCTGTTTCGCGTGGTGGTCGTGCGCGGTGTTCGTGTTCTACGGGCTGGCGGTGCGGTCGCACGCGCTGGCCGGCTCGGTGCACGCTAACTACGCGCTGCTGGCGGCTGCAGAGCTGCCCGCGCTCGCGCTCAACACGCTGCTGTTAGACCGCGCGGGACGCCGCCCGCTTCTCACCGCCGCCTTCCTCATGACCGCTGTTGCACTTATTGCCATTCCCTGTCTGCCCAACCGTAAGTTAAATGAAAAGAAATAGGTTTTATTATTATTTATTTATGTTCTATAACATCTGAAACACTTTGCATGATAATAACTGCACTAGTGAAAACTGATTAAAAATAAAACATAAAAACAATAACATAAATGACAAAGAAGAAGTTATTATTTTGTTATTACAAAACACCAATAATTTAATTTGGCTTACACTAAATTGACGAATGTAAACACAAAATATAACGTTTATTTAACTATTAAGCGTAGGACTTAAATAGAAACATTGATCAATTTAGGGACACTAAACGTCGTAGTGACACTGGGCAGGCTTTGTGGGATCTACGATTTAACGCAATGACTTCAGGATCGAACAAAACACATTAGTTATGTTCACTTAGGATAATAGCCGAGATAAACATTTGGCTGGTATAAATCACATGTTGGAAAACGACTAGGGTTGTCTACTTTCTGTTGCTCCACCCATGCTTGTATGCAGTAATTCTAATATGAACTGTATAAGAGAAAAGTAAACTAACCTTAAAATTTGGTGATTTGAGCTAGATCTAAGTTATTTAAAGCACCAGCTTCCGTAACCGGCCGACCATTAGATGGATATTTTTAGCCCAACTGAGATTTCATCAAGGGTTACACACACACCAAGATGTGTATGTGATCGAATAATCGAACAGCAATCACAGTTCTCATATTGGTAACGATCGATTAAGAATTTTGTGGGAGTTGGGATTTGTGCCCATCTTTTTCAATTTTTAACGTTCGATCGTTACAAGAATACCAATTAATTATAACAGATAGGGCTTTCTCACTATGCCTGCGTATTTTTAACCATGGGCTACCAGATAAACAATCAAGCAGCGTCATCAGCGTACTTTATAATTTTATAATCGGAAAGTTGTAGCTTACACATCTCATTTAAATAGATTAAAAAGAGCACACTGTTTGGTGGTACACCAAAAAAAAAATATTTTTCTCGCTACTTATAATATTATTTATGACACACTGGGTTCTATCATTTAAGAACTCTTGAATAGATAAAATATTTTTTATTACTTACTTATTCTTTTAGCGGGCACACAGAGGGTCTTGCGATAATACACTTAATTTCTCACTTTTGGCTATTTTAACAACATTGTTTGTTAGACACGTTTTATCTAACTAGAAAATGAAAATATTTACAAATATTAACAATGTGGGAGGAAATCGAATCCACAGCCAGCCACGTTTACATTATGATTGACGACACTACCCTGGATGTGCAGTTCCGATGGATATACGCATCTCTACCTCGCAATAATAAAATTATTCGCAATTTGTCTTATGATTTTGTGTAGAATATGACAATTCTAATTAATAGATGCTTGGTTAATTTACCTCCTTGGCACTTAACAGATGGTCTTTAATATCATTAATTTATATTAATACTTAAATTTAATAACCTTACATAAGAAAATTTATGATAATATTTGTGTGACGAGGTAAGCTACTGTAATTAAGCATTGCTTTGCGAGTACCACAACTAGTTTAGTGCCTATTATGTTTATAACACTCATTTCATTAATGCTAATGATCGGTCTGACTTCAACTGCCTTCATTTTCTTTATTCAATAAACCACTAACATTGGTGAAGTGATTTTTGCTCTACTTCTCCGCTACAATAGATAAAAACTGAACTGACCCCTTAAAACGCCATACAAATTTATTTATTTATAAAATTAATTATATCAAATAAGGTCATCATGGCACAGCGTTGTAGAGTCTAACCTTGACTTAACTCCACTTGACGTATCACTGATGATATTTAAATTATACAAAAGTGAAGAACCATTTAAAAAAAAAAATTAACTCTGTTTTACAGTTTTATGAATGTTTGAGTATAATAACCAATACGTATCGCTTCCAGAAGACAGTGTCGTCGGCACCGCACTTTTCTTAACGGGCAAGATGGGTGCCACGATGGCTCTGAACGTGCTGTATGTGTACACCGCGGAGTTGTTCCCGACGCGCGCACGACAACGGCTTCTTGCTGCGTGTTCTACATGCGGGCGTATTGGAGCTATACTGGCGCCGCAGACACCGTTGTTGGTAAGATGTTACATTATGAAAGGAGTTCTTATGAAAGTTGAATAAGGAATTAGGTGAACAAGGTTTATAAATAGTTTTAGTTTTGGCAAGTATGTAATGTGGAAATATCTTTTTTTTAATTTCTTGTAAAGCCTTGATTGAAATCAAAAAATAAGTTACAAAACATACATGCGTGAACGAAAACTAATATTTTCCTCAATAATACTATATACATCTTATAATGTTAACGATGTGGAGTGGAAATACCTATTTATGTACCATGTGGTAGATAAATAAGTATTTCCACTCTTAGCCTTTTTTTTACCTTTTAGCCTTTTTTTATTTCTAAGAATACAATATATTTTTTTGTCCCCAGCTGGTTTTTGTTCTTGCCTTCCAAGCTTCTGACTGCTTATCATAGAACTGAACATATTAATCATTTTAATAGATTAAAATTGCTCGTAATTAAATTAAATATTTATACTACAAATTGATTTATTGCAGGCTGTATACGGCGCGTGGGTGCCCACAACAGTTCTAGGCGCACTACCACTAGCCAGTGCTGCGCTCACACGATTGGTGCCTGACACTCTTGGGCGTCGACTTCCAGACTCCTTCGCTGATTTGGACTCTTCAGCATCCGCAGAATCTATCTCTACCACAGTCCCATGACCTCGCACACCACCATACTTTAAGGATCTCACGTAGAATATTAACTTAGTTTGTATAAGGTGAAAGGGATCACGAAGTATTGGACGCTTAGCGAACAAGTGTTAAACACTAAGAAGTACTCCGAATTAATAATTTTAAGTAATTACTTTATATTTGTTGTTATGTTAAACACAATCTTTGTTCTAATCCTTTTTTACTAATGCTTTAGATTTATAAGTATCAATTAAATGTTAATCTATAGCGAGTTAGTTAGCTATTGAATTTCTTATTTATTTTTTTAAGATTTACATACTTTTTTATTTAGAAGTAGCTCCAAGCGATGCATTGTTATTATCAACGCGCTCAGAGCCCTGCGATTATTACTTACACATTACTTTAAAGATAGCTTAGATTTTGTAATTATATTAAGAAATAATGTTAGTTGTAAGATACCCAACGTGTCTTAGATGACAATAAAATAACTTCGATACAATCGCAATATTTGCTCATTTTGTAGTTTTATTTTCTAACCTCATACTCCGATTGTGAAATATTCATACAACAAGATAAGGAAAGGATAGCGAAAAGTAAAATAAATATTATTCATTTATTTTTCATTAACAAGAAATAAGTATATACCAGCAAAAAATATGCCTTTGTAATAAATAAGAAATGAAAAAAATTAAAATTTTTAATATTTTTTTAAGTTTTATATAAAGCTGATTTATTACATAGATACTATTGTACCTATATCATAAATCAGCTGTTCTAAGACACCGACAATAGAACTGAACAAAGAAAACATTTTTTTTATTGTACGTAACATTTATTACTATTAGAGTATGTTAGTTCAATACACAAGACATGGTAGCCAAATGGGTAAATATATAAAGTTATACTAGTGCCTTCATTGGCTTATATAGACTTAATAATTATAGCGTTTAGAGCTAAAGCCTCTAAAACCGGCCATAAATCATAATCTAGTCGATTAACTGACTAGATGAAGGCCAGTAATCAGCTCTGAAGTCCGGAACGTTCGTTTTTAACCAAGATTGGGTGGATCAAGCTTAATGAAGTCTGATAATGCCCACTATGTACTCTGTTGACTAATTGGGAAGCTTCTTAAGAGCATTCTTATTTTACTGCCCTATTCTTTCAAATTATCAGTTAATAAATTACCAGTCAAAGTCAAATAATTTTATTCTCATGCTCAATTTTTTCAACGTTTTATAATTTACCACCGGTTAACTAAAGTTAATGCCTCAGACCTGAGAAGAACCGGAATAAGAAACTCAGCGGGACTACTTTTTTTTAATTAATTATTTACATTATTACTAGTCACAATTATACCTTAAAATGTTATCCTAGTGCGGAAATTGTTATTCTTGGCGATTTGAATGCCCACCACACAGAATGGCTCCGATCACACAATACTGACCACGCGGGAATAATGGATTAACTTTTTTCGTGTTTGGTCATCCAAAAATTAAACATTTTGTTTTACTATTCAATAGTAAGTTATTAGCACTAAACCAATGTACTATTTTCGAGAGAGCATTATTTACATCATCAAATACGTTTTATCGTCTTTTCATTTTTAATATCAAAAGAAGTGTCGTCAGTAAACAATACTATCTCATGGCTCCTTCCAACTAGGTATAGTTGGTAATTCATTTATATATATATATATAAAAAATAGGAAATACCAAGAATAGACCCCTGTGGGACCCCTATTCTGATTATTGTCCCAGATTTCTTGTTATTCCACCCTCTGAACAATAATTAGATAAATAAGAGGTCAGAAGATCGAGTGCCTGTCCTCTTATGTCGTGATGGTGTAAATTGATGACCAATTCAGAGTGCTGATGCTGACGCAATGAAATGCCTTGCACAAGTCACAGAATTCTCTAAAAGGATCCCGCGATATTTTGAGTCTATTTTATGACTAAGCAGTTTGACAGAAATACCACATAAGTCTGAAGTTTTCTTGAAATCCAGGGATTTAAAAGTCATGGCAAATGATTCAAGAACCACCACCGAATTGCGTATTTTCTCTGTTGAACATACTAGCTACTTGGTGCTTACTAAAGTTAAAAATGGCCTCAGATTGTCGAAGCCAGTTCAAAAATAACTCAATTTTTAAGTCTTTATTCAATATACGTTGCATGTTTTGATGCACCAAGTTTGTATCATTATCTTAACAAATTGTACTTATTTTAACATTAATGGGTAATTTTTATTATAGCATGAGTTAGTTTAGTATAGCATATATAGAATTGCCAGAGATTGCCACTGTTGTCTTATTATTTAATTTAAATTAATTGGAACGGATTCCAAATTACGGGTCAAATTATAATGTTCAAAATAAACATTTGTCTTTCTAGAAACAGTTGGATAAGTTGAAATGTAAATAATATGATATCATACTTGCTATCTGTCTTTATTAAAAATAAGAAAGGTATAGACTATCACATGTCAAATTGTTTATTTTATTATTAATATTTTTATTAATGTCAATTATATTAAATTTACTATTATTGTCGCTTAAAAGTAACATAGTCACTATTTAATAAGTGACATATTATTTAAATTATATCTAATATTCTTTTCTTGCGGTAATTTCTTTAGATAAGGAAATGTAAACACAATATTTTTTTTAACATTTAATTCCATCGATTGTGAGTGGTATTCTTGCAAGGCAATATTAACATTTCCTCTTTCCCCAATGAAAACAATTAAAATTGTGAGTCTCTTATAGGCTGCATGGCCTAAGTCATCTTTTAAATTACATGGCTAATGATAATAGTTTTTATGGCTAGACGAAGTATATATATATTTACAAAAAAAATTTTTTTTTGAAAATTGGTCCTCTTGAATGTGACGAAATTTGGGATATCTTACAGACACGAAACATTCAATCTAATATATATCTTTCATTAGAATTGCTATGAAATAAATTTAGGAGGTTTAATTTATAGACCATTTTTACATTCAGCATTACATTTTATTATACGACAGCCATTCAGTAAAGTTTTATTCATGCCTTTAGAAAAATACTGAAACTTCATTTAAAATTTGCAATAAATATGCTTTCTCTTTTACACATACTCGTACAACTCCCATAAAATTAACTTTATAGTTTTTGGGAACATCAGTAACTTTAAAATTATATTTAACCATCGGTTCACTAGATCTATCCCCCGTAAAGCGGTATACGCTGCACAAAGCGTATAATGCAGACCAAGTGCATTGCTGATGCGATTTACCACTTAGCATTGCAGTATTTAAGTAATTGAGTATGACCAACTCTGTGTTAAGCTTCAAAGTCAGTAGAAGTGGCTTCGACTATTTTAATATACATATGTAATATAAATAATGTTATTATTTTATATTTTAATGTAGTTATCTGATCGTTGAATTATCTAGCCATTCTTTCTTTTACTTACTAATATTGTAATTATATGGCTATGCCTGTATGAGCATGTGTGATTGATTACACATTAGTAAACATTTTAAAGAGTCAATGTTAATTATTATTTAAACTTAATAGTTTCATTTTCATTAACAGAATACCACGTGATTTGGTTTCATAGTCTACAGCACTGTAATAGTCAAAAATCTACCTTGTGTCAGTTCATTTTTTTTAATATATTCTGCACGAATAATTTTTATGCAATGCTTTTGAAAAGTCCATATTCTTGGCATATACGTATGTAAGGTACGTAAATTTTAAATATTATATATTTTCGATAAATTTAAAGTCCGTTTTGTGGCGATATACTAATTTTTGCTTTCCCATTTTACAATTCTGCTATGTTATATATTGCATACTTTTTAAAAATATTAAAATCTTATAGGTGTTATATACAAGAGAGCGTGCAACCTTGCCGTGGTCCTTATTGATGTAATTGTTACAGCTATTAAGTCAACATCAATTTTGCAAGTGCCGATTCTCTATTTTCCGAAGGCAAATGTAAATGTTTGCAAGTCGCCGGCGCTGTACGCATTGCATGTAATTGCAAGTGCGTGTCCAGTCAAATGTAGCAATGAACACAGATGAATGACAATCGAGAGGCGGCCCTGACCCAGAGCGGCTTTCTATCCACGAATTGGCATTGTCTGAAGTCTTCAGATAACTTCTTGGAGTTTTCTGCGAGTTCAGTGCTCTGTGAGCCACCAACGGGACAAAGCACCTACGCAGTGCAAAGCGTCTGAAGCTTGTAGACTTTAATTCGCTTTACTAGTAAGATATATTCACGGGAACTTCGCATAATAATTTTTTTTTACTTCTGCCCAAATAATTATCAACAATGAGTTCAGCTATATCAAAAGCAACGGAGCTAGAAGTGGACAAGGTGGAGAAAACAGAAAAATCCATGGAAGTGAATCCGGACGTCGTGATGCGTGAGCTGGGACAGGCGGGGCGGTTCCATCTGCGCGTATACGTGCTGGTAGCGATGGCGGCCGTGCAGGTCGGCCTTCTGCATACTACTTATATCTTCCTCGCGGCGGACATCCCCTACAGGTCAGTGATAACTATTACCTACTTTGGTACCTTGGTATCTTTTATTATCATGAAATTGAATTATTAATATAATAACTGTGTATTCTGAGCTTTAATAAAACATGAAATTTTTACTGAGTTTTTAAATTGACTTATATCAATAGAGTACGAAAAAGGAAGATTTACAAAGTTTATATGCAAATAATTTGTTATTAAAAACAAATAAGACTGGTGATAATTGTGGATACAATCTGGATATTACATTTAAATTATTTTTACTTTTGCTCTGGAAACAGCATGAAAAAAGTTATGAAAATGCCTGTCTGTTCACATGCAAGAAATGTCATATTGCTACAGTTAGTGGGTGTACAAGTATATCTATAGATAATTCAGTTTTAGTTTTTGTACGGTGGGTCTTATTTTAATTTAAATATATTTACACACCTTAATTTAATTGTCATTTATAAAATATTTATTCTAAACATCTCATATTTAAATGGTGCTGTTAGCTTAGCTGTTGATGTTGGTAATGCTATGGTATTGATTCTATATTTTTATTATATTTCGCCTTTACCACGTTTTGCAGAATGCAGAATTTCGACGTAGCTTGATAAGAATGAATAAGAGTTTCTTAATTGGCAAAAGTAGTCGAACGGTTTCAAATACGTGCCGATTGGAATCTTGATAAAATATTTTTCGTTATTTTCTGTTTATTTTTTTATCACTGCTTCTATATCTGCTATACGTTCCAAGGCGAGAGAGAACGGAGCTTCAAACCCTACTTTTGGCATTTTTTGCATACTTCTTCACCTCGTTTTTTAATATGTCCAAAACAAATATCTCATACACGCCCTCCGGGGACCCTTTTTTTTATACGTGACCTACCTCCAGTATAATCGATACGGTATTCCCAAAGATCAACTAAGGTCTCACCCTACAATTAAAATTCATACTATTGTTTCATCTTTAGTTTAATAAAATGTACCAGTGATTATAGAAGCGCAATAGAGAGGTTTATGACTCCACACGTAGTTATAGGTCACTTCAAGATAAAAAGTAATAAAAAAAAATGTTTTATATTAATAATTATCCAACCCTGGTTAGGCAATGTTGACAATTAAGAATCGTAAACTGGAGAACGGAATGTGTATCTATAGTATCTCTCTGC
The DNA here is from genome assembly GCA_038994665.1 of Podotricha telesiphe. Taxonomy (NCBI): domain Eukaryota; kingdom Metazoa; phylum Arthropoda; class Insecta; order Lepidoptera; family Nymphalidae; genus Podotricha; species Podotricha telesiphe. The sequence continues at coordinate 437,809 of JAOYRR010000266.1, forward strand.
GTTTCAAGACCGAGAGCTTTTCTATTAAAAACAAATATATTACAATTCATCAATATTTCATTATTACCAAATAGGTCATTCAATTACAAGAAACTTCAGTATTGGCTCTATATTACAACCATGAGAAATAATGAACCTTTCTCTACCAATCAATATTTAATATACATTCAACCTTCGCATTTCGAATGTTTTGTTTAATTAGGATATTTAAAACCCAGCTTCAGCCGTGGCCGCAGACAGACCACCGCAACCATTGAAATTGATAATTACATTACAATGTTTCGGCACATAAATATACTGCATAAATAAATGATTAGCTTTACATATATTTGATCAATATATATTACATTAGTAACTGGAACCAGAAACATTCGATATGACGACATCTCATAATATTGCAAAAGCGAGCGCATAACAAAAGGATATGAATTATTAAATTATCTTATTATCACGTTAAAATCTACATATATTTTTTTAATTGTATATCGTCATATTGTGGCCATCGTGGCGCAGTGGGACTGACTGCGTCTGACTAATGTAAACTGTAATCACGATTGGTTGTGGGTTCGATTTTCACTCGAAGAAATGATCATAATTTAATTATTTTAATTTCTCCGCTCTAGTGAAAGAGACAAAGCGCCGCATTGAGATCTACCACTCAACACGCGATGTCTCGAATTCGGGCGGAAAGTGGAGAACGAAGTGTCCCTGCTATGCAGGAAAAAGCGTGAAGGTGATTTCGTTAAATCTCGTCCATCGCAAACATTATAGTGGACGTATAAAAAGGATTAATGCAATTTTGAAATTGTACATTGTATACCTGATGTCGTATTTTCGTACCTCAGTTTATACTAATGTTAAAGACTTTGCTTACTTTAAAAACAGATTAACATTTTAAATTGAATCAAATTTTCCATATTGTTTAACATTTTTTTTTTAAAGTGTTAATCGCACACTAAGGGAATTGAAAAAGACATATTTAGAAAACGTATAAAAATTTGAACGCAGCGGGATTTGAACCCGCGCCTCTTTTAACCGTTCAAGGTTTACCTTGAACGGTTTTCTAAATATGTATTTTTCAAATTTTCCATTTTTTCTTTATACATTAATTGAGACGTCATATTGTGGTCGGACACAGTTGCGATATTTTGGTTTATAAGAATTTGTAAACCTACGTTTTGTATTTTCACGAGAAGGTTTGAACCAATTCAGTATGGATATCGACACCTGACTGCTTCACAGAGGTAAGCAATTAATCCAAATAAAGTAATATTAACATTTACTAAATATAGTTTCGAAATGGGAGCAACCACTTTAAATTGCAATATTCGACAGTCAATTACCAACGCAGGTCACTTGACCTTCGATGTATGAAATCCTTTATCAGTGATAAAGTACTCCACAAATATGGGTTTCATCAATGTAAGCGTGTTCTTATTATAAATAAATTATGCTGAGGAGATACAAGGCAAAGCGATGAATGTCATGGCATGCCATAGGAAAAACAAAATTTTACAACGTGTACCTTAATATTGCTTTAAAAATACTTTTTATGGTTAATCGTGAAGGGTTTGATCTGGAGTCCTGATTTTGAATTAGTATTTGTCGCATTTTTTTATTCAAATTAATATTTTTTATAGTTATTCAAGTTTTATTTAAATTTTACTATTTAAATGGTCTTGCATGGTCTTGTTTGTAATCTTCTATAATTACAGATAAACTGAAACTTAGACAAACAAAATAAAAACTATAGTGACTTTGTACAAAGAATTCATAATTTTTAAAAACATTTAAAGCGATAGCACATTCTCCTACTGCATTATATTAAGTCCTCATTGAACTTGGCCTTTAGAGGTCTTCTAACTGACAGCCTTGTAGCGCGCTAACCGCACAGTAACTAATTGTGAATTTTAATGATATCTTTCATTGATATGTGTATGGATTAATAACTTTCTGTTATTCGTTATATCACCAAGCAGCAAGGTTATTTGCAATTTGTGTTAATTTTTTTTAGATTTTTACAGACAGACAGAGAGAAGCTAAAGTACTTCATTCTCCACTTTCCGCCAGAATTCGAGACTTTGCTTGCTGAGCGGCGGAACTTAATACCGTGCAAATAGGTTCAATATAATAATTTCCCCGAGTGGTAATCTAACCCACAACCAATGCGTATACAATCAGACGTAGTGACACTGTTCCAAGAGTCGATCCCCCACTCAAGATATATATTTAACTTCTACTGATACCAATCGGAATGTTTCGAAATTGTACAGTACAGTTCAAATTGTACAGTACAGTCGAAAACGAAGTGTCACACTCTCTGTCTACTTTGATAATTGCAGTATATCGCTTGTAATATTAAATTTACTCTTTATTTAAAAGAACATAATGTAAAATAGTCAGAGGCCATCGTGACGCAGTCGAACTGTGTCTGAGTGTAATTACGTTTGGTTGTGAGTTCGATTTCCGATCGGTGGAATAATCATAATTTAATTATTTTCATTTCTGCGCTCTGGCAACAAGACAAAGCCCGGAGTTGAGATCCGCCACCCAACACGTAATGGCTCTAATTCAAGCGAAAAATGGAGAACGCAGTGTTTTGATACTAGGTCCACTATGAGTGCCCTGCCATTAAGAAGTGAGGCTGAGCCAAAATATAAAATATATATGACCTCCATATTTAATTTTTATAAACAAATTCTGTGATATGCAATAATTAAAACTATGAGTAGCCGTCAGGATTATTAAGTGTTTATTCAGTAGAACGTAAGACAAATACACAATAAAGGCTAAGTAAATACGCTAACTAAGTGTTTTTCCATTTCCTTCCTGTAATAAGACTATAAAAGTTAATATCTTAACGATATCAATTGATTAGATAAGATTACATTTTTTTACCTTATTTTTACTACATTATAGTTTTATAGTGTAAAATATACTAATAGTTAATTATATTTTCAAAAGTTTTTTGATATATGTTATCTTCCTTACAGCGATTCCTTCTCTTCTTGATCACCACAAATGAGATTATTCGTTAAATCATTTAGATTTTACCCTGACTGTACTTTCGTTACTAATTTCGATTTAGCATAAAAATTTGGTATACGATGAGCACAAGTGAAAGCCATCGTGGCGTATCGTCACAGTATCTGATCTGGAGTTTGAATCGAACTCACAACCAATCGTGTTTATAGTTACTGCATCAGGATGCCCCCTTGGAAAATGAGCAGCAGAGTCTCTTGACACTAGGTTCTCCCTGCGTACCCTGCTATGTGGGAAGCTGAAACGTGCTTTTGAAGCATAATAAAATCGAACACCGTAACTTTGCAGTCTTGTACTTGTACTCGTATGGGTACATTTACTTTTGAGTAATACTTTAAACGTTCAGTTTTCTTTGCTTTTTTATACAGTTATTTAAGAACATTATGTAAAATTAAGTAATGCTAATAAATTTATGTTGTTAGTGTCTATAGTAAAAAGAATGATGAGCAATGAGCGAGCGAAGAAAGGACAAACCATTAGTCGTGCGTACACATGTAATCGCGTAATTGTGTTAGTTAGTTAATTTGAACATTATAAAACAATATAATAGCAAGTGACAACAATATTTTGAAAAAAATCATGACGACTTTTAAAGTCAATTACAATATTTAATTACTTTACTAAGAAATGTTCGAGGTCAATATTCGTTATTTTGAGAGATTCAACATGGAATTTAAAACATTACATATTTGTCATACAATGCGTTAAAATAATAAGAATAATAAGTGTTAGAATCGCCCGCACTACTAGAGTCGTCCGCGTCGCACGCGCACCTGACGTGCGTGACATTGAGTCCTCTTGGAAATTATATTAAAATTGTTTAATATAAATCCAAGTAGATTAAAAAATTACAAATATTTTTAATGATTGTGTAACTAGTGCTTAATTAAATAATAATTCAAATAATAATTAGTAAAATGGCAAGTGTCAAAGCCAAGTCTACAAGTGGTCAGAATGTGGACACGGAGGTTCTGATGAAGGAGTTGGGAGAGTTCAAGCTGTTCCACCTCAAGAACTACGCGTTGCTGGCTTTAGTGCCTTTTGTGATGTCTTTTCACGCGACCAACTACGTTTTCTTAGCGGGCGACGTACCGTACAGGTAACCCTGCATAAATATTTTATATGTTTTTGATTTTGAATATTGAAAATGTTATTTAAATATTTAATATAAAAGTAAATAGCTACATTTCAAGATATTAAAGGCACATTAGCAGTGCAGTTACAGAGTAGAAAACATATTTGGGATCTAAATATAACATACATCTATGGTTTTCGCGATTCTTACACATTTTGAAATAAAACTATTGTTTTGTATTGCTCTTTTAAACTTATTGTAAACCGGATTAATAATCACAGTAAACATCGGGTTTTCTGAAATGATTTTTCGAATATCAAAATTCATCATCAAGATCTAAATATAGTTTGTCATCCTCGTGACGGTTTTATTATTATAATAGCTATAAGTATCGGTTTTCTTATCAGTTGTAATGTAATAGTTTAAAATTTATTTTCATTGAAACTATTATGGTTTATTAACAAGAATGAAAAAGAAATGCTCCGAAACAATGTAAATCACATTTCTAAAACTTATAAAATAACTTAATTAGGTAAAATAGGAAAAAAAATATTGGCTGTTTATCAGCATAGTCTTCGACGGAATCGATCCCACAACCATAAGTTTATTGTTAAATAAAATCATTAAAAAATATTACAATGTGAGTATTTAATAACTTTTGAGACCATTGTAACGCAGTTGGACACCATCTGACTTCCCCATCGGTGGAATGATTCTCTCTTACTGGTAAAAATTGAGTTCCGCCATTAAACACGCAAGTCCCCGCGGAATGTGTAGAACGAAGTGTCTTGACAATAGGTTGTCTCTGACCGATCTGCTATGCAGTAAAAAAACGCGGAGCAGCATGTATGTACTTAGTACACAAACAATAGGCATTATGTAACGATTTAGTGGTGGCCGGTGGTCGGCGGCAAATTATTTAATTACTCTACGCTTGTCTTGTTATGGTGCATTTATTCTATTTACGAATAGAGTCTAACTTGTTACTTAGGAAAGACGAGCTAATGTCTTGTTTGATATAAATACGTTTACAATGATTTCACTTGCTAAGCTTGTAAGCTAACGATTACATATAATCTTATTGTAAAATTGTAACGTAACCAAAGTGTGGAGAGTTTCTAGTCGGCTCTTGTAAAATAAAATTCTAAGTTAACTGTCGTCTTGAAAGTGCTTGTAATAACTTATTTGAGTTTATTATTACGAACCATAAAAACTGTTAATAAAAATATTTGTGTAGCAGAATTAATCTAATAAGAAACTGTTGTGACTGTAAGAGCAATGTTTCCCCGCTTAGGTAGGACAATGCGAGACGCTGGAATCCGCCACTCAAGTTTTCCTCCACCTACCCTGATATAGAGGATAAAGTGTGAATTTAAAAAAAAACGTCAGAACGCTCTGATACATTGAACTATACGATCACATCCGGCAATGTCGACATGTAAAGTTTTTGCTATTAACACATCTCTGGGAAAAGAATTGAAGAGCGATAATTAAGCGAGAAAGAACGATATTTACTCAACTGTTTTGCAATTTAAAAGTTTATAATTCAGATGTATTCAAATTATTCAAAAATCCAAAATTCAAATAGTTTTATTCAAATTTTTTTACTTCAAAGAGTAAGAGGCGCGGTAAGTGTAAGCTTATTTCTAGTATTAATATTACGTACATCACCTATTTTGGTAAAATCTATCTATACTATGATAAAACAGTAAAAAAGTTGTATCTGTTCATTGAATATATCTACGAAAAAACTATTTTAGGGGATGTACCAACAGTAATTGAAATTTCTGTCTGTCTGTTTGTCTGGTTTTACGTAATATACCTTCGAAGTTACAGGACTGATCTGAATGAAACTTTTTTTGTTGTATCTGTTAAGCCTAGTCAAGCTTTAAGAGTATAATTGATTTCGAAGAGTGGACCACCTGATGTAAAACCGTAATGGACAGGCTAAACTATGAGAAATAAGGACTGAAAACAAATATTTAAATCGTCTAAAACATATTATGTGTAAGTTTAAGAGATAAGAAAATTACCACCTTTCAGCAGAAAATTTCGATGCCGACCAGTTAAAGTAAAAAAAATATGCAAAAGCAGCCTTAACACAATTTGTTCAGCCTGATACATATTCTCTCTGATAACATATAAATATTAAAGATCAAGTGAAGAAGAACCATAATGGACTAGATAAACTATAACAAATAAGTAAATGCTTCATTAGTAAAAGATGTTCAGTATGGTAGGCAGTTTTCGTGAATAAACAAAAAATATTGAACTTTACGGCCGTCGTGGCACAGTGAGGGAGTGATGTGTAGTAAACACGATGGTAGTGTGTTCGATTCCCACTTTAGAGAATGGTTATATTTATATTGTTTTCATTTTTCTCTCCGGTCCGACAAAATTGTGCCCAAAAAATATACTTCTCTCTTTTATATTATTGTAATATTAACTTGTAATTATTTGAAATTCTCAATTATAGTGCAATTTTGCAATATTAGACATGTCGATTCTACACTTAGGAGTTCCCCTTCTGATATGCATTGAATAAAAACTTCTCAGTATTATTTTTTGTGTCCTATAAATCTACATAAAAACCTATCGAAATATATATATATATATATATATATATATATTTGTTATATCCATATAACAAATAAGTTGATTTATGTGCAAAAAGTTCGAACTAAAGATGTTTTTATTGTCGGTGGCCGTGACACATAGAGACTGAGTTTCACAACAATACTATGAGAGGTCGTCAAATTAAAATAAAATATTTAAATAAACTGAATTAGAGCTATTTGTTATGGTTGTTATTAATGGTTGTTGATTCAAATCTAATTTGGTGAAATATATTTAGACAAAGTGCGGCGTTAGGTTTCGTAACTTAGTGGCTAGTGTCCATGCATTGTTGGAGGACGGTGACTACTTGATTTTGTGTGCTCCGTAGAAATCAAAAGCTTTTGCAAATATAAAAGGTTATTAATTCAGGATTTAAGTTCAAAAGCATTAGCCGCAACTAGAATGTATGTAAATAGTTGTAATAAACAGTAAATTATTTGGTCATTTAAATATATGCAAAAAGCTTTATTTTACTCTGTATTCATAATATTTATGGTTTATGGAAATTGTGATATAAATATATTGAATATATTTTATGTATTGGGGAGGTGGAAGGTCATTTGTGGTTATTTCAATAACAGCAATAACTGTGAAGTCTCCACCAAAGATTCAAAGATTTTTATGATATTTTATGCTTCAAGTTCTGATGACCTGTTTTGAAATCATATAAGTAAGTTAATTCTTTCATAAAATAAATATTTTGTGGACTTTTTATAAATATAGACTTTCGAAAATAGAGAAGCCTGGTGACTAGTCTACGTATTTTGCTTGACTTTAACAACACTTTCGCGTGTTGCGTCGACGGTCGTAACTTTTTTACTTGAGCAACAGTGTCATCAAACTTTCGTTCACGGTATTTATTGCTTTAGTATTATTTCATAAATATTCAATACTATTCTAAGTATAATACGGACTAAAATATTTGGTCCTGTATAGAACTATCAAATAATTTGTAGAATCTTTTTCTCATTAATTATATTGTGATAGGTGTAAAGGTGTATAGGTATATAGGTAGGTGTATCATGCATGTTTAAGAACTAAGAAGCAGACAAGATAATGATAGAAACAACGGAAGCTTCAAAACATAATAAGGATTCTAGTTAATTCCACGTTTAACTGAATTCTCAGGAAACTAAGAGTCATTGTTAGGTTTAGTTGACCTGCATATTTTGTATGGTGGTGTTTCCACATTCTGATGAATATAAATTTATGTACATACATGCCTGCCTGTTATTCAGGCTATCGTGGTCCGTCGATCAGCGTCTGACTGTAAGTGCGATGGTTCGTTCCCAACTCGGGGGTATAATTAAATTTAAATTCTTATTTCCCCCGCTCTGGTAAGATGAAGTGCGGTATTATGCTCCATCATCCTCCACAATGTCTCAGTTTCGGGCAGATAGTTGAGAATGGAGTATCTTAATACTGCTACTAAGATACTATTTGTTTACTTCCTGCCCTGCTATTAGTTAATAAGAGTGAAGCTCAATAAAACTGTTTATTTCGTTTGTTCGGCAATAGATAAAGAAGTTCCGAATCCTGGAAGATTTAAATGATTTATCTTTAGATATGTTTCTTAAATGAGTAAGTTGCTATGAGCAAGAGAGCCATAAATCGAAATAAATAAATATTCTCTCTCAGCTTTATAGCAGGGTAGTCAGAGAGGATCTAGTGTCAAGAGATTCCATTCTTACTCCGTCTGTCCCTCCGTCCGAAACCGAGACATTGAGTGTCGAGTAGCAAAATTGAAAGCCTTAAAAAATATAAAAATTTGATTAACCTTATAATCTCAATTAAAATAAATAAAATAAAAAAGCCTTTTGTTTGTAGCTACGCTGTAAAGATTAACATATTGACATAAGTATTTGACTAAGAAAAAAACTTTCCGTTCCTATCATATGCGATTAATTGCTTTTATATAAAATAAATTAATGTATATAATCAATCAGATGTAGTTACCATGCAACAAGTATAAATGCATGCAAAACCCCCTCTAAACGGAAGGTAAAGGCCTCCTCCAGAGATAACCAGTGTTTTCTGTCCTCTGCCATTCTCCAGTAAGTAACTGCTACCTTTATAATTTCATATGCCGAGTTTGTATTTTGGTCTTCCTCTTTTTCTGTAGCCCTTTGGTACAAAACAATGTCATTGTCATTAAGTCTGGCTACTAGTCCAGCCTATCGCCATTTTAGCTTCTGTAAGTAACTAGGAGCGTTGATGGCTTTCGTTTTCTGTCTTACGACCTTATGGCGGATTTATTGACCTTCTTAATTTTCAAAATGCTACTTTTCATACTTGTTTGGTTTGTGATGATATATAATCCTAATACGTTATTATTAATATATTAGAATAGATTTTTTTGGTTTATCACTGAATTATTCATGTCAATGGAAGCATATCTGTTTCTCGGGTGGATGAATTGTTTGCTTTGTAAGTACTTGCACATTATTTTACAAACATTTACCTCTTGCAATTGTGACTCTTGTTGCCGTTTATTACCAAAATATGTATACAGAAATAGAGTTTTGAATTTTCAAAATATACTATATTCAGGTGAATTAGTTATGTTAATAAGAACAACTATTTAAACATATTTCAAACATAGAAATTATAGTGTAAGTGTTTGATATATTATATGATTTATAAGTTAGTTTACCTTCTTTTAAAAGCGTCACATTATTTCAAAGCATTATTTTATTTAAATAGGCCCATAATAATCAGGTATATTAACATAAAAACACCAGTATTGTCTCAGCACTTTGGGACAATAAATAATTATATATATTTTTGGCATTCGTGATTTTATGCTATTTAATTGAGGCAATTTAAATGGATTACTCGCGTATATTGTGGTATCCGAAAATACATTTTAGAAGCAGTATGCATATATATATATACACAGTACATTTTAACAGTGGCTTATCTCGCATTGATTAAACAAAGGGAAGCATAGGTGTTAGGATAAGGGAAGTCCAATGTTAGGAATAGGTATTGTGCAGTGTATGAGTATACAATGGATAAACTTAACAATTACATCATTAACTCGTACCCTCGCTAAAAAAGAGTGATTCATTCTTTGAAAGATCAGTGAGGGTACTGAAATAAAAAACTTGAAAATATCGATAAATAAGAAGGTTGCAAGCTTTCTAAACCTAAAAACTTTGAAATCTCAAACCCAGCACACTAGAGGGCAAGTTACAGACAGTTCGGACATTACAGTACGAATAACATACGCTGTGTGTACATTAAAAGGTATCAAGATATTATTACTGAATAATAATAAAATACGTCAGAGAGCACTTAATGACGATGACTTTGCGGAACATTTGAAATACATTTTGTTGGCTAAGTCTAGTATTATGACCATTTATTTACTTATTTGGACATTTTGTTCGGTATTTACGTATGAAATAAGTGAAGACTTGATGTTTGAAAAATGTGATTGTTGTTTAAAGAATTAGTGCCCTAGTGCATAGCGACCGGAGGGTGGTCATCTTAGGGAAGATAATCACCTAGTCACCTGGCCCGAGTAGGTGCGAGGTGGTCGCTTCCGCGCGCTACTTTAAGCAGGCCGCCGAGAGTGCCCACCGTCCTTAACGCAACGTGTCTTGCTGGCTGCCGCCACCGGGGTTCAGGAAGATTGGGGTTCCCATGGCCTCGGCTAGTGGCGGTCGAGAAGGAGCACTGTGAGGTTTTAGTGGATATACGGACAGCCTATCTGCCAGTCCACATAACCACGTCCGAGTCTCCAATCGGGCTGGTATCCGTAACGGATTTCAATACGTTAAAAAAAAATCATGATGAACGTTTTTGTAATTTGGAAGAGGCAATTCAAGCATAAGGTACTTTAAGCCGTGTTTCAGATAAAATAAATTCAGAAAAATTGAACAGGACATATAACAGAGTAATTGTCAGCAACCACAGCACACCATTTATATACCGTTGAGTTTCTAAATTCAGTTGCGGTGCCATTTCTCCCAGTAATGCAAATGCTAAATTTTGATGCTTCTCGATTATATAACGGCACCAAACTTCGAGCCATGCAAATTGAGCGGCACATAATTACAGAGACCAATATCAATAGGTATAGAAAAAGGCAAAAATAGAATTATTCCACAAATCCCCAAAATTCCCACTGATCTTCCACTCCGATTCAAAAGGATGTAATTTTTTATTAAGCTTAGTTTGACTATGACGCATAGGCAAACATTAGAGGTAGCGGCGATGAACTTAGCAAGATCGAGCTTCTCCTACGAAGGCAACGCAGTAGAATTCTATTCAAATTAATTACACTACTTCACTATGGTAGGACACAGCGCGGTGTTGACCACCTCCCTCCTCCACTGATCATGCAATATCTTGATTTCAGCGGATATATGAAGAGCGGAGTGTTTTAATAATAAGTTATCAAAAAAGTAAAGCTGTAAAATTATAGCATTTTCTCATTTACAGATGCGTAGTACCAGAATGTGAAGCTCTCAATAGTACCGACTACACCCCAGTGTGGATACAGGGTGCTCTACCAGTGAGTGGGCGAGAGCGACGGTGTTCCAGCAAAGCGCCTCTCGACGCGCAGCTCCCTTGCGATAAAGACTTATTCTCAGAGGAACTGCGGCCTTGTGAGCATTGGCTCTATGCCACTAAAGAAACAATAGTAGCTGAGGTAAGACAATTAATATTTTAATAAATAACCTGAAAACTTTTTCGATTATTTAAACTTATAGAGTAATCTCATGCCCTTCCTGAGTAGTTTTAACTACTTACATATTTTGAAGTTGACAACATTATTTTAATGTAATGGGGTTGGCAATGAAATGAGATGTTTTAAGGTTGGTGATTTTAATAAATTTTACCGCCGTGTAGTTTTTATCAACAACTATCATCTAAATTGGTGTAAATATAAACTTAATATACTGTGTACTTTCAGTCAGTTTACCATATTTACATATATATATATATATATATATATATATATATATATATATATAAGTTGACTCCGTTAAAGCTAACCATGGTTTTCCTTTTTACACTCAATATTTTTATATCACACAACAAACGTCTTTTAACTATAATAACCTTCATAGCACAGTGAAGACGAATTGTCTAAATGCGAGTCAGTGAAGGACAAAATTTTACAAATTGTAATTTTTAAAATTTTATCTGTTTACTTCGGACACCTGTCTGTATCAGACGATTTGAAAATATGTATTATAAATAAATGTGAAATGCCATTTTCTTCTTTTACTTAATTGATTTCAAAAGTCACAATGGATAAAAAAGGGGGATGAATTTATTTACGGACTACAGATTTTCTTTGCCTATTCGCCTAAATGCAGAAGAATTGTACGCAAAAAAATACATATTAGATGTAACAGTGAGTGCAAATTTAATTGTGCAGTTTTTGTACAGTGTGTATTGTACATTGTATTGTACAGAACAGTGTACAATTTAATTTGTACAGTGATTAGAATAAGTAACTATTAACGCTGTACGTGATCACTAAAACCTTACATATCACGTAACTAAATTTTTTATGTGTAATGCAAGGCGTTCACAAATACTTCGAATAATTCGACTACTTTGTAATATTATGTAATATATTATAAAATAAGGCCTACGTTTTGCAGTGTGATAGCGTCTGACTTTACATGCGATGATAGTGGGCTCGATGCCCACTGGTGGATTTTTTAATTATATTGAATTTAAATGATTTATATTAATTTTTTCACACTAGTGACAAGACAAAGCTCGGTGATCAGTTCCACCATTTAAATGTGGTAAAAAGCGTAAAGTTAAAAACTATATGCTTTATATTTTACAAATAGAAAGGTTACACTTTCGGACACAGCAAGACAACTCTTCTTTTGATATTAATAATGTCATAACATATGAATATAATGCATTGTACATTTTAAAATGTGACCGTTACTGATTTTACCGTAAGTTGTTGTTATCTAAATATGTATTTTATTAATATGATGTTTCAGTTCAATCTGGCATGTCAGGAGTGGAAACGCACGTTGGTGGGCACCATCCACAACGTCGGTATGCTGGTCTCTCTCCCTATACTAGGATACGTGTCAGACAGGTGAGTGAAATGAAATTGTTGGAAAACTATTATTATATTAAAACGAGAAGGAAGAACTTTGATTTTTACGACTAACGGCGGAGTATGAAATTTGTCACAGTTTCTATGGAGCAGTACGTAAAATCAATAAAATAAAAACAATTACACTTTTGTAATAAGTGAAATGTACGTTGTTACGCACAACTGACCAACGGGTCTTTTTTTAAGAACGCTAATATATTTTTTTTATTTTTTAACGTGTTTTTGTGAATTTAACTGATTTAAATGCAGTTATAAATTTAAGCAATATTTGTGTTATAAGTAAGAACGCAATATTAAATTAAATATTTATATAAGGAGGTCATCGTGACGCAGTGGGACAGCATCTTACTGTAAACGCGATTGATTGTGGGTGGGTGAGGAATTTTATGTGTATTAACGTATTTTAAAGCACTCTCAAACATGTTCTTAGGCATAAATGTATTCAAGTAGATATTAACTAATATTAAGACACTACCGGCTCGATTTGGATGAAATTTAAAATGAAAATAGTTGAAGATCCAAAAATCAATCCCATCGTGACGCAGTGGGAACGTATAAACGTTTGAAATATTGGATGAAAGTTTATACGAAAAATCTAAACCGCTTGACCGATATCGATGAATTTTTCAGGAAGATTGTTGATGAAGCAAGGTCAAACATTGGCTACCAAGTTTTTCCTAAACCGGGGTTGGTTTTAGTTCCGCAATAGTGAATAAAAATTTGTATTAAAAAATTTAATCGCTTAAGCGATTGTAATGAATTTTCGTATACATATAATTGATACCCAGGACTAACCATAGGAAGTGGTTTAATTATTCGACATTGAAATATTTAATTAATGTGATATTAAATTTACATACAAAAAATACATCAAAAAATCCTAATACGATAAATGATTAATCCCAGTACTTTATTTCCGTTACGTATGATTATGACTGAAGAGTGGAGAGGTGGCATGAGCGGAGCTGGTATAGATACACGTACGGTAATGCGAAGGGAGTGCATGTCACAATAAACGCGATGGTTGTGGCTTCGATTCCCACTTCAGAGAATTCTTACATTTGTATTATTTTCCGGTATGACAAAGATGGACGTTGAGCCCAAAAAAGAGTTGCTTCGCAATTCAATATACAACTTCTCGAATTCGTGTGAAATGCTGAGAACGGAGTGTCACTAGGTCCTGGAAGCAGAAAAGCGTGAAGTTGAAAAAAAATTATAATCGTCTGTCGTGCAATATTCACAAACAAAATTCAACTATAAATAAATTCAATATAATTTTGGGTCACTTTGCCAACATGTAGTAAATGGAAGTAATCCATACTAATATTATAATTTCGAATGTAACTCTGTTTGTCTGTGTGTGACGACAATACGGCTGAACCGCTGAAGTTTTTCCAAACAGCTATAATTCACGGGCGAAGCCGCAAGCGGATCGCTAGTATTTATATATGTATAATACATGTGCTCATATATATATATATATATATATGATGTAATTTTTTATATGTTAATTGTTTTTGTTTCGTAAGTAATACTTGTTTGGTGTCGTCTTACTGTGTTGAAATACCATCTACTATATATAACTCACTCTTCTTAGAACAATATATAAGTTAAACTTACATACATCTAGATTTCTTCGTAATTTAATATAAATCATACAGGATTCATACATGTTAAAGGATTCTTTTCATCATTTTAAAGTAATATAGTTTGAATATTTATAGTACTGTGTAACAATGAATAATAGTCGCTATCTTTTGAATTAATTCTACGAAGGAAATAAATATTATTTAAAATTATAAACGTAAAAAATCACACAAAATTAACTGTACATTTTTTATTTTTATATTATGTCAATAGTTTAAATTATTGTAATTTGAATTACAGGTGGGGTCGAAAGCGAGCTTTAATACTAAGTTGCACATTGGTGGGCGTCATCGGTACTATGAAGGCATTTTCAATTTCCTACGAAATGTATGTAATTGTAGAATTCCTAGAGACGGTCGCGGGAGCCAGCGCATTCCCGGCTGCTTACATTTTAAGTAAGTTTAACATCATATAAGACGTGAAATGTGTAATCTTAATAACAATTAAAGTTAATTAAATGTACTAGTTAAGTTGTACGGTAATTATACTTATTCTAAAAATATAACATATGCTTTTTTCAATTATCCAGCTATCGAGTTACTGGGACAAGACAAGAGAGTGTTGACTACAGCGTTCCTCGGCATCATGTTAGTTTTGGGCGGCTTAGGCTTTGCGCTGCTCGCGAAAGCCTTTCCATACTGGCGTACTTTTATCTTAATAGTATACCCACCCTCCTTATTGTTTCTGTCTTATATTTATTTCCTACCAGAAAGTATTCGCTGGCTTTTGTCCAAAGGTCGGAAAGATGAAGCTTTGGAAATAATATTGAGGGCAGCCAAAATGAATAAAGTCGTATTGTCTGATGAGACAATGCGACAATTTACGAGTGTGGAGCAGAAACTAAAAGTAGACGAGCAAAATTCTGAAAGAGAAGAAGGTCTTTGGGTCCAAGTTCTGCGCTCTCCCATTATAATGACACGTCTGGCTATTTGTTCCTGGTGGTGGATTACTTGCACATTCGTCTTCTATGGACTCGCCATAAACTCTGTGTCACTGGCTGGTGACAAATACACTAACTATATGTTGGTAGTGAGCGTTGAAGTGATAGCTGTAGTCACTAACGCCCTAGTTTTGGATCGTATTGGTAGGAAGAGGACATTGTTGATTGCTTACTTAGTCTGCGGCCTCTCCTGTGTTACGATAGCATTTGTGCCTAAGAGTAAGTTTTTATAAAAATAGTATATTATATATATTATTATTAAACATAATAGTCATGACATAGTTATTTTATTTCCCCTGCTTTGTTTACACAAAGTGGAGTTTGAGCGCAATTGTGTTTCGCGTTTAGTTAAAAAAAAAACACTTTCCTAAACTGTTACAGCGATGTCCTGGCTCGCTACCCTTCTGTACCTAGTGGGTAAGATCGCCATCACGCAAGCGTTCAGTGGCATATACATGTACACGTCTGAGCTGTTCCCGACGCACGCGCGACATTCGCTGCTCGGCTTCTGCTCGATGGTGGGACGGATTGGGTCTATTATTGCTCCTCAGATGCCTTTACTTGTAAGTACAAACAACTTTACTTTCAAAATTGTCTTATTTAATATATTTAAATGTTTAGCCATTCCGTTACCACTGAAAAAAGAACAAGTATTGGATCTTATTATCTGTTTCATGGCAAAGCTAAGCTATATAGTACTTTTTTGTCACTGTTTCAATATTATTATTTTTTAGGCAATATACATAGAATGGCTGCCATCAGTCCTGTTCGGGGCCACGGCTCTCGGCGCCGCTGCACTGATGTTGACCACACCTGAGACACTAAACACACGCCTGCCTGACACGATAAAGGAAGCAGAGACTATCGCGACACAAAAAAAATGTACAAAATTTAATGAACAGAGCAATGGCTCTGCACAAGTTACTTCTAGATTTTGATATTATCTAGAATAGTAATAATTTATATTAGAACAAGAATTAATAGTAATTGTGATACACAGAGTGTTACTATATAGTATATTATGAGACTGCTGTGGCAGAAGTGTGGTTACGTAATATATAATGAACCAGAAGAATAAGAACACCCAGCACTTCTAAATATGACATGTATATTTTTACCTAAATAATATGACAAAATCTTATAATTTTAATATATATATATACACACACACATATACACATTTGTACAAGGTGTCTCAAAAGAAAGTTGCCGTTTATCGAAAAAATGTTTATTAGTTATTAAAGTATAGAATTTTAGAATTTATTTCTAAAAAATGATATCATCCAAATGTAGACCCTCGCGTTTGCAGCACTCAGCTAAACGAACAGTAAAATTACTTATGATGGCTCGGCAGTTGGACTCAGTGATGGCTGCCATTTCAGGCCTGTATTTTTTGTTACAAATGCATCAAGGAAGTCGGTTTATTGGCGTAAACTTTAGATTTACGCTAACCCCATAGGAAAAAGTCCATAGGGATTAAATTAGTATTGCGTGGAGGCCAATGACAATTCACTTGAAAATCAATTTGCCTGCTGAAACCATGTTCTTTGGTTATAGCTAGGAAAATTTTGCAGTTCAGGCACCAAGAAATCGTCTAACATCTCAACATACCGCTCTGAATTTACAGTAACTGCACGCCCCCTTTTGTCTTCATAAAAGTAAAGACGTTTCTGATGATAGTTATAAACTTTCTTATGATAATAAATATAAACTTTCTTTTGAGACTCCTGTATAAATATAAGTAATATTATAATCTTATAATTGTTATTATATAATTTATTAAAAATAGTAATTACGAGTATTTTAATTTGTTAATTAAATTATAATATAACTAGTTAGATCACGATGACTTCGTATATGGCACAAATAAATATAGTAAATTTTGTATTAGACGTAATCTATAACAATAAATATATATTGTCAGATACTGGTACGAGTGATATTGGATAAGCATAAATATTTTATTTTGAAGGGGCCTGTGTTTTATTTAATGTCATAATTTTCTATATTAATATTTCAAATTTTATTTAAGATTTTGTTTCAAGTACATTACATTGGCATTATGCTATATTATTTGTCTGAGGATTACCTCAATGTCAATATCGATTATGATATAGTTAGTAAATGAATTGCTGGATACAAAGTGATTATTATCTTATTAAAAATAAGTAAAACAATATATTACGTCCTGGAAGGAGGAGACTCCTATGATTCAATCGAAAATTTTCCTTGTATAATTTTTGTAAGAAAATAAATCAATTTAATATATATGTATTTATATCTTCTTATATTGTTTTCTTAATGTAGAAATTTACCTCTATTTGAATAATTGTTTATTTCTATTTTTGATTATCATTTTCTAAATTTCTTTCAATCGAGTTCAACTGTCAAATTAGACACTCGCGATACAGTCCAGTCCAGTCGCGATACCTAGTGTAGTTATACCAGCGGACGTGTCAACAAACTGTATATGCTGTCTCTGTTATAATTTTATTTATTTTCTCATGTTTCTTAACTTCCATGAAGATATTTGTACTTTAAACAAGAAATAAATTTCGTATTTAAAAAAAAATATTGTAGTTTACTTTACAAGACAAAAAACAGATTTTAACACAATATAACACACGAAAAACAACTTCCATCGTATATTTAAATATGAAGTTGATTGACAGAGTTAGAATTTTGCAATGGACTGATAAATCGTATAAATAGAATATATTGCGAAAGCAAAAGCCAAATTTCATGTAAGAGGGAAGTTGTGGATCATAAAGTCCCGAATTAAATGCCCGATATATCGCAGTATCCAGCGACTGTAGCGCGCGCCGCCCGCCGCCCGCCTTGTAATATACCTATACCTTCAGATAATAGATTTGTACTTGTACATATATGGTACATATCTATATGGTGAAGTAACTGTGACAATAAAAGTGTTGTAAATATAATATTAATTATAAGAAATTATTAAAAAAATTGTTCTTAATATTTATTTTTACGTAATGTCTAATTTAATTTAAATAAAGCGCGACTTTTAAGGATATTTTAAAAGTATTATTCACACACTTAGGATATGATAAAACATTTTTTCAGAAAACGAAATAAAACTTGGAACGCAACGTGATTCTAACCCGCTCTCGAAATCTTCATATCCTGAGGTGTGAATTGTAAAATGGTCAATGAAAATGTCTAAAGTGCCTAGTGATTTGGTGAAGAAAAATATATTTTAATAAGAATTTGAAAGAAATAAGGTAAAAGTTGAAGATGTCTCGTCGGGACACGCGGATAGAGCGCGTGGAGTACCCTCCGCCGCCGCCACCGAGCAAATGCGCAAAGGTTACTTTCAAAATTTTTTTATCTATAATAATTATTTGGTTAAAGTTATTGTACGCTAGGTGATTCTCATATTCTTTGATTTTTCTAACAATTGAATGATTTAGACTCATATATACTACTCACACAAAAAATAATAGAAACAAGAAAACATTAATAATTAAAAAAAATAAATATTTTGTTAACATCTTTTTAAAGTGTTATTCCCACACTAAGGAATTTTTTCTAAATATGTCTTTTTCAAAAAAATAATCTTCATAATAGTAAAAGCACAAATTAAGTTGACATATTTAGGATATGTCTTGTCTAACATATTATTTACAGTAAAAGGCTATGTTTGTTTCCAAATACTTATAAAAAAGCAGCTTCACGCATTCTCCTGCATAGCAAGGCTGGTGCCAAGATACTCCGTTGTTCAGTTTCCGTCCCAAATTGAAGCACTGCGTGTTGAGTCGTGGAAATCAACGCTGCACTGTCTGACATGTCCGGATGACTTAGCGGTCAGTACGCTTGGACAGATTCCAATAGATGTGGGTTCGAATCCTGCTGCGTTTAAATTTTTATACGTTTTATAAAAAAGTTTTTCAATTTCCTAAGTGTGAAAATAACACTTTTAAAACGTTAAAATATTCAGATATTTTTATATTTACAAATAAGATATACCGATACAGAATCGAATTAAATTGTGAGAAAATTGAACGTTTTTACAAATTAAATAAACAGTTTGTATTCCAAGCCTGAGCTCGTTAAGCTGTGGCGATTGATTAATGTTGAGAGCTTTCCATTATTAGTCAATATGTTTGAATTTATCATTTTTATTTGTTTTCACACGTCTTCCTTGCTATTACGAAAAACTAAGAAGGTATTTGGTATTACTAAACACAAGAAACACACATTATTAATTACCTACTCGTAATCGTTGATGCGTGCATATAGCAATATGTAAAGGATAAAAATGTGTGGAAGTAATATGTTTAGAATTTAGTGCAAGTTAGGTACCATTGTATGAAATAATAAAATTGTAACTTATATATTTCAAAATAGCAACCATTGACGTTCTCAGCAGAATTGCATTCCAAACCGGTGGTAGCCTTATGTTCTTCGACAATTTGAAAGTGCTTGCAAAAATGTATTTGAATAAAGGATATTTTGAAATTGAATCTAAAAAAGGCGCCATGTGGCGTATGTATGGGGTACAACCTTTATTTTGTAAAAATATATCTAATTTAACATATTTAAAAAGGATTGGTAAAACCTATTTGATAGGATTTTTGAATATTTGAAGTTTCCTATCATGTTAAATGCCAGAAATCTTGTATACCTGATAATTATATAGTTTTAACACTGCAAAATATGTGTTGCTGTGTTATAAATTCAAAAGTGACTGTTTAGGGTAGGGTGTTGATGTCAGCTCTTGTTAGATAGATTTTTCCTTGCTTTTCTCTTTTTATCGGAGCAATTAGTAAATAATTTTACTTTTGCAAACTTTATAAACAATTTAAATTTTCTAAAAGCTTGGAATTGAGCATTACTATGTCTTGCATTAAAGTTTTGTCCAACTCTTTATTCTTCTGTAATGGGACTCGGTCAGTACAACCGGGTACGTCACTCAAAAGGTTTGGGTTGAAGTTCCGCTCCTTTTTTTGTATTCATTCGTTTTGTAAAGAACGATATACAAATTTCAAAACAAGATTTCGAAGTAATTTAGTTAAGAACTTATATAATATCTAGGTGCTGTACTACACGTGGAAATTGTGCTCAGTGGTGTTCTCACATTTTGTGATGATCAGCCTGGTAGTGGCGTACTGCATCCTGGGAGCTGTCACTTTCGAAAAATTAGAGGCTCAACATGAAAGAGAGGTAATTGTATTCCCGTATATGTTTCACATCGTGGCGCTACGGGATACTAATCTATAAGCGATGCTTGCAAGAGTTAGATTACTACTCGGAAAAATAATTATATTTAAATGGTTTTTATTTTCTCGGTATGGGAAGTCAAAGGTCAAACCATGCAATATCTCTTAAATGAACCAACTTGGAAAATTACACGCCATTCTCTACACTTAAGTTGCTTCTTTAACACTAGGCTGACACTGTCTACCATCCAAGATGAGGGGCTAAATAAAATATATATATATTAAAGATGAGTGTGTATCATAGCTACATCCATTTACATGCAAGGTCTGTTCTCTAGATACTCTTGGCAAACCACATTCAAGATTTACTTTAAAAACAGAATGTTCAAATACAACAAATATATGCTATATATATTTATAATTTAGAAATTTAAATAGATATATGTCTCCTGATGCTTATTTTAATTTGCAAGTGTTTACACTTAATATACTCTACTAAATTCGCGCATCTACCGATTTAAGCTCAGTAGGTAGAGGGAATGTAATGCTAATACGGAGAGTGTGCTTTCAATATTTCACCCATTATTGTATATGTATTAGGTGGCGAAACTCAATGCCGGGCTTAGTTTTACCAGTGGTGACAAAAAAATGATAAATTAATTACAAAATTTGCCCCTATATAGGTCGGGCTGAGAACCATTATGTGTGCAACCAGACTTATGTAACTGCGTCACCGTGTGAATTTCTATATAGTGTACCTTTTTAGTTTATGAGTAAGATTTGAATTATATTTTCCTATTTTGTTCGTCGCTGTTGCAGGTGAAAATGAACATATCGCAAATCCGCAGCAACACTACGCAAAGCATATGGCTCATGACCAACCGCGTGTCCTACCTCAACCAGACCAACTGGACCGCTGAAGTTGTGGATATGCTTAAAGTACTTAAATTTATATGTTATTTTATTTTATGGGTATAAAATTATCTGCGTGTATGTAAAATTAGGTTGATATTTATTTTTCATACATTTCAGTATACTTCCGTGACTTTAATTGTTAATTTAAATATTATCTCAGAGCTTTCGATGGTTTTTTAAAAATGGTATTAAATTGCAAACGTTATATTTTAATTAAAATAAATAGAAAGAGGATTACAAGCGACAGAATTGGATGCTGAGCAAGTAGTGAATATATTTGTTTTACATTTTGATTTTCTTACAAGCTCTTGAGAGGTCTTCCAGAATTACTAATTACTTCGGAAAAAAGGCAGTACCTACTGTGCAAAAAAACGATCTACAAGAGAGACGACGAGCTTAAGAAAAGATATTAGAAGTTTCTTTCTCTATTTAAAAATCAAGGTTAATTTTATTTCAGTTTGCGCTTTTTTGTATAGCAGGGAAGACCTATGCCTACCCCACTATAGAAAAAAAAACCTAGTGTCAAGACCCTGCGTCCTCCGCTTCCCACCTGAACCCGAGTCAGAGACCGAGCATATAGAGTGGCGGATCTAGACGCTTGTCTTGTCACCAAAGCGGCGAAATTAAAATAATTTAATTTTTTTCCCCGAGTGGGAATCAAACCCAAATCCCAGTCAGACGCTTTCATACTGCGCCACGATAGCCTAAAATCAAGGTGGTTGTTTTAAATTATTTCTTATATTGGGCCTTTCGTTGAATATTTCTCCTTCATAAATTTGGGTACATACATTAAACTTAACTTTGGTTTGCTCTGAGTTGGTTCAAGTATGAATTTGCAATATATTATACATTAAGATATGTTTGTCAGGAAGACTTCTTTTCAATATGATATTGTAAAAAAGTAAAGAATGTAATGGATATTTTAATTATTATATATCTGCATATGTTTCGTATTTTTGCAGGACTTTGAAAATGCTATATTGTTAGAGATGAAGGTTCGAGGTTGGGACGGCGTGGAGAGCACCGAGCACATACAGTGGACCTTCACTGGGGCGCTGTTCTATTCCATTATCGTCATCACGACTATAGGTAAGTAATAAGTCTATAACCGAAGTTTCACGATTTTTATTCACATTATAAACATCTGGCCGCAAACTCCTGAGTACATGTGATCAAGGTTTAAATGTAATGTAAAGTGTTTGAAACGTGGGTTAAAATACTTTCATTTGAAAATACATAGATATGGAATATGGATGAAACTGTAGTGAAACAAAAAAAAAACATACTTTATACAACTTTATTGTTTCTTCAAAATATTTATAAAATATTATAAATAAGTACTAAAACAAGTTTAAATAATTAATAGTGTGGTGTTTGACGTTGGACGAGAAATAATGGATTCGAAAAATGTACAGTTTGAGTTATTCGTGCACATTGCGATATATTAAAGCGGCGCTGGCGTGGCGCCAGACAGCCTCTATACGTCAATTTTTTATATCCACTGCCGTTATTGAGGCCAGTGGCTCGATCTCGAGGACACATTTTACACTTTTTATTAGCATATCTGTAATTATTCGATTAAAATTTTAAATAAAAGTATTATAGTATAGTATATTTTAATTAATGAAAGTGGTCTCCTACAGTCGTACTTGTATTATTTGTCTTTCGTGCATTTTGTTCTATGGTTCTTGCGACACAAGCAGCCTGTAAACGTACGAGAAATATGATTTTTATACACATCATTCTTACTTATACAATTCTATAAATTTACAAATGACCACAGCTATGTACACAGGTGGATCAAAACCGCAGTTTATGGCGTTAGCACGGAACGCGTTCGTTAGATCTAACAAAATATTTACACTCTAATGCAATCACAACGAGCTCTCGGTATAACATATACACACGCAGCGGACATTGATTGCCGATCAAATAAATTAGTTTATTAGTTATCACAGTTAAACACTTAGCCGTAATAATTTCTGGGGCCAATCTGACCTGTAGGACCACCGGGACCGACAAGTATTTGCCTGCCTGGTCCTATGATCCCCGTTGGGCCTCCTGGACCCACTAGCACTGCACGCTGTGAGGGACGGTTAAATCCTGTCGGGCCTATTATACCTGTAGGTCCACCAGGTCCAACTAAAACACCTTGACCTGGGCGACGTGGTCCTATAATGCCGGTTGGGCCGCCAGGACCCACTAAAACTGGTCGGTTAAACGCTGGACCAATGATGCCTGTGGGACCTCCTGGTCCAACTAGTACTCCCCTTTGTGCAGTTTCACTGGGCCTTATATCACTATTCGGCCCATCAGGGCCTACTAAAATGTTTTTATTTCCAACATTTTTAATTGAGGTTTGAGGTCCAATGACTCCAGTGGGTCCGTCGGGTCCGACTAATACTTGATTATTATGTGGGCCGATACTGCCATTAGGTCCGTCAGGTCCAACAAGAACACCTTGCTCATTTCCTTGATTCGGTCTAAATATTCCATTATTACTGTTTTGTACTGATGGGTATGCTCCATTATTAGGTACATTAGGATATATCATGGGACGCTCATTGTCTACTTCATTCAAATATTCTGAAAAATAATTTTAAATTAAGAAACAAAACATATTATTCTGGAAGAATACTTATAAATAAATATATCTTTATATTCTCTGAGAACGTTAACATCTTCTCAGATCAGTATTAGCGTCTCTCTATTTATTTGCAAATATGAAAAATAAATTACAATTTTATGTATAATATTCATATCGTAAATGTATTCAATTAATTGTTGTGAAGAATCGAGTGTTTAAACAACACACGATTCTCTCGGGCTATATTTTATCATAAGGATAATGCAGGATCTGTAATAAAATTAAAAAAAAAAAGATAAAAATGCGTACCTGAAGGATACCTATTCTGCTTGCTGCGTTGATTATAACAGCACAGGTATTGGTTGGTGCCACACGCTTTCTGAAATTAAATACTATATTAAAAAAGAATGTGTATAGTACGTTATAACAGATATATATGTAAAAGACATATTTAGAAAACGTATATAAATTTGAACGCAGCGAGATTTGAACCCGCGCCTCTTGAAAACCGTTCAAGTTTTCTAAATATGTGTTTCTCAATTTCCTTAGTGTGGGAATAACACTTTAAAAAATGTTAACAAAATATAGATATATATGTACTTTGAAAATATTACTATAATTTCTAGTCTGCTTGTATGTTGATGTTCCTAAAAAAGTATATCATTAAAATTTGAGAAAGTATTATATAATTTGTGCAATAAAATGTGAGATATGCAAAATATAAAGAAGAGAGTCTCAAGTTTCTTTATTATTCATTAAAATACAAAACAAGAAATAGCATCATAAAGGTGCTTACTCCGTAATCATTCTGCACCTGGCAGTCCGGCCGCGACACGCACTTACAGTGCTGCAGCGAGTCTAGAGTACCATCTGACTCTTGATTTCTGAAAATATCAATTAGTATTCTATATTTAATATTAAAATTAGAATTACATTGCTAATTAAATAAAGCAGATGATTATCTTACACTCTATTTGGAGTGTGGATATATTTATTTTGTTTAGATAAATTATAAACATGTTTCAGTAAGATGAAAAACGATTATCTTTAATGGAATTTAGGTTAGGTTAGCTTCTGTGCTACGATAGAGGGATAGAGAATGACATTTCGATTTTCGATTAAGTGTCCAGAAACTATAGCACAATAATGTGCTACATACCTATCATACCCATTCAGAAACACAGTCTGTCCGTTTATCCGTATCCCCTGATTAAAGGCGGGTTCGACTCGCACGGGGAACCGTCCCGCGTATGCCGGCCGGTTGTAGAAGCCTTGCGTGTCAGTCGCCTCTTGGAAGGGGATTTCATCTGCTTGTATGTTGCTGTTTCTAAAATTTAGATGCAAAAATGTTTATTTGTAAGGCTTAATAATGAAAGTAAGTTTTAAATATCTATAATTTTGTTTAAGTCAGATGTTTAACGGAAAAAATTGGCACAGTGCAATAGTATCCGATTTTACACGCACTGGTTGTGGGTTCGGATTTTACTAAGGGAAAAATATGATATATAAGACGACTACACTCAACATGCATTATAACAAAAAATGGCTGGATAATGAAAAACGGAGTGTCTTGACACAACATTCTCTTCGTCTACCTATCTACCGGCGAGAGATTAAATTTTAAGTATAATTTTTTTTTTTAATATAGAATCACTTCTCATTGGCCCGTCTTGCACCCGCATCTATTTTTTTCAGCCAGACATGTAAAAAACTAGCAAAATACGCGTAACGTTATCAATTGTAGTTCAAGTTTTCAATATCTATGTTATAAGCGTTAGCGAGTGTGTTTACATAATATAATGTGGGCCAATCCATTCATCACCGAGTTGCGGATTGTGGTCAGTGTTACAATTAATACACAGTTCGGAAGTTCGGAAACTGTTTGCCTGAACATTTATCTAATTACTATTTATATAATAGTTACTAATTATTGATATAAGTAGAGGGCAAGGCAAGACATAATATAATGTTCCATTTTATGCGTCAGTCCTCTTTATAAAAAATGTAGCTTTGTATCGTATAATATTATCTGTCAAGAGTCTTACTACAAATATACATAGTTTTTCACATAAAATTTATATATAACATTTCAGTAATTATACAACAATGAACTGTATGAAATAAAGACATTCAGTAATTATACAACAATGTGACTACACCGATGTATCCCTGAATATAAATTACTGCCATTTGTTATTAATACAATTGTAAAAAGTCTTCTTTAAAATAATTATATACGTAATACATATTCGTAATACCTAATGGAATGTATATTAAAAGGTAAAGGAAGATATTTTAAGACATAATTAATAAAGCATTGCATAGATTTTGTCTTGTTAATGCAGCGGGATTCGAACCTGCGCCTCTTGGAAAGTCGTCTAAGCCCTTTGACCGCGATGACATGGGTTCTACATTCAGCTGCGTTGAAATTCATATACGCTTATTACAACTTCTTTCTGTGTTCAATGTTATATACGTTTTCTAAAAATATATTTTTTTAAATTTCTAAGTGTGTGATTAACACTTTAAAAAAATGTAAAAAAATTTGTAACATCGATCTAAGTTCATGAACTTAATTTCATTAACTAAATTTATGGTTCATATGAATATTTCACATTCGAGTTACGTCAGTTATCAGTTAGAACAACATTTCCTTGCGTAAGCGCATTCGAGTGAAACGCCTCAATGTGGAATTACCCGGATTTAATCAAGGCACATTCTATTTATAATGCAATTGCAGTAACAGAATACCCTTAGCTTGGAATTTGAGCAATGAACCTATTTAGTCCTATTTTAAGTTTAGAATGAAATCTACAATACTACATACAATTATCACTCGTAGAAGGAAAATTACCTTATTCAAAAATTTACAATTTGGGTATATGAAGATACAGAAATTTCGAGTTGAAAAATTTGGTTCTTGTTATTAATTTTTAATGTATTATTTACACACTTAGGATATGATTCTTTTTTAAAACGTAAATTTTTGTTACCCAACGATTATTTTTGAAATTTGTAAAAATATCTCCCCAGAGACACTAATAACGAAAATAATAAACATTATAAGAATTTCGACGTAGACGGATGTAGAAGGTAAGGTTTAGCGATAAACAAGAGACGCGAGTTTGAGTCCCGCTTTAACGTTTAAATTTTAATACGTTTTCTGAAAAGGTTTTTCATATCCTAATTGTCATAACTAATTTACTCGTGTATTTTAACAATTTCTTTAAAAGATGCATATAAAGCAATAGGAAGCTTTCGCTGAAACTCGCCAACTGTCTGAATAAGTATGTACTAATAGGGAAATTTACGACTTATATAAATTTACATCAATCTATACAGATTCTGTTTCTGCATCGATCCTGTACATCGTCTAAAATCTAGATCATTACGATGCAATAGCGACATAATGACAAAAAATAATTATTATAAATTTATTTTTTCGATTACAATAGCACATTAAAGCACAGAAAACTAGGACTGAGGACTCTATTGCTCTATATGTACATTTGTTTAGCTTCACATATCTCTTACATATAGCAAGGCAGGAGAGAACTTTCTGGTAGAGCACTCTGTTTTCCAATGTCTGCCCATTGTAGAGACGTGTGGAATGATAGAACCCAACTCTGGATACCAGAGCGGATATAAGACAACACATAAGTCAAATATCAATCATTCCTTAAAGTGGACAACGAACTCATAACCATTGCGTTTACAATCAAATGATACTGGGTCACTTTGACCTCAAAACCAAATTGGCCTCACATTTGTTTTAATTTTAAATTCTAATTTATTATGACTACAACTATTATAACGCGCACAATAGCTTATGAAAAATATTCATTATGAAAGAATGCAATAGCTTATTACATTTGCTAGTTGTGAAATGCCACTAGCAAATGTAATTCAAGTTGCAGTGACGTAAACACTAAACAATATCTGTTTCAGAAACACCGATTGTGGGATAATAGAGCATTGTAATAAGAAAACAATATGTGGTACGGGTAGGGATGTCGGCCAAGGCGCGCTTGCTGGACCGAGACGCGTGCGATGAGCAAATTATTATAAAACCGTTCATGTGTTTAATTGCTTAAGTGGCCTCTAACTGACACCTCTCAAACAGATAGAGTTATAAGGTTAAGTCGATTTTCTTTAGATAAAGGAGGAAGCATGCTATGATCGTAAATTAGGTGTTGGCTGTAATGTGTGATTTCGAATTTGAACTGCTCACAACCAAAATTTAGAATTGA
This sequence comes from Podotricha telesiphe, assembly GCA_038994665.1. Taxonomy (NCBI): domain Eukaryota; kingdom Metazoa; phylum Arthropoda; class Insecta; order Lepidoptera; family Nymphalidae; genus Podotricha; species Podotricha telesiphe. The sequence goes on from JAOYRR010000266.1 coordinate 466,170, forward strand.
TAAACTATATAATAGAGCATTTTTTAATTTTGTGCTCGAATATAAAAATATAATGAGTTCTCATTCTCTAATGTATTGTAACCTCTTAAGCATTTATTTAAAAAGTAACGTGTATTTTATTTGTATGATGACATGAAATATTATATGATATATGATATATTAAGCCAGCAGGGTCGCTAGTCTTAAGATCGTCTACTTTTAACTACTTAGTATAATTGACGCATGGCATAGCGATCAGAGCGCTTGGACGGTTTCCAAAAGATGCGGGTTCAAATCACGCTGCGTGAAAATTTCCTAAAAATATGTATTTCAATTATCCAGGTATACTAAAAATAATGATTAAATTAATAGAAATAATACCTTTTATTGTTTCTTTGTTGAGACTGTACATCGTCGAAGTGCAGTTTGCTGTCAATGCGTACACTGTCTTCCCCGACTGAGTCGTCCGGCCAGCTCCAGCTTTCTGCGCACGCGCATTTAGCTACCAACAGCCATAGAAGAATTCTTTCTGAGAAATTGTAGCGTATTAATTAGTTTTTTGGCTTCTTACATGTCCCAGGTGTAGCAGGGTAGGAAAATAGAATATAGAATCAAGATATACCGGTTAAAGAAAGTTTTTGAAAATGAAGGCTTATCATTTAAAATTATTATACACATTGAAGCCTTTACCTAAAATAGACTTTCAATATAAATGTCCTTTAAAAATTTCTTGCCTTCCATATAAATAAATTAATTTTATAAAACAAAAACAATATAAATTTTGTTGAACTTACATTTTGTTGCATGAAAGCAAAAATAAAAGTCTACAAACTCAAATATTTGCAGACGTTTAATAATACGAAATTTTTGTTCTTCGCAAATAACTACGAAAGAGTAAGACGTCTTCCCTCACTAACTGCTAATTTGAATGACATCACGGCATTGTCTTGCATAACAATAACAACCCTACTATTAATTTATATAACTCAAGTGCCTAGCACAATTTACTCTTACTCATTGATGACTAATCGATGTCGCTAGTGTTTTTAAATTAATTATAGACGTTTACTTATTCTCTGGTAATTTTATATGCAGTAGATTCGTGTTTTTTGCATAAAAGAAATAAGAATATTATTTTCTTTGCACGTACGTATATTATATTTTAACACAGCATTTTGTAAACGATAGTAAAATGTGAGGTTCTCGATAATATTTTTAATTAAAGGTTTTATAGTAAATTGTTTTAAAGATATAAGGAAGATAAGGAAGTTCACATAGTTCAATATTATGAAAATGGAAATTTTGTTATGGAACTTTTTCAAAAATATATTATTGCATTTCCACATTTAGATTACTCTAAATGCAAACTTTGGTTACTTCAGCCACTCAACATGCAATGTCTCGAATAATTATAGCTAGCCTGGCGGCGAGCGGAAAACAGAGTGACTTGACACTAAGTTTTTGCTGACTGCCCTGCTAGTGGGAAAAGGCGAAAAGCTGACAAAAAGTATTAAATATGCGGATATATTGATGTAGCTTCTATAATAAGCTTGCTTTTTGGCTGAAGGAATATTGGAAAAATAATCTTGATAAACAGTATCTTTAATATTTAATAACAAGCTACGGATATCACGACTTTATTTATTCAGTAATCACTGTATGAAGTTTATATAGCGACACATGTGGAGTCGCATTCAGCACTTGTTTATTTTTAATAAAATCCCTTGTTTTATAATTATATTGTGTTTATAAAGAATTAGGAATAAAATAATATTTAAAACTATGTTTTCTATTTTAACATATTTTAAAGTGTTAATCACACACGTAGGAAATTGAAAAACATATTATTAGAAAACGTATAAAAATTGGAACGAAGCGGGATACGAACTCGCGCCTCTCAAACACCGTTTGCTCTGCCACTAAAGCCATGCGTTCTATATACAGCTGCGTCGAAATGCTTTATAACAACTTATTTTTGTTGTTAGCATCTCTGTAGAGCGATTTTACTCATTTTTGCTACCCAAAGATACTACGAACAATCTTTTGGCAAGAGAGAACGCTATTTATTAACGTATAAAAAATTTAACGCAGTGGGAAAAATATGAGTTTTCACTTAATGGGTCAAATTCAATACTAAATAAATAATAATATTTGTGAAACAACGGAAACTTGGTAACTAATATACAGGAAGAAAATTACCACTTTGTCTAACATATTCTTACGTCGTGGGCGGGCGGAGGTTACTCAATTGCAAATATAAGGACATATATACATATTACGCAATTAATAAAAGCCTTGAGGATCAACTTTATGTGAGATGTCGGTATAAAGCGATGTTTATCTTTTAGGGAGTAGGTCAAGGCAGTTTCCTCGAATTGTGCCTAAAATTAAGTCTATAGAAAAGTAGGATGTTTCACATTCACATGGTTCATTTTTGTGAAGGTCACGGGTTCAAATCGTATAGAGGTTTTTGTTTTAAAAAAAAACTACCAAGTATTAAATTAAAAATTAAACACTCAAGTTATAATTTTGACTTTGATAACTATGATGATTTTTAATTACGTGTGGTATGTAAAGAAATTAAGTCAAACTAAACTTATTAATTACAAAAAACTTAATAACAGCAGTCTAGGCCTACTTAACAACAATAATTATAATGCTGACGTTGTAAAAATTGTTAGCAGATTCTTGTTCCCCTATAGCAAGGTAGTCAGAAGGTACCTAGTGTCAAGTCTTTACCGAATAATATATTTAAAATTAAAAATACTATTGTTTCTTTACACTGTATGTAATATAATAATATATTTTAAAAACAAGCAACAAATTATATACATACCTATATACATGTTTATTTACAATTAACTCACTGAGCACATAACCAAATGTATAATGAATAATAATAATTAACAATTTTTTGTATAAAACGCGCGCCCCAGCTCCGCACTGTTATGTAACTGACTGACTTCAGCCGGACTCAGCTCTTGCGAGGCAGGCAATAGTAAAATAACCTATGTAGCAAGCTTTTTATTTGTTGCGTTCATTTGTTATAAACTAGATCAATTACACTAGTTTTGCTTGCACGCTATTAGAATTTATTGATTTCTTATAATTTTAGAATAAAATTATTATTATATTATTATTTATATCAAACTACCGCCAATGATTTCTTAGTTTCCTCGCGTACTTTCTTGGATTCTTGCAGAATGAGCTGACTGTATCTTGCTCTCTGGTTCGTAGCATCCTCTGGGTTTGAAACTTCTAAGTTTTCAGGATTTTTTCCCGAGTGGTGGAAAGTTTCCAACAGTCTCGTCTCTACTGAAATTAGGATATTCCTGTATTTTAATAGGCCTCACGGATCATCCTTGGGATATATCTGTTTTCCCTAGCGAGAATATGAGGTTTATCAAACCTAATGTGATGGTTCGGTTTATGGATATTTATTATTGTCAACGGAGATGTGTTCCTTCACCCTTTTACCGATGCTACTATTTGTTTGACCAATATAAGATAAGCCATAGACAGAGTCTAGTTAGTTGATCCCTGCAAAAGGAATATTACTTTTTACTGGCTGGCTCAAGAACTAGCTTACTTTCTTTTTAAGCTTAAATATAGTTTTTATTGAAGCATTTCTTAAGATATTGCCAATCCTGTTAGTAACTCCCTTAACATTTTATATAAAATAATACATTTTTAAGGCCATTTTGGTGCAGTGTGACAGAGTATACGTGATGGACGATGTGGGTTTGATTTCGATTCGGAAGTATGAGTATACTTAAATTATTTTAATTTAGCAGCTCTGGTGTAGTCACCACAACAACGCAAAGTCCGGCGTTGAGTTCCGCCAAACATCAGGCAATGTGGGATCAAAGTGTGGGATCGGATTCGGGAGAAAAGTGAAGAGTCCATGGCACTAGGTTCTTTTTGCCTACTCTGATATGCGGGGAAAGGCGTGAAGCTAAAAATAATATGATTTTTTTTAAAAGCCTCCATATCTCCTTGCTACTATAAAGATACTTTTTACTATTTTATTACTACCTATGTACTAAAATCGCCTGTTCTTGACTTATTATTTTTTAAGATACCAACTAACATTTAAGATACTAACTTTGTACCAAATACAAAGTATTGGTGTCCTAACTTTAGCACTTGGGGACTGTTGCTTAAATATACGTGATCGCTTACAGTGTACACTGCTAGTTTAGGCTTGCGGTCTATGCAAGTTTCTTTGGCGAATATTGTCTAAGATTTGCTCTTTAACCTAAATATGTAACCTAGTGTTGTAATAGCTAATTGTTAAGCAGTCGCAAACACAGTCTATGTGTTTTGTGAGGGGTATTTTCACAGAGAGTTTTTAGAGTTCAAGTCTAATTTAGTGTTTATATTAAATTAACATCCCTTTCTAATCCACAAATTACAGGCACTATGAAAAGATCGTAAACAATAATCATCGTTTTAAATATTTTTTAACAAATATTATCCTTTATTATATTATATTATCCTTCGTAATTTTCGAATTAAAAAAGGAGCATTTTAGCTCCAGGAGAGAGAACTCTGCCTAACCCATGCAGGGGGAATGGTTTTCTTAAGCAAGATGCCACACAGTAAAGGCAAGAATAAGCAGAACGCCAAGCCACTTCGAGATAATAAATGTAATAAATGATCAAAACATTGCTGTGATCGTAGCATCCTCTGGCATTGCCGCCACGTTGCCGAGCTGTGGTCACACTGCGCATTCTGTTTTAAAATTACAACTAAATCTCGCCTAGGAATAATCACTTATCTGTAATATCAGAAAAGATAGCGTACACTTCAGCGACAATGTAAACTAAGATGAAAGTACTATGGCGCCATAAACAATTTATTCAAACACTAATTAGAACGCTACAGGATTTGCGCAACAGTACCGATATTACGGGAGGAATGGTTGTTTTACTGGCTGGTGACTTTGGTCAAACGTTACCAGTGGTCTAGAAGGGTACACCTAAGGTCCAATTAACATAGGAAGACCATGCTTCTGCCATGGTCATGAATGTAGTAGGTAGGTAGGTTAGGTTAGTACGTGTGTTTAATGCCCAGAATCTTCAGATTATATCCACAAATAGAAAGACATATAGTATAGTTTACAATAGCGTATAAAATGGATACCAGATGTTAAGGATAGCTTAAAGTTCCAGTGTGCCACGTGTACGTACGGTCTACGGTCAGTGTATATTTGGGGTCCTCTAAATGTTTTTAATTTTTGAGGTACAATTTATTCATGCTTCCACCAGGAAGACACCATACCATACTATTGACAACACAAGCGAAGCCTCGGGTAATGGCTACAAATATTGATGATGTTTTCGCAGATAATTTTAAATAACGACAAAAATTTAAAATAATTACAAAATATAATCAATAACTCCATATTAATTAATTCATACATACAACTACTAATTCATATGGCAGTTAGTATTTTATTTTGTTTAATTCAATATTCAAAAAACAAATGTTGTTTAATAGTTACAAAACTTGCAAGAACCGAAAGTGGATCGCCCTCACATGAGAAGGGCAAAGTTAAGAAATGTTGCCAAGATACCTAAAAAGACGAATGTGATAGCAGAAAATATTAGCTGGTTGATCCTATTAAAATTGTATGTATATATATTATTATTTCGACATCACTAGATACGCATGATTATACCAAGATATATTGATTTTTCGTATAATATTTTGATACCTTAAGAGATTGGAGGTCTCTTAGTCACTCTTTTCTCTACTTTGCACTTGTTTAGACAACCTCACGCCACATTTTGTCTAGCACTTTTATGAAAACTAGTTGCTGCTTAATGAGCAGTACAAGTCTTTAAAATCAATTATATACTTTGTAATACGTACTAAGCCTAATAATTATAACACAAAAATATTCAAATAACCAAGCAAACAACTAGAAAAAATAATAATAATCTGTTATTGTTTTCTTATCTTATATTATTTTCTTAGTAAATATATTAAATGTACTAATACATTTTTTAACTGCTTCTTATTGTAATAAGTATAGATAAGAAAAAGTCTTCCTAACGAAAATTGTAATCCATAACCCACGATGTAGGTTAAAATATCCCAACTGTATCGCGATTCTTTCTTTTACTAATTAGAAATGATAAGTAAAACAGATATAATCTTGCGCATTCAGCCAAGTGAGTGTTACGAAACCGTAGTCAGTCATCCGAAGGCCACTTGCACCAAACCAATGTAATTACGACTGGGAAAGCCCTAAGGTCTACAACAGCTAGTGACCCACATTCTTGTAATATTGAAACTTTAAATGAAATCTTTATTTTAATTGCTTAAGAAAGCCTAAGCAATATAAATTGTTTTTGCAGAAAGGATTTTTGTTCCTATGATTTTAACCAATTGAAATTTCTGTTGTAAAAAAAACAAATGACGGCTTTCAATTTCCAGCGCTTTGTAAAATTTTGTCAGTTAAAAAAGATTTTTAGACAACATAAAAGACGGTTGGACGGTTTCCAAGAGGCGCGGGTTCGAGTCCCGCTGCGTTCAAATATTTTATTGTTTCTTTTTTTAACACTTTAAAAAATGTAAAAAATCTTGGCAATTGGTTTTGTGATTTAGTTAATTCATTATTGTACATAAAATAGTTTTAATATTATTTAGGCAATAAGACCCAAAACTCAGTTTTTACTGTTGCTTGTATAAATTTTGGTAAATCCTCTCTTAGTGCTACTCTACGATGCAAGCACGGTGTTAAGCTCCGCCACTTAATACAAGGCCTCGATTTCGGCGGAGAGTGGAGGACGATTCTTGAAAACTATTGCATAATGCTATAAAAGAAATACTTTAAAATTTATGAGAAGGTAGCTTATAGAATCTCTCAAAGATAAGGGAATAAGTGTTAAAAGTTTAAGATAAATGTTTGTATACGTATTTATAAATTAGGTACTTTACTATGTAATTATATACTTTTGTGATGAACATAAAAGAATACACATGCTGCACATGATAGTCAATTACGTTGACACGGACGAACTAATGTGTATGAAGTTTCAAACAGATTAAACTAACTTACGAGTACAATATTGGATACTCCAGTCAGTAACATGACTATACAATGAATCTTTTAAATTAAAACATTTATATAAACAAACGAAATCCCTAAAAATAGAAATATAAGGTTTATTAATGAATTAAATGTTGAATGAATGTTGCCATTGTAGCGCAGTGGGACAGCGTCTGACTGTACACATGATTGAATTGCGAATTTAAATTATTTACCGACTCTAGTAAGATAAAATCGACTTCACTTAACACACAACGCCTCGAATTCGGGATAGCGAAGGACGGATTCTTTTGACACTTTGTTCTCGTTACCAAGTGCTATGCGTGAAAAAGCATTAAGTTAAAAGAAAAATATACATAGAAACCGCTTCAACTGAACGATTGTATTGAAATATAAATAGTTTAACAACTGCATTCTAATCTCCTTGACTTCAATTGGGTTAATATTTAGGAAAATCCCATCGAAAATACGCTATCGTTATTACAAATCAAAGGCTAATTCAATAAAATATGATTACTATAACATTATGAGCACAATATCTGTCACTTGCTCTACAATTATGGACTCTATGTTTAGTTAATATAAGCAAGTATTGAGATTGTCAATTGCACATAACATTTTTTGTGCTTTTTATGTGAACTGAGTCAATTATAGTTGCCGACCTCGTCGATATCCGTTAGTTTTGTCAAAAATAAATAATCTGTATTTAAGTATTAATTATGTACATGTCAGTTTATATATTCCTATTTGTTACAATTTTATATTATAATTGGAGATTTGGTTCCGCCTTTCTAAATGTAATATATCATAAAAATCATCATCTTGGAGAAAGGCGTGATGTATTACCAGGTTCTCTTAAATCAATCTTTATGCGAATAAAGTTTAAGTTGACTGAAAATAAAATAAGTGTATGCTAGTATTTATATTAATAATAACACTCTTTTATAAGCCTGAAACCTGTATCTATCTATCTATCAATGTAAGAAAGTCTTGCCACCCCATTTTGAAACATGTCCGGGTCTTATGACAATATAACATTATAACGGCAAGAACCACCAACCAGTGTTACTATTAGCTTGTGTTTTAAGCTCGTTTTGTTATTTTGTCGAGTATGACGGGAGTTGTCTGACAGCCAGCATTTCATTTGTTGCTTTATTTTCACTTGTAAAAATATTCTTTCAATTGCATTGTTTATTATTTTTTCAATTGCATTTTGTAAAAACTAAAATAAATAATTCATTATATACTAAATGTACTAAAAACATTTAAAAAAATAAAAATAAAAATTTCTTTCAATTGCATTGTTTATTTTAATTTGTAAAAACAAAGATAAATAATTCATTATATACTAAATATAATAAAAAACATTTAATAAAACAAAAACTGAATTGCATCGGCCGGGAATCGAACCCGGGCCGCCCGCGTGGCAGGCGAGCATTCTACCACTGAACCACCGATGCTGATACAAGACATTATTAAATAACTCTACATTATCACGCAGTGTCCCATATATCACCCAAATACAAGATAGAGCTGTTTTTTTGTAAATACAAAATACTTTAGTTAATGTTACCTGACCTCGACTATGTACCAACGTATTCCGAATGTAGACACGATGAAATAATAAATATAGCATAACGAACGGATTAATATATTAATATTTAAACTAGTTCATTACTATGTGAACTAGGGTCGCTACTCCCTCAAAATGACCCCGCGCAAATTGAATCAATGGTATGCTAAGCAGTTTCTTCTCATATCCTATGTGTGTGAATGCCACTTTACAAATGTTAAAATAGCATAAAATAGATTAAGAACTTAAACATTTTTAATTTTTTATTCAAGTACTTAAATATCGAATTAAAGCTTTTTATGATATTTTTGTTCTCTTTTATCATTGTTATGCATGAAACATAAGTGCATACATTCATATACACTTAGGCACTCTTACTTCAGAGAGAAGTCAAAGAATAAATATTTTGAATTGAGTTATAACTTATAAAAGACTAATAATTTACTATTGAGACAATAAAATCACAACAAACAATTAGTTACGATAATCTTAATAAGTTGCAATTTATTTTTGTATATAATAACCATTTATTAATTTAAAGGTTCACATTTTTATGTTTTCAGGTTACGGTCACATAGCTCCAAAGACTCAAACGGGCAAAGTAGTGACTATATTCTATGCTATCCTAGGGATCCCACTCATGCTGCTCTGCCTCTCCAACATAGGGGACGTCATGGCTTCTTCATTTAGGTAGGTGTTTGTTAGTTTTCTCGCTTTTGTATTTGCACAATTTGTATGGTTCCTTTATTTACCATATTACGCAAAAGTTAAGGAGTAAAAGTCAATTCTCGTCAATATCATATCACTTTGATGTACCCTGTGTCATCATATCATATCATCATCATTGCATAGCTTTTAGGCTTACTAGATTCAGGAGCGAAAAAAATAATAAATTTAAAAATTTGTCACCAACTGGGCATCGAACCCATAGCTAGTGCATAAAAATACGTATATTTCAAATATGCTAAGATAGAGGCTCGATGTTAATTTATTAATTTAGGTTAGTAATAGAGTAGAGCAAGCTTTACATTTTATGATCATGTAATTTTGCTATACATAATTTGGAAGGCGTTTGTTAATATTAAATATTTATTTACCAAATTACCAACACTATTTATTAAATTAGATTGTTATGAATATTTAATAAGAATTTTCTTTTATAGGTTTTTGTATTGGCGTGTTTGTTGTTACGTGTGCACCAGGCCTCCGAAACCAAGTCACAGGTCCATGAGGTGAGCCTCACAGAATTTGCCATTTGCTATCAAACACGACAAATGTCTAATCTGATTAGATATTATTAACTTGCATTCAACATTTATACAGGAGATCAGCTCGAGCGGGAAGTACACGGGGCTCGACTCGACGACGAAAGCCTCTTGAGAGATCACAGTCGGACACAGATTGCAGGTCTTTTAGTAGAAAAAAATATACTAATAAAATGATTTGTTTTGCAGATAGTGTTAGTAATAAAATTCACAGACACCGGTCAGTGCACACGAGACATTAATAATAATATAATATATTTGACCATCTAATTTGTACTTTTGTAATATTGTTCAGACAAAAAGGAGTTGTTATAAATGTATATTTGTGTGTGTAAACATATATTATAAAGTAAAAATATATTATAATGAAAAAATAGGGAAAATCTTTATGAAAATAAAAGTTAACTTTTAGAGCTAAGCATTTAATGGTGTAAAGTTATATAAAGTATAATTATTTGGTCAGTTTAAAATAAAATCGCTGGCGAATGTAACCGATCTTTACTCTTCTGATGCATTACCACTTACACATTACACAAACTTAACAATTAAATGACTTCTTGTAATAATAATTATTATGGTGTAAATATTGAAGTTACTATTCTCCAGGTATCGTGACAGTGGTTACAGTAGTTCGCGTCTGCGGCGAGGCCGCATGCCACTCAACGCTGTGGTCGCACCGCGGACGCGCTCCCAGCCTCCTGCACCTGCTAGGCCTTTTGGTTAGTTCATTTTCCAATACTTTATGTAATTTTAAATAACCCTTTAAGTTAATTTTGAAATTACTGTTCATTTCATTGTTCTATTAAGACTTTGGAAAAACAATACAAATTTGAAGTTGGTGATTACCAAATAATGCTGGCTTAATAATATGAAAGAATAAAAGCAAAACTATATTATTTTTTTACGTTTTAATAACTTTATTATTATTTCGTTAAATGTCATATAATTAAATGTTAAAAATACTGCTAACATTTTTTGACAGTAAAATACTGTAAGTAAGTTCTTTTTTCGTATTCGTAACTTCCAATATATTTAACTAAATTATTAAATAAAATGGAAATAAGAAAATATAACTTGTAGGACCTAGAGAGTTCGAGACACAGGAGCGGTCTCCAGTGAGATACGACAGGTACGGGAGAGACGCTTACGACGATGACGAAGGTATATACTCGTATTAGGCTTATAGTCTATTGTTATGATTTGATTTATTTTGAACTTATAACATTGTCCATTCTGTTACAATCACATTTTCTTATTAGAGTTGGCTTCTTGTCCTTATTTTATGATTTGAATACTTCATTACGACTAGCTGTAGATTGTAAAATCAAAAAATAATAACATATTACTATTTTATAATTGTTACTGACACTTGTCTTACATTTTTTTACTAAAACTATTACATATTTAATTTTTGACAGAAGAATTTCCCAAAATCTCCCTTCCACTACAAGACTTGCAAGCAGCACTTAAGGATTTGGACAATTATGAAACAAAAACCTACAAACCGGAAATACGAAGCAAGTCGTTACCGAGACCGTCCAAAACCAAATCAGATTTTGGCCCACGTCGAGATTTTGATAGTCAAAAATATTTAGATTTTGATGAAGGTCAGGAAATATATGAAATGCACGATCTTCACGACGTTGATTATGAGAATTATAGAGAGAGAAAAGCCTTGGAGGAGAGAGAGAGAAAACGGAGAGAGACCGACTATTTACCGAGGGACCGCGGGTACGACCCCGAGGATGAAGACTTTGAATTTGACATTCCGAGAAGAACCAAACCTGGTTATGATAGAAGGTATTTTGCCATGTGCTATAATACTGTAATATTTCCTTTAATATATTATTTTATTTCTTTATTAAACCTTTATTACATTAGTAATATATATTTTGTAATATTTTTATCTAGTCGGTTTATAAAATTCGGAAGCTGTCAGTCTTCACTGCTTCTGCCTCTTAGATCTTTCTATTATTTTAAAGTAACTGTTATACTTTCTTTCAAATTTAGCGAATTTTATATAGTTAATAAAGGCAGTGAACATATATATATATATATATATATATATATATATATATATATATATATATATATATAATTGGGTCTTATGTCTTAATGCTTAAATAATATGCCGTGTGTAGCCAATCTTGTTAGCAAAGATCAGTCATCATCATCGGTCAGTTCATCCCGCTTGGAGTCAAGCTCTTGGTCGCTCTGCGCTTAGTCGCCCTGGTCGGCCGTCTACTTGGGCCGTTAGGTGGCATGCTGTTCCCACAGCTAGTGTTCAATGCATCACTTCTTAAAGTGTCACTTTAGCACATCTTTATATCTCAGGAGCTGACTGCCATGCTTACGCTTGCCCTCCTTAAGCTCAGAATAAAAGATGCGCTTTGCTACTCACTGACATGCCATCCGAGATATGTGTCCGCACCACGCATCTATGCCTCCCACATCGGCTCTACGCAGCACTTCAGTGTTGCGCAGATCGCACGGCCAGATCATCGAATTTTGAGGATTTAACGCAGACATCTAAAATGAATTGCCAGCCATATAAACGTATATTTTTGTAACTTTTTTTTTTTTACGTGAGAGAATCCTTTACGGATACCCGCCCGACTGGGGACTCGGACGTGGTTATGTGGGACTCCAGACCGGCAGATATTGGCCGTCCGTTTACCCACTAAAACCTCACGGTGCTCCTCCTGCACCGCCTATGGCCAGGGCCACGGGGGCTACAATCTTCCATGAACCCTGGCGGCATATTTTTGTAACCTGCTTCAAGTCTATTAGATGCCAGTGCGTAGATCTCGGGTGCATCCAAGTGTTTTTGTACTTGGCAAAAGTCTGAACATGGTGTTCGTAACAGCAAGATAGAACTGTGCACAAAACCTGAGCAGTAGCTGTCATTCTATCAACTCCATGCGTTCCCAAGACCTTAGGCCAGACCTTACAATCTCAAACTATTCTGGCACTGAAATCGTTGGCGCGTAGAGCGTCTAAGCACCAACGTGGTTAAGGTAGTTATCATAATTTAGGTGGTAGTTATCACAATTATGGTATGGTACCGTCGCCCTAGGCCATTCACCTTGTCTTGCTATTCCACCGAGTCCACCAGGCTCGGGAGCATATTTACGGTGAACTGCCTTTCCCGCCAGAATAGCCTTTGTGCATTAAAACGGGGGTTTCTGTCAGGACTGTCAGAATGATTAGCACTACAGCTACAGTGGCTCACTGGTGAGAAAATGTGGACATCCCGCGGTCAGCGAACACGACCACGGCCTACACAAGTCCGACTCGTGGTGTTCAAAGACAAGCGCCCTACTACACCCCTAACAAATAATATAAAACTTAACTATATGTAGGTACAACCGCGGGAGATCAGAGTACTATGAAAGAGATGTGGAGTATCGCAACGCGAGACGCGCGAGGAGTGCCGCATTCGAGTACGAGCGGCGAGCGGACGACGATGATAGAGCGCAGCGGGGAGAGCGGGGGAGGAGGGTCCTGAGGCGACTCATAACTGTGGAAGACCCAGTGCGTCCGCCGCAACGGTATTATGTACGTAATTATCTATACTAAGAACTAGATTTGTCTTAGGTACCAGAACGGAAAAATGACATTTAGTTGAATATAATCAATTCCCGGAGCAGGATTTTAAATCACAAACAATTGCGACAGCCAAACTGCCCAAAATGGCTTCAATATTATAGGTGTGTAAAAATAAATAATACAATTTTAATTTGCTTTATAACAATTGTTTTCACACACCCACCTAGACCCCGTCTCCGGATAGAGAGGACTGGAGCGACGACGCGCCGCCGCTCCGCAGAGGACGACCTTCCGGTAAGACATCTTATAACGTACCTTCACACCTTTCCGCACAGCAGGATTGTCAGAGAGACTCTATTGACGCACGAGACTCTCCATTCTTTGCTTTTTCCCTATGTCGAGACATTACGTGTTGAGTGGTGGGGAAATATAATTTAACTATATTCATCCGTATGAGGTTGCACCCACAATCAATTATACTGTTTATAAAAGAACGCTGCACCATTACACCACGGTGATCTTTAGAATGTTGAGTTTTCATATTTTTCCTATTAATCAACTTTTCTTACATAATGGTAAAATTTAGATGTCCAAAGTAGTCTCAAGCTAAGAGTGCGATATACACTCATATACATGCATAATATGGTGCATATTGTCAGTAATATGTGTTTTTATTATGAAGATGTCATCGTGCATTGTTGCGAATTGGGCCAGCGCCAGACAAAGCCATTTTCTAATGGGTGACGGTTGTTGGTTAGAATCCGTGAAATAAAAAAATCTTTTTCGGCTTTGGATTGACAAAGTAAGTAAGTATAGTGTAAACAGCGTTTATAAGTAAGAAGTTAGTATAGTGGAGGTCTAAAAATTGTGTGAACTTAATTTTTTATAGTAAATGCGAAAGTTGTGCAAACTAAACAGGTTGCTCTTTATTTCCAGCGTGGGGCTCGCGTCAGTCCGACATCTATGCAGTACAAGTGGCGGCGCCGCCCAAAGAGGAAGTGAGGGATATATTTTGTATTTTATTATCATTACGCATATTTCATGTAACAAAGAAATATATATGTGCAGCTTACACAATATAGCTAATGAAAAGTAAATAAATCTGAGATTTGAATGTAAATGATTGGATACTGTGTTCTGTGTTTGATCGGATGTGCTATGCGGATGAATCATATGGACACCATGGATGACATTCTCAATCGATATTATGACGCGGCGGTGGCCTTGTCATCGATCTTTTATCATAGATCTATCATAGATCTTTGTCAGATTTTCCAGATCTTCAATTGTTTTATGATAATGGACAATGCCAAATAACGTTGAACTGTTTATGTTACGAGGGCATTTGGTTTTATCGAATAGTTTAGCTAGACTATCATGGCTCATCAGCTGTTGTTGTTGATTTTTTATTTGTCAACGGCAAACACGCATCACGCTGATAATTTTTTGCTTACTAGAAACCATTAAATCATGGTTAGGAATAAGAAGGCATAATTATGACAAGCTTTTTATTAACTTGCAATCTATGTATGTTTGTTCGGATAGAATCTTGAAATTCTTGAAATCATTTGAAGCATATATCCTTAACCGATTGAGATGAAATCTTACACGTATATTAAAATGGCAATGCATAGCTGTGTGACGTCCATTAAAAACCCAAGATGGCGTAACATCCAATATGGCGGAGTAGCTTTTTCTCATGCACTCCTGTAATACGTATATCAAATGAAAGATCCTGCTGCTAATAATTCGAAGACAAGTTTCTTTTTTTTAAATAATTAAATTTATTATGTTTATATTATTATAGGCACTGTCGTGGCTTACTTATGAAGGATCTGATTATACAGGTTGGTCGTCGGTTCGATTCTCAGTCGAAAATAACTTATATTTACAACCCAGATGTTTTACCGCTCAACGGATAGTAGTGAAATTCAACGTTTCGTTATGTGTTTACAGAGCGGAGAATTGAAAATAATTTTAATATTCCCCCTTTCCATTTAATTTTAATATTACTCCTTCAATACTCTTCCTTCCTCCGAATGAGAATCGAGCTTTCAAACAAAACATACAGTACAGTTACCCGTTGCGTCACGATGGCTTTTCAGTTAAATATAATTATTTAATCTAAATACAATACATTAAATAACCTAACTACAATTTTGATGATGTCTAGCTAATCTTTTCAGCTGCTTTACTCGTTCGATACATAGAACGTCAGGCCTACACTCTGAAACGACGATAGCTTTGTTCTCTTCTTCTTCTTCTTTTCTCTTTAATTCTTTCGTTTTCGAAAGAGATTTCGAGATTTGTATAGGACTGATAATACTGACATTTGGTAAAAACTAACAACTGCTTTTAAGTAGTAAGAAAATTAATGAAGTAAGTTTAAATATACGGCACTAGAAATTAGTCTTCTGTATTGCTTATCATTATTTATACGACAAGAATATTAAAAGTATTACAGAAAGTACCTAATAATAATTAATAAGCTGCTTAATCATAAGACAAAACCGAAACAATTTGTAGATCTTCAATCAAAAAAAGCGTATTCCATTTTAATTTATAAAGATACCTTAAAACAAGGATATTGTATTTTCTATCTCTACGGTATCACTATATTTGTAAGAACTAGAACCTCGCGATTTTTTTTGAATAGCAGTAGTAGAGTTCATTGTGTTGCAATGAGTCAGTGCCAAGTTTGTTAGTTTGATCTACCTCGGGGGCAAGAGAAACGTGACTTGAGCTCAAATCACTCAACCCGCAATGTTTCAATTTGGAGTAGCGGGGTAAACCTCATAGCTAAGATAAAGTAAATAGCTCCGTTCAGTCGCATTTGTACTAACAAAAATCAAACTCGTTATAACTGAGCTATTATCTACTTATTATCTTCGGCATTAGTTAAGATATACAGTTTCGCACTTTTCGCTCTATTGTGAGAATATAAGGTGTTCAGGGTATAAGTCAAGCCCAGGTTTGGCATTCTGGCTGGTTTATTCCACCTGATGTGAGACTAAATGTTCCACATGATGGAGAGCTACAACACTTTTTTCTCGGTTATTTAGAGGTATAATATTATCAATTCCTGGTGCAAAAACGGTTTTTTAAAGGTAGCTGTAAAACGAATTGTCCGATTATGATGCGGATTCTCATGTTTGAAAGCTGACATGATCGAAATAGTTCTTAGTTTAAATTTATGACGATCTGGTCAGACGTTTGGTGATCAGCAGGGAATATCCTGTATAATATTCAGAACTCAATAACTTTCACAAATTTAATACAATTGAAATCTTGTGTAGATTACGTCGGTTGTTGCTTCGGTAGTATTTTCAAGTCATGAAAGCTTGAAATAAAGCTACATAATCTATAGCCATGCTTAGAAGTTTACAGTACACAGAGTAAAGCTAAAGCTAAGGCTATTTAAAGTTTTTAATATTATTTTGTTATAGATAAAGCCTGTGCCCATATGGCTATGCGTGTTTTTGGTAGCTTCCTACATAGTAGCAGGCACATTCCTGTTCAAGCAGTGGGAAGGCTGGGCCTATTTGGATGCAGCTTACTTCTGCTTCATTACGCTGACAACTATTGGCTTTGGAGACTTTGTACCAGCTCAGGCGAGTTCTATTTAAAAATAAGTTAATATTAACCAATAAAGTTTTCAGGGAGAGTCCAGAGGCATGGCTCTCCGCTTAATATGTATGCGTATGGCTTGCGTGATATGGTGCGAACACGTGATATAACGCAATGCATAATACAATTAAATACATATGCGTTAACCGTGATTTAAATTTATCATTCAACCCTCACATTATTAGGCGACGCCAGTATGGCGCAGTTGCGCATCGGTATGTACATGCGATGGTTGTCAATTTTATTCCCACTTAGAATAATGTTTCTCTTTCAATTACTTTCATTTACTGTACTGTAACCAGACAGCGCGTCTTAGTTACACCAACAAGTTTCAAGTTGCCGGTTGCAATATTTATAAAATGGACAGAAAGTGAAAAACAGTTGTGGAGTGTGTGAAGATCGCAAAGTTTCCTTGTGACTACTTCTGTCTTATTAAAGTCTGGTTTGGAAAAGATTTTAGTAAATAAAAAGAAATACATAAACATACAATAAAAATACACAGATTGTTTCAACAATATTTACCCAATGACCCAATTGGCTTGAACACATAGAACTGTCAAAGGCATTAAAATAAATGTTGTATTTATGTAATATTTCCAGGGTCAAAGCGGAGAAGCTGCGGACGCGGTACACTCCATAGCTCTCTGTTCTCTGTACTTGCTGTTCGGGATCGCGCTCCTCGCGATGTCCTTTAATTTGGTGCAGGAGGAAGTGCGCGCGAATGTCGCCGCAATCGCGACGCGGCTCGGGATTATTAAACCCAGGGACAGTGGGGAGGAGTATTAAATTAATTAATATTTTTATGATAATGTAACATATATATGTATATGTAAGTAATGTATTTGTTAACATTTTAATTTATAATGATGATATGTTTAACTGAATACGAGGACGATGGGTTTGAATTAAATTACAAAAGTTTTTTGTAAAAAAGTAAATGGATAAGAAGTATCTTATATTATATATTTTCAGTTGAATGCAAGCTCCAAGAGTTAAAAGAAATGTATTCACAGTGAACAAGCTCCTTAGCATTCCATGGATGGGGCCCCCTTTTAAATTCATTAACGCTCGCATCTACTATCCGAGCTCCTCACTCTACCTAACCAAATTAGAAAAAAAATCTGCTCATGTCCCCGCGTAATGCGTGTTTGCGGTAGAAACAAATTAACTATAAATTTATTTCTGTCAATTACAAAGTCCAGATTGAGTGACGTAAATTTGGTATTTCGTCTTCCTAGACATAAGCGGTGGAAGATAAGCTTTGTTTTGTCCTCCTTGTCTCTATCCATGCACAGACTTCCTCTACTTCATTCAATAGTAACTGAAATTGCCTTGAGTTTCTTTTCAGTTGTCAGCAAGATTGTCTGCAAATGCTAGACTGAATTCAGTTTATTTATTGTTAAACTTAAACCGATATTACCATTTTTCCATGACTAATAAGTTTATCTATTAAAATATTAATAACTATGTTTATTATTACGGGGGATAATCAATTACCCTGATATATACTATTCTCATCTACTGTTATCAATTCCCATCTTTTGAAGATTTATCAAATTCTAATTTTGTATAGTCTAATTAACTTTACTGAATTGCTTTTTAGCAAAAGTCTAATAAATACTAAACTACTTATAATACGTTTTAACCACCTTTGACCAGGAAACACGACAATATATAAACATACACATTTCTCCGACGGTGACTTGAGCTGACCGTCATAATGTGGATCGAAATCAACTGCGTCATAATAACGTTGTAAATAAATTAACGACAAACATTAATCAAAAAATGAAAATACTTTAGTTAATATAATTATTATAAAATACTTTTTATAATAATAAAAAAGTTTTGGCATCTATTTTGTATCGTTTAATTTAATCCGTTCCCTTTCCATTATATGTAGAAAAATAAATCCTTATTACATAGTGTTTATGAATTAAATTATGTTATTACATAAATAATATTAAAATTATTTATTTACACTTTCATTAGGTTGTCTTAAATTTATCAATAATATAAATAATTTTGTTCTCTGTTATTCTCGAACATGTCTCCCGACTTAGGCCTCCTTCATTGCTTTCCACCCTTGTCTTTCCCTTGTCAATCTTCTCCACATTCCATCAGTGGTCTTTTTAATGTCGTCTCCCTATGGACAAAAAATTCCACCTCTTTTTATTTTTGCCTCTCTAGCGGGTACCATTCCACAACTTTACTCGTCCATTTATGTATTTTTTGTCTCATTATGTGACCTCCAATATCTCCATCGCCATTTTTGTTGTTTCATAAATTGTGTAACTTGTTTAGTTTTTATTAAGAATTTAAAATACTTCTTGCATCTTGTTTTGGCATTAACAGATCCTTCTTATATTATTCTGTGTAAGTGCCCCTGTCAGGCAACCATAAGCAAGGACAGGGCTACATATATGTTGAAGATATTGCACTTATCTCTTACTGGTATATCTTTGTTCTTAAGAACTTCTTTAAGAGACCAGAATTTTTTCTATGATGTGCTGATTCTGTGTTCAATTTCTTTAGTACTTTGTTCTTTAGTACTCGGTGAAATAATTTCACCGAGATTACATATTCATCTACATCTCAATCAGGTTGCCATTTACTTTGATTGGTTTTATTGTACGATTATTCATCAGTTTTGTTTTGCTTAGGTTTATAGTCAGGCCTACAATTTTGCATTGTTTTTCGAGATCTTCGAAAATATTCTGTTTGGCTAGTAATATAAGATTGTCAGAAAATCTAAGTCATCTTTTATCTGCGCTCTTCATCTCCCGAGATAAAATATTTTGTTTGCGGACAGGATTTCTTCGAATTCTTTCCCGTACTGCTTCGATTATCTTTTTCCTACGAATACTGCGTGGGCGGCCAAATATTTTTCTGTCACAAACAGAGGAGGTTTTATTGTATCTATCAATAGCCCAGTACACAAACATTTAACTAATACCAATCGTATGGAGGATTTTAACAATTGTACTTGGCATGACGCCATATTACTACCTTTTTTATATAATGCAATCACAGCAATTTAGTTGTCTTTATCACCTAACTCCATTTTAATATCACAAAATATGTTACAATATATTGTCATGAAGATAAGAAAACACAATGAACATTTATTTTTAATTATAACAGTATATAAATACTGCAAATAAATATTTTTGTAATTACAATATTCTCAAAGCAAGCAAGTATAGACGTTACATTTTTTTTGAACATAAAAAATTTCGACAATTGACAAGAAAATGGTAAATTGGTGACTCGTAGGTTGTGAGTCAAAAGCTCTCCCACTTAAGACAAAATTTGTCTGGGGATATGAACATTATAAATTTCTACATGTACATGTGTGTAGTAACCGTCAAAAAGTGAGTGAACATGCATATAAATTTATTCATTTAAGCTTCAAAATAATGAAATTTACCTTATTCTTAAATTAATAAAATCACATATATAGAGAAAAAGATACTTAAATGCAACAAATTTGATTTTAGTTAGTATTTAATGTGCCGTGGTCAGTAATTAATCAAAGTATTTTCTACCTTAATTATATCTAACGAGTATTACCTAGCAATCAATTTATAGCGTTC
The DNA here is from genome assembly GCA_038994665.1 of Podotricha telesiphe. Lineage (NCBI taxonomy): Eukaryota > Metazoa > Arthropoda > Insecta > Lepidoptera > Nymphalidae > Podotricha > Podotricha telesiphe. The sequence goes on from JAOYRR010000266.1 coordinate 486,819, forward strand.
CTCACTTACGAATTCAACAGAATTTAATAGTCAACTTTGTTACAAGACAACACAAAGTGCTATAGATTGTACAAAATAAACATCTAAAATAGTATTTAAATAGAAAATTTATATCCAAGGATACAAGGAAAAGGGATTACCTAAAAGTCAAGTCGATAAAGGATCTGTAACACTATACTTACGGATACACTAAATTGATAAGATAATTGTCAAATAATCTTAGATAACTTTTAATATGGCATACGTTTATTAAATAATAAAGGTTGATTAAAAGATTGTCATTGATTAAATAAATATTTGGCGGGTTGCTAGACCTCATGTTAATCGCGTTGAATTATCAGCCGTGACCAGATCAGACCAAAGCGAAGTGTAAAGCTCCAAAATGTCCAGCAAAGAGAAACTTGAATCCGGCAAAAATGAACAGTCAAAAATAGATTTAGATGAAATCTTAGTGAATGAAGTTGGTTCTTTGGGAAAGTATCAAATAATTACGGTCCTCTTGGCTGCGTTTCCAGTCATATTTTCAGCTTTCGCTGCCGGTGAATATATCTTTACTACTGCCAGGATACCGACCAGGTATTTTTTTTTCATATATTAATTTGGCAATGTGGCTCAGGGCGATGTCTGGTGGTGGTTGTGAGTTCATTTGTAAATAATCAACATCTCCCTTTTTCCAACGGGGGCTTATATTTGGATAGAATAGAAGTAAAAAAAAAGTATCTAGAATAAGTGTAACGTCCTATGACACTATGTTTTCTGTCCAAAGTAATGTGTAATGTGTAAATGTGTAATGTGTAAAGGTAAAAAGAAATCAGTGAGTGAGATCGGTGAGTTATTAATTCACTCAAGTGTCATATGTATATCTAGAAAATACACTAAACCAAATACAAAGTGTGAAAGCGCTTCCGCGTACATGTGTTGTGCGTTAGATACTGCGTATTATGTTTTTTAATGTTTTATTATTTTTTTCGTACCTATAAGAAACTTTTTTAATAAATTTATAATATATAATTTATTATATATAATTTTTTTAACTAAAACTGGAACAAGAAGTCAATCACATACAAACATACAAATACTTAATATATATTCTCAATAAATAATGAAATGAATTTTCTATATCACTCCTAAAACATATTTTTATTAAATTTAATATAAATATATTGTTGAAATATGTGTTTAACTCAATTAACATATAAAGTATAACATATATATATATATATATATATATATATAACATATAAGGCTCAGTGGGTCTTTTAAAATAAAAAACTTTTTTGTTAAAATTTGAGAAAACGGTTATAAAATCTGAACAAGTAGGTATGTTAGAATTTACAAAATTATTGATCTATAGAAAGATGAGATGAGATACCAGTAATACCTTACCATAGATGCGATAAGTCTAGTGAGCTTGTTAATTATATAACAGTATTGTTAGTAACAATCTTTTATCCTACCTTTAATCTACTTGCCAAATTTACTTTCTATGCACAGTAGTTTTGGCTGTGTGTTTCAATCGCCTAGTCAGCAACGGAAGAATTTTATATAAGTTGATTTATACTATAGCCTTAAAATTTATGTTGCCACTATCAAATTCAGATTGATGCCACATGGCGACTACTGCACTTTGCAAAAACCTAAGTAGTCATATTTACTAAAATCTAACAATGAAAAAACAAAGTTTTTTTTTGAACAGTAATAAATTTAAATAGAAATTTGTTAAAAAAGAGAGTTTTGCTTAGAATTTACTTGTCTCAATGTAATATAGGATAGATAGCCTAGGCTAGATAGGCTTTAATTCTTCCAAGTAAATCAACTAAACAATTATCTTAATAAATATAAAATTAAAATAAATAAGATAATTTTCATAAGTAAAATTGAAATAAGTAGGATAAAATTAAAATAAGTAGACACATTCGGATTATCAATATCTTATTAGTATTATTATTTTCATGTAAACATTATCATAGGTACAGTAATTGGCGATTAGTATATAGACTTCAGATAACGGTATTTATATCGTATAAGAATGTATTGTTATTTAGTATGTTTATAAAACGTAGGGGCTTTTAGAAGATTCAGCTTAAATCTTGAATTAAGTATCAAATTCAGGCTTGAAGCATCATTTGTCAAGACATATAAGCAGATAATGAATATTCACGTGCAATCTTGGAAATTCTTACAAGCAGTTATTGTTTTAAAATTTGGACATAAGAGAATTCAAACCCACTATAGATATTGAGTGAATGAGAAAATCACACCAAGGATCCTATAGGACGTTTTAATAATTATAAACAATTACATTAGTAATACATATATATACATACATCTCATGTTATGCCGGGTAGCGGGCAGAGAGAGCTTTGTGGAATTTTCTCGATTTCCGGTGTGAACATGACTTATAAGTCTAACATATTTTATAAGTCTATTATATGTAGAGAATCATGTTTTATTTTCATTTTAAAAACAATTTTCAAAACATTTCAGATGCTTAATACCACAATGTGACGGTTCAAATCCCGAATTTGCCCCGAGTTGGGTCTTAAATGCAATCCCGGGAACAAGTGTCAATGATTTTGAGGCGTGTGAGAAATATCAGAATAGTACCCAAATGATTCCGAACCCATCTGATGTATGTCCCGCCGCTTGGTTCGATCGCTCACAGACTGTATCCTGTCAAAGTTACGTGTATGAACATTCTAACAGTGTTGTGTATGATGTAAGTTGATTTGTATGTAATTTGGGAAGTTAGCAATCGAATGCAAATAGTAAAGATGTGCAGAGAATATTGACGTGAGAATCTGTGAAAGTAATTCACATAAATAAAAAAAACAGGAGATAAGATAAAGTTATTAATATGTTTTTTGATATTAATAAAACAGTAATACCTTAGCAGGTCTTTAAGTTGTATTTAAATGTATTAAAAGTGTATGAATGCAAATTCAACTAAGGGTTTTGTTTGCATATTGTATAAATGTTTCCGCGGTGTACGACAGGTATACGATAGGTAAAGCCTCCCCTCCTTTTTACATTAAATAAATATATGGTACATTTCAGTTCGACATGGCTTGCGATGAATGGAAACGGTCTCAAATTGGCTCAATCCGTACCATCGGCACTCTGCTCGTACTACCCATCACCGGATATATCTCTGACCGCTGGGGTCGTCGCGTTGCGCTCACTATAAACGCCTTTAACACAGGCTGGCTAGGCCTTGTGAGGTCCTTCGTTAACTCTTATGAATGGTTTCTGGCACTCGAGGTAATTGAGTCCACTATTGGAGCTGGTGCTTTCTCAACTTGTTACATTTTAGGTAAGGAAATGATATTTGGAATTAATAAGTAACAATGTAAATTTTATTTGCTTAAATATTTAACGCACAGATTTCATTGTAAATGAATTTTTATTATTGTAATAATAGTGAAAACGAATTTCATATTAATCACTGAAATATTTTGGTCCTAAATTAATCCCTATTTAACAAATTTACCTACACTCATGTCCTTTAACGGTTATCCGTTAAAATATATCCATCTTAATAATACGGAGGATCAATTAAGAATGCAAATGAGAATTAAACTTTTGTCCTATAAATTTGATGGTCGTGAATCGAACATGTATCTGTCTTTCTGGTCTAATAGTTGGGATTCTTCCAGTGTAGGATGTAACTTTTTTCGATTCAAATAAAAAGCCTTTTAGAAAACGTATAAAAAATTTAACGTATCAGGATTTATACGTTTTCTAAAAAATGTTTTCAATTTCCTAAGTGTGTAAAAAAAATGTCTATGGCTATAAACCAGCATTCTTAACAGGCGCCATGGCTACTTTACTAAAATGATAAAAAAGGATCTTGTTTAATCTTTGTAAAAGTTATAATTCCTTTGATTTTTCTTACTCTTATATTATTCGTCATACATTTTTATATAACATAAATAATGACTATACTTACACCTTGATTATTTATTATTTGATTTTGTTGCATATTGTATTTCCAAATATCTGAATGATAATCGGGGCTGATGAAACGAATACGGCTCCAAAATACTGTATGCTTATCCCAGACCTTACCTTAGCACTCATTCCTCACGGCACTGCATATGCAAGAGTTGAAGTCAATCAACAAATTGTTTTTGAAAAAAGGAATGTAAATATTTATCATATAGTCTATTTGCGGTTAGTGAATAAATAATATATTATATATTATATTATAATAATATTTTATATAATATATTATATATTATGAGATATAAAAAAATGGTTGCTCCGAATCACGACATTGTTCTTAACTTATTTTATTTTTGTCTATTATATGTTTCGTATGCACAATACTTACTTTCATTCACAGGAGTGTTTTTACTGAGATGGCCACTCTAATTAGCTATAGTTCTTATTAAATTGTGTAGCTCATGTACTAAAATTTATGCTGAGTGACCTATCGTTATAACATCTATTTATTTTTATTTGTGAGGTAGCATCCACATGAAACAAAACTTTTGATTACTTATTTACTTGCAATACCTTTTAGTAACGGAACTGGTGGGCCCGAAATACCGTGTAGTGGTAGGAGCCACTATATCCACAATGTTTGCGCTTGGACAAGTTTTCCTAGGATTGATCGCATGGGGCGTGCATCCTTGGAGGACCCTCACACAAGTACTCTACGCACCACAATTACTTGTCGTTTCATACTTCTGGATTCTATCTGAATCAGTTCGTTGGCTGATGAGCAAAGGTCGTTACGAAGAATCTGAGGCGATCCTAAAGAAAGTAGCAAGGATAAATAATAAAGAATTATCAGAAAAATCATTGCAACTTCTCAGAGAATCCGCTGAAGCTGAAAAAACAGCTGAAAAACCCAAAGAACCTTGGCTAGTAGTCTCAGTGTTAAGGTCCAAGTATATTTTAATAAGATGCTGCGTGGCGCCAATCTGGTGGATTACCAACACCTTAGTGTACTATGGAATGTCAATTAATGCAGTGAACTTGTCAGGAAATACATACTTGAACTATGTGTATGTCGCTGCTGTAGAAATCCCCGGGTTTTGGACCGCTATTCTACTTTTGGACAGAATTGGAAGAAAACCTGTGCTCATCGGTGGGTACTGGCTATGTGCGGCGTGCCAGTTTGCTTTTGCGTTTCTACCTGAAGGTCAGTGTAATCACTTTTTGGCTTCTTATAAAATAAAACATATATACGTCTTTAATTGTGGTATTAGCTATATAAAGCTTAATTACTCAATATTTATAAGTACTCAATATACTCAATATTATATAAGGATATTAAAATGTTATTACCAGGAGAAAATAGATGTCAAATTGTATTTGCTACAATCATCTTATTACTTTGAAGGGCCGGCATTATGGTTTTAATCCTTCTTGACAGAAAAATTAAATTTATATAACAGACATTTCCGCGGAATTCCAAACGCCTATATAAACTGAACACACGACTACAACGGAGGTAGGTGACGCGTCACTCGTGATTTCAGGATATTTGCAGTTCTATTCATAAATTCATATTTTAATTGCATTTAAATAATTAACCATACCAAACAAAAACCTTAAAATTGTAATTTTTTTGCTATTTTGTTAATAAAATATGTTACTAAAATTATCAAAAAATAGATTAAGGTTTTCATAGTATCAGTAGTAGTAGTAGTAAAAGAAGTTATTTTCAGTTTATGTCATAAAATACCAACAATACCCCATAATAATTTAATTCCTCTCATATTAAGAAAATGTTTAACAATTTTAACAATTTTTTAACACATGGACATCAAACTTTGAAGCCAGTTTTACTTGAAATTCGATCGATGATTCGATAATTCATATTGCTTACCTATGCCAAAGCTTGATTATTAATATAATTCTGTTTTTCGCGTTCCCAGGCAACGAAGGTCTATCCCTAGCATTCTACTTGATCGGCAAATACGCCATCGCGACGGTGATGACGTCAGTGTACGTATATACAGCTGAATTGTTCCCTACAAAGTACCGACACACTTTGCTCGCGTTCTCTTCTATGTTGGGCCGTATTGGGTCTATCACTGCGCCACTTACTCCTGCTCTGGTGAGTTTTGAAGAGCATTTCTTAAAGTATTTTCATACATAGTTTAAGTTTATTTAGATATAGTTTATTTTTATATGGAGAACAAGTACAGAAAGCCAATATTTTTCACTTTCTCACACAACGCTCTTACTAAAATATTAGTGACAATATAGTGTGTTGTATTAGTAACAATTAAAAAATAACATATATAACCAATAATAACAAACCAACAATATTATTGATTTACAATACCTTCCAGGCCCTCGAAGTGTGGAAGAGTCTTCCGTCAGTTTTATTCGGCTCGTTCGCACTTCTCTCCGGTTTCCTCATATTTACGACGCCGGAGACTTTGGGTACCAAGCTACCGAATACCATAGAAGAAGCAGAACAACTTAGCTCTAAGAAAAATAATAATGAATAACACATTATGTTTATACGATGTTTTTTATGAAAAACACTAATAAAAGATGCCACTAAAAAAAATAATATGTTATTAGAAAATTATTTCAGTAAGCAAATTCTATATCATGAATGAAATTTCTATCAGCTTTTACAATTCTTATTATACTTGAAAGATCTTTAGAAGACACAATGATGCAATGTAAAAATAATAACTTACATAACAATAACAATAGTAATACTCGTATAAAGGAAATTATTTTAATATTTTTACGTGTTGATGTGTTTTCTTACACACTTAAGAACTTTACTTAGAAAACTATTTAAAATATGAACGTAGCAATATTCGAACCTGCGCCTCTTGTAAACCGAAATCTGCTCTACTCCATCTCCACCCACAATTAATTCTTGAAAATCTTCCTATTACGCTATCCACAAAATAAGTTGTAACAAGCTTATAAGACTAAGCTCAATAAGTACGTATATCATAATTGGCTAGAGCGCTTGGCAGGTTTACTTTGCTTGTAACGTTAAATTGTTATTCGTTTCCTAAGATATAATATAAATAAAATAAATCTATTATATAATATGGAAAAGAAACAAAAATATTTTTATGTTATATATTACCATAAAATCTATATATAATATGTTACTTGTATGTAAAAAACTAGACAACTTTGCACTCAGCTAAATATATATTTTTTTATCTTCGAAGTCGACCACTGACTGCTATGAAAAAAACCGCTTTTCATAGTCTGCCTTAAAAATCTTGCAACGGGACGCGTCTGTAAAAGAGCTTTCTAAAATATGAAATTCGGTGTACAAAAAAAGAATACTAGAACTATAAAAAAAACATAGTCTAAAACATTATTTTCATTAAATTGTTTATTTAGGATCGTCAATAGAGCAATTATTATAATATGATTAAATTACATCAAGTTCACAAGATGTTTTTACAATTGAAGATAATCACAGCATGTAATAGTAAAAGTTCTAAAAAACGCATAAAAATTTGAATTCAGCGGGATTCAAACCAACGCCTCATGGAAACCGTCCAAGCTCTGACCACTTGACACAACAAAAATAAGTTGTCAAAATTATTATACGCTTATTACAACTTACTTTTGTTGTTAGCATATCTGTAGAGATTTTTACATATTTATTTTTTGCTGCCCAAAGATTATTCTTCGAATAATGGTTTAGCAAGAGAGAATGCTAATTATTAAATATTTTTAACAAGTGTTCACACACTTAGAGAATTCATAAACATTTTTAGAAGACGTTTCCTCTTTTACAGCGCACTCGACTCTTATATATCTTATCATCAGGTATTTCCAAACAAAAGCTGGTATGCTGGCGGTATCTTATTTAGTTCCTTGCATTATCACATGGTTATATCTCTGTATATAATAGATTTTTTTATAATTATTATTAATACCTTTTATATAAATATTATGTTTTTACTAATATTCTTTTATTATATTATATACAATATGTTATATATATATTACACCCTCTTTTTTTTTAAGACCAGATGATTTTAAAAAGTATCTGGCCACATAGTCAGTTGTGATCAGTATTTTCGGAACGTCGGTATAGAATAAATTTAAATAAGTTTATAAATGAAAATGAACGAAAGTTCCTCTATTAGTAATTTTCTGGAAATTAAACTAAAAATAAAACTAAAATAGATTAGTAAAATTCAATTGTTTTAAGAACAGATCCTTGCTTTATGCATGAATATATAGCAAATGGCAAAGGGTTTAATATGAATTACAATAGAGTTAATTTGCCTTTAATCAAATATGCTCAACAAGGCTATCGTCTAGTGTGCTAGTTATTCACAGCTTTACGTAAAAAACACAGAGAAGATCTCAAGAAACCAATAGCTCCAAAATCAAGGTAAGTAATATAAAATTTCAGCATTGTCAGTTCTAGCGGCAGCTACCACCGGCTCGGAAGGCAGTTCTGCTGACAAGAGCCGGCTAGAAAATCTTCAATTAGAGTTCATCTTTTTTAATATAGTTTTACAATAAATAGCCTCCCGAGTGAGCATCAACAGTATTTAATTCCACACATTAACATCAGAATAGTATTCCTGGACAGAATAATATACTTTCCGCAATTATATATTTTAGTCTTAATTTGAAATCGTTTAAGTGGTAAGTTTGATATTGAGTGGCGGACCTCGACGCGACACTGTATCTTGTTCGCCAAAGCGGAAAAATGAAAATAATTAAATTAACTCAAAATACCGATAGTTTTCAGAATTAAGGTAAGAGCTATTATAACTTTTTCCTTCCACTTCACACTGGTTCCATAGCATGGTTGCATAGCTCTAGTCAGTGAGGACCTAGTCTCAAGACACTCCTGGACTTAACCTAAACAAACCATAGCATAAAAATTAAAATAATTAAATTTTGATCGTTTCACTTAGTGGGAATCGAACCTATAACCAATGGCGATTACATTTAGACACTTTCACCTGTCACACCGCACCCCGATGACCTCTAATTACTTTTTCGGAATAAAGAAACACATTTATTTAAATAACATTACCAACAATTGTAGTTTTTTACAAAAAAAATATTATTTGTATTTTGATCAAACTTATTATAGCTATGAAGAATCATTAGATCAGCCACTCCCTCAACCGTCATGCTGAAATAATAATTAATAATTTTACTTATATATTTTTTTACATTTTTTAAAATGTTAATCGCACACTTAGGAAATTGAAAAATACATATTTAGAAAAGATATACGAACAATCGTTTGGCAAGAGAGAATGCTATTTATTAAATATATATATGTTTAACATAGTTTTAACGTAGAGAAATCAGGTAGCAGAAATTTGTAAACATCTTTCTACTCTCTCTCTCTCTCTAAGGAATATTTTATTTTATACCGAATTTCATATTTAGTAAGCTCTTGTACGATATAATATTTTTTGTAGAATTAATCGCGCTGCTGGCGCGTCCCGTTGTAAGATTTTTAAAGTTGACAAAGAAAAAGATTTTTTAAGCAGTGTACTGGCCCCAAATCCATATTCAGATTTTACAAAACAGTTGTGTGAGATATACAGTTTTATAATAAATTTGAAATCGTGCCCCTGCAAACTCTAAACCGGAAAACTGATAGCAGACTCATTTTCTACATCACATATTTAACTTATCATAACAAAATCAGCTTTGAGTAAACAGTTGCAGTTTTTTGTCACTCTCCGACTATTATATATATATGCTTTTACACTCATCATTATTGTAATTAACAAATATGTCTAAATTACAAATATAACAGAAATACATGTGCTGTGTTTGATTATAGCTATAGTAGTTCAGTTTTTTCCGATTGCTTTCATTCTTATCTTGAGGTTTTACACTTAAGACTGATTGTCATAATACATCACTACTATATATGTCTATCTATAGCTACTTATGGAAACGATAACATTTGAAATTTGGACTAATAGCGTATAATAAAGATTACCGATAATTTATTTAAAATATTCAGAAGTGATAAGATTAATTTTCGAATTATAAATATGACAGTTTACGTACTCATTTAATCTTGTACACCTTCAAAATTCTAATTAATAACATTAACCTAATTTAGTAAATATAAACTTCCTACTAAGCTTTGTACGACAAGAAAAGTAATCTGAAAATGACCAGACCAGACAAAGACGAAAAGATCGTAGATGGCAACAGTGAACGAACAAGTATAGATTTAGATGACATCTTAATAGAAGAAATAGGACAATTTGGTTGGTATCAGTTGCTTATTCTGGTGTTAGCAGCTATACCAGTTATATTTTCGGCGTTTGCTGCTGGCGAGTACATCTTCACGACGGCTAGGATACCGACCAGGTACCGACCACTACTAATCAAGTAATATAATGCAAAAACTGCTATGCAGAAAAAAATGTAAAGACACATGCAAAGTATATAAGAAATAATTGAAATGTAAACAAAAACAGCTTTATTTAATCTATTCCAGATGTTTAATTCAGCAGTGTGATGGACAAAATCCAAAATTTGCTCCAGATTGGGTATTAAATGCAATACCCGGTACGAGTGTTGATAGTTTTGAGGCATGTGAACGATATCAGGTTACCTCCGTGCTTATCAATGCAACTGACGTTTGTCCTGCCGAGTGGTTCGATCGGTCGCAGATCGTTCCTTGTGATGAGTATGTCTATGAGAATACTCTTAGTGTAGTGTATGATGTAAGTATTTTTTTCTTTTTATGTAAGTATGTAAGTATATCTTGCATTTTCGATCAGCAGAGTAAACCTAGTATTAAGAGAAACTAAACCTAGTGCTAGCTTGCCTATTTGAGTGTTTTTATTATACTACTTTATTTTGATAAGTTATTTGATGAGTAAAATTATCAGGTCTCTAAGTTAAAATAAGTGTTTATTTCCTGCCATATTGTTTGTTGTACATGATATGCAAGCAAAGTGTGATTTATAGTACTCTAATAGTATTTTTTATTTTTCTTTGTTGTAACATTATAATAACTACCTCTAGTTGAATTTTGCTTATAAAACTAACCTTCCGAATTTTAACAGTTTAAGGTGTTATTCGTACACTTAGGATATATGGAATGATCTTCCTCACGTTTATCCTGAACGTTACAATGTTTGTGCGTTTAAGCGCCGGGTGTACAGGCACCTTTACCCCCAAAGCCGGCAACTAATTTATATTTTTTTGAAGTAACATTCCTACAGTGTCATCGATACTGTGTTGTCGAAGGTCAACCCTCTTGGTTAACTTTCTTCCCTCTACCAAACTACCACTCACTTTTACTTCAAAAAAATATAAATATCACTTAACCAATTATTCCTTAAAACTCGTGATGAGTGGAGTTAATGTTTGTTAATATCCACAGTAGTACTGCTCACCAAAAATAACTTTATAATTGTTATTCCTATTTCAGTTCAACTTGGCTTGCGATGAATGGAAACGTTCTCAGATTGGATCTATCTTAACAATTGGTACATTCTTCGTGCAACCTATAACTGGCTACATCTCGGACCGCTGGGGGCGTCGCGTCGCTCTCACTATCAACGCCCTCAACACAGGGTGGGTGGGACTTGTTAGGTCGTTTGTATATTCTTACGAATGGTTCCTTGCACTAGAAGTTATAGAAGCTACCATAGGAGCAGGAGCTTATGCGTCTGCTTATATTTTAGGTAAAACATTCTGTATTTTTTTAGGAATCTCCCCATACTTACATACTACAATAAATAAGTGATTGATTCGGCCTGCCATGATATGAGTGACTGTTTATTACTATGAGAAAGTAATAAACAGTCATATCAGAGCAGGCCGAATGACCTTAGGGGCTTTCTCTACAACACTTTATTTTATTATTACAAAATAACATGGTTTTTTAATACATAGATTATAAAATTTAGATTTTTTTTTATTATTTCAGTAACCGAGATGGTTGGCCCTAAGTACCGTGTTATAGCCGGCACTTCTGTGTCATCATTATTTGCTGTTGGACAAGTTTTCCTTGGACTAATTGCTTGGGGGGTACAACCGTGGCGTACTCTCACACGAGTGCTCTACGCGCCGCAATTAATTGTTGTATCGTACTTGTGGATCCTCTCCGAATCTGTACGGTGGCTGATGAGCAAAAGTCGATACGAAGAATCTGAAGCAATTTTGAAGAAGGCAGCCAGAATGAACAATAGAGAGCTTTCAGAGAAATCTTTGAAACTTTTGAGAGATTCCGCGGAGGCTAGAAAATTAGCTGAAAAAGATGATGATTATTGGTTGATTGTGCGAGTGTTTAAGTCTAAGTCTATTCTGCTGAGATGTTGTGTGGCGCCTATTTGGTGGATCACAAATACTTTCATATACTTTGGAATGACCATCAATGCGGTGAACTTATCCGGGAATAGTTACTTAAACTTCATATACGTGGCTGCAGTAGAAATTCCTGGTTACTGGACCGCTATATTACTATTGGATCGGGTCGGCAGAAAGCCTGTGCTAATATTCGGATACTTACTCTGCGCTACTTGTCAGTTCACTTTTGCGTTCATGCCTAAAGGTAGGACCAAATATTTGTTAATTGCATATTTTATTTTTAAATACAATTTTTATTGCTTATCTCGAGACACTGTATATTATTAATGCTCTTGTTATAAGTACATAATATGCGTATTTGATATAAGAAAATCTTCATCACGCAGAACATTATTTCCTAAAATGCCATTTTCCTATACGCTCTTTCGTATTTTCACGTATCTCTTAGTTTCCCATAAAAAAATGCCCATTGCGCTAAACAACTTTAGGTACGTTGCCTTTTTTTCGTAGTTCAGGTGGTCTATTATGGTTTAATTTTCAAATGGTACTCCTAATATATAATAATAGCTATATAACAAAAAAGGTATCATCCAAATACATCCAATAGTTCCCAAGAAGAAAACACAAACAGATAATTTATTTAATAACTTTTTTTTCGATATTATGTAAAGTACAGCAAGATATTGATTAACTATTTTATTATAGCATAGATATTTTATTCAAGTTAAAACTTGTAACTTGACTTGTAAATTGATTATATCAAAGTTATATAAGCGTAACGATAATTTCTTCTAAATTTACACTGTAATCTGTAACAGAATTTAACTTCTATGACGTTTAGGCAGTATTTAGGAGGTCCATTTCACGTCCAAATTGTAAGAGAAATATGAATATAAGAAATAATTCTTATATTCATATTTTGTAGTGTTTTCTTTTTTTAACATATTAAATTTTTCATACATTTATAGGTTTAGATAGTCTATCCTTGGCTATTTATCTCGTCGGCAAATACTCCATAGCCTTAATTATAACATCAGTGTACTTGTACACCGCGGAACTGTTCCCGACAAGACATCGTCACAGTCTGTTCGCATTTTCTTCTATGATTGGTCGCTTGGGTGGAATTACTGCACCACTAACGCCTGCTTTGGTAAGTAAACCAATGATGCAAGTTTTTAAAGAGCTTTTGTAAAAACAAATTATTCTAATTACATTCTCAGACTTTTATTATATACAATTACTTCTCGCTCTTTACTACAGAGAAAAATATTTATCAACGTACCATGTTAAGTGGCGTAGCACAACGCCGTATTTTTCTCACCAAGGAGTTTTATATAACAATTATAGTCTTTGTAGATCCGCAACTGTCTTGTACAATGCACGTGCCTTTGAACGTCACAACAAATGAAAACATTTATTTGACATATGACGTCAAATATATATATGGAAAATAAACATATAGTGTCAAAAATCGATTTATTATAAAAGTCACCTGAGGCTTTCGTGGCGCAATGTGACAGCGTCTGATTGTACACGCGGTGGTTGTGGGTTTAATTCTCATTCGAGGGAATAATTATACTTAAATAATTTTGAATTCTACGCTCTGATGACAAAGATAAAGCGTTGGGTTCCCCCACTATACATGTAATGTCTCAAATTCGGACAAAAAGTGGAAAACGGAGGAGTGTCTTGACACTAGGCTCTCTCTGCCTACTTTGACATGCATCAAAAGTTGTGAAGCTATAAAAAAAAATAGTTACTGATTTCATTTAATTGTGATTACTAACTTTCAGGCTTTGGAAGTATGGGAGAGCCTTCCTTCAGTTCTATTCGGATCATTCGCACTGCTCTCTTGTCTATTAGTTTTCACGACACCTGAAACACTTGGCACCAAATTACCCAATACAATAGAGGAGGCAGAACAACTCACTAAAAGAAGCAATAGCGATTAAGTTACCTAATATAAATAAACATAATAAATTATTATGCAAAAGTTACTTTCTACCTTTTTTGTTTAGATTAGTAGATAGTCATTAATTCATACCTAATGCTTTTTTAATCATTATAAAACCTAAAAAATCTTAGGTATAAAACATATGTACAAAGATAGGAACTAGCTAGCGCCAGTGCGTGCGTACACTAGTTTTGTCATTTATTTATTATTATACCAGAGCGAACTAATTAAAACTATTAAAATATAATCATTCTATTTAGTGTTGATTGAACCTACAACCGCTCTCCCACTGAGAGATAGTGACCTTAGTTTCATCATACATTTGGTATAAACCTCTTTGTAGCATATCCTTTATCTTGCAGATTAATACCGTATTAAGTGTACAGATATAAATGTGTAATTATACTTAATTGGTTTATTGATAACTATTACGTTACCACAATACCATAAATACTACAATAGATAGTATACGAAAACTATTAATAGATTGAGCTTAACAGAAAAGATTTGAGCGTACAGACGCGGATTTTGTTTTATACTGTGCAAAGATAATAATATAAAAATGATTAATTAAAAAATAATTAAAATTGTGTAATTATATTGACAAAGAAATCAATGTATTATAAATTTATATATTAAATAACACTGATATCTTTGAGTTCATCGCAAAATGCGGTTATAAAAAAAAAAACAATGTATTAATTATATTAGAATATTTGTACCTGGTCGCTTAGTAGTGGAATGGAATACGGCCCTGTGCTAGACCAGGGAAAAGAAAATAATTTTAAATATAATCATTCCCAGAGCCGAACTCAGAATAATCGAAAGTACAGTCAGGGAAAGTCAGTCAATGTCCACGATGGTGTGAAATCTCAGACAAAAAATATAATTCTTTGTTGTAAATTTAATAAAATTTAATACATTTTAGTAATTTCGCAAACAGTACCACTAAATGCTAACATCACAAACTCATAACTAACATATTTTATGACTTTTTAAAAATATTAACCAATTAATATTAATGTCACATTACACTAACTTTATTAGTATATTGTTGTTTTTATAGGTATTTCTTAGAATATATTTATTGGTAAATAAAATATTACAATTTCT
Source organism: Podotricha telesiphe (assembly GCA_038994665.1). Classification (NCBI taxonomy): domain Eukaryota; kingdom Metazoa; phylum Arthropoda; class Insecta; order Lepidoptera; family Nymphalidae; genus Podotricha; species Podotricha telesiphe. The sequence continues at coordinate 502,156 of JAOYRR010000266.1, forward strand.
CTGGCGACAATTTAAAAGTACTTAAACATTGTATGTAAATATGATGTGAATGAATTTGGTTTTTCTGCTATAAATAAATAAATAAGATATAAATTTATAATATGACAGAACATCCAAACACTCCTTTCTCCACTTTCCGACTAGGCGAGGAAATAAAAATAATTCTAATATAATCACTCACTTGAGTGGAGATTGAATCCAAAACCATCAATATATAGACACTGTTGTGGCACCACGACGGCCTCTTTCACATAAAATATGATAGTCTAATGAGAATAAACTTCAATTTGGAACTTAAAACTTAAAACGATATAAAAGAAAGACAAAAAATTAATTAATTCTAAAAAACAACAAGCTGTACTTTTATTATTTTAATTATCTTATCGTATCTTTAGCTTAAACTAGATATTTAAATAAGTTTTATCAACTTCGTATATTTTGCTATTAAATAGAGAAATTTAAATGCCTTTATTAAGAAATCCTGAGAATGTTTTGAATCATCTATTAGCATTAAAATCGCGTTTACACTAACTAAATGCTATTGATTGTGAGTTCGATTCCCACTCGAGGGAATGATTAAAGTATTTTAATTTCTACGCTCTGGTACCTAAGACAAAGCGCAGCATTCACGCAACACACAATGTCTCAATTTTAGGTATTATATTATATATACTATAGGTATTATATTCTTTATTGGATTTAAAAAAAATACAAAGTGCTTTATTGCTTTAATAAAGTTTTATAGTTAATAAGAGTGGACTTATTTCTAAAAGAGATCTCTTCCAGTTAACCTGTGGAAGTTACAATTAAACATTATGCAAACATTGGGTTCTCTTTGTCTACCCCGCAATACGGCGAAAAGCGTGAACCACCCTTTTTATATTATGATAATCGCTGTATAATGTAACTATAAATTTTAAGGCCAATTGAAGGTAAAATATTATTTTTATCAATTTTATTAATGCATATCATATTACCTTGTTATCTAGCAATGACAAACTGAATTTCGTACATATCCACCAAATAGGTGCTTTAATTCGAAGTTAGACGGTTATAGCACTTCCACCAAGACGGACATCCAAAAATGGGCACTGGAGAAAAAAATCTACAAAATGGCACTCCTGACAAAATTGATGACTTTAAAACTGTTAATCTAGATAAAATTTTAGTGGAGGAAATAGGTCAGATTGGTCCATATCAACTAAAAACTCTGGGATTGTCAGTTATTGTTGTGATATTCGCTGCGTGGGCTGCAAGTGAATATGTTTTTACCACTGCTCGTATTAATACCAGGTAATGTTACATTATTTTTTCTATCTTTTTATAACAAAGAAAATATCAACTTTAGAAAGAAGACAGCATAAATTCTAAGTATTAATATAATATTGCCGTTTTAGATGTCTAATCCACGAATGTGAGATACGAGATTCATCTGAGTTCACACCGACGTGGATATTAAACGCTGTTCCCGCTAGTGGCAACTCCTTCGACAATTGTAGGAGATATGAGTCCATAAATGTGACAGCAAGAAGAGATGTGTGTCCCGCAGAGTGGTTCAATTCGGACAATGTTGTGGATTGCGAAGAGTACGTGTATGAGAACACAGATACTGTAGTGTATGATGTAAGTAACGATTTGTGAAATTCAGCTATCGTTTTATTAGTTACATAAAAATCCGACACTAAATTGAAGTTTGAGAATTAATATAAAATACTTGTTTTACCGTTTGGACAAGACCAAGTGCGGCGTTGCATTCTGCTACTTAACTCGTAAAGTTTACTCTAGTTAACTCTAATTCAGGGAGAACGGAGTGTCTTGACAATAATACTTTTCTGCCTATCGTGCTAAATAGAAATAATATCTTTTCACGCATTTGACAAATTTCTATCAAGCATTTTAAGAATTGAGTACTTTTAAAAAGCTAAAAATTTATATTAATTATTTGTTAATAAAAATAAAAGACATGCAATAGAAATTAAAAGCAATAGTAAGTAAAAGACGGCGCATATCTACATGATCAAGATTTAATCAATGAATTATCAACTGCTACGAAAAATATTTTTACATCAAGTATTGTCAATGATTACATGTTTTTATTACCGGTATCAGGATTTGTGAGTTATTGTACGGTTTAGGTAACAAAAGTTATTGATGGTATATGGTTTGTAGGGCGGTCAGCTTTGGGAATCTGATCGCCTAGTCACCTGACCCGAGTAGGCGCGCGCTGTTCACCCCCGCGCACTGTTCTGAGTAGGCCATCGAGGGTGCCCATCACCCTTGATCCGCGACCTGCCGTCTTGCTCTCGCAGCCTGGATTTACGGAAAATTGAGGTTTCCGCGGCCTCGGTTACTGGCGGTCGATGATGACCACTGTGAGGTTTTTGTAGGTATATGGACGATCTACATCTGCCAGTCCGGAGTTCCACTTACGCATAAACACGTTCGAGTCCCCGATTGGGCTGGATTCCGTAACAGATTTCCTCAAGTAAAATGAATGGTATATGGTTGTGGTGTCGATTTCTACGATCCGATAAGAACTAAGTGCCGTGTTAGATTGAGTCACCCAGCACGCAATTTATCTTAAATACAGGAGAATTAGTAATTTATCAGAACATACTGGAGATGTTGATAAATTACAAATATATTTTACAGTATGATTTAGCATGTGACGAATGGCGGCGAACTCTGATCGGTTCAATAAGAACATTTGGGACGTTGACGGCGCTGCCTATAACAGGCTACGTCTCAGATCGTTGGGGAAGGAGAACTGCTCTTAGCATCAATGCCTTCAACACTGCATGGATGGGTGCTCTGCGCTACTTCGCGGGAACTTACGTCGGCTTCCTCATTTCTGAAGTAGCAGAAGCTACTTTTGGATCAGCAGCATTCTCATGCTGTTACATTTTATGTAAGTAGTTCTTATAATATTTATTTCTAGTGAAGCAGTTAGTGCTAATGTACAAGAAAAAAAATAAGTAGCAAATTATCTAGTTCATTTCTTTAAATACCATATATCAATCATAGTTGTCGTATATCAATCATATACTGAAGTGCTCAATTTTACGGAAACGTGAGACATGCATCTAGAGTGAGTCTTCTTAATCTTGTATTTATTCATAAATACACAAAGATAGGTAGTCAAGTTCAAGTTCGGGAGCTTCATTCACATAAAATTAATTTAAATTTATTACTTATTGATTACAAGCGAGAGAATTAAATGCCGGACAAGTAATGAGCTTAAATTTAATATAACGTTTTAAATCTTTAGTTTTAAATGTCGCATAGAAATGCGCAATTTTCCAAGCTCAGCATAACAATTCTCCTTTACGCTCATTATGTATGTGCCCTGGATACCGTCTAATTATATGATCTCCACATCTTTGTGAGACGACAATACTATGATCGCTGTAAACAATCCATTTGTCAACAAATATTTTTCGACTTTTAGTTATTAAATTTTAACAGGATGTTGAATGCAGCTTGACGTTCTATACTGGTACAGGATTGATTGCTCTAAGCATGTCTTTTGCAGATGTAATTATCTCTAGGTCGTCTTCGTAACAAAGAAATTGGCTTTAGGTGATATCCTTACATTCCCGTAATATAAGTTTGTATTTTACTCTACTCTCTAATAGGAAAGAGTATTCAGGCATTACTTACAATACAATTCTTTCATAAGATCATTGTTAGATTTTGACCCAGGATTTCATGAAATCTTCTTAGGAACATCATGAAAATAATAATATATGATTAACGCTCGAATATCTTCTAGAGTATATCTATTACTTATTTATATTGCTTGCCCTAGCTTACTTAAAGCGTCTAAGCGTCTAATCTAACAATAGATAATATCGACTTTTGATACTGAAAATGTCAATAAAAAAATCTTGAAAATCAGCTGATTGGGTTTGTGCCCACTGTAAAACAGGTTTAAGACGGTTCCTGTCATATGTAATTTGTTAACAAGACTTACAAGTATTAATGTAGACAGCGACAATTTGGTGCATTATCCGTTGTCCAATAGTAAGTGCGACGCATTCTAGCTAATGCTTCTTTTTTGCCATTTTGATATTTTATTGCGACTGCCTTTTGCTCGTTTTCGTCGTCTAAAGGAACGACTCTTACAGTACACTCTACAAAAGAAACCTCCCCTTCTTTAAATAATCTTATTTGCATTTGTAAAGTCTCTTCACAGAAAAGATTGAAAAAAATTGTTAAAATAGGTAAAAGTTTTATTCGACAATTATCTTAATTGTTGACTTTCCCTAAGCCACGTAAAAACTTAAATTTGTCATTGTTTAGACAACAAGTTAAAATAAACGGTTTAGTTATATTAGAATATTGTAAAAACGGTGCGTTATTATAAGTTCTTAACATTTAAAATTAATATAGTTTTTGACATTAACGTCCTTTTTCCCTTTTTTGATCAGTAAACAGTTTAGTATTTTTTTACCATTCTTGAATAAATCGTCAATAGTATTCAATGAAACCTATAAATATTTTTTTTCAGTTTGCGTTTTAGTTAGAGGGTAGACAAGCTTATGGAATTTTATCAGTGAGGTTACAATGTTTTAAATTTAAATGTTTAAAATTTGAGTCTGCGGGGAAATAATCGCTATATTAATAAACATTTTATTTCTTAATATATAGTGTTCTTGAAAATTTTCGTTTTCTCGTGCATGAGTAAGGGGCATCGTCAAAGTTATCAGGATTTTTTAAACGTACTAACCAGATGCTGCGGTTAATTGTATAAAAATGTATTTAGGGCTGTGTCATAGCACCATTTCATAATTGGTAAACTTTAGCAAATAAAATCGATTTAACGCTCGTGAGTTCTATTGCAAAATTTATATTAAATTTTTATAGATATATTAAATTTTAAATATTGTAGTTAGATGGATAAACATTGTTCACTCTGGGGAGAGCTGATATGTTGCAAAAGTATTTTTTTCGACAAATGTTTCGAAATCCAACAACAAATCAGCTTAAAAAAGAACACGCCTAAAATATTTTACAATATGCCAATGGACATGCTTATGTACGCTAATTTCATTTCCAATACTTAAATTAGTAAATTAGACAAGAATACTTAAATTAGTTTATAGATGCATATATAAATAAGTATAGATACAGCTGAAGCTCATAAAACCGTTTAAAAAAAATACTGTACGTTATTTAACATTTTAAAGTGTTATTCACCCACATACGAAATTGGAAAACCTTTTTGTAACCTTATAAAATTTTAGATTCGTACTCACGTCTCTGGGATGGCATGACGCTAAGCCATAGTCAGAGCGCTTGCGCGCTCAAATTATGATACATTTTCTGAAAATGTTTTTAGACTATGAGTTTCTTTAAAAAATGTGTGGCTTTTTCGCTTTTGTTGTTAATATTAGCGAACTCAATTAAATTTTTTCTTAAATCGTTCATGTACATAATTGACTTTTTTCCCTTTTATTATATATATAGATTAATAATTATAATATATACAAATTTTGAACATCATAATCGTAAAATATATAATTAATAATAATTATACATTTGACAATATTGTATGTTAAATTTGTATTATTATGACCAAATTATTTCAGTGATGGAACTCATCGGCCCGAAATATCGAGTCGCAGCAGGCGCTACGATGAACACTTTCTTTTCAATTGGCCAAATTACCATGGGTTTACTGGCATGGGCGGTACCCAACTGGCAAATGCTTACACTGACTTTATATATACCACAAGTCATCACGATCTCCTATTTTTGGATCATGTCGGAATCAGTCCGATGGTACATGAGTAAGGGCAGATTTGAAGAAGCTGATAATGTTTTGAAAGACGTAGCTCGCGTTAATAAAACGCAACTATCCCAAAAATCTCTACAGCTTTTAAGAGAAAATATACTTGAAGAGGAGAAGAGAAAGGCAACAGAGGATGCCGAGAAAGCTAGTGAGCCGTGGCTTATAGTTTTAATATTTAAACATAAAGCAATACTGAAACGAGTTCTCGTTTCACCGGTGTGGTGGATCACAACGACATTTATTTATTACGGAATGTCTATTAATTCAGTCAACATGTCCGGAAATCAATATTTGAACTACATAGCTGTGTCGGCGTCTGAAATCCCCGGCTACTGGACAGCTGTGTTCTTAATGGGAAGAATAGGAAGAAAGCCAGTGCTTGCTGGTGCCTTTTGGATATGTGCCGCGTGTCAGATTGCTTATATCTTCATGCCAGCTGGTAAGTATTTGTTTTTTGTTCATTGTTAGGTTTATGAAAAGAGAGTATTTTATAAAAGAAGTCAGAATAAATTATTGTGTTATTCAGACACATATCTTAGTTGAATGGTGCTTGGACATTATCCAAGAATCCTCGTATGTTTAATTTACTTTTCAAATATTTTGTAGTCACAATAATACGTAAATAAATTAAATAATTCTTTGTTAATAATAAGGAAAATGTAATCATCAAAATATGATCTAATAAAACTAAGTCCGTTATCACAGAGTTTAGTATCAATTATCTGTATGAACCGGAATCGTTTACAATTTAAAAAAAACGTACTACAATCGTCCTCAATGTAAATTGTATCAACAGTGTGCGTTGAACGTTGCAAATGTAAATAAACATATAATGTTTATTTAAAAACCAAATATATATATTATAATATTGGGGTGTTATAATATGTATATTTACATTTGCTTGCATAAAAAGATATTGCAGCACAGCAAATAATAAATGCAATATTAATATCAGAACACTTTATGTAACGTATATAAAGAGTTTTAATATATCAAAGAAATTACTTATTGTTATTTTTTTTCAACTACAATACACTATATTCCAAATCGTAATGTACGTGTTAAGAATTATTGTATAGTGATAGTACCTCAAGATACAATTCTGTCTTCTATAATTTTTTTTATATAATTAACTACCAAATGTAAATAACGCCTAGTGTTAACTTAAAATTACCTCGTAATTATTTTTCAACATTAAACACTGTTAATAGCTTGAAAACGATTTGACTAAGCAGACTATTTACAGATTCAGACATTGGTTAAACGACGTTTATGGCTCGACATATATGTATAAGGTAGTATTGTTAAAGTGTAGGAATTAATTCAAAACATTATTCCAGGATTGTACGGCGCTTCCTTGTCAGTTTATCTAGTCGGAAAATTCAGCATAGCAATGGTTATGACGTCGGTATACGTGTACACTACGGAACTCTACCCAACCAAGTACAGGCACAGTCTCTTCGCATTTTCTTCCATGATGGGACGGATTGGTTCCATAATTGCTCCACTTACACCTGCTTTTGTAAGTTTCTTTATATTATCTTATTTGGCAAATTTTACTGTGTAGGCAGGACTAAAATTATTACGTTCGTTCTTTACCTTTAACTTCATTTTTGGACACCAGCTGTTACAGAATTTACAATTATAATTGGTCTTGTTATATTAGAAAACACCTATTTTTTGAAATGAAAATATTTCACCCAGTGGAATTCGAACCTTTAGCTCAGACTTATCTTTAATATTAAAAGAAACGCCACTGCATTTGCTAGATATTATGGACATAGATAATAATTTATGCATTGTAACAATTTTTCAATCTCCTTCATTCCTTGATAATTTCGCAGGGCGCAGCAGTTTGGGATGATCTACCATTTGCTCTTTTCGGAGGTTTTGCGCTTCTTTCCGGTCTGTTAGTGTTAGTTACACCAGAAACTCTTGGCCATAAGCTTTCAGACACTATGGAGGAAGCCTCTATGATTGGCGTCAAGAAGAAGAAAGAAGATGCTTGAAAAAATATTAACATTATATTATTTTTAGTTTTGTGTAAATAAGAATATATTCTGAATACAAAAACATTGCGAAAAAGAAATAAAATTGCATATTTTTAAATCGAACTTGCGAGCACTAATAGGTAAGGCTACAGACAAGTGTTGAGGAAAACCAGAATATATGAAATAGTTGTCTGTACATTTAATTATTATTTTACTTGAAGATTTAACTTAGTATAAATATTTATTGCGAATAAATGATCTATAGAAATAATTTTATATCTTTGAAATGGTATTTTTAAATCATGTGAATGCAATAATCGTCTTAAATCAAAACAATAGTCAATAACAAAAATTAATAAAACATACGTCTAATAACTACGTCATTTACTTGTGTAATTTAATTTTATAATCTTACGGGATACGTAAGAGTAAAAAATATAAATCAATGGATATTGACTTGGTTTTTAGAGAAATTAGTAGATAACTGTGTTGAGACACTCTGTTATCCACTTTCCCGATTCCTTAAATAAGTCGTAATAAGAAAAATATACATATACTTAACATAATCAATCTATCTCTCAAATATTTGCGGAGTGAAATTACGCAAAAACACACGTCTCGAATCCGGACGAACAGTGGATAAGATAATGTCTTGACACTAGGTTCTCTCTTACTTCAATGCTATGCGGGGAAAAGTTTAAAGCTGTAAAACAAGAAAGGAAAAATGACTTATGCTACTAAGCTCTCTCATACCGCACAAATTGTAAGAAATGTGTGTAAAAAATAAACAGATCAGTCACCAACGCTTGGCCGATTCGAGATGGCTCTTTTTTCTTCACGAAACACTAAATGAGGAAGCATCAGAATGCAGTAATATAGTGGTTTTTACAAATACAAGTCTTACTATCCGTCTGTTGACATTTGCGTATTACAATTTACTAGTATTTAGATGCCTTACTACAATTTACTAGTATATAGAGCCATATAGCCAATAGCCTTGAGGCTAAAACAACCTCTAAAAGGTCTGATGCAGAAGGCAACTGGAAGCCACTACACTATTTTCCCTAGCAGTTAGCTTCAATGGAAAGTTAAACATATTAACGGCCCCGAGTTCCCGGCGTCCCAATGGACTAGGTGCAAAAACACTTAGAAAAGGTTTTAATGCTAGAAGTTTAAAATAGGACGGCAAATTACATAACACCTTAAGTTAAATGTAGTAGTTGCAAATGGATATTCTGGGTATCAGTGATACAAATGGCCAGAAGAAAGGAAATTATTTTTTCAGCTATGATAGTGTTCTATACTATTTAGAGTGTGATCAGGTGATGTAAAGATACGTAAGGGTAGATACGTATGGGATGTGGGTATACTAATCACAAAGGAAATCTCCAAATATGTCATAATTTTTATTTCCTTATGTTACCGGACCAGGTTATTCAAGTGTATATGCCCACTGAACAACAACCGTTGGCTGAAGTAGAGGATATGTATAAGGAAATCAAAATGATTACCATCCAAAACTTCATAAGGCCAAAGTGTGACGAACAATTTGGATATAGCCATTTTGGTTTTCGTTCCGGTGTAGGTACGCGAGATGTCCTGTTTGCTCTTAATATACTTGGGCAATAATGCAGAGATATGCAAACAAATGTTTTTATACTTGTTTTATCGAGCACGAAATACTTTCGACCGGGCCAGACATCAGCGTCTTATTAACATCTTAGACGAAATCGGTTTCGATGGTAAAGATGTAAGAATCATCCGACGCTTGTACGTAAACCGAACTGAACCGAACCGAACCGACACCGTACGTATCGCATCTTCTGAAATAGATTTGCAGACAATTTCAGGTTCACCAGAGTAGTGATGGGCAGGAGTGATTAACATCAGCAAGACAAATTTTATGGTGATTTCCAGACCTAAATCCAACTATAACTGTAGCTGGTAAAAATGTGCAGCTAGTTCGATAGTATGGGATTCGGGCCAAGAAATTGGACGCAGAAGATCCGAAACGTCAAGACAACGGTAGCTCCTCACAACTACATGTATATTATTACTGTATAATTACAAATAAACAGCTACAAAGTTATACGTTAATGTTTTTCCGCATCTGATAATTTTTGTCATTGGACTAATTAAAAGTGTAAAACACATTTTATTTACGATGTTTAAAAGTGTTTTGCTCCTTTGTTGACGTAATGCAAATATATGTCAGTTTAGAACTACATAGGTATGGAAATTACTTAAAATGTAATGTAATGTGCACTTAAAATTGGAGTCGAAGCCGCTACTTCTATCGTACTAAGCTATGAGATAACATAAGATAAGTGATTTGTCCTGACACTAATGTCAAAAATATATTTATAATTGAACTTTGGTTTACTTATATTTCATATTATAATTGGAATGACAATGCAGAGCAATATGAAGAGTCCCGTCGGTTTAATTCGACATAATTTCTTGGCTTTTGTAGGAGAAAGGTAGAATTGTTTGATAATCATAGCGATCATTAAGCAAACACCTTTGTCATATTTCGATTCAATTCCGAATTTAAACCTAAATATTGTAAGACTACCTTTTCACAAACCTTCCATTTGCACGAAAATTCCTGCTAACTGAAAATCTTGCTAAATGTTCAGGTACACTCCGTTTTATATTACACTTCCTAGAGATTAAAACATCTCAATTCCTATTACTTAATATACTGTATTTATTGTTTTGAAGCCACGTCATATAAAGCGATAGTGTCTGTTCTACAAATCTAATCATTAACCTATTATATTTATTGTAGTTAGTTGGTATGTATATATAAATTCGTAAATAAATTAATGATTTGATGTAAATATATATTGGGTACATATTTTTAAAGTAACGCAGATTGTTCACTTCGTGTTATATTTGATTCTAAAACGAAACGGTGTTGTCCTCGTCGATAACGGTAATATTTTGCCTTCCACGTCCCAATTCCCCTGGCCATAGAATTTTAAACGAATCATTGTTATTTATTATACATAACTTAGTGACGTATTATTTCATTCTCCATTTCCGGGTTATTTTGCAAAGTATGGTAGCAAATGCTTTTACTAAGAATGCAAAATATATAATAGAATCTTTTTCACTTTTGTTGCTTTGTCGTTGAAGTCTCGGTGACTTTGCCATACTGTCCTTTAATTATTTACTGTTACTATGTAATTTTGTTGCACGACTGAATTAGTTAATGCTCGTATTATATCTATTTAGAAAATGTGTGGAATTACATCGTGTACAACGACTTCATTGTAGGCGAGCGTGAACGGAAGTGTCAGTGTAATGGAGCTAGGTGTCACGTGGCCAGTTTGTGTACATTAGACTTGCGTTTTAGAAGAATAGCGAAACAAATTGCTTATTTTATATGTCTACAATATATTTATAGCCCACAGTTTTACTTGCCATATGCTATAAAATATTCAATATCGTTTACTTCCGTTCCCGTAGAAACTTTGTGAAACTTCTATTGATGCTCTCCTATAGAAGGAAGGGAAATATCAACTTTAAAGCAATTATAACATTTCAGTTTCCTTTTAGTTATTTCCCTGTAGTTTTGACTGTATTTTATGCATTAGCCACTGATAAACAGAAAGGGTATATATATTTATAAATATCTTTATCTGATTATGACACTAGTGTAGAGTAGTTGTTGTCTTTCATTGTTAACTGGTTGCGAGTGCTCAGAGATCGTAGAAAATATAAACAAATAAAAACGTTCTGATTTTGACACTTAAACCAATAACGTAAATAATACAGAATATAAATAAAAAATATTCTAGTAAATTGTTAGCTTTGCATCTGCAATAGACCATAAAATATTTGGAGCATTTCAAAGCATTACATTCATAACAAATGGGCACTCGCACGTGACTGAATCTTGGTTATCGCAAATTATTAACTAGTTATGTTTAAAAAAATATAAAGAGAGTGATTCATTGAGAGCATTTCAATGAATTATATGTATTTATGTATGTACTTATAACACGACAATATACAATATATGTATAGTATATATTTATATATATATATTAGATATATATATATATATATACATAGATTTAGTAAGCTAGCGCTAAAGCGACTTCAGTAAGAATAACAATTTGGAGATAATTGTCTATATCGCAGTTTTTTTTATATAGAAACTTATTTCATTAGGCCCAATTTTTTTTTATATATTTTTGAGTGTAGCAAATGTTTAAGCTGCGTTCATCATTCATCTCCATAGTTTCTATTTTTTTAGAGTTTTGCAGGGTATTCAGAGAGAACCTAATGTCCGACACTCCGTTCTCCACTTTCTGTCCGAAATGAAAATGGCCTGTTGAGTAGCGGAACTCAATGCGAGGTTTTGTCCTGACCAGAGCGGAGAAATAAAAATAATTTAAATACAATAATTCCCCCGAGTGGAAATCGAACCCACAACCAATCGCGTTTACAGTCAGACCCTGTACCACTGCGCCATGATTGGCCCTCGGATCGAACAATTCGAAATGCCTTAAAGTAAACATTTCATCGAATAGTATATAAAGTCAAATTAATTCGCTGCAGGTACGTTTTAAACTCCCTTTAGCTTTACAACATCTTAATTTATTACTATAAAAGTAATTGAAATTTATGTAAGCTCTTATTGAAAATCACTAAATAATGATCACCGCTACACAACACGCAATGTTTCGAGTGGAAAATGGAGAACGGGGTGTCTTGACACTAGGCTCTCTTTGACTACCTAGATGTGTAAGAAAAGACGGGAAGCTGAGAATAATAATAATAATATACTAAAAAAATATCGTTTTCAGATGTTTAAGTATTTCTAACTGGACTACGGAAATTGAAGAGATATCGCTCACTGCCAGTATTAAATAGCTACAACAGCTAGCAGACTATAGTGTTAATTGTTAAACTAATTTAAAACTTAATGTAATAAAACATTTATAACAATTTATCCAGCGTACATTAAGAATAATCTCACGCACGGTGAGATATTACGAGTTCATAAACTTTCTATTTCTTACTTACTGATAAGTGTTGCTTACAACAAACTACTACATACTGTATATAATAATATTCAAGAATCTTTTTCAATAAGGAGGAATGGTAAAAGAACCCATCATGCTAAAAACCTTTGCTTATTATAAATACTGCGCTATGGGTGTCGGAACTTAAAGCTTCACTTTAAGATATTGAAAACAGACAGGTAAATCAAAGATATTTTAAATTGAAGCATTTCTCCATAAACAGAAGAATACAGTTTCAAGACACTCCGTTCTCCACTTTCCGTTTAAAATTGAAACTCTAATTCGCAAGACATTTTATAATTTAACATTAAGTTATATTATTTTCTTAGGTCCTGCTTCAGTATTTTTTTGTAATTGTTAATTAATATATTTGCGTTGTATTTCTTACACTGTCTTTGGATTGTTGTTTACGAAAAAAGAGTAAACGAAAAAAAACGTACCGGTAGTAGCGACTAGCGGTAGCCTCTTCGATACAATTTTATGCGTAAAAAACACAAGTAGGCCTTTTTAGGTGAATCTAATCAGAATGCTTTAAGATACGTATCAAGCAATACGAATTCATTTTCTTTACCGAAATTTTTCTTGCCTCTTAGTCTTGGTTTAACTTTGTGATTTGGATTTAAAATGTGTGCGGCTTACACTGCGGAGACTATAGTATATCGTAAATATAATTTCATGTGAGTATTATAGAATAAGGTACATTTTTCAATAATAATATCCTTGTAATGTAAATTGTCAAACGATTTTAGTCTTATTTCTTAAGTCTTAGTCTAGATTTATCAAAAAATAAATAAATAGCTTGTGTGCATTACTTAAACCGTACTTACTTGGGCAAGAAATTTTCAAATCATAATCAAAATATTTATTTCAAATCAAAATATTTATTTCAAATGTAACCGTCTACATATTACACAATAAAAAAATAATTAAAAACAAACATTAGTAAAGGAATATGAAATGCAATTAATAAATCACACAACAGCATAGCCTAGTATTACTTAGCTAAGCTACTCGCACGCATCGCGCGCCGCGCCGTCGTACATGCGCTCGCGCACTTTAATACGATTTTGTTTGTCGAAGAAGAAAGTAGCCTTAAAACTGTAATTTACAACATTTTCTTTCTATATTTAGTATGAAAATTGAAAACAAAACAATTAATATATTTTTCTTAGTGTATAAGTGATTTGGGATTTCTTCGCTCGTTTAACAAACTGAAACTGTTATTGGTTAAGGTAAGGTTGTGATTTTTTTAAATAATGACTTAACAAATTTACTTTCTTCTTTAATATAAAAAGTTTTATTACTAAATTGATGATTATATGCGGAATGAAATACAGTTGACACGCACTCGGAAGGCTTATCTGAGTTACTCGACGGCTCTTCTCAGCAAAATCGTTTTTCGAGCCAATGGTAGCTTCATGTAGGACTGGTAATACTGACATGTATTAATTGATAATTATATATTAATTGATGGTTGGAGTGCTTATAAAATTTGAATAAAGAATATATAGTAGGATAGTAGTCGATAAGCAAGACTCCTGGGATCAGTCGAACGATGCTACGTAAAAACATATATCACAGATATATTCAGTTTTTTCAGTATTCAGTGTGTAAGAGATATTTTTAACTAATATACCACTGTCTTGAAAGTAAATATTAACACCGTAAGGTACTGTTACATATGTATGCAAATTTAAATTTTTGTTGCATAATTGTAAACCAAAATTTATAAATTTGTCATATAAAAGATGGCCACATATGAAGTAAATCTTAAAAATACAGACCAACATCTAGACATGTTGTTTATAAAAATGAGGCTTCAATAAGCGTATAATTTTACATCGATATTTAGTTCGAAAATGCCCTTTACTTTGATATAACGTGAGCTAGTAGCCTGTAGCAGCGCACTGTCACTACACACGGTTAGCTCGATTAATTCAATGAATTAACTCTCAGGATAACGTACAAATTTGGACGACAAAATATGTTAAAATTGAAGTGTAATTTTATCCTTATTATACGCAAATCCTGTTTTTAAGAGGTGAAGGTTTTTAAGAGGTATCAAGGGGCAGAGAGGACACAGAGTTACTCATATTTTTATTTCCACTCTCAACTTTCCACCCACTATAAATACATTAAACACATCCAGTCCAGGTATACAAAAATGTTCAGAAGAGTGAGAATCAAACCCAAAACTACCACCATCATCAGTAGTCAGATATTTGACCATTGGCAAAAATTTTCTAACTGGAAACTTAGGTAAACTACAAGCAAGTCGTATTAGTCGGTCGTCAATTATGCAAATGGTTTTTGAAATTACATTTCTAATTAATTGTACGATTTCATTATAACAGCATATTTAATGTGTACACGTGTACTGTTAAATAATAGTTAAATATTTTTTATACGAGACTATTGATATTTGAATATTACACCTAATCATAATTATCGTAATTATATATTTTTACTTATTGTTAATTATTAAATCGGAGAATATTTTTTTCCTTAGCCTGTTACTAAAAATTCATATAATTACGGAGCATTCTTTCAGAATATAAAATTAATTCTTAATTATTTGATGAGTAAGATGTTAATAAAAATCATGTTAAAACAGTGACACATTAAACATTTCGTAGTTATTTTACATTTCCTAGATTTAGTTCGTAACAGTCCAATATTCGGTTCTACTAAGAAAGCAATATCATTGTCAAAGTACACAGAAAGTCCAGAACGGAGAAGCCTCTTTGCATTCCTCACAAAGTGCTTAAAATGGATAAAATTATTCAAATTTTTAACTTATATATTTTAACTTATTAAATGTAACGTTTAAACTAGAAAGTGTAGTAGATTATAGTAGAAACATAATCTACAAGAGATAAGCAGGCGCGTCGTAAAGCGACAGCTGGTATGAGTTTCTATAAATACCTAGACTACGGTCAGAGCTCGGGTGAACTGTCATACGATAGATTCCCTACACACAGAGTAAATGCGAAAGTAAGAGTTGTGTGTCTGTTTGTCTATTTAACAAATTATTTTGTCAAAATTTAAACGGATTTCATATCCTTATTTATTTGCTACGGCGATTTTATTTAATAAAAATTAACTTTCAAATTTTACTTTTCGATTTTTTGTTAGAAGAGTATGGAGAGAGAACAGTGAAGGAAGATAAGTTGTGGTCAATAAGTGCAGTGTGTATGCGTTACATAATCTCCAAATAGCCCTTATTTGGAGATTATGTAACGCACTAGGTATTCTATGCAAAATTTACCTTACCTCTTTTAAAATAGACCTTGAACCTGCAACTATCACGAAAATTAGACGATATTGGTCATCAGCTCATAACTGTGCTATTAAAGCTAATGTTCCAACTTTCTTAGTCAAGAACTGTAAAGCTTAATAATACTTAATCACACTTATCTTACTGTTACAATGTATTTTATAGAAAGTATTAGATAGTAATTTAAAAATGGACTACAATAACAAAGTATGTATGGGGTCAGGGCAGTCAGATAGCGCGCTTGTTATATTAATTATCAATGATCATATCACTCGTTCCGTGCTTTGGACCTTCGTTTTTCTTTTCCTTGGTGTGATTGTATAGGTTAGTGAGTCTGTACGTCGTATTCAACAGTACGCACGATGAAATTCTGAAATATATAGCTGTATAGCTTCTGTAAAGAAAATAAGGTAAATTTAAAACTTTAGACTAGTAGCTAACCTGTATATTAGGTGTATAGGTACGTACGCACATTCTACAGACATTTTTCAACGGGCGCATCTTTTCTAGCCAATTAAATATAAAATATCGCTTTATCTATGAGCTAAGCATCTTTTAGAAAATAACATATAGCTTTGACAAAAAACAATCAATTAATCAAAAACAAGTGGCAATCGTTTTATTATATAGCCTAGTGAATTAGGTGAGGTCAGATAATTAGTTAAAGAAAATAAATAATATATTAAAAAATCATTTACTTTATAGACATTAAATAATTTACAATGCAAGTTAAATGCTAAATGGGTGCACGAGGACAATATTAAATAATGTTAGGTTAGTTCTATTTCAAGCTAATTATATTTATAGGCAAAATAATAATCTGATTTAGCATTTTTCAATAATAGTTACACACTTAGGATATGTAAGACATTTTTAGAAAACTTATAAAATATAATTTTAGTTTTAAAAAAAATTGATACCTACAACTAATATATTAATTTTATTGCACGATATTCTTCCAAGGTGTTATATATTTTCAATGCGAGTACATTCACAGCTGTATCACTGGTCATGAATTTACAGTTCATAAAGCCATCGTATTGTAGTGGCATTAAAATGGATATCTAATAACATATTTGGCATTCGTCATTTTTAGATATATATTATAATTAAGACTTATATTATATATATATATATATATATATATATATATATTATAATATCACACAGTTTTTAGAAACATTAGTCAAAGTTCAAATCCCAAAATATTTGCAATTAACCTGGTTAAAATATTTTCATTTAGAATTGCCGTACTTTTATACAAAATTGACACAATATGATGTTAAAATGGTTTTCTTTTGAAAAATTTATTCATTGCTTAATATAAGATAACTGACTGAAGACTGAGAAGACTGATAAGACAGTCTGTTCTATACTTAAGAACATCAACTGCTTGTTGCTTAAAGCGTATTTTGCTTAGCCTAAGCCTAAATCCATAGTGTTCCAGTAGAACAGCGTCTGACTGTAAACGCAATTGGTTGTAAGTTTGATCACCATTCGAAGGAATGATTATATTTAAAGTATATTCATTTCTACACTCTTCATATAGCCATCAGCTCAACTAGACTTTCAAAGTTTGAATTCGTTTAGAAATTGAGAAATTGGCTGACAAAGCGATAGTCTTGACAGAAGATTTTGTCTGCCTACCCTCTATGGTGGATAAAGTATGAAGCTGTCTTTATTTATACATTTGAATAAACTGATTATTAAAACAATAATTTAAATATACACTGATACTGATTTGAATATACTCTAAGTCTCATTCTTCATCCTTCAACCAGACCAATTTTTCCAAAACGCCCTATTGAAACTGGTATTTTATTTCAATATTCTGTTGTTATGCTTGGTTTTTTCTTTTAAGATTTTGTTTACGCAGTCGGGGATTTTGCTTTTTATAAAAAAACAAAATAATATAAATATAAAAAAAACTACAGATTTAAACCTACAACCCGATGAACCCGTAAAAATTAGAGACGATTATTTTATTTAGATACTTAGATTATCTTAAATATATCTTAAATTCGGCGAAAAGACAGTACGAGTACGTTAAGTTAGAATTTACTTTACGAAATTCTTAATTATTGTTAAGGGAAATTGAACAATGACTGTTTTACAAACATATTAAACGGCCGTTATATGAGACTTCTGTTGTCTTTTTGTTTTCAGCTAGTCTATAGCCATAGTCCACTTAAGTAGTTAAACTTTTTTCTCCTCTATTTTACAATTTTTAAACTGTTAATTACACACTTAGGAAATTCAAAAACATTTTTATAAAACGTATAAATATTTTAACACAACGGGATTCGAACCCACGTCTCTTAGACGGTTCTTGGACGGTTGTTCAAGCCCTGTGCTACTAAGCCATACATTCTAATTCGCCGAAATTCCTGTGTGCTTTATAATAATGTTTTCAATTCCCTAAATGTGTAAATTACATTTTAAAAATGTTAAAATATTTAACAAATAGCATTCTCTCTTGCCAAACGATTGTTTGTAGAATATTCATTCGATAGCAGAAATTAATAAAAATCTAAATACTAAGCGGTCTTTTAAGTATTTTGTAACGCAATTTGGGGGGAAGGGGAGAAGGAATATTATTTTTTTTAATACTAAAAAAACAAGGGAATATAATTATCCTAAGTCGATAAAATGGCAGTTTCTTCAAAAAACCGTGCTGCAGTTAAGCCTCGATCTAGCAGTGGGCACCTTATCCCCTATAGTTGACTCGCAACCTGCTCTCCTGGAGACCATAATGAACATTGCCATTCATGGCAGCGCTGTCGATAAACGCTGCCAAAAAGAGTTGGTCAGAGGACAGAAAACCAGTGACTTTTTTTATTTTATGCGACTTTAAGTATTTTATTTCCGTTAGGTTATCATTTTTTAAGCATTGCCAGCATTTAAAATTAATATATTATTTTTTTTTAAGAGTTCACTAGTAAAAAAGCTAAAACAGTAAAGACAAGTCATTTACGTTGTAAGTTACGGCGCGTTTCAAAAATTACGTAACAACAAACAAATTGTAATATTTTTTTTTCTTCTCGTCTAATACAAATTTACTTCACAAAAACCAATTTGGTTGAGTTGGACACGTACATTTTCTACTCGTGCACTATAGGTCTTGTCTACCCGTCCCCATATAATCGTAAAGAGTATTATATATTATATTCATATCATGGAAACATCAGCTACCTAATTAATAGCATGCTTCTAGATTATTTTACACAACACTGATATTATAGTTGCTTGAAAATTTTGATAATATTACAATTACGGTTCCAACAGCTCTTACAATTGTAATTTATTAGTAAATTATACTGACATACTATTTAATTTCAATTATTTTGTATAGAGGAAAGCAAACTTATAGCTCAAGACTTTCAAGAATTAGGACGGTGAATTAAAGTTTGCCAATATTGTTTTGTTTTCACAGACCTACCCAATTTAAAGCAGGGGTATTAAGATACAAAATTCATAGTAGCATTTTATGTAGCCAGAAAAGCCTGTATTTTGTATTTACAACGACTGTCTGGTTAGGTAATGCTCAGAATTGTGTTCCACGACTTGACGCGGGAAGCGGAGAAACTTGTGTCTAAACACTAGCTTATCTCAACTTCCCGAGCCACGCACCACCTGTGCGTCATGCTACGTAGCGTCGTGGTTTAATAACTTACTTTCAGCATGACTATAACTTTTTGAGTAACAATACAATACAATACAAGTACACGCAACTGTGTAAGCAACAATTTTATTTATCATCTACAGCTATTGGATATTTACAAATAATATTCTGAAAACACAATTATTGAAACACATTAGATAAACACGTGAAAATTAATGTATAATCATGTTAGAATTTACATAGGCTTTGAACATGTGCCAAGGGGTGGCAAACGATCGTGCGCTGGAGAGAAATTATAAGGCTTACATTTTCCTACGAATTATTTTGTAGAAAGTTGTTACAACTGGTTCTTTGTTCCCACCTTAGTATATGCAGGGTAAGCGTAAAGCTATAAAATACAAAATAATATACATATTACGCCATTGGAGTATATAGAACACAAATTTTGTTAATTATCACTTATTTTAAGAGGAACTATAATATACTAAGTATCGAAAAGGAGTAAAAGTTAGGTAATAATTTCATTTGTGCGCTACATTCGGCCCACATAGAGATTGCGCATTGATGGTTAAATCCAATGTCAGACTTTGTTTTATTATACCAAAGAGATAAAAGCAGAAGCTATCGAGGTACAGTGGGACAGCGTGTAACTGTTAACGCGGCAGTCTTAATTTGATCCTCTCTCGGTGGAATGATTATAATTAAATTATTTTCATTTCTTAATGCTCTGGTAAAAAAAAGCATGTTGTTGAGTCCGTCGCTCAACATGCAATGTTTCGTATTTGAGCCGAATGAAGAACGGAGTGACACGACTTTCTCTTTGCATGTTATGGTCTACAATTTTTCATATTCACGTTTTTCCCCGCTTCACAGGGTAAACTAGAGAACCTAATCAAGACACTCCGTTCTCCATTTTCTGCCTGAATCCGAAACATTTGCCTGTGGAGTGGCGGAACTCAACGCCACGATTTCTCTTGTCATTAAAAATTGAATTTGATTGTAAAATATCTCAATGAAATACAATCCATCGCGTAGAATTGGAACTATCATAGTTTGGAATAAAGCAATATGTAACGTGGCGTTATGGGTTTCATAATGCCTCATATAACACCTCCAGTGCAAACGTTACGATAATTAATTGTTCTCATTGTTGACCGAAATTACAATAAAAAGTGTAGAAAAGTGCGCCTCTAAGTACAAAAATGTGATATAAGAAAAAATATGTCAAAAAATATATATGTGTAGTCTAATTTTTCATACCTCGGTAATTATTCAGTCGAGTCGGAGAGTGACGGCAATAAATTAAAATCATGTTATAGAAGAAGAAGAATAGAAGTATATTCGTTTCATTGTTTCAATTAGACATACTACAGCGTTGGTATTTGCTGACTTTTTAATAACAAATGTGTAGTACGGAGAAAATGAATACCTAACAAAATGTTTTAAGTATATTGGAATATAAAAAAAAATCTTTCGACCACCATTTTTACAATAATATAATAAACGAACGGAAGTTCGCGTTTAAGTATACGAGTAGTAGTTTGTCAGCTATTGTCGAAAATTATTTACGCTTTAGCTTCTACTCGTGGTCTTACCTGTGTGGAATTTAGAACTAGGCACCAGGGAGAAATCAGAGATGTTGTCTCTTATTGTACGTGTAAATCCTAACCATATAAAAACCTGGACGAATAACTAAAGCAATATAGCTTTAAGTACAATGCCTTTTTAACAATGCTAATGCCTTGAAAATTCGCAAAACAGACACAACTATCAATGACGTCTGCCCTCACGCGTCTGTCCGCGTTCGGGTCGCGGTCGCGCACTCAGCGATGAGCGACTTCTTCCCCCACCTCACCCGCCGTGCGTCGGCCACGCCGTAGTATAGCGCACTCGGTTAAAATAATATTTGTCCGAATGAAACCCGTGAAAGACATTATATCTACTTTAAATACCAGAAGCGATCAAAGTATCTAACTATCATATTAATTTAATGACTACAATGGTTCACTATTTTGGCTTTAATGGCTTGAACATAAGATACTTACTTGATATTTTGGTCAATTCACACAATGTCTTTATAACTTGTAGCCTATGTGTTATTCTGATGTATAAGCTATATTATTGTAAAGTTTCATTAAAATCCATTCAGAAGTTTTTACGTGAAAGAGTAACAAACATCCTTACAAACTTTCGCGTTTATAATATTAGTCGGAATTATAAATAAAGTATATTACAAATTGCATTCTAGATGTCTGCACAATCCACTGTGGAAGAACCTGAAGCACAATTTAATCTGGACGGGATACTGAGTGAGTTGGGCAGTTTCGGGAAGTACCAGCTGCTTCTCCTTCTCTTACTGGCCTTCAGGGACTCCTTCTTGAGCATGTGTAATTTTAACTACGTGTTTACTGCGAGTGAAGTACCGTTTAGGTAAGGTTTAATCTATTACTTATTTTTTAGTCTTCTTTGTTTGCACTTTGTTCATATATATTTATTTTTCAGCTTCACGATTTTCGCGGAATATCAGGTTAACTGGAGAGAACTTTCTACGCGAATTTGAGACATTGTTCTTTGTCTTGCGAGGGCGAGAAAATGAAAATAATTTAAATATACTGCCCCGAACGAGATTCGATCCCAGAACCAATTATCATCGCATTTCCAATCAGACACATTCTTCTTTATTATATTTAGGAGAGTTATATAAGAAAAGAAACATCAATAATCATTTTATATACTTATGGGGTCAAATAAATATATATAAAGATTTCCTTATATAAATATATAAAGTATCGGAAATATATATTATTTTACAATAAAATTAGTAAAACGTATGTGTTTTATCTTAAGCCGCATCGCTATCCTAATGAGCATAGCGATTGTAGAATTGCTTTAACTATTAATGAATTAGTAAATGCATTATATATGAAGGGACACGCAAATGCACAAATTGTGAAATGAAAAAAAAAATTGTTAAAAGGATTACTTGCCTGCTTTTAAACTTTACCGCTTTTTTTACCGCACTGCAGAATAGGCCGAGTCATGGTTTTAAGCCACTCTGTTCCACCACACATAATTTATATATATTTGTATATATTTATATTTGATTTATTTGTTGAGCAAAACGCTCTTACCCACTGAGCAGGGACTAGTACTAGCACTAGCACTAGTCAGAGAGTACCAACTATCAAAACACTCTCTTCTCCACTTTCCGTCTGAATTTGAGTTCGGTTTGTCTTACCAAAGCAAGAAAATCAAATTTAAAAATAATCGTGAAAACCAAAAAATATATATATGTATAAAAATATATATAAAAAATGGATAACCAAATCCACGTTCACAGTTACTAAAATCCGTTACCACCAAGATAGCTATAAATATAAATATGATATCTGTATATGTTGTAAATTTATAGATGCCGAATACCAGAATGCGAAGATAATGTGTTCAGTTTCAACGCATCGTGGGCTTCCTATACCACGTCTAACAACTCTTGCCGCCACCCTGCTCTCCTGCCTTCAATTAATATCACTGACACCTGCAGCGCCGACATGTTCGATAACAATAAAAGTGTACACTGCAATAACATTATTTATGAAGACTATAACAGTATTGTAGCTGAGGTTAGTTAATAACTCTTTCAATTTGATTTCTGATATATCAGGTACGCTGAGAGAATCTAGTATCAAGACACCATGTGTTTCTCTCTCACTTTGTCTTGACACAAAAGCGGAGAAATTAAAATAATTAAAATCATACCCTCAAAGGACAACTATCGCGTATACAGCCTCACGTTATCACACTGCGCCACAATGTAAAAATAATGCTTATATAAAAGACCAGCTAAATATAGGATAGTAAGAAAACCATTTCTATAAGTATACTATAATTGATCTCAGTATTTCACTCCTATTTCTGTGTCTGTACTGCAAAGCTAGAGTTCAAATTATATTATAAGTTACTATAACAAATTCCAAACTATTAAACTCCTTAAGTCACTGGAATACCACCCAGCACCACCACCACCACCCCCACTACTCATACAACCCATAAACATTTGTTATTTTAACATGATTTATTGTCGGTATTCTAAACAAAATCTAAGCAAAAATCTATGAAGTTAACTGCCGTTGTCTGTACCGAGGTGGATATACGACAATCACGGCCAGGGTCACGTTATAAATTATAATGATGGTAAATTATTACTAGCGTCATCGTTTATGTAAGGTATTAAAATGTTTTAAAACATTCAATTTTATATTTTCTATATTATAACGGAAGTGAAAATTACACGATTGGTGGGTGTTGGTTGTTCTTACTACTTAGCCTCATGAAGTACAAATATTTCACTGAACACCAAAATGGAACATAACTTTTTAGAATGAAAGAAGGCTGCACAGTGGTAGATGGGGAATGGAGTTAGAAATTATTCAGCTCTCCAGTTTTCAACTTTCCAGACCCTGTGTTCTCCACTTTTTCATCATAAACACTTTGAAGTATCATCAAATAGTTAATACATTGTCTTGTTTGTGTACGCGTTAAGTAAATAATCGTGCAAAACAAGTGAGTTATGTGTGGTTCTCGTAAACAATGCTAGCCGTGACTTACTGTTATATAATACGTGATTCCCATACATTCTTATGTAACATTGATCTTCTCAATAATTTTAGATATGTAATTGTTCTTTTGTTGCAATCACAAGTTCCTTTATCTTAATCTTTAGATTTCTTTGAGATTACTACCCACAGAATATTTTTTTTTAGCTTTAAGCACACTTTATTCAAGGATTCTGTGGTCTACTGTGTTAAGTACTGGGGAACAATGTTAAGTCTTCTGATTTCTATTTATGAAGAGGTGTGGTACAAGGATCGATTATTGTATACTTACTTTATATAAATGAATTACCCAATGGACAAAAAAGATTAATAAAGAATGTTGAAGTTATAAGAATAGTGTCCTACGCATATATTGTTTAGGTTACTGCTTTACTTATTATTATACTTTGCTTGCATTAATTATCATAAAACACTAAATAAACAAAAAATATATGTATAAAGTTTATTGAAGACAAAAGTTGTTCTGTGCTAGTGGTAGTTTTACACGATTTTGTAGAACGAGTTTATTATGTTAGTTGACATATTTCCATTTGGAGCTTGTTTCAGTTAATAACATTTTGATTTTGTCTATAAAATTTACAGTTGAAAGGGATGAAAGAACGGTAATTGTCATTGCATACAGTAAGTAGATCTTAAGACAATTTCAAAGTCATTAAAAACAAAATAAGGACTTGTTTTGTAAGTCAGAAGTCAGAAGTGTTTTATGTAAAAAAAGCGTATTTTCAGTTCGATTTGGGATGTCAGCCCTGGAAGAGGACTCTAATTGGGACAGTTCACAATCTCGGTCTAGTCTTCTCCTACATTATTTTGGGCTTCATATCTGACAGGTAAAATATTAAACTACAAGAACTTCGATTATCATAGGAAGATGCATTGTTATATATAACATTAGGTTCTCTTTTCGCAAAGTGTAGTAGTTGCATGATACTTTAAGACATGAAATGATCTATAACATATTTTTCAGTATATTTTACAGTTCAGAGTAACAATATCTATATATATAAATACAGGACATAGCTTCCTATTTGAAAATATAATGACAAAGAGACGGTAATCATTTAAAATACATTTTTAATATTATATTTCAGATACGGCAGAAAAATAATTATTGTTGGGACTCCATTAGTCGTGGGGACGGTTGGTCTCCTGAAATCAGTAGTATTTGACTATTGGTCGCTTCTGATATTAGAATTCCTAGAGACTGCACTTGGATATGGCAACGCTTCTCTGGTTTTATGTAAGTTTAATGATCTGTAAAAATGTAATATAATTGATAAGTCAATATAATTGACTTTGAATTTACATACATATACATGTACTGTACTGTGTACATACAACTGCTAATTTTGCATTAAAATTGAAACAAATTAGACACAGTGTTTAAAAAAAAAGCATACAGAAATAAAATTATGTTGAATACAAATTAATTAGAAATGAAAAATTATGTCATACCAAATTTAGCCAATGTTTCCTTCATTGTAATTAAAGATAATCATTAATTATACATATATTATAGCTTTAGAATCAGTCAGTCAGAAGAACAGAGTGGCGTTTTCTTGCATATCAGACATCTTAGCATGTATTGGCAGTGCGTTTTTTGGACTCATTGCTTGGAAAATACCTTATTGGAGACACATGATGCGAGCTATATATGCCCCACTTCTCATTGTGGTAAGTTCTTACTTTTCATAATCTAACGAATATATCATATTTAACTAAAAAAAAAATATCTATTTAATATTATGAACATTTTTAGGTGTTTTACATATTCCTTATGGACGAGGGAGTGCGATGGCTCTTCGCTCACAACAGAAAGGATGAAGCTGTCCGTGTTCTTAACAAAGTAGCAAAAATTAATAACATAACGCTTTCCAGCAAAGCAAAAGACATGCTCACTAAAATAACTGAAGAAAGAGTAAAGACAGAAGAGGTGAATTTTTTTTTAGATTTCTGAGTTATATTTAATTTACTTAAAGTACTGACGTATCTGATTATTTCTTAATAAGAAGTATTTTTTTTATTGTAGTATTAAATTGTTAAGATTACGTAAAACTAATTTGTGTACAATTTCAGATCGGCCAATCTCCACCGCTAGTGGACTCTTCTAGTATTCTATCAGTTTTACGATCAAGAACAATTCTTGTTAGGATGGCTCTTATCGCAGCATCCTTTTTGTGCTGCATGTTCGTGTTTACAGGCTCCATTATTAATTCCACCACAATTTGTGGCAATAAATATATAAACTTTTCTGTATTGATGCTTGTATCAGTTCCTACAAGAATAATAACAGCTTTGACTTTAACAAGATTTGGAAGGAAAATACCTATATGTGTTGCATATTGTTTGTGTGCGTGTTTTTTTATGGCGTCTGCTTTTGTTCCTAAATGTAAGTCTCTAATATTTTTTATGAATTTATTCATACATACAAAGGTCATACAATGCTCTTAGTCGATAAAAAGTACAAAGTGTCTCATAAGAGGTCATTTATTTAAACAATTACTTGTTTTTAGCAATCTGGTGGGCTTCAGTTGTATTCTACATGATTGCCAAGATGTGTAGCAGTTACGGGATTTTTTCTATGCACGTGGTTGCGATGGAGGTGTTCCCAACTACATCAAGAAACTCTCTTACGAATATGGCCAATACATTTGGACGTATAGGATCTGTATTAGCCCCGCAAACTCCACTTCTAGTATGTTGTGTAAAATATTTTAAACAGTCAATTAATTGAATTGTACACATTTTTTGTCTCTGTAGGTTATGTCTGGTCAAAGTGAAATTATTAAGCACTTATTTATATGTGGTAAAGAAAAGAAAAAAGTCTATAACATATTTTAAAAAGATTCTATAATCAAAAACGATTAGGTCAAAAAGTAAATATGATATACTTTACCTTCCAGGAAAAATATTATCAAGGGCTGTCAAGCATAATATTTGGATTAGCTGCATTGAGTCCCGCTCTTTTAGCTCTGTTCCTACCTGACACTAGTCACTCAGACCTCCCTGACCAAGTGGCGGATGCCGAGAAAATTGATGCTTCCAAAAATAAAGAAAATGTGACAGCATGAAGAAAAGTGCAGTGTTAATAAACATAAACTGTTATTGGCTAATCCGCCAACAGATAACAAAGAACTAAAATTAATTTTAATATTTACTAAAACAAGAACAGTATAAATTAGAAGTAATAGTCGTGTAAATTATTAATAATAAATATAGTATTATTTTGTATTTTAAATAAATAATAACAACTAAATATAATATAAAAGGGATTATTGTATATGTGTTAAGGTAAAGTGCTTATTGATAAAACAAACATGATCATTATATCATTAATTGTTATACATTGATAATAATGATAGAACTTATAATATAAAAGGTGTAATTATAAATCAATTAAGTAAAGGTAACAAGTCGAGTCAGCTTGTTTTTATTAAATTGTTTGATATTTTTTTTCCTTTTTTTAGAAGAGATTTTGTATTTGGAGTAGTATACATACAATACATTTCTCTGAGCTTATACTTCATATAAACCCACAACCATCTTCCGCGCTCATGTTGGTACTAACTGCGACATGTTGACTTTTCATCTATTTTGTAATATATTTGTGATCTGTTTTTTTTTACATATATTTCAAAATTAAAAAACCTGTACTAGAGGAGGAGAACTCCTCAACAAAATCCAAAAAAAGTTATTTGTTGTTACTATATCTTACTGAAATATATATTTTAAAATACTTTGAAGTATAACCTACGACGTTGTATATGAACAGAAAATATATATAAATGCTTACTTGATATGAACGTTTATTATATAGCTTATAATATTTTACTTGCATTAAATAATAGACACTTCTTATATACATTAGTTAAATAGAGTTTCTCTTAGAAATTGTTTTTGGATTCTGCATTCCCAAGAGCGTCAGCTTCAGCCAAAGTATTAGGCAACTTTGTGTTCATGGTCTCAGGCTGTGTTAAAACTAAAAGACCGGAGAAAATGCCCATACATCCAAACATTATCGATGGAATACCATGCCAGTATGTCGTCTAGAACAAGTAAACATAACATAAGAAAATACAATAAATATACACGTATAAAAATTGTAAAATAATTCAAAAATATAGAATATTAAGAAGCCAAAGTGGCGCAGCGTGTAACTCTAAACGCAGTTTGATTGTGAATTCGATTTCTACTCGGGGGATTGATTATTCTTTTGATTAAGTTTCTTTATAGAATATAATAGCCTTAAATCATTAGATTTTCAGTGAGGCCGAAATATAAAAGGCATATGCTACTGTTATAGTTATTTCTAAAGAAAAAGATTTTACATGTATGTGCAATTTACTCGTTTTCAGATATTAATTTAATTTCATCAAAGAAGGACTCTTACATAGCAAAAATATGCAAAACATGAGTAGAGTTTTTCAAAAGGGCGAGGGGGAGTTATTATAAACGAAAAATATATAAATATTTGCCTTACTTACAAGAGTAGGCGTAAGTGGAGCTGTAATCGAACCAATTCTTCCGATCATTGACGAGAAACCAAGTAGACTGTGCCGATATTGAGTAGGATAAAGTTCCGATGTGTAAAGATATACGGAGGTCATCACGATGGATGCCCCGAATTTGCCCATTAAGTAAACTAGCAAACGTACCTGGTACATTTCTAAATAAAAGTGTAACGTTAACATTATTTACTCAGGACATATTATATATATATATACTCAACTAAATTATACTAATGTTTTAATGAATTTAACAATTTCTTCCGCAATTTATTGATATTACCCAAATTGTAACACACAAGAGCACACAAGGCGCACTGGGACAGTATCTGACCGTATACTATGGTTGTGGGTTCTATGTCTACTCGGGGGAGTAAATTATATTTAAATTATTTTCATTTCTTCGCTCTGATCACAAGACAAAGTTTGATTTTTGATCTGACAAAGCGCAAGGTTTGATTTCCACCACTCCGCCACTGAAAAAAAGATAATATTTGTTAAAAGATATTTTTGCTAAAAATATAATATATGCTATTCACCTTTTGGGATAAAAACAAATGCAATATTACAAATTGCGCTGAAGAAAAATGCTGATGATAATGTAGCCTTTCTTCCAATTTTGTTGAGTAGAAGAAGTGAGGAATAATTTCCAGGGATTTCAATACAAGATATAATTATGTAGTTTAAGTGTTTATTGCCAGCAAGGTTTGTAGAATTGATTGACAATCCATAATAGACGAAGGTTGCGGTGATCCACCAGATCGGCGTCGTGCAAACACGTCGCAATAAAGTAGGAGACCGGAACACACTTTTTATCAAATTGGAACTGTCCTTATTAAAGTAAAATAAAAGGTGGTATTTTAATATTTTATAATTATACTATAATATATATAATATTCATATAATTAGGCAAAAATAAAAATATAATATAACATTTGATAAGATAGCAAGAAGAATAAAGGGTATCCGGTAACAATATTTTGATGCTACTATTAAGCCTATGTTCATTCTAAGACCCTCGAGTATCTTTTATTAAATTTAATCACAATTGGTTTAGCAGCTTGGCCGGGATGACGTCACGACAGACAGAGTTATTTTTCTATTTTTATTATTAGTATGGATGTACAACAAAGTTTGAGGTTATTGTGTCGCAGTGGGCAAAGTGTCTGACCATTCATTCGTGAATTGGTAACTTTACTTGTTGACTTCTATATTAACATAGAAGAATTTCTAAGATCTTTTCTAGCATATAATTTGAAAATTGAACAATGTTGGAATTACACTAATAAGAATATAATATTTTATAGTTGTAAATTAAAATATTTAATTGTTGTAATTACCTTAGTTGAAGTTATCGAAAGCTTTAGAAGTCCTTGCATGGATCTTTCACTTATATGTGTATTATTCACTTTGGCTACTTTCTCTAAAACCATTCTGGCTTCTATGAATCTTTGCTTAGAAAGTAACCATCTAACACTTTCATCAAGTATCCAATAATAGCTGATTATTAAAACGCATGGGATATGCAAAGTTAATATCATATAGCGCCAAGGATGAACTAGCCACGCGACGCTAGCAAGTGTTATTTGTCCAACTGCAAAGAGAGAGGGGCAAGTGGCAGTTGTGAGCACACGATATTTAGGTCCAACGAGTTCTGCAGCTGGAATATTTAAAATAATTATTAATTTACTTATTATACATATATATATATATACCATGTAAGTAATTGACAATAATAATAAAAAATGCGTACCAAAGATATAAGCTGAACTAAATGTACCTCCTCCTAATAATGATTGCAAAATTTGAAGAATTACATACATTGTGTAGTTAACAGAAAAAGCCCTTAGTACTCCAATAATACCTAAATTAAACACATTTATAACAAGAGCTATTCGACGGCCGTAATGATCAGACACGTAGCCTGTTATTGGTAATGACAATAATGTGCCTAAACTGTGGCAAAATCCGGCCAACGCCCGTAGCCATTCTTGACATGCCATATCAAACTGGAAAAAAAATATTGTTTAACACCAACGATTTACTAATATTATATATGAATAGAAAATAGCGCGATATGATGTACAAAAGTTTCAAGCCTACATCAGATACGACTTTGTTATCCTCAGCGTAGACAAATTTGTCGCAGTTGACGGTATTGGACCGATTAAATAATTGAGAAGGGCAATTGTCCACAGTTCCATTAATGTTAGTATCCAGGGGTAAATATCTGTGGCAGCTCGAAAACCCTGACCTACTCTCCGGTACTGCATCTAGGAGCCAGTCTGGTTCTATATAATGAAACTTGCTGCTTTCACCACATTCTGGTATACGACATCTAAAATGAAATTTCTAGTCATATAAATAGATTTTCTCTTGAACTATTTTGAATAGTTCAAGAGAAAACTATATGAGAATATTATTTTGTGTACAAATCTTAGATGAAAAGATTTAAATTTTTTATTTAGCTAATACTAGTTTAGTAGTTTGTAAGTTATATAAAAATATATTGTAATTTAATTAGAAATATTAAATTACCTGTGTGGTACAGTAGCTGCAGAAAAAATGTATTCACTCATGAAAGATGACATTATAATTGGCACAGCGACTAATAAAATGTTTCTAAGCTGGAAGTATCCGAACTGCCCTAATTCACTTGTCAGAACGTCGTCTAAGTCTATAGGCTTCTGGTTGTCTTGTGCTTTATCTCCGTTGCTTGCTTTGTCTTTTCCATCTGTTTGATTTACTTCATTCTTTTTTTCTTCCATTTTGACGTGACGTGATCAACATTTACTTTCTACTCAAGATCTCATTAAATTCGTAAATCCAGAATAAGATTGATGGTGCAATTAATTTATATAATCTATTGTAATATAAATATAATAAAGATTAACTAATTGATAAGATAGTTATGCTGCTGTAAACTGTAGGTCATACAGTCTAGTAATATTATATGTTATACATAGCCGCTAATATTTGTTATAGTATTTTCTAGGTGTAACTTTAAAGCATTAGGCATATGAAAGTATATTATTTTATTTATTGTTATAATGCATTTTATAAATGAACTTATTGGTACTTAAGCTTAATTAAGAAATCACTTTAAAAACTTGACATATACTTACAATAACGATAATGCAATTTTAATATTGCAAATGTTACTTTATAATATACTAGCTACTTTTATACAATACACAATACACTAGCTACATACACTACACGTAAAATTACAAAGAATAGACTTGACTTACTCTTAAAATAAAGGCAGATTCTTGGGTGCTTGTAATAATATTTGGTGCCTA
This sequence comes from Podotricha telesiphe, assembly GCA_038994665.1. NCBI lineage: Eukaryota > Metazoa > Arthropoda > Insecta > Lepidoptera > Nymphalidae > Podotricha > Podotricha telesiphe. The sequence continues at coordinate 534,296 of JAOYRR010000266.1, forward strand.
AGATTTGTTTTATGATAAGCACTATATGTAAATATATGTATTGTTTTGTTAGTTTCCTAATTCCGCAGCGTACATTTCTTTATCTGTTATCTTTTAATCGAATATAAATAAATAATGACATGAGAATATTCACTTACAAAATGATGGGCACTAATAACATGATTATATAGGATTATAATAATATACCGTACTATAGGCGTTTTATAAGGAATTGTATAGTTAACTATATAACGTAATACACACAGGAGTTGTAATATATGTACTAGAACAGGTAAAACCTAAATTAAATAATTAATGTAGAGGAAAAGTAAAATTTTGAAGAAAATCACATTAATTCAACTCTTCCGTTGCGCTTGACTTGTTTTACCTAATTTTTCTGCTTCAGCTAAAGTATCTGGCATTTTTGTGCCTAATGTCTCTGGCTGAGTGAGCACCAAGATACCAGAAAGTATTCCCAAACATCCAAACATGACGGATGGAACTCCATGCCAGTATTCCATCTGATAAAGAATAAAGTCTAAATTTAATTATTTCGTGTATTTAGAACGAAATTAGATAAATTGTGATGATAACTATAAGTCTTGACTGATACTTGACATAAGTTACGAACTCTTAAATTGTCTAATATGACTGCGATTACTAACATAGCCATTATTACAATCACATGGTAAACAACTTTTCTTAGACTCCTCCCTCTCCTCAACTCTTTTACGAGTATACGTGGACGGAGATCTTAGCTGTATTTTGTTTTTAGTAATAAACTTATTTACTAACTTAACATTAACGGTATACTTACAAGAACAGGCGTGAGAGGCGCAGTAATAGCTCCGATTCGTCCAATCATGGAAGAGAAGGCGAGAAGGCTGTGTCGGAACTCTGTCGGATACAACTCCGATGTATATAAATAAAGTGATGTCATGACCATAGATATGCCAAACTTTCCCAATAAGAAAATTATAAGTCTCAAAACTGTTAAGTCTAGAACAAAAATAAAATCTACTGTACTGTAAGTTTGTTGGTCTAATGTTTAGCTTGTAACTGGATTAGTATATTTAGTTTTTTCGCACAATTATCGAAAACCTGGAACATCTTTGAAATCAAGATACATGCTTCACTACTACTAGTGTATGAAAATAATATAATTTAGCGTTACAGAGCACTCTCTCAACTCATACTGTATGTAAATTAATAACATAAACTGTGAGTACGTTAACACATAAAAAAATCAGTTCTGTCCTGCTGGAAACATTGTACCAAGGGTCATGTAGCATGCATGCTTAATAAATGAATAATAATATGTATTCTATCTATCTAGCTGTAATTTATTATAATACAATTTAATTTGCACACATTCGTTACATATTACTCGTTCCGTACTATTACCAACTGTTGGGCTCAAAATTTTACCGTCGTTATCAAGTAATACTTATTGTTAAAGCGCCATTTCTTATCCCATTGGAGTTCTACAACAGATGTTCCAGACTATTGACTGTTATATATCAACAAAAACTGCCCAGCATACTAAATAACCTGATAAATATAACCTAATAACTTAAAAATCAGTTAAATCCTTAAGGCTTAGGCTTAATAATAAATAAAAATAATATTTAAAGTTATCCAGTAACAGTTGACATTAACGTGTGCAAATAGACAAACCGACAAACAGGCAAAAAAAGAAAAACATTTTATTACTATAGTAATACGTATTTTTTGTACACATACATAGTAAAGAGTATTATTTGAGCAATTTTGTTCAATTTAATAAATTCATGCAATTCAAAATACGCAAAATCAGACTACTACTATAATCAGTTCACAAATAATAGATTAGGGGTGTAAATATGAAATAGCTGTCTTATTATTGTCCTATTTCAGAGTAAAACTTTTTTTACACGAAAATCGGATCGGATCGGATACATATTTTGTAACATTAAAGCGTTGACATTAAGAAATCAAATACAAGTACAATGCAAAAAACACGAGAAATATTTAAAAGCTTACATTATTGCGGCCTTATCGCTTAAAGTGATTTAACCTTTAGATATTGGAGTTGAACAAACTGACAGTAGGCGGTGCATTGAATAGGACAGTTACATATATACCAATATATTATATAAAACTTTTTTGTATCTCATTAAGTGACTGACAGACAACGCACGATCGGAACTTCTGTAAAATTATCATTCAAACTAATAATTTCTAGTTTCTCATATAGATTAGTGGAACGATGTGTTTTGATTTACATCTCGTCATACTTTTAATATCTAATCGTTCTTAATTAAACAAAAGTACACTTGTTTGTTCGGTTTTAGACAGTCTTTAACTTTAGTTTTGAAAGTGTAGATGTATAAGGCAAAAATCTGGGTAATTTTCGAATTTGTTATGCATGCCAGACAGTTTTTGTTACTTACGTATAGATTAAATTACTTGTAATTGTAAATTACATTTAATCATTTACTTTTTAATAAAAATAAGATAGGCATTGAGTCTGTTAATTTTTTTGATTTTAGTATCTGATATTAAAAAGGCCCTATATTGATAAAACTATATATATAATTATATTTTGTCATCTTACCATTTGGTATAAAAACAAATAGTATGTTACATGCAGCGCTAAAGAAAAATCCTGAAGACAAGGTGACTCTTCTCCCAATTCTGTCCAAAACCAGCACTGCAGTAAAAAATCCAGGAATTTCTATAGCGCATGTCAAAATATAGTTTAAATATAAGGTATCAGAGAGACTAGTAGAATCGATAGATAGTCCATAGTAAACGAAGATTGTCGTGATCCACCAGATTGGCGTAGTGCTCACTCGTCTCAGTAGGATCGGTGACCGTATTACTGAGTTTACTAAGTCATATTTCCTGTCCTGAACATCAAAGTTTTAAATTTAAATATAAAAAGATAAAATAAATAATTTATAATAAGACCTTCAACATTTCTACATCAGTTCGTTTTAGAATGTCATATGTCTGTAGCGAATTCGACACAAGAGAATATTCAAAATTCTTTTTAAAGTAAAGTTTAAAATTTACAAGCAAGTAAGTTGCATTGTTTGGACTTGTTTACGCTAATTTTTCGAAATTTTATAAATACATTATACTTACATCTTGTAACGAGGCTGACATCTTTGAGGAGTTTATTAGTGCATTCAAGGACTCATTACTTATATACGTTTTGTTTATCCTTGCAACTGTTTCTAACACCTTCTTAGCTTCCTCATATTTTCTCTTCGTGAGCAACCATCTAACACTTTCGTAAAGAAATCCATAGTATGCTATTATTAGAAAGCCAGGTATATGAAGAGCCATGATCATATATCGCCACGGCTGAATAATCCATGCTACAGCACCAAGGATTACTTGGCCAATTGCAAATATAGAGGATAGTGTTGCACTTGTTAAGACTCGGTATCTTGGACCGACAAGCTCAGCAGCTTAAACAGTTAAATAGCACATTTTATAATCACTTTTCTGTAGTGAAAATCTTAAAATCTTGTCAAAATGTGATTTTAATTATAAATACTAAAAAATTGCTCTCTTTATTTGTATAAATGAAATATACAAACCAAAAATATACGCAGAGCTGAAGGTACCAGCACCAAGTGTGGTTTGTACAATCTGAAGTACCATATACATAGAGTAGTTGACAGAAAATGCCCTAATAAGTCCAATGAGGCTTAAATTGAATACGTTCATGACTAGAGCGAATCTGCGCCCGAATCGATCCGAAATATATCCAGTGATGGGCATCGCCAGCAGTATTCCGATACTATTCAGAGTTCCCGCAAATGCTCTTAGCCACTCTTGACATGCTAGATCGAACTGTAAATTACATTTAAGTGAGTGAATTCAAAAGTAAAAAAATTCAATATTTATTGAGAAATAAAATGACTTAAGACTTTTAGAATATACAGTTACTTTTTAAAAATATATTATCATAACTATTTGTCCTAGAAAGAACCTGCTTGTGGGTGCTTAGCCCATCGCGTTGCAGAAAGAGAAGATTGAAGCAGTTCTTGGGACTTGTGTCCTAAATGTAGGATTTATGGATATATGGATCCGAGCTCTTGTCTGTACCTAACCAAAATTGAAAGAAATGAATCGATAATAGTCCTAGATAGGCCTGCATTATAGAGAGGTTTCACTGTTAATACCTGACGCGCTAACTTCTACTGCGTAAAAAAACACTCTATTCTATTCCCGGTCAGTTCGTTAGTAAATTCCAAGTATTTGTTTACTTTAAAGTAGCGATCTTTAGGAATATTGTATTCCCACTGAACTAATAGTTTTACCAGTATTTAACATATTAGGCTTCTGAAGTAAAGGAATATTTCAGGTCTGGATGACGAGATACCAAGATTTTCAGCAGAATCCAATGAGGAGCTGATTCTAAAATTGAGTAAGGCTTTTATTGGCTTTGCCTCATTTTACCAAATAACTTTGATCTGAGGGTTCATTTGTAACTCATTAAGGTAAAATTTTAACAGTGCTGGTGACCAATCATTAATTAGGGTTTTGCATTTATAAGCTCATTAAATTATCGCTCTGCCGAATCTGTCTTGCCGAATAAAATAAATTATAATGTCTTTGTCTTGAGCTTTCCTAGTCGATCCTAACCCTAGTTCCTGTTTATAAAATAGAATTTTTGACTCGAGCTGCAACTGTGGGGTACTTAAGTTTTTCGGAAATTATGTGACAATATATAAAGTTTGTATGACAGAAAAGAGAAAACTATGTATTTAATGAAAACGAGACCTTTCTTTTTTTATTCATAAATATTTTTATTAAATCAGTATTCAACTTAAGACCTCTAATAAAATAATCACTATTACTAAGTCCAAGATTTACGAAGTAGACGTAAATCAAAACTTAAGAATTTATTCAATGCCATACAACGAATGATAAATATTTATACTTACATCATAAACAACTGAATTGTCCTTCAAATAAACATAGCTGTCACAACTCGTAGTTCCTGACTGATTGAACAAGCTAGCAGGACATGAGTCTAAAGTGCCTTTAGTTGTAAGTGTCAGATAGACGTATCTTTCACAGCTTGCAAAGCCTGTGCTGGTTTTCGGCACAACATTTAATATCCAATCAGGGTCATATTTTTGTAACTTTTCATGTTCACTGCATTCTGTGATGCGGCATCTGTAACAAACGCAATTATATTCAGATTTAGCTAATGGATAAATAAAGTAAAAGCAATCTCTCAGCAATAACAATTAAAAACAAAGTTATTTAATAAAAAAATCTCTTGATTCGGGTGGAAAGTGTCTGGGCACTAGGTTCTCTCTGACTATCCTATTATTTGGAGAAAAAGTGAAGCATGAAGCTGAGATGTATTATTTTTTATCTTCACAAGAGGACAGGACACAGTTAAAATATTTTCAACCTCTTTTTTCTGTACAGCAAAAAACGCGTAAGACGCGAGAGATTCGAGAAGATTATAAATTAGTGAAATTATTTATTTCACATTATCTAACTATATCTAAATAGTGCCCAGCAGAGCTTACCTGTGTGGTATAGCAGCAGCGGAAAATATATATTCACTCATAAACGCGGACATCATAATGGGAATAGTTACTAGAAGTATATTTCTAAGCTGAAAACGGCCAAATTGCCCCAACTCTTTCACCAATATATCGTCAAGGTCAAACGGATTATTTTCTACATTTTTATCAGATTCTTTGTTTTCTAGTTGTAGTTCTGTTCCATCTTCTAAAGACATAGTGAGTGAGTTTAATAATTGCTCTGAGAACGTATCGTCTCTTGACGCGTGTGTCAAGTGAATGAATTTGTACACTTACATATATTTAGGTCAATCATAGCTCGTTAGAATTGATGGGACATTTATGAATACTGTATACTGGTATGTATCAATTGGTAATTTTTTGTGTCTTAATTAATCCGCCTCCACCGCTTGTCGCTTAAGATATCCTAATTTATATAGAACTTTAGAGAAGTAAAATTTTCTACTATTTTGTTTGTGTTATTTCGTTATGTTTTACTTACCTTCCCAATATTTTTATTATACAATATTTTAATAATACAACTATCTAATTTAACATATAGAAATATGACAAATAGGTGGTAAAATCTGACACATCATCAGTAAATTTTTAAAACCCTTTAACTAATTTTAACTGTATTTATATATTTTTTAAAAATCGACGATCGTCATCATTGCCCGCCACGTACACACGTGTCGGGTTCCAATCGCTATACAAAATTTGGAATCCGTTGCCAGGATTTCCAAAAAAACAATACTTTACGTATATCTCGTATTATTAAGCACAAGCAAAGACTAATACTATCGTCGTCAACATCTTAACTCTTCATTTATTTTACAAATTCTTTATGTTCATGTTTTAGAAAGATCGCACCGTAAAAGCGTCTTTTCCAGTGACTAATATATAATTATTAAATATAGCTTAAAATCACTGAATTATTACGAAATAAAACAAAACTTTTATTTTTGCAACCATATTAAATTATTAGCCGTAAATTTTACATTTTAAACAATATTTTGCAATACAATATTATTTATTACATTCTAATCACAATCTCTCGCGCTTAGAGAAGTTAGCTCTTAGCTTATTTCTTATCGATATAAATATATATGTTTGTGTTATTTTAATCAAAGCAATTTATGAATAATGGAATCCCGGCGCTTATTGATTTGAACAATCATTCACTGCGGTGTAATATGAATGTAACACTTAATAAGCTTAAGCGTGAGTATAATTTGTGATAAATTTAAAAGTTTTATACAATTGTCAATATCTTTATTATAATGTACTATAAATTTAGGTGGAGACTGTCTTCTAATGGTTATACGCTTATGCTATTTTCATAGCTCATAATATATCTTGAATATGAACATCAAAAAAATATGGCATTACAAAAATGTAACAGTGTCTTCTATATATACATGCATCTCCTTATAATATATGCATATCTTCGTAAGAATAACGAAATCGTAAATTAAGACGTTGAACTATAACAATATTTTAAACATTTTTATAGTGTTTTCACTCACTTCGGAAAATCAAAAACATTTTTATAAAAACATTTCCGTGCTTACCACGCATAGCTTAGCGATCACAGCGTTTGGACGGTTTCCAAGAGGCGCAGGTTCAAATCCCGCTGCTTTTAAATTTTTATACGTTTTTCTTAAAATATTTATAACAATATTAATAAAAAAATATATATAATATCTCATATCTCTTTACATTTTTTTATATCTGTTTATCTGGTAATTAAAGTTTTTGACTCAGATTTGCCGAGTGCCTCTGCCTCAGCAATTGTTTCAGGCAATTTGCTACCCAAAGTTTCCGGTTGAGTGAAAACCAGCAGACCAGATATTACACTCAATGTTCCAAACAGTACAGAAGGAATGCCATGCCAGTATAATGTCTGAAAGTAAAGGTAACAATCGGTAAATATTGAACTAATTTATATATAACATATTTTATTTGTTTCTGAGTCATTTCATGGTTACTAACAAATGTCTGGGTTTCCTGCGTTTACGTTTATATACATTTCACAATTACTCTAATGATCAAAGACAATTTTCTTATTTAATAGGTTATGAATATGAAAAGTTATGTTCTAATATAGCAAGTTATTATTGAATTATTGAGCATAATATTAATGCTACATACATAATATTTTTCATTCATTAATGCTAAATACTACATATAATTTACTCACAAGTGCAGGTGTAAGTGGAGCTGCCGTAGACCCTATTCGACCGAGCATAGTCGAGACAGCCAACAACCGATGACGATATTCAGTGGGATACAGTTCAGTCGAATACAAATACAAAGTCATCATTACGATTGCTATACAAAATTTAGCACACATGTAAATTATGACTCGGGTCGTTGTGTAAACTGTAAAAATAATTTAAATAATAACCTTTATTGGCGTTAGCCTCTAACTTTATAATAATTTTATGACAGAATTTAACTCACCGGTAGGTACAAACATAAAAACGAAATTACAAAATGAGCAGAAGAAAAAACTAAGCGATAAGGTGCTTTTCCTGCCAATTTTGTCTAAAATGAGGGCTCCGGTAATATTACCAGGAATTTGGATTACAGCAATCAATATATAGTTAAGATAAATCGACTCAGATATGTCGGTTGAGTTGATAGAAAGCCCATTAAGAACGAGCGACCCTGTGGCCCACCAAACTGGAGTGACACATAATCTTTTTAGTAGTATTGGAGATTTCATCACAACTTTAAACAAGCCTCGTCCATCACTCTGCAGACAAACAAAATATATCATGACATATATATGCCTTGTAAATCATTAAACCAAACAGAACCAAGTCGATGATGTTACCTTTACGTGAGTGGATGTTGGTGATATCGTCAACACATCCAAAGACGTTTGACTCAAATGTTTCCTATTTACTTTTGCAACTTTTTTTAAAACTAGCTTAGCCTTAATAAATTCCTTTTTAGACAGTAGCCATCTGACACTTTCCGATAAAGTCCAAAAATAAGTAATTACTAACAGACAAGGTAGATATAGAATTACATTTTGTAATCGCCATTGAGGTACAAGCCACGCAACACCACCAAGTGCTACTTGCCCCGTCGTATATACACATCCTATTATTGCACTTATTGTCACTCGGTATTTGGGTCCTACCAGTTCTGTAGCTGAAAATTTAAAATTATTTTACAGGTTTTTTATTTTTCATATATGTTCCGCATTTTTCATTTTCCTCCCGAAGATTGTATTTTTTAACTTGGAATAATGGATATAGAAATAAATAATCAATAATTAATTAATAACTATTAATGAATAAATAAAGTATTATCAAAACGTGGCATTCCATTTAAATATAATCCTACATCTTATTATTAATGAAGTTCTTACCCAAAATATAAGCAGAGCTGTAAACTCCTGAGCCGAAAGATGTTTGTAATAAGTGTAAAACTATGTACATTATGTAATTAATTGATAACGTTCTAATTAATCCGATGAGGCCCAAATTAACCGCAGTGAAAATCAATGCAAAACGCCGACCGTACTTGTCTGAAATAAAGCCAGTTATGGGAATCCCTATGAATATTCCCAAGCTATTTATTGTACCTGGTAATACTCGTAACCACTCCTGGCAACCGAGGTCGAACTAAAAATAAATAATAAGTGATTAGTTACCAATTAATTAATTAAGTGTTGCAATAAAAATGTATATTAAGAAATCTCGTGGAGCATTAATCAGTATGGGTGTGCAAGAGATGATAGTATCGATTGTTGACAATACTTCATTAATTTTTAAAGTGAAAAGACCACAAAATGTATATGGCGATGTAAATAATGCTCTCTCGAAAATAGTACATTAGTTTAGCTTGCACTACTTACTATTTAATAGCACTTACTATTTAATATTAAAAATAAGAAACATTAAATTTTTAAAACACCAAACACGAAAATTCTTAAAGCAGATATAATTTTGAATGGTGAAGCCTTGAATTCTGTTGATTCTACGATATTTCTTAGTATCACCATTGACTCCAAATTACAAATTACAGTACAAATTATATTGATAGATTGGCGAATAAACTTAGATCAGTAGCGTTCGCGGTTAAAAAAATTGATTATTAACTAATGTGAAAACGGCTTGCCTTGTTTACTTTAGCTATTTTCATAATATGATGTCTTATGGGTAATGCAGCCGCTATTAACTCTACATTTGGCGTACAGAAGCGATTCATGCAATTTACAACTTGGGCCGTAAAGATTCTTTAAGGCAAAAATTTAAGAAAATAAATATATTAAGAATTAATAAGAAAATAATATCTTGGAAACCGTTCAAGCGCTCTGACTGTTAAATGTCTTAGTCTCAGATTGCCCGACTGAGCGACACAGCTTATCTTTTATAACCAGGCTACAAAATAAAACATCACTTTATGCCTCATGCCGGGGTCGCTGTATTCGTAAGCGAGGACATAAGTTTCCGTCGTCTGACCAATTTTGAAGGTCGGGACCAGCAACCATCTCGCTTCGTATTGATTCGATTGATCACATCCGAATCTATGCATGGCTGTACAGGTCCCATAGTAGTAATGCAGAAACGGATCGAGTCAAATACACTCAGCTATTGACGATATGCTCTCAGACACCCTCCACTGAGATCGTGATAATGCACATAATGCCGATTGGCTTGAATCATGCACCACCGACCACGCGAGGAGGGCTGCATTTGACCTTGCTATGGCAAACGGAATGTCTCAATTGGTTGATTCGCCTACTCGACACCTAGATGTGGACAATCACAACACTGGACCTTCTGCTGACTTGACATCTCGAATAGTATCGAGTCATATATTTATATAGTTATATAATTCGAAAATCAGTGAGAAGCTTGAGAGCTACCCGTCCGAAAGTCCGTCAGTTCTGGACTCTTTTCAAGGCTGCACTTGACAACTTCAGCAAGCCTTTACTTCCGAGAATGACATCCTGGTCCACACGGCCGATTTCTTAGACGCTCTCTTCGGCTTGAACTTAACTTAGGATGATCAAGGAACCACTCCGCTAACCATTCGGCGGTGCCAGAGGTCAATGCCCGACATTAAGTTTAGCCAAAAAGCAATTCGTAGAGCTTCGTTTTTTTTGGACATCCACAAGTCGAGTGGTCCGGATAGCATCTTTCCTTTAGTGCTCCGAACATGTGCTAATGAGTAAACACCGTGCTAACGCGATTATATCGGCACTCTTACTTAGTCGGCCTAGTAACTGATTCGTGGAAGAGCGCTCTGATCCACCCGATCCCGAAAAAGGTGATGGCTCCTATCCATCTAACTACAGGCTTATTGTCATCACCCTCCCTGCTCTCCAAAGTAATGGAGGGGGTAGTAAACAGCCGGCTCCTGGTTTATCTGGAGGATCACTAGTTGATCAATGACCGCCAATATGGCTTCAACTATGGTCACTCAACCGGTGATATTCTAGTTTACCTAAAAGCAAACGCTGGGCTGCTACTATTGAAAGCAAGGAAAAGGGCCTGGCAGTTACTATGGACATAGCGAAGGCCTGTTCGAGTATAGCACGAAGCGTTCCTTGCGAAACGTTCATCATACGGAGCTTACCAACTGACAGGGTCGCCAACTTTGTCACTGAGTCAGTATCTAGACCTACACTGTATCTTCTGCATATTAATGATATGTTAGAGGATCATAACATTTATTGCTGTGCAGACGATATCACGGTAGACGCCGTATATACGAAGGGGAAACGTCAACTAGTGCCGTAAAGAACTTGTTTCTTCTGTTGAGGCATCCCTCAGGAATGTTTCCTTATAGGGTGAAAGAAACCTGGTTCAATTCAACCCCCAAAAGACACAAGTTTGCGCGTTAACAACGAAGAAAATCCCATTTGTTATATCGTCTGTTTTCGAGAACATACCTCTTAATGCCGCGCCCAGTATCAGCTCACTGAGACTTATTGTTTTGAGTGACTGCCTGTATCGCTATCATCTGGAAAGCAAGGCCAAGTTGCCTCGAAGATGTTAGGTAGGAAGAAGCAAGACTTCACGCCCAAACACCGATTGGCCCTGTATAGGGCCCAGGTTCGGCCTCACATGGAGTACTGTCCTCCTTTTAAATTATATTAGTATACTTTATTATATTATTATACTTTAGTAAACCGATGGAAAATTATTTGACGTTCAAGAAATTAAGCACGTATATTCTTATTCTGAATATTTTTTTCTCGACTTGAAATGTATTTTATATGCACCAGTCGTAGGGAATTGAATTTATTTCTTATTTTTTCTGTAATTATGACTCAATACTCAATCATTATACAATAAATCAATATAAAGTAACGCGGTATATCAAATACCACAGATCATTTTCATTTAGATAACTTATAAAGCTACTCTTATTCAAGGTAAATTGTGTAGTTTACATACATCGTATACTATTGTATTGTTTCTCGCATACACGTATCCGTCACAAGAAACTGTCTGAGTTTGGTTAAACAGGTATGCTGGACAAAAATCCAATGATAAATTAGCTCCAGAATATACAGATGCATATCTTTGGCAACTAGCTAACCCATTGTTAGATTCAGGTATAGCGTTTAAAATCCATTTAGGGCTATACTCATGCGACTTTCCATCTTCACCGCATTCTGAAATTTGACATCTAAAAATATTTATATAATATTAATCAACCTTGTATGTTTCTTTAAAAATATATTTAAAATATATTTTATAATATATTAAAATCATTGTCATCAGAAAACTATCGCACAGTATTTAATTAGTGTTTTTATCACATTATGTGTTAAACAAAAATCTGACATTAATGTTAATTTATGTACTGGTTACAAACTGAAAATGTTTAAAGCAGTATTATTAAGAGTCAGACACATGAAATCCAATAAACCATAAGGTAATCTATACTTGTTTCCTTTTAACATTTCGTTTACATAATAATAACTAACCCTGTACAATAATAATAAAATTTATTTTTTACCTGTGTGGTATTGAACCAGTAGTGAATATGTAATCGGATTTAAATGCCGCCATCATCACGGGTAAAGCAACTAAAAAAACATTGCGTAGCTGGTACAAGCCAAATTGGCCCAGCTCATTTTTGAGCACATCATCAAAATTTATTGCTATTTGTGGTAGCGACGCAGTTTCCACGCTACCAGACATTGTAAACACTGGAAGTAAATAAAATACTAAAACTACTGATGAAAATTATCAGCTTAAAAGTTAAATAGAATTGTTTTATCTTTATATACACTTTTATCTCAAAGTTTATCTAGGCTTTGACATGCAGATAAATAGAAGAACATCAAACAAGATAGATACATTGTTGTCGCTCATAACAAAAGAAGTTTACAATTTGAATGGACATTTGTAGGATCATATCAATTTCTAATATTGGCATAAGATATATGACTTCAAACATTTGATTTACACATGCGTAGCATAAAATACTTTGTTTTTATTAATATGTATCCACTACATATTATCATCTGCTCATATTTTATTATATAAAAACAATATTATATTAAAGGCCGGCAACATCCCTGTAGCTCCTCTAGTGTTAGACGGGGTCGTGGACGGCGGTGATCACTTACCATCAGATGACCCGAACCCGTTTGCCTTGTCTATGGAATGAAAAATAAATATATATATATATAGTATCTCTCAATAATTATAAAATTTTAAAATGATGTAATTCCAATTATTAACTACTCTCATTGTGCTTAGGTATATTTTTTCAAACACTTTAGTTTCAAAAGAAATTTTGGAAATGAAGTCCATTACTATAATATACCACCTGTTATCAGTATCTATCCACTTATCATCCTTACTAAAGGAACATTGACTATCAAAAGAACAAGATAGGCAATATACGAGTATTTTTGGAAAATATTTATCTGCTTTGTATATTTTGATACTTGTATTTTTTTGGTGTTAAACACTTTATGAGTTTATACTACATTTAAATTTAAAAACTGAACTACTTGACTATTTGACAGCAATTTCAATTCGATAATCACATTAATTCCATAGTAACGGCTTCTTTTATATTGTTCGACTTCATTTTTGGATAATCTAGGTATTTTAAAAAGGCATCAACAATTGTTATCTGTACAATAATCTAGTCCGTAGTGTGCTTAAAAATTGTTGCCAAGTATGGTCTCCTGCTTGCAAAAAAAAAACAAAAAGGCTCGAAAGCGTTCAAAAGAGGCTCATCAAATATATAATCTGTGGTTTTAGCGTTTCAAACTGTATCGAAAGCTTGCATCGAAAAGCGATTTAGTATATCCGTATATACTAAATCGCTTTAAATAGAAAACAGTTGCAGCCCGTAGATCGCTTGTCGAAATGAAATTTTTACATTCCATATTTAACGAAAAAATTGATGATAGCGAACTGTTAAGTAGGTTCAATGTTAATATACCTCGGAGGTCCCCTCGCAACCCATGTCTTTTCTTCCAGACTGACATCACGCGAACCAAACTTGGAAATAAAGATCCAATAATACGTATATCAAAGTCACATAATGCGTGTTTAAAAAAAGACTTTTTGTATAATTTGTCATATAGAATAATTAGAGAGTAATACACTGTTATAATTTGTGAATGATGTGTTCTCCTATAATTAATTGTACATAGTTCTATATACCGTAAGAAAATATGTAATTGTAACGAAATATGTGTAACTGTCGTATTATACGTCATGTATAAATAAATAAATAAAACCCTGAAGACTCCAGACCTCCATACTTTTAATAAGTTGTTCAACTGATGTGTCCATTTTAAATGTGGAATAGTGTGTTTTATTCTATGTTTATAATAATATTTTAAATTTTTTCCAAACGTATTAATATCATTACCTATTACCTCAAAGATTTCTTGACTTACAGACAGTGATCACATCACAGAAGACAATATCTTATTACAGACGAAATTGCTGTCAATTTTAGTAAATAAATAAAAAAATTGCAATCTTTCTGTAAAATGAATTTGATAACAATAAAAATGGACGTACCTAATATACTTATATATATATATATATATATATATATATTTAAGAAGAGATGGTTTTCAAACTCATTTAATAAAATAATATTTTATATCATTTCATAACTCATAAAAATTGTTAATCTTACATAATAATAAATGGTAATATCTATGTGTCTGTTTCGGATATAGCAAAAAATATTAATATAGGTACATCCGTTCTCCACTTTCCGCCCCAATACATTCGGAACGCAATGTCGCGATTTTGGGTAGTAGCGAAACTGCCGCGCTTCGATTTACCAGATTTAGCAGAGATGAAAATAATATAAATATAATATTTTTTTAAGTGGGCGTCGATTTAACAGTGATTATTCTACGTTTTTCCCATAACGGTGCAACAAGGTAGACCCGGAGACACTATGTCAGTGCAGTGCCTGACTGTAAACAATAGCTAAAGATTCGATCCCCACTTGAGAAGATTGAATATATTTAAATTATTTTGATTTCGCCTATTTTTTTTAAAAGTGCGACGTAATAATATACACACAAAAATCTTGACGATTAGTTTTTTTCCGAAATATGCACAGCAATTTCGGAAAAAATTGAATTAATACCTTTGTTTAATTTCTGATCCTGGTTTACCGAGGGCGTCTTCTTCTACAAGGGTATCCGAGAGGTAATTGACAATCAGACTTTCAGGTTGTATATGTGCGAGGAAACGAGATAAGATGCACTTAATTCCGAGAATCAAATTTGGTTTTCCGTGCCAATATTATGCATTCCAATGTTGCCAATATTCGGCATTTAATATTTTTTGCGGTATATGATTTCTAAAAGTTTTTACACGTAATGTTTATTTTTTACCCATGGCGGTACGGAGATGGTATATGCATGTGGGGCGAGAGGATATTTATTTGTTTGTGCAAACCAATGTTGCCATTTATCTTCAGAACTAATGGTATGATTTTGATTCGGTATTATGGTGATGGGTTCTGGTTAAGTCGGTGCATGTTTTTTGATACGTAATACTGTGACAACTTCCCAGAGGGCGTTGCAACAGATATTTGTTTGTGCAAAACCAAAACTACTTGTCCGATTGCGATGCGGTTTCCCATTTGTTGCGGTGTTTTTTTTACCCATAAACGTTTAACCAAAAAAAATCCACGACGCTTGAAATATATTGTAAAAAAGATAAAATAGTTTCAAAAAGCCCGATTGAAAGAATATATGTAAAAAGATATAAAAAACGTTAAAAGCTTATAAAGGTAAAATAATTGGATTGATTCTCTAAGTCGGACAAGTGTCAGTTCTTATATCACATACATATGCTCAGCTAGGAGGCCACTGATTTATCCGACTGATATGAATTTTTTGCAGTTATTTTAACAGTCTTCACAGTTGAGAATACTTATTCTCTTTTAAGTGAAAACTACTGGCAATGCTAACAAGGCAATGTTTTTTGACTATTACCAACCAAATTGGCCTATTTCGCTTGCGCAAGCACGTCGGTGCGAGTCACAGCATTTTCTGCAGTAGATGGAGTCTCCATGGCTGGTTCTCTTTTTTAATTATTATATTGATATATATAATATTTTATAAGATACAAGTATAATATTCAATATACCACCTTACACAGATATAACTAAGAAACATATAATATTTTTTTCTCTTGTTTCATATCATAGTATTGGTTTACAAATTGGCCTATATTGTGCAAAAATCTGGAAACCCGAAATTCCACTTGATGTACCTAACAGTACCAAATAAATTTCATGATTAAATTGAGATAAGGTATTGTAACATAAACACTTATTTTATTCCCTCATACTATATTAGAATCTGTTACATTCTTCAATGAATATCTTAACAGTATTTTGACTTCATATTATTATATTTATATATTATATACTTTTTTATCGTTTTACAATATCTGTATGAAATTTAATCTTATAATAGGAATGTCAAAAACAAATGAGATTACAATATAAATTTAATAATTATAAAAATCTTAATATTAGGGTAATTATTCAGGTAAGTTATCAGCTAGCTTGGTCAAACTTGGAACTCTTTTTTCCAAGAGCTTCAGCTTCAGCAAGAGTGTCAGGCATAGCAGTGCCAAGTGTTTCAGGTTGAGTTAGGACCAGCAGGCCAGATATGATGCCC
This sequence comes from Podotricha telesiphe, assembly GCA_038994665.1. Taxonomy (NCBI): domain Eukaryota; kingdom Metazoa; phylum Arthropoda; class Insecta; order Lepidoptera; family Nymphalidae; genus Podotricha; species Podotricha telesiphe. Next base: position 550,979 of record JAOYRR010000266.1, read on the forward strand.
ATAGTACCGAACATCATTGATGGGATACCATGCCAGTAATCCATCTAAAAGTTGTCAATGTGTTTACTTTAACATGAAAGACAATACATTTTTAAGGAAATTTGACAGTTTTTATACGCTTCTATATTACTTTCAAAAATCTAAATTAAAATATTCTTTATTCAAATAGGCTATTAGTAGCACTTTTAAGCATTCTGTTGAAACTAAAATGTCAGTATGATCAGTAAGGAAGCTACCATGGGCTCGGAAGGTATTGCTGTTGAGAGTGGCTGATGAAAAAATTTTTTGTCTCAATAGTACTAATACTTACAAGGACTGGTGTAAGCGGAGCAGTAATTGATCCGATACGACCGACCATAGACGAGAACGCGAGGAGACTATGCCGGTATTCAGTTGGGTACAGCTCTGATGTGAACAGGTACAAGGCTGTCATTACTAAGGAGATTCCAAATTTACCAAATAAATATATTAAGAGTCGCACAACTGTTAAATCTGAAAATAAAAAAAGAATATAATACAATAAATTTGATTTTCTTAATTTATTTATAAAATTACGAGTTCACCACTCACGAATAATTTCAAAATGAAGTTCTATAAACTCTTGATTTGTGAGAGTACACTCGAACAATACTTTAATGATTTTAAAGTATTATTCTTCTTATTACTTTGTAAGTTTTGTTACAGATGTTGTACCGATGCAGTTTGAAAGCGTCTGACTTTGTAAGTACAAATGTGGATTCAGGTCCTAGTAGGTACAGTGCCTATATTTTTAAGTATACTTTTTATATTTTTTTAGGATAAACGTATTGTAGCACAACTTTAGATGCCATCATCATCATTATCATCAAATAACTCATGTGGAAAATTTCTTCAAATTCATATATTATAAATACTTGCCATTAGGAATAAAAACGAAGACTATGTTACATAGTGCACTGAAGAAGAAGCCATATGACAAAGTGGCTTTTCTACCAATTCTGTCAAGGATGAATACAGCAGTAAAGTTGCCGGGAATTTCAATGGCAGAAATCAAAATATAATTCAAATACATCGTATCAGACAGATTTGTTGAGTTGATAGACAGTCCATAGTAAACGAAGGTTGTGGTGATCCACCAGATAGGGGTCGTGCATACTCGACGAAGTAATACAGGAGAGCTTATAATGCTGCGGACCAACCCAGGTTTGTCACTCTGAAATAAGAGCATAAATGTAATGGTTTTATTACTTACAAGTATTAGATTGAATATAGTATAAAATCTACAATATTATCGGATATCTTTTGTATTTTGCAGGATAAATAGAGAGAGTGATTGAGAGAGTGAACAAACTTAGGATGAGATATCATAAGCTGATTTTTTCGCCACATGTTTATTTATGACACTATATCGAAATATGTAACAATATTCTATTATAAATAATAAAAATACATAATTTGGTTACAATTAATACATAAATCTAAATATATACTACTTAGATCTGCGTACTTCGGGCTCGGGCTTTTTTTCATTACTTACTTACCACTTTCATGTACCTGTTATTGAATTATTTAAATATTGATAGATATAATCATTCAAGGTAAGGTCGCGTTCTTTATCTGAGGTTGTTATATTTATTTATTATTCTGGTATATGTTTTTTTCTTCCCTATATTTAATTTCATTTAAATATATCAATATTATTGTTTTCGTTTTTAATATATTTGAATTGTTGATGGCCTTTACTTAGGTATGAGAATAAACATTCTTCCAGTTTGCATATTTCTTTTAGTTCGTATACATTATATATAACCGCAGCACTCAGAGACATCACTTTCCGTTCAGCATAAACGTATTAGAAATGTACACTTATAAAATAGAACGACCTGATTCACTGACTGACTGATTCATCTTCACTGTGTGTAAAACTAAGATGCATTAATTTTAGTCAGTAGGACTATTTTATGGCCTAGACATTATTTACCTAATCATGCACTACGAATAAAAATTTAATATAGTTTATTTAAAAAATATTTTTTTTTAAACGGCATTCGACACTATTAAGCGTCATATGAACGGTACAACTCGGTAATACTATTAATTTCCTATCGTGGCTTTGTATTATATGATATCCCGCGTCTCAAATTGTTATCCCGCTATGACCAGAGCAACTCCCCTGTTGTCGGTGCATTTACTGATTACTGATACTGAAAACAGTGTAAAATAAGTCCTACACCTTAGGGGCGTGGAACAATTTATTTGTAAATACGTCATTGCTGAAATTAGCAATATAATACATCATTAAACGTTTAAGAAAGTTAGTAAGAATATATATCCTTGATTTGTCGATTTTCGAAGTTCGTCGTTCGATTTTTAAATGTGTTTGATTATATTTATATTCAATATTAAAAATAAGTATCCCAGAGCTTGTGAAAATTTTCGAGGTCTTTATGCTATGTATATTATGCTATCTTTATCCTATGTAGTTTATTTGATAGTGAGCTCTATGTCCAGTCTGCTTCTCAATAAAAGTTGAATGTCGTATACAAATAGGTCTTAGATTTATCTAAGGGTAGGGTACCTAATAATTTAGGTGGGTATATTATTTTTAAACTTTGTAAGCTATATTCTACGCAAGCAAAGCTGCGGGCAACAGACATTATAAATATTTTTACAACATTTTAAAATTATGTTTTCATAGCCTCACACATTATCCCTGACATGCTAGGAATTGAATATAAATGAAATTTACTTACATCTACAGATACGAATTGTTCTGGGGGATTCATGAGAGCTTGTAAACTCTTTTCACTGATGTGCGTTTTGTTCACCCTTGCTACTGTTTCAAGAACATCTTTGGCTTGGTCAAATTTCTTCTTAGACAGTAACCACCTTACACTCTCAGATAAGATCCAATTGTAACTTATGATCAGGAAGCAGGGTATGTGCAGAGCCATAATCATGTATCTCCACGGTTGCACCATCCAGGCCACTCCACCAAGTATCACTTGTCCTACACCAAACATTGAAGATATTGTTGCACTTGTGACTACACGGTATTTTGGACCGACAAGTTCCGCAGCTGTAAAATATTAATGCATTATGTTGAATATTGAATATTGCTGAATTTCCAGAAATGAACGTGAATGAGCATATCGCAAATCTTTGAAAATCGGATTGTAATGGAGCTATCTGAAGTATTATATTTTAGCTTCATAGTCGTTCTGAATTTCAAAGTAGATAGAAAGAATCTAATTAAACATATTCTGTTTATTTGTCAACCACGATGAAGCCAATTTATTTATTGTACAAAATTTGCTAATATAAAAACAATATTGTTAATGTTGTATACATAAAATAAAATTACCCAGAATGTAAGCTGAACTGAAGGTACCAGCACCCAGAGTAGTTTGAAGAATTTGTAGGATCAGGTACATAGTGTAGTTTACTGAGAAAGCGCGGATGAGGCCAATAAGTGCCAGATTGAATACGCTGATGACAAGTGCCCATTTTCGACCAAATCTATCGGAGATAAAACCAGTAATAGGCAACACAAGTAATGTTCCTACATTGCTGAGTGTACCTGCCAATGCCCGTAGCCATTCTTGACAGCCTAAGTCGAACTGCAAGAAATAAATACTGTTTTGAGATAAATAAATTGTTTAAAATATTTTAATACTAGCGACATGCTCGATATGCTTCGCGTGCATACACTACGAGACTAATAGGTATTTAGTGTTTTCGCCCTCCCGTGTTCTCACTTAAATCACTAAACTTTGCCCAAATTCATAATATTGTTGAATTATGTAAAAAATATTGTGTCAGTTGATAAAATATAATATGTTTCAGAAGTGGTGGTCTACTACTATTTGCTTAGCTTTCAATTTCTGAATCCTACTACCAAAATAAAAATATATTGTAATCTAAATGAATTAGTTTATCCTTAAAAAAATTTTGTCGCCACGAAATAACAATGTAATTATCACATTTACTTACTTATTGTTTTTTTATCAAAATGACCAAGCTGATATATTTATAAGACTATAGTAGATAGAACTAGAGAAAAATTATTATTACATATTTTTAAAACACTTGAAAAATATTTACATATTTTTCATACATTAAAGATAAGAAAAACATATTTCAGAAAACGTATAAAAATTTTAACACAGCAGTATTGAACCCGGGCCTCTTGGGCGGTTACCAAGAGGTGCAGGTTCGAGTTACTATGGTCAACTTTTTATACACTTGCAAGGCAAGGCAGTCTTTTTAGCTTTGCGCTCTCCACTGCTGCCATTCGCGACGTATTAAACATATTTAACCCAATAACTTTTTTTTGGACTAAGTAAAAGATAAAAATAATTACTGTAGTCAGGATGGTCATCAACCTTTCATCGCAAACTTTTTGTACACTTTATTAAGATACCCAATTCCAAAATATATTATTATGTTCCATATTTTCCTAATATATCTATATCTTACGGTTTAGCTAGCGTTAGAAATATAAGCGAACAAAAATATTTACAATAAATATTTTTTTTAGTAGTTATTATTTTATATAGTAATTTGAATGGTTCAGTTTTTAATTTTTTCCAATTTTCAATGTCAAGATTAAAACTATCCTGTATGTTCGGTAGGACCATACCAATATTCTTTCATTTCTGTCTAGAAGTTTTTGCGTAATTGACACGCAAAGTAACAAAAATTCTACTAATTTAATTTTTCGCTTCTGTTATGGATATATTATTGAACCCAATTGATTTTTTTATAAAATCTTTAATGTACAGAATTGACTTTTCTACTCCTTCATTATATATATAGATTATTTATTAATACCCATATACTTAAGATTATATTTTATATGAAGAACAACTAATTTCAACGCAATAAGATTTAAATTTACACACTACTACTGGCTACGGTTGTAATTTATGCATCAAACGCAAGGACTTTGATGATCTAAAGTGCGAGGCTTTGATTTTGTTTCACTGAAAATTTATATATGTAGTTACAATATGGATATTAAACTATCTATCACAATAATTCTTAATATTAATAACAGATGAGAATATTAACTTCAATACCTAACCAGTCAGTAATATCAGTACTACCTCTTTAGTTAACGACAAATCTATGAGCATTTTAGGTGATAGTCTAAATTTTATTGTATTTATAAAAGCTTCAAAACTGAATTACTATTATTGTATATTATGTTACAAATAAATTGATGTATATCAATCCAATATTTTATGAAACTTGCATGTATGTTAGTTACGTTAAATGTTATACATTTAATATCGCTTTATTGGATACATACTGTCATGGCAAAGCTCAGATGTCCAAATTTAAAATATTTTCTAGGTCTTGATATTTTATTAACCTTTGCTGTAGGATATGTGAAAAATACACGAAAAACGAAAACTCACCTCATACACGACAGAATTGTCTCTTGCGTACACAAAACCTTCACAACTAACTAATTGTGATTGATCAAATAAATTGGCAGGACAATAATTTAAAGTTCCATTGACACCAGTATTCGCAGATTCATATCGTTCACAGCTGGCAAGACCTGAGCTGCTCTCTGGTATGGCGCTTGATATCCAATCAGGTTCGTAATTGTTGAGCTTACTGTCTTCACCACATTCCGGAATTCGGCATCTGATAATAAAAATAGTTTTAAGTGGTGAATATATTAATTCATTCCAGTGAAGCAAATTTTAAAAATATTTGAATGTGTACACGATGACTGCAGTTCTCATTTTGCAATGCTCATTTTAAAAACTTTATCGTTTTCCTGTTTTGTTGTAGTAAGGAGATGAGATTCAAAACATAGTGCTGCCTATAGTAAGTTAATAAACTGGTAACCAGCTGTGTGTCGTATAAGGGACGAGCGTCAGGTATAATATGAAGAAGAGAAAATAGCAATTGTACAATAGTACGTTCTTTAAAATAGTTGAGGACAAACCAACCAGGAGTATTTTTTTAAATTATATTTTATAATGTAATTTGATATTACTGACCGAACTTACCGAATTCATATAGAAATATTAACAATATATTGTATTAGGAAGTAATCATATCAAAAAATATGATATACGTTAGAAATAAGCTAGGAAACAAGACTATGATTTATGCATGCGAAATGGCGAAGTAAACGAACTATGTGATTATAAATAAGTCAGATAGGAAAAGCGCAAAATACAGTACCTTAGTTATGTTTTGAATCATGATAAATAAAGACTGCTTTAGCTTATTATGACGAGTAAAGTTGACGGCAAAAGGCGCACCGAACGAAGGAAGAAGTCGTAGTTGAATAACACCAGGGAGTGGACCGGTATCTAATCCGTGGAACAAACATTCCGTCTAGCTTTGGATAGCAGAGTTTTGGAAAGTACCGGCCGACATTTAGGATTGAAGAGGCACCCAGAGGAGAATAAGATAAGGTCTAGAAACTAAATGATTTGATAGAAATACATGATAAATTATTTCTCCAATTGTCTAATTAGATTAATAAACATTGTGAGACGAGAGAGATGAGATAAGAGAAGAGCTGGAACTTAAACAATCTAAGAATTTTTTTATATAAGTTTTTTGTTTCAGTTGAGCATTGGACCTATAGTACAATAAGGCACGTTTAAATTAAGCCACTATAGCATTAATTTTAAAAAAATAACGTACAGATATCGACTTGAAAGATATAAAATATTTTGGTATAACATACAATTTTAAATAGTTTTATATATTTTGAATATCATTTTGTGTATGATGACATACACAAAATGATGGTCAAAGTATTAAAATATAATGTCAATGGTGCAGTTAGGAATTCTTTGACTGTAAACACGATAATTGTGGAATGGAACTTTAATTGTGGTAATCATAATATTGAGTTTTTTTGCATATGGCGCGGAGTCATATACTGTCACTTTTTTTTAAAATATATTACCTATGTGGAATGGCGGCCGCCGAGAAAATAAATTCACTCGTAAAAGCTGACATAATTATTGGTATTGAAACCAAGAGAATATTTTTCAGCTGGAACCAGCCAAACTGCCTCAATTCATTGACCAGCACATCGTCGAGATCGAGAGGTTTCGTAGGCATGCTCTCTTTCCTTTCATTAGGAAAGCTCTGTTTCCTCGAGGGCGACTCTCGACTTCCAATTTGATCTTCAGACATTTTCAAATATTTTTTTTAGACCGCAGTGTGCAGCCGCGATCGACTTCTGAGTGACTTCTGTAACAAACCATTTTATTTAACATTACGTCGTCTATCAATTATCAAATTAATATCAATAGTTGTACCGATAAAACCGTCTGTCGAAACTTGGATAATCGAGTCACAATTTTTAATCGTCTACAATGCAATCAGAGGCGGAAATGCCATTATTCGCAAAATTGGTTACGATTGATAGGCTTTCTTCTAATATAGAAATCCTAAATAATTTACCAATATGTGGACGTGCTTTTGTACTTAACTTTGTAGATGGCTATGGACTCGAATCTCTCTACGAAAAACAGTAGTCAACTTTTATATATTTATACAAGCAGTATTTAAAATATGTTTATTTTCCTCCTTCATTCTTTTTCTTCCTGGCATTAATCCTGGCTAGTAACCAGGTTCTGCCTGCCATCTTAGTTTACTCCACTTTGCACGATACATACATCGTCTCATAAACATACATCCATCCAAACAAAAGCTCTCATATCTGTTTCTCATATCTCATATTTCATATCTGTATGTGCACAACTCTAATATCCTGCTTTACAAGATTAAGCTATTGCTTTGTTGAGTAATTCAATACTCACGAGTGTTTTTTTAAACGTAAAATAATTTCTGAAAATTATTTTTTTTTACCGTGATTTAAGTAAACATGAATCGTGTTTGTAAAATTAACGAAAAGATGTAAACAGTAAGCTATTACACGTTATCGCAAACATGACACACGTCATGACTTACTACTAAATATAATATTTTCTGTGAGAAAATTTAAATGCACCCACGCCTTTTAAATATTATCCTACAGATTATAACGGGTCTTTTAGTAATAAAAGATTACATTTTAAATGTATGATATAATAAAAAAAAATACACTTTAACTCAACATACATTACAAAGATCTATGATCAGATGGCAACCTGAATATTCGTACCACGTAGTTATATGAAGCCTTAGGTGATTACTAAATAAAAATAATATAGGTACCTTAATCTAACAAATGAACGCTAGGAGAGTTTTTCAAATTAAAATGATGGGTTAATAAATTATTGTAGTATCGGAACTCTGCCAAAGCTAAATCACAGGCTATTCCAAGGCTTTTATGAGAACTCGATTTGTGGAGACTGTACAAGTAGTGAGCCACTAAGAGTTTTATTAAATCCTATCGCACAAAGATATCCAAAATGATATCAAATCACTATTAGCAACAAGTATCAAAATCAAAAGTACATTTTATTACAACGAGCGTTCATTACGTTCTCTCTCGCAATCTGCGTCCCACCTTGTTAAACCTGGTTCCCGTCTAAACCATACGCTCCATACCTGTTTAAATTTATAGAAATCAGAAAATAAATTATGAATATAAAAACATTTATATTTTTATTTTAAAGTGTTAATGTTAATAAAACACACTGAGGAAATTGAAAAACATATTTAGCAAAGGTATAAAAATAAGAACGCAGCGGAATTCGAAAAAGATGTAAAAAATATTTAATAAATAGCATCATCTCTAGCCAAACGATTGTTCGTAGAATAATCTTTGAGTAGTAGAAATTCGTAAAAATTTCTCTACAAAAATGCTAAAAACAAAAATAAGATGTGATAAGCGTATAAGAATTTTGACGCAGCTAGATGTAGGGCCATAGCTTAGCGGTCAAAGCGCTTGGACGGTTTCCAAGAGGCGCGGGTTTGAATCCTATAATAATTGAATGAATATTATAATAATTGTCTGAACCTAATGAAGCTTACAAGTAAGTAGAAAAAATGATAAAAAAGCTCAAGTGCACGTGCTAGTACAGTGATAAAAACTATGCGATATGCATATGTAATACCTTGATATATAATTAGCTGCACTAAATCATGTTGATTAGCAATCGTTCGATGTTAAATATACACAAATCTAAACAAACGTTTTAAGTTCAAGTAAGTTAAATGCTAATTATTGTATCTAGTATCTATCACTATAACGAAACGTTACATGTACTCGTTAATATAAGCAAATACAAATTCTTGACCGTTTTTAAATCAAATTAAATATTTTATACTAATGCTTTGGTTTTATTAATAAACTAATACCTAATTCAGTTTGATGTTATTTTTTTATTCACGCATTACTCTTGTTAAGACTTTTTGTTATACCTACCGGTAAAACTTTTGTTTCCGTTATACCATTTTTTGTATTTTTGAGACTTTGCATGAATGATGTTTTGATGTTTTGTATGAAATATGTTGTATTGAATAGTCAATCTTAAATAAAATGTGTCTATTTTGTTGGTCTGAGAGAGAATAAGAGTATGGAAATGAACAAATTACAAATTTACAATTAGTTATTTATATCTTATCATATCCTTTAAGATTTAGTTGCCCTGCTGGGGTTTCATATCAGGAGGAGTAATAGCTATATAATAAAAAAAAATCGTAATACGCGGGATTAGTGCTAAGAAGCATTCTCTAACAACCAACCTTGTCATCTGGGATATTAAAGTGTAGGTGCGCGAAAGCCAAAGCTATGATTTTTAATATACAATATACATATAAATAAAAACTAATACATTTAATATATAAAATATATTTAAAATGGTATTAAATAAAATAGTACTAACCTAAAAAAAATACATTAACCTAAAAAAGATACATTAGAGCCTTAGCTGTAAGTTCGATCCGAACTTAAGGAAATGTATATTTAAAATTTTTGCCATATCTGGTTAAAGTGCAATGTTATGTACCAGTACACATGCGTGATGTTAGAAAATGCTAAAACCGAATTAAAATAAAATATTTTAATATTTTCAATAATTTTTTAATAAGAGAATTGTGTCTTATTTACTTAACATTTAAATATAAGGGTTACACCATATCACATACACATCATTGCATAAAAGTCTTGACGATGATTTTTTTTCCGAAATATACATAGAAAATAGACTAATTCACTTGTTTTTTTATGCCGATTTTCCAAGAGCTTCTGCTTCTACAAGGGTATCCGGAAGCTTGACACCCAAAGTTTCAGGTTGTGTACGCGCGAGGAGACCAGATAAGAAACACATAATGCCGAAAATTAAATTTGGTGTTCCGTGCCAATATGTTGCCTGAAATATTTTAAAAAAATTTAATCTTAGGTGGGCCTAATTATTGTAATAAACATTTAGTCAATTAAGAGTTGCTATTCACACTGCACACATTAATGTCGTATTCTATATATCGTGACATAAATATAATTAACGAGGGAAATAATCAATACAATTTTTTTAGAAAAAGTAAAAAAATACTTACGAGAACAGGCGTGAGTGGTGCCACAATCGATCCAATACGACCAACTGTAGATGAGAAAGCGAGTAGACTATGGCGATAAGGAGTAGGGTATAGTTCGGACGTGTAAAGATAGAGCATCATCATAACTGCCGATATACCAAATTTACTAAGTATGTACATTAAAAGTCGGGTTATAGGGTAGGCTGAAATTAAATTCAAATAGCATATATTTTATGGATGTTCTATAATTTTTAAACGCTTATACGTAAATAGCTATTTATAGAAAATAAAAATGAATGATTACGATAAAAGTGTAATATATATATACATATATATGTATATATATATATGTATATATATAAACGAGAAAATTAGGTGAAAAGCGTAATAAAATATGAATAGAAAACATGCTTACCGCTCGGTATAATGACAAAGCATATACTACAAAGTGAGCTGAAGAAAAATCCTAAAGACAAAGTAGGTTTTCTTCCAATTTTTTCCACGAATAACACTCCTGTGAAGCTGCCAGGAATTTCAATAGCACAGGTTAGAATGTAATTTACATAAATGGAATTAGAAAAACTGGTCGAGTTGATAGAAAGACCATAGTAGACGAGGGTCGTGGTGATCCACCAAACTGGAGTAGTACATACTCGCCTTAACAAAACTGATGATTGCATCACACTTCGAAACAAACTTGGCGCCTTCACCTGGATTTTTAAAACACACAACAGTAGAAATTATGTATTAGCGTTATTGAGTTTTCGTACATACAGCTTTTTACCGACGGTATATACACGTTACATTAATATAATAATAATAGGCAATCTAAATTATCACACAAAGTGTAATTCTTATGTAATATAATCATTTTGATATATATATTTCTAGTTTACCTTCATATTTGACGTTATAGATGCTGACTTATTTGGTGAAGTTAAAGCTGTCAATGATTTCACGCTTAGGTGTTTCTTATTCATTTTTGCCGCATTTCGCAAAGCTTTTTTAGCGCTATTATATTTCTTTGTTGATAGCAACCATCTAATACTTTCAGGTAAGATCCAGAAATACACTATTATTAGGAAGAAAGGTAAATAAAGTATTATAGACATTCGCCGCCATGACTGTATAACCCAAGCTGCACTACCCAATACTATTTCGCCAATTGAAAACATTGACATAGTACAAGCTGATGTGATCCCTCGATATTTCGGTCCGATGAGTTCGATTGCTAAAAAAAATATTTTCATAACACACAGTTTTATTAAAGAACGGAAAAAACAAATATAATAAATTTGCACGTTGGAATATAAATAATATTACCTAAAATGAAACTTGAGCTATAAATACCGGCACCAAGACACGTCTGCAAAAGTTGTAGGGCCATAAACATTGAGTAGTTGATTGAAAATGCTCTAACAAATCCAATGACGCCCAATCCAAATACATTAAAAATTAGAGCAAATCTTCGTCCGAAACGGTCTGAAACATAACCAGTAATAGGCAGACCTAATAATACTCCAAAATTGCTTAACGTGCCTGGCAACACACGCATCCATTCTTGACATCCGAGATTGAACTAAAATATAAATATATTAAAATATATTAAAATGTATTACATTAAGAGACGTTATCAAATCGAAATTCTAAAGATACACGCGATGAGAGTTTTAACCCGATACGAAAACATATTTTTATTTTTAAGAAGCATTTCAGTTTTCTTCTAGATATATAGGGGCGTTAGGCCAATACTGAATCTGCTGAATGCTGATCTAACCAGAACAAAATGACAGCCATTAATCAACACGCATTCAACTTAAATAAATAAAAAGTAGACACAATACATACGTCGTACACTATTGTGCTATCTGAGGCATACACGTAAGTTTCACAATTGATTATCTGAGACTGGTTAAACATAGACGCCGTGCAGAAGTCAGATTCATTACTGGCAAAAGTAAGTGGTTGATATCTCTGACAACTAGAAAACCCTGACTTAGTCTCTGGTATTGCGTTCAAAATCCAATCAGGGCTATATTGGTACAGACTACTGTTCTCCTCACATTCTGGAATATGACATCTAAAAAAATAATAAAACATGATTAATGTTATGGTAAGTCATCTGATTATTATTATGTTAAGTGTAAGTTATTAATATGTTAAATAATAAATTAGGCTAAGAGGCCACTGATTTGTCCAACTGATATAGATATTTTTGAACCACACTACTATCGACCTGTGATCTCCTATTTCAGGAACTAAATTTTATTAACAGTCTTACCTGTGCGGTATCCTAGCAGTGGAGAATATGTAATCTGTTTTAAAAGCAGAAACCATTATTGGTAATGCTAACAGGGCAATGTTTCTTAATTGGTACCAACCAAATTGACCAATTTCATTTGCAAGCACGTCGTCGAGAGTCACAGGATTATCTGCAGTAGATGGGGTCTCCATGGCTGGTTGTCTTCTTTAAATTATTATATTATAAGATACAAATATAATATTCAATATACCATCTGACACAGATGTAGCTAAGCATCTTCACAGTTTATTAGTGCTTATCGAAATTTATCACGAATTCGTGCTAGTGATAAATCGTAACACGTGTCAGCAGATAACTTTATACATTTATCGGATTCGATAACATTTTTTTCTTATTTTGTTATTATTCACGTAAGCTTAGCCCATACTTTTCATTTACATACAACAATAACGACCGCATTAAATGATGACGACGAATCTTTTAAGATTACTAAGCCCGGTGTAGTTTTGACGTAGTGGCAATAAAATCGAAAAGTACCTAAATTTCGTAATCGAATCCGCACCTCTTGCACACCGTCTAAGCACTCTAACCGCTAAGCGAAAGCTAATAGCAAAAAAGTTATAATAAGCGTATAAGATTTTCGGCGTAGCACGATGTAGAACGTATGGACTTTAGATAGGTTCCAATGCGATATAACACTTTAGCCTATAAAAGAAATTGCGAACAGTAATAAAAATGTGCTGTTCAAAAGCAAAAATTGAAGATTTTCTTACATTCCGTGACTCACCCAGTTTTTCATATTGAATTTTAACTTTAGATGGTCCGTAGCATTTACGGCTAATTTAATTTCTTGAAATAAGAAATAAAAATATTGCTTTATTAAGATTTAACACGAGACATTTAGCTTCTGACCAAAATGCTATATTGTTTAAGTTACTGTTCATATTTGAACAGTAACTTAGACCAGGTTTTAATAGTAACTTATCAGGGTTAAAAGAAGTAAATAGTCTTATAACTTCGGCATATATGTGAAAACGGGCCTACATTTATTACACCAATGTATTAAACTAAGTTGGCAAATAAATAATTTTGTCATTAAAAATTGAAACATGGTGATTTACATTCGACTCTTCATTTAAATTCAATATAAGTAGTAAATAGCAGTTAAATTATCTAAGACTCGTGATTGATATCTGATTATTAAACTATTTTTTATTTGACTAACATTAAATAAATGGAAATTATAACTAAATTATACACAAAAAACAAAAACTAACTAATTATAAACAAAAATGATTGTAACCATTAATAAAAGAATATTGTGGTATTTTACTAATCTATGCGTATGCTACATAAGATTACGCATAGACTAATAAAATGTTATAATTTTATTCTAATTATCTTTGTAAATTGTTTTCATACTTAAAGTCAAACTCACAAACGTTATTTTTGTTCAATTTCTTTACATTATTTTACCTTCCAACTAAAGTTTTACTTCGTAACGTGGATGTTGCTTGTATGCTTGTGGTTTTTAAGCAAATTTTAAACTAGATAAAAACCATTACTTTGTCGTATATTTAGAAGGGTAAAAATGATAAAATTGCTAAATTGTTTATTAAATTAAATTACGATAAAACATTATTGAATTTTCAGAATTGAATTTAATAAAAGAAGGAGAATTGAATAGTAAGTCAAACTAACCAGTTTTTTTATCACAAAAAAGAAACAAATACAGATAAAATCTATCAACTACAAAATATATAAATTTTAGTTTTAAGCATTTGTCAATTATTCTAATCCTGTTTGTTGATTATATCGTTAAAACTATATATTATTACATTTTCTTTCTTCTTTAAATACAAATTTTCAACTATGAATTCACTATTTTCAGACTCTTCAGTATTTGATCTGCTGCTATTTATTTTAGCCTCAAGTTTCTATTTCGTTAGTCGTCAAGTATATCATCATCCTAATTTCTCGTTTTTTCTTCCTTTGTCAGTGCCCAGTGCCGCCAATCACCGAATGAACGCACTCACGAGAGGCCGAAAACATTTTTCTTTCTAGCCCGGTAAATCTCACAGATCCAGCGCCCGTAATAATACGAAATTGGAAGGCGGGATTCCGCAATACCGAACGTGGTTCACTTTTTAGTTACGGCCTTGAAATATTTTCTCTACATATGGGATACCTTAAGATCGCGCAGTCGCGTACAACCTGTACATATAATAACATTTCGCATACAAATCTTGCAAGTTTTTAAATGCGATATTGATGCGTATTAATTCTTGAAAACTAAAACTTCTTACGAAAGCCCCGCAGGCAAGAAATTTTATACATAAATAAGTATAGAAGTTTGTATAAAAACTGTCAGAATTATTGACGATCCAATTGCCAGCCATGCCATTGCCATTATCTTTGGTTACTTTTTAGGCATGACACTTGACGGATTTGACGGTATCATTTTAACAGATGCTGCTGCAGACGCGCATCCACTACACTAGTAATTTGACTTCTTTTATTATTGGTATTTCAAGAATCTAGTTTGTTTTTTTTTTGAGGTTCTTTGTTGGAAGACAAAGCCATTCACTGATGCTGTTAGCTCAAGTTTCATTAGACAAAGCATTTTTAGCTCTAAAACCACGGTAAAAATATTTACCATATAACGAAAAAGGCTATAAAATATATATTTTTGTAAAAATACACCTGCAGAGAATTCTACTCGAAGTATCTAGCAGTATCAAATGAATGTCATGCTAATATTGGTATAAGGTATTGTAACATAAACACTTATTATAAACGCACATAGTATATTAGAATATTACGTTCTACAATAAATCTTACAACAGTATTTTGACTTCTTATATTTTTATCATTTGGCGATATCTATGTAACAAAAAACAATAATCTTAAGATAGGTATGTCAAAAACAAATGAGATTATAATATGAACTTAATCATTATAAATATCTTAATATAAATTCAGGTAAATTATCAGCTGTCTTGTTCAAGCTTGGAACTCTTATTTCCAAGAGCTTCAGCTTCAGCAAGAGTGTCAGGCATAGCAGTGCCAAGTGTTTCAGGTTGAGTCAGGACCAGCAGGCCAGATATGATGCCCATAGTACCGAACATCATTGACGGGATACCATGCCAGTAATCCATCTAAAAGTTGTCAACGTGTTTACTTTAACATAAAAGATATAATATATTTAAAGACAATACATTTTTAAGGAAGTTTGACAGTTTATACACGCTTCTTCTTTATTCAAATAGGCCATTAGTAGCACCTTTAAGCAGTCTGTTGAAACTTAAATGTCAGTATGATCAGTAAGGAAGGTACCATCGGCTCGTAAGGTATTTCTTTTGAGAGTGGCTGACGAAAAAATTTCTCAGTCTCAATAATACTAATACTTACAAGGACAGGTGTTAGAGGAGCAGTGATCGATCCGATTCTACCGACCATAGATGAGAACGCAAGGAGACTATGACGGTATTCAGTTGGATACAGCTCTGAAGTGAATAGGTACAAGGATGTCATCACTATGGAGATTCCAAATTTACCAAACAAAAATATTATCAGTCGCACAACAGTCAAATCTGAAAATTATATTTTGATTGTAGAATACAAATTGAATTTTTCAATTTATATATGGAATTACAAGTTTACAGCTCAAGAATAATTGCAAAATAAAGTTTAATAAACTCTTTAGTAGAGAGAGTACACTTGAACAATTAGTTCATGATTTGAAATTATTATGGTGTGAATTTTATTTTAGATGTAGATTGAACGTGTGACATATGTACCCATAAGGGTACATGGGTTCAGTTCCTAGTTAGAGTAAATGCTTATATTTTTAAAGTATACTTTTATTATCGTCATCATCACGTAGCATCTCCCAAGTGGAAAAGAAGAGATTTATAATGTCTAATATAATCTAGCTATAATAAGGTTAAATACTTGCCATTGGGGACAAACACGAACACAATGTTACATAGTGCACTGAAGAAGAAACCAGAAGATAAAGTGGCTTTCCTACCAATTCTGTCAAGAATTAGCACAGCAGTGAAGTAGCCGGGAATTTCAATGGCACAAATTAGAATGAAATTCAAATACATCGTATCAGACAAACTGGTTGAGTTGATAGACAGTCCATAGTAAACGAAGGTTGTGGTGATCCACCAGATAGGGGTCGTGCATACTCGACGAAGTAATACAGGAGAGCTTATAATGCTGCGGACCAACCCAGGTTTGTCACTCTGAAATAAGAGCATAAATGTAATGGTTTTATTACTTACAAGTATTAGATTAAATATAGTATAAAATCTACAATATTATCGGATATCTTTTGTATTTTGCAGGATAAATAGAGAGAGTAATCTATTATATATATATCTCAGAGATCGACATCACACGGTAGAGAAAAAAAATAATAGAGATAGACTAGACTATAACTTATAGACTATTATAAATAATTAAAATATTAGTATGAATAATGATTTTATTATAATTAATACATAGACCTAACTAAATAGTATAGATTTGTGGTACGAGTTGATATATTTTCATTTTAGGACGCAACCCAAGAAAGAGGTATAAGAAAGATACCTGACTTTGAATTATATAAACAAAGGTAGATATAATAATTCAAGGTAAGGTCGCGCTCCTTATCCGAGGTCGTAATATTTCATTGATGATTCTGATAAAACTATTTTCACTCAACTCACCCACTCAACGGAATCAATATTATTGTTTTCATTTTTAAAGTATTTGAATTGTTAGTAGCTTTTATCAAATATGAGTATAAACATTCATACGGATTGTATATTTTTGTAGTTCGTTTACATTACAAAAAACGCACTTAGAGACATCACTAAATCTACGTACACAAAAACAAAGTTGTGTTTTTGTATTCACCTATTACGTCAAAACTATTAAAGATATCGAGATAGAATTTTGACCATTCGATGCGAAATAATTTGTAGATGGTTATAGGCTATTCACTTTTTTTAATATTTTATGGAAGTGATATATGGATGGAAGTTTGTATAAAAGTCCGTCATTCTTTTCAATTTGATCTTTCAATCCTATTTTTTTACTACATTTTAAAATTAAACATTTTGTTTTTCATATAATTATATCACTAATATGCCGGGAATGATATATACGTTTTACTTACGTCTAAAGATACGAATTGTTCTGGGGGATTCATGAGAGCTTGCAAACTCTTTTCACTGATGTGCGTTTTGTTCACCCTTGCTACTGTTTCAAGAACATCTTTGGCTTGGTCAAATTTCTTCTTAGACAGTAACCACCTTACACTCTCAGATAAGATCCAATTGTAACTTATGATCAGGAAGCAGGGTATGTGCAGAGCCATAATCATGTATCTCCACGGTTGCACCATCCAGGCCACTCCACCAAGTATCACTTGTCCTACAGCAAACATAGAGGAAGACGTTGCACTTGTGATAACACGGTATTTTGGACCGACAAGTTCCGCAGCTGGAAAATAGATATTAACGCATTATTATGATGAATATTATTTAATTTTACACGTGACAGAAATTAGGGTGAAAGAGCCATATCATATCTCTTTTGAATGCCTGATCTGATGAATCTTAAGTATTACATTTTAATAGTACTGAATTTTCAATGTAGACAGTAATCATCTTATTATAGCATCCCTGTTCGTTTATCCACCGCGATAACTTACTTATTACAAAATAAAATGTAGTAACAAAATTATATTACCAAAAATATAAGCTGAACTGAAGGTACCAGCACCCAGAGTGGTTTGAAGAATTTGCAGGATCAGGTACATAGTGTAGTTGACTGAGAAAGCGCGGATGAGGCCAATAAGTGCAAGATTGAATACGCTGATGACAAGTGCCCATCTCCTACCAAATCTATCGGAGATAAAACCAGTAATCGGCAGCACGAGCAATGTTCCTACACTGCTGAGTGTACCTGCCAACGCCCGTAGCCATTCTTGACACCCTAAGTCGAACTACAAGAAACATATACAGTTTACAGATAAATAAATTCATTTATAATATTTGAATATTATTTATTCATAAATTTCGAATTATACACATATTAAGAAAAAATTGTTAAAACTATTATTATTTAGACACCGATCAAATACTCTAACTAACGCTGGCTATGGTTATAGTTTACGCTACAAATACAAGGAATTGGCTAGACCGCTTATATAATCGCGAGGGCTTGAATTCTATTTGACAAAACTTATGTACGTTACAAATTCAACAATAAATTACATATTACGATAATATTGATATGAATTAATTACAGATTATTGTATTTTGAGGCAAACAAGGAAATTGACGACACTATTAAATGATAGCATATCAGTACTACCTTTTTTGTTAACGATATACTTATGAGCAATTTTATGTGATAACATAAATATTTTTGTATTTATAAAAGCTGCAAAACTACTATTACTGTATACTCGTATTAGGTTACGAGTACAAATCAATTGTTGAGTATCAATCCAATTTATTTATTAATATTCTATGGAACTTCCATTTATTTTAGTTGCGTTAAATGTTATACATTTATTATATCGCTTCATTGGATACATACTGTCATGGCAAAGCTCAGATGTCCAAATTTAAAATGTTTTCTAGGTCTTGATATTTTATTTACCTTTGCTGTAGGATATGTGAAAACTACACGAAAAACGAAAACTCACCTCATACACGACAGAATTGTCTCTTGCGTACACAAAACCTTCACAACTAACTAATTGTGATTGATCAAATAAATTGGCAGGACAATAATTTAAAGTTCCATTGACACCAGTATTCGCAGATTCATATCGTTCACAGCTGGCAAGACCTGAGCTGCTCTCTGGTATGGCGCTTGATATCCAATCAGGTTCGTAATCGTTGAGCTTACTGTCTTCACCACATTCCGGAATTCGGCATCTGATAATAAAAATAGTTTTAAAGGGCCGATATATAAATTCATACCATTTTTTTTTATCACATCAAAAGGCCTTTGTTGCTTATGCGAATATGTCGCTTTGGTACGTACCGCTACGCTCTGACCGCTACGCTCTGGCAGCTATACTGAGCCATGCGTTCCATGTTAACAACAAATATAATTTGTAATAAGCGTATAAGAATTTCTACGTAGCTGGATGTAGAACGCATGGCTTAGCGGTCAGAGCGCTTGAACGGTTTTCAAGAGGCGCGGTTTCAAATTCCGCTGCGTTCAAATTTTTAAACGTTTTCTAAATATGTTATTTTCAATTTCTTAAGTGTTCGCACACTTACTTTAAAATACACTACATTCATCCATCATAATGAAAATGATTCAAAACGACTCGAAGTAATAAAATATATTGGCGTCGTGCAGTTAAGAACCGTTTGAATGTAAACACGATAATTGAGGGTTGTGGTGGTATATTTAATCGTGGTAATCATCATATTGAAAGTTATTTTTATTTCCAGAGTTTTATGTCTCTAACAAAATACCTTGATACTTAGTACTCAGTTCTATTCTGCATTACAAATGCGTGAGAAGAATAAAGAGAAACAAATTTAAGTATAATATACTTAGGTTACCTGTGTGGTACGGCGGCCGCGGAGAAAATATATTCACTCATGAAAGCTGACATAATGATTGGGATTGCAACCAAGAGAATATTTCTCAGCTGGAACCAGCCAAACTGCCCCAATTCATTGACCAGCACATCGTCGAGATCGAGAGGTTTCTGGAACACGCTCTCTTTCCTTTCATTAGCAAAGCTCTGTTTCCTCGAAGGAGACTCTCGACTTCTATTTTGATCTTCAGTCATTTTCACTTAAACCGCAATTTTTTTTTTGAGACCTCAGTGACCAGCCACCACCTGTCCCTACTTGTCTTCTGAGTGATTTCTATAGTAAAACAATTTATTTATCATCGCCTCGTCTATCAATTATAAAATTAATATCAATATTTTTACCGATAAATGATCTGTCATAACTTGGATAATCCAATCACAATTTCAATCGTCTGCAATACAATCAGATCGGAATTTTAATTACTTGTAAAATTGGTTACGATTTATTAGGTTTCTTTTAATATAGAAGCAGACATCCTTATTATTATATTATTATTTGGACCTGCCTTTGTACTTAACTCTACGTGTTCGAAAATAATTGTTATATTTATGTATTTATACAAGCAGTTTTTAAAATATGTTATTTTTTCTTGATCTTGTAGATCTAGACTAAGTGTTACATCAGATACCGCCATGTAATTTTATTACTTTACGCCACATTATGTTTTGTACATAATACGTATATTATTTAATATGACCAGAACTTCATTTCATATCATCACACATAATAAGCACAACCAATTTAATCAATTACTATTTGTTAGAAGACTTGGGCTCATCACACTGTTCACTCAAATACACTGTGCATTAAATTAAAAAAAAACAAACATTCCGAATAAAAATATGATTATTCCAAAAAAAACTTGCGCCTCTTGGAATCCGCCGAACTGTTCTCATGGATTATTGAATTTTTTTACGATTTTTTTTGTATTTTTCTGAATATGAAGTTTATATATCAAAAAGACAATACTTATTATAATTCTTACATACAAAATTAACTAACTTTAAAAACACTTAGAACATTTGTCAGGGACGATATATAATGCACTGAGTTAGATGTTAACGAATTACATCCGCTACAACATCTCCATTTTTTTTGTGGTATATGTTTCACATCTATTCTATTTCTAAAATATTTTTACCATGATCTATTTAAACATATCCAAAAAGTCGTGAACATAATATTAACGAAAAGATGTTAACAGAAAACTATAAAGTGCTATCGCAAACATAACGCACGAGAAAAATTGTAATTGCCATAAATAAAATATTTATTTTCCGTAAGAAAATTTTAATGTACCAGAATGCGAAATTTTTGTTACTACTAGTTACTAAGTACTAGCTCTATAATGCTAATCATGGATATCAATTCATACTGAAAGTACTGAACGTAACTTTCATTTTATACTCTACTGTTATGCGTGTAAAGACTGTGTGTGAAGTACTGCATACTTTTTGTTTTTATTATTTAATACACATCATTCATTAGTATTTAAAAAGTATTGGTTATCTGTACTTCGGCTCCATATAAACTTTAACTATTCGAAATGTCATACACCTTTGTCCGCAGCATCTATGTTACAAGAAGTCGAAGGCACTTCCTTATGTACATAATATATAGTTAACACGTTATACCCTCCAAAAATGGCTTAAGTTTCCCCCCAAATCAATCGAGTAATAGTTATAAAAAGCTCGCAAAAATGATCAAAGCTCCATATCTGTAAATTTTCTTCCATTCCCGTAAACCGTGAAAAATATATGATAATAAATAAAGAAATAACTTAAAAAAATAGTATGTAACAAAATCCGCCATTAGTAGACCTTAGCGCTGTTTACTGTAATAATAAGCAATCATGGGTCGTTACATTGTTAACTATTGTATAGCAATACAATGCAGGTAACATCATATATTTCCTATATACTTTAAAAAACATGTAAATTGTGTAGCAAAGACATTCGCAGTTAAAATCTTCTTCGATACACAAATAAAGGATTTAATTTAATTTATAACAAATTATTATAAAAATGACATTCGAATTGAAAAAAATAGAAAATGTAGTAAAAGTTTCGTTTGAAGAGAGCCTTTCGGACTTAGTGAGTGGATTCGGGCGTTATCAAGTGTGGCAGTGTATACTGGTACTAGTGCCGGTGGTTTGTACTGCCACTAGCAACACTAATTTTGTGTTTGCAGCTGCTTTTGTCGACTATAGGTAATGTGTTGATTCTAAAAACTGATTGTCCATCAATGTTTTGGTATTTTAGTAAAGCGGAAAGGAAAGGAAATAACTATTGAATCACACTATTTGAAGAATAATAATCGTGGTGATATGTTCCTACATATGTTTTCTACATGGAATTCGTAATTATTCACTCTTTTTGGATACGATGGGATGTTTATATTGAAAAATATTTTCGTTTCTTGATTTGTTTCGTCAAAGTTTGATATTGGGTTCCATCACCCAGTACGCAATGTCTCCAAAACGCAAAAAAGAGCGTAATGGAAAGGTATTAATCTATTAATAAAACCAAAGCAGTAGTAAGAAAAATTTTATTTGATTTAAAAACGCCAAGAATTTTTGTATTTACTTATATTTACGAGTATACCTAACGTCACGTGACGTACTGTACCACAGAGTGGCTTAACACTAGGTTCTCTCTGCATACCCTGCTTTGTGGATTAAACCGTGAAGTTGCGTGAAACACCTACTAGATGTGCTACAACGCGTGTTTATTTATTTTAAGTCCTGCTTAGAAAAAAAATGTTTTAGAATTGATATGCATTCCGGCGTTATTAGTTTTTACTGATTTTGCCAATGTGCTCCTGCAGATATTGACCTTCAAGCAGCATCCTGCAAATGATAAACTTCAAAACTGATCTCCTGTTTTTAACTTTGATGATATTATTACATGTACTAGGTGC
Organism: Podotricha telesiphe; assembly: GCA_038994665.1. Taxonomy (NCBI): domain Eukaryota; kingdom Metazoa; phylum Arthropoda; class Insecta; order Lepidoptera; family Nymphalidae; genus Podotricha; species Podotricha telesiphe. The sequence goes on from JAOYRR010000266.1 coordinate 574,238, forward strand.
TTCTTTATATGAGTGACAACCGAACTTACAGACAACAATTAGCATTTAACTGACGTTAAATAATTTAAGATTTGTGTATATTTAACATCGAGCGATCGTTATTTAACCTATTTGAGTGTAGCTGTAAGACATAATTATTCATAATCAAGGTATTACATACACATAACACAGAACTTGTGTCATTGTACTAACACGTGCACTTGGACTTACTTTATTATTTTATCTACTTAGATATAATGCTTAAATTATAGGGCTGAGAGATATCTTATCCAGTTTGTTTGGTTCAGACGTTAATAATAATAAATATTGCCTTGATAATAAATGATAACGTTTTATTATAATTTTCCACATTGTTGTTACTATTATTAATTTTCAAGGCATCAAGGCAAGCATAGGCCATCGTGGCGCAGTGACACATTGTCTGACTGTAACGCTATCGGTTGTGGGTTCGGTTTCACGCAGAGGAATTATTATACTTATATTATTTTCTTTTCGCCGCTCTGGTATGCCAATGCATGAAGTTGTGCCACTCAGCCGCAATATCGGTTTTGGGCGGAGGCGGTTATAAGGAGTGCTTTGGAGTGACACTAGGTACTCTGAATAGCCTTTTAATGCGGGTAAATGTACTTTATCCTGGTGTACTCCGGAAATTGTAAGACGGAAAATTATGAAATATGATTGAATAGTAAAATAAAAATGTTTATAAAAGTTCGATTTCGTGACTGATATTTTACTTTATTTTTATTAGGTCTAGTGTACACTTAAACACATATAATAGATGTCTTAGATCCCCACTTTGGTTGAATAATTATATTCATATTATTTTCGTTTATTCGCTCTGATAGGATAAAATACAGCAATAGGCAGCATTTGTACCTTCAACGGATGCATGCATTTCCACCTTATAGGCCGGCAACGCATCTGTAGCTCCTGTGGTGTTACACGGGGTCGAGGGCGGCGATGATCACTTACCATCAGTTAAAACGAACGCTCGTTTGTCTTGTGTATAGTATTAAAAAATTGGGTTGGGCCACTTAACGCGCAAAGTCGAAATGAAGTGGGAAGTGGGTAATGAAGTATCGACAATACTTTCCCGGTTATATGTGGAAGATGAGTGAAGCTGCAACAATATCCTTTTCTTGCATATTCCCCAGATGTGCAGTGCCACAGTGTGAGCGGTACAATGCTTCCTCGTCTCGACCAGAGTGGTTACCATCAAATCTCACAGACTATCGTTGTACCAAACCAGTTTACAGTAATAACTATACCTGCGATGTTGATAATTTTGAACTCATAGAAAAATGCGACAAATGGATTTACGATTCCAAACATTCAGTTGTAACAGAGGTAAACGAGTTTAATTGTAGAATTTAAGAAACTTTGAACATCTCCTGCTTTGAATATTTTTTAAGTATTATTTGAAACTAGATGAATTCAGTGGTGTTTTTCAGTTCATATTCCAAGGCGGGAATATTTGTAATACACAAATTTTAATTCCCTTATTCTATTTTTGCCCGTTTTAATGTAAAGGCGATTAGTTGTGGGTTCGATGCCTACTCGGAAGAACATTTAGAATATTTTTTATTATTATATTTATTCTCCACTCCTAAGACAAAGCTCGGTGTTAAGTTCAGCCACTGAACGTCTCTATTTCGAGTGGAAAGTGAAAAACTAAGTTTCCTGACACTAGGTTCTCTCTGACTACTTCACGCTCTTTCCCGCAGCTGTAATAATGCGGAAAAGAGCGTGAAGCTCGTTTCCAAAGATTAGTATTGGGTACCGCCAAGAATCAATTTATAACTTATTTCATCACCATATAGCTTAATTTGATATAAAATTTACAGATATATTACTATAATTTCAGTTCGGCCTTGCATGTCAAGAGTGGAAACGCACGCTAGTCGGTACTATACACAATTTAGGCGTCTTGATGTCTATGCCTCTTATGGGATTTGTATCGGACAGGTGGTTATTTGTACATCATACAATAATATATAAACTAGTGGTACGTCTCCGTCTCCTATTTCCCGAATTTGTCTAACAAGAGGATCAAAATTATTGATATTATAAATATTACCTGGACTGGAACTTGAACCCTTAAGGCACAAGGTTAATTTATAGTAGTATTTATTTACATATTTAGATAAAATTACTTATAAAGGCTTCATAAATATGCAAAATAATTTTTATTATACTTTTGATATTATGTTATTCTTTTGCTTATATTATACCAAGATTCGGTTAGCCCTATCCTCATTCGGAAGAATGATTACATTAAAATTATTTTCATTCCCAATCTGGGAAGGCAAAACTCAGCGTTAAGTTCCGTCCTTTAACACGTTGTGTCTAGATCTTAGACGGGAAGTGGAAGACTGAGTTTTATGATACAAGGCTCCTGATACCCTGTTTACCAAAAAGTCTTAAATTAAAAAAAATATATGTTAAAATATTTGGTAAACTGTAAGATGCTTAATAAAAATATTATGTCCACACGGCCATATTTTACCATATTTTTTATCATCCAATTTTTTTAGATGGGGACGCAAAACAGCGATTATTATAAGCTGCCTAAGTCTCATAATAGGTGCCTTTAAACCGTTAGCTGGAACAGGTCATAGTGGCTATTTGGTTTACGTCGCTATTGAATTTATAGAAGCTCTTCTGGTGACCGGAACTTACACTACATGCTTTGTGCTAAGTATGTATATTGTATAGGGTAATTTATATAATTTTATCCTAGTCATAACTACTAATATATCTATACGGCGTTGGGTTCCACCATTCAATAATCAATATATTGAAAATCGGGTAAAAGGTTATAAAATATTTTTTTAACACTTTTTAAAGTGTTATTCGCACACTTCGGAAATTGAAAAAGACATTTTTTACAAAACGTATAAAATTTTGAATGCAGTGGGATTTGAACATACCTCTTGAACCTTGAACGGTATTCAAGAAGTTTTTTATACGTTTTCAAAAAAAAATATTTTTCAAGGATACAAAAGTATACAATTATTGAACCTAATAAGGTTAAAAACCAGAGTTATAAAGAGCTATACGATTTGCACGTTTAACTGAAAATATATTACTAGAATTACACATACATATAATATATAATCGTATAATATAACATATACACAATACTAAATATTTACTCCTTTCTCCTACGTCATGCATAAACGTATTACGCATAAACAGAGGAAATATTAAATAGGTCTTTACGTCCCCGTTGCTTTTTAAATACAATCATAAAAATATTTTGCTAATAAAATGCAGTTAACAGCGGGCATAGATATCTTTTATAAAACAAATTAAGTAGATGTGTGCGCAGTGTCTGACTGTGTAAGTATACGGGATGGTTGTGGATTCGATTGTCACTCAGGTTTCTCAGGATTCTCATTATGTTTGTATTATTTTCATTTCTCCGCTCTGGTGATAAAACAAATCACGGCTTTGTATTCCGCTACCACGTTCCACGAAAATTGCGTGTTTTTTACACACTTCTGAAAATGTACCTTAATGCTAGAGTTTTTGTTTCTAAAGGAAAATTAATTTTACAGTTGTAGAACTAATTGGAAGCGAAAAAAGATTAATAGGTGCAGCAGCAGTAGGCATATCTGTTGCTCTTGGAGAACTTATATTAGACTTCATAGTATGGAACATTCCTTACTGGCGGCACTTTTTACTCATCATATATTCCCCAGCTCCATTTTTTCTCGTCTATATCCTTCTTTTAGAAGAGAGCATTCGCTGGCTCCTCACTAATGGGAAAGATGAAGAGGCTCTTTATTTACTACATAAGATAGCCAGTTGGAATAAATTTGCTGTTTCTGATAAAACTATAGATGAAGTTAAAAAGGAATCAAAAGAAACGATTGTTCTGAAAAAAGAGAAGTTTACTTTTAAGCTGCTGTTCTCGTCCCCCGCGTTGTTAAGAAGGTATATTGTTAGTATAAGTTCACGTTCAGTTACTCTATAAAACTGACCTTAAATCATAATCCAGAGATCAGGACTAGATGAAGTTCAGAACGTTCGCTTCCATCCAAGATTTGGTGGATCGAGTTTTATTGCCTGGCGCCCGAATCTTGCTTAAAGGACCATTCATGGTCATTGCACATGGTATTGTTAAGGGGCTTAAATACCTTTATTTTTTATTATAACAGTATTTATGGCCAGACTAAGTATATGTTGGACGTATTACCTAAGTGCAAATTGACGATTTTTTTTCATTTATATCATCGCCTTATGTTAAAAAATATAATTAACAAACTAATTAACTAAAATTTACTCAACAGGGTAATAGTTTGCTCCTGGTGGTGGTTTACTGCGGCGTTCGTGTATTACGGACTTATGATCAATTCCGTGGCTCTTCCCGGGAACAAGTACACCAACTTTGCTCTTTCCTCCTTTGCGACGATCCCCGGTGATATAGTCGCTGTAATCACTCTTGATAGAATCGGCAGGAAGAAGACTTTGCTTGGAGGATTTCTTTTTTGTGGGATTTGTTGTGTGGCGACTGGTTTAATACCACGAGGTAACGTAACCTTTATATTATATAAACTACACACATTGATATTTAGACTTCAGAATCTTCATCTCCAGAAAAATAGTTTTTTTAACAATAAGCAAAATATTAAACAAGAAGTAAACGACAGTAGTAGTAGACACAGGGAACCTAAGAGGAACACTCTTGTCTCCAATCACCGGTGCTAGTGGTGAAACCCAACATTGTCCTGCCAAGCTTCAATAATCCTTACAGGATTAAATTTATAAATATGATAGCATAATAGAATATTCTACTGTTTGAGGTCACTTCAAATATATCGCGCATATTCTGAACGTCCTTATCATGTAAAATTTATCTCTTACAGATTACAAGATTGCGGCGTTAACTGTGTTTTTGATAGGCAAAATGTCGATATCAGCGTGTTTTAACGCGGTGTACGTATACACGTCAGAGTTGGTGCCTACTTCGGCACGTGGCTCCTTAGTGGGCACGTGCTCGATGGTCGCTCGCGTAGGAACAGTGCTGGCTCCACTCACACCACTTCTGGTATAATTATTATAACTTTTTCTTTCAAAAATTATTTTTTATTTTGCCGCGCTGTTGGACAGCTTCTAAGTGTAAACACGACTGGTCCACCTCTTAAGCAGAGACATTGTGACGCTTGAGGTTAAAATCTCAATCATCCCAGGTTTTTGGTTACACCTTAAAACCTGAGACTAGAACCAATAGGATCGGCTTCGAATCCGTCACAATTTTTATACGTTTCTAAAATATTTTTCCTATTCTAAGGTTTGAATAATCTTGAAAATATATTTATAAATATATATTATGTCTTTGTTTAGAGTGAATGGTGGCACTCTCTGCCCAACGCTCTCTTCGGCTGCGCTTCTCTATCCGCCGCGGCTCTAACGCTCGTCACCCCAGAAACACTACGTCGACCGCTCCCGGACACTGTAGCTGAGGCGGCAGCAATGTCTTAGGCAAATTATTGTAACACAAAATATGAAAGAGAGGCCATCGTGGCGCTGTGGCAGTGGTTAGTTCGATTCCACTAGGAGGAATATTACATAATATTTTAAATATTTTTATTCGGGCAGAAGCATAAAGTTGTATAAAATATGATAGACAATTAGATTTTAAATCTTTTCAGTAAATAAGGCCGGTTTATACCATCCATTGGCCGTTACGCCACCCTGTTCTTATTGAGTGGCGGAACTCAGCGCTTGTTATGCATTACCAGTGCAGAAGCAGTGAAATAAAAATTATTTAAAATAATCATTTCGCTCAGACGCTGTCCCACTGCACCACGACGACCTCTATTCAACTATAGGATATTTACTGTAGGAAGTATTGGAAGTATTAAAGATTTCAAATAAAACAACTATAACATAATATAATTATATTTCGAATACATCGAACATAATGACAGCTCATTGTTTTTTCTTTTATCTTTAAAGTGATAGTTCATTAACTAAAACAATAAATAAATTTTGTGCAACAATATTTTTTTTTGTAATTTAGTTAATTTGTTAAAATGTCATTATGTGTACTAAGTGTAATAATTTGACGTAGTAGGCGCGTGTGACTTTAAAACCCACGTTTCTGATCGAACTGAATGCGCGCTCTGAACAACTAAACCAATTGTACTATCCAAGATATGTTATTTTGATACTTTATAAACTTAAGATGCTCTCAATGTTTTCTGTAAAGTATGTTTATTATGTGTGTAACATTGAATAAAAATTGGAATTACCCAAATCTACACATATATAAAAACTTCTATGATCCTTACGTCCATTCCATCCATTTTAGTAACATTAGACTAGTGATGTCACTTACGAATATAACATTTTGAATCCGAAAAGGATATAGAAATAATACAATATCGGTTCGGTCAAGGATATAAAATCATATCGGATTATTTTCCGTTAATTTCGGTTACGTATTCTATATTACATTCTTAAGAAATGTCGAAAAGTAAATTTCGTCCACTAATTTGTCAATTTCTTTCTGTTTGATTGTACTTTCATACCAGATGTCTTTGATTTTAAAGAATATATATAATAACGACAGCTCTCATATAAACTCCGTCTATAACTAAAACTATCCAAAACTTTTGTATATCGGTTCGATGCATAACATTAAACTATTACAAACAAACTACATACATACTGATTTAATACCAGTTAAATCCTAATTATGGTGTCTGAGTGCAGTTTTAGTACTGCTTCTTATGTAAAGGCCCTATGATAAATGTAAGTCAATGATTATATCTATATATTTGTACTTGTATTCGGTAACCCTTATATATTATATTATCGTAGTAACTTATTTGATTGCAAATTAAAATTTACATAACTATTTATATTAATAAATTAATTTTAACTCGCATTAAAATATACAAATTTATTCTTTTCTAACTGTTTACCAAGTTTTACATACAATTACGTTCTTTTTGTCTCTGCCTTCCTAAAATGGGATAACAAAAATATGAGTAAGCAAACATTCTTCCGGAAAGAGTTCGATCCCACAACTACCTCCTGTATTTAGACTCTTCTCAATTAGGCAACTATGAATATGCTCTCTAAATATATTTAAATATAAAACTCGTACGTAGTATACCTGCATTATTTTAATTTAATAACGAGATAAATTCACCAATATTATACTTTTACAAAAAGAAATATCTAGAACACACAAATTCCTTGGAAACATTTTTTTATGGGCTACCTGTTGACAGGTACGACGCCTGTATTCATTTCTCTAAAATGCTTAAGCATTTTATTTATTATATCGTCTTGAGATTCACAAAACTAATATATTATAATAGTTTTGTTAATCTTTAAATATGCTCATCATATAAAAATATGCTCGTCATATAAAAAAAGTGTCATAAGACAGGTAACTATGAAGTTAAGTATGTAATGTAATTTAAAAATTAAAATACAGATAACAATACTCAAATCTCATTTATTTTTCACCTTCACGCTTTTTCTCACATAGCAAAGGTAATGAGAGAGAATCCAGTATCCAGACACTCCGTTCTACACTTTTCGACTAAAATCAAGACAAGCGGTACTCTACGCCGCACTTTGCCATGTCACCAGAGCGACGAAATTTAAACAATTTAAATTGAATTATTCCCCCAAGTGGTAATCGAACCCTTAATCATCACATTCACAGTAAGACCCTGTCACACTGCTCTACGATGGATCAAAGTGTACTTAAAAAATGCCGTACCTCTCTTATATTTCGATATATTTAATTTCAATAAGTTAAAGTTATGCCTTAAAATGTTAATTGACAATATATTATTCATGGATTGCATTTATCCTACTCATTGTATTCATAAATATTTATCACAAGTTGTACCACCGACCATTGCGTAAACGGTAAGTTAAAGTGAAACCGACATCGATATCGATATTATAATAACAATTGATATCGGATTTCATCCTAATCTACGATCACATCAGTGGCTCGTCTAGTCCGAGGGGCGACCGCGATACTCTCTGCCTGCTTCACGGTGTCGGGGAGGCGAATGTGCAGAGTTTCAGGTGTCAGCATCATCAAGAGACCAGACGCAGCTGCCATTACACCGAAAATGATATACGGCAGCGCTTCCATGTACGCCATCTGTAAATGTTAATAATATAAGTATATTTTGGCTGTTAAAAAGTAATTGCTTACGCGATTACTTGTGGATTCGATTTCCATTCGGGGGAATGATTATATTTTAATTTCTCCGTTCTGGCACTTAACACAAAAGTGTGGAGAAGTCTTGATTTTGGCCATAAATTGGACTACGGAGTGTCTTTAAACTAAGTTCTCTCCGACTATCCACTATGCGGGAAAAAGTGTGAAGCTGAAAAAAATCTACACGATAAATTAAATTATTTAAACATGAGGATATTTTTTTTGTATTTTAAATACTTAGTTTAGTGATTTTGATGAGTATACTGCACTTCAAGTTTTGTAATATTGTTACTCATTTTTTGCTGCATTGCATATAACTGCAATTTCAAACCCTAACCAGTAAAGGCGTCATAGGCGCTGTAGTGGACCCCAGTCTGCCTATCACGGAGCACACACTCATCATGGTGTGCCGCGCTTGAGTGGGGAACAGCTCGATCGTGTAGATGTAGATAGACGCAAAAACCATGCTTATTGTCAGCTTACCCAACATTGTTAGAGCGATTTTGAATTCTGTAGACGTGTTGTATTGTTAACTAAGGATTACTTAAATTTATTTAAACTAGCAACCCACTCGCCGCTTCGCCTGCGTAAATTATACGACCGACTAGACTAATTCACTTTTCGCCCGCCCGCGTTCTCCCTTAAATCACACAGTCATTAAATAATAAAAATCATTGTTTTAGGTTCTATTACATTGAGAAATTCCCCAAAAAAAAATGTTTTAAGTATCTGCCATGTACAGACAGCGATCAGTTACATTTTATTATCTGTATTGATAATGTAAGATATTAGTTAAATTTATTTAATATATTAGGAAATTTATTTATTGATTTTTAAAAAACTAAAACGGTCGTAGATTCTTTGTTATATTTTTTGTAGAAACACTGAGATCCAATTCCATTATTTGCGATATTGTTTCGTTTAACAAAAATGTACTACTTTAGTTGCCTGGTCCAGTCCATACGAGAACCATATTAAGTTCCATTACACAATACGCAACCTTATTATTTTTATAGCTAACTAGGTGCCTTTTTAAGAGAAGAAAGATTTTTAACACTACATTTACCTCAGATAATATACAAAACACAGAAAACGCATGAAAATAATAAAAGCCTAAAGTACTTACCAAAAGTGGTGTTTGCGGGGCAACAATTTGTCCTATCCTACCGCTCATAGAGCATATGGCTACGAGGCTGTGTCGTAGCGTAGTTGGATATAACTCTGAAGTGTAAATGTAGATACTGCTAAATGCCATACTAATACACAACTTGCCAAGTAAATTGAGGCACGTCTGTAGCCAAAGAAGATCTGAAACAAATACTACTCACTACTTGCTATTCTAAGGATTCCTTTAAATGGAAATATGTATGTATACAAAAACTATGTACACAATGACATTCATATTTTGGAAAAATGGAACTTACTCTGTGGAATAAACGGCAAACAAACTAGAGAGATTCCGCATACAAAAAAAGCAACCATTATTGAACTCTTTCTTCCGAACCGATCCAGTGTCAAAACACTAATACAGTATCCAGGAATCTCCACCAACGCAGTCAATATATAGTTCACATAGCTGTTACCAGCGAGAGACACAGAATTAATTGAAAGTCCATAGTATATAAACGTCACGGTAATCCACCAAAACGAACAAATGACCAATCTGGCCATAATTATCCTTGACTTCAGCACTTGCAACCCAAGAGATGGCTCCTTCTCTTTTTCTATTTGTGGACCTTTAGAGTTCTCCTGCTCTGATGTACTTTCTTCTGTAAGCTGCCTTATTGTTTCTGGAGACAGTTTCATTTTATTTGTAGCCGCTGCTTTGAATATAATTCTGGCAGCTTCTTTCTTATTGTCTTTGCTAAGTAGCCATCGTACACTCTCTTCTATAAGGAAGAAGTAGAATATGAACAGTACTGAAGGAGCGTATAGTATTCTAGTCAATGTCCTCCACTCAGGTAAGGCCCACGCGACCAACGCTACTATAGCCTGTCCGATGGCGTAGGTGCAAGAAATTATGTTACCACCAAGTACTCTACGGTTGCGACCCATCATTTCCAAAGCTGAAATAAAAAAAATATATAAAAAAAAAATGCACGTTTATATGTAACAATAATAAACAGCAAATTAGTGGTTTTTAAATGTTATCTACTCGAGTATAATTGCAAATATATTTAAAACACAGCTGGAGCACATGATTCTGCCAATCTTTGCTGGACTTTCAGGCAAACATTTTTTTCATCTGTTTCAAGATTTTTTATAGCTTTCATATACTTGATAAATAGAAAATGTATTTTATAAAACTTATAAAATTTTAACGCAGCGGGATTCGCGGATATATTGAATAAATAGCATTTTCTCTTACCAAACGATTGTTCGTGGAATAACATTTGGGTATCAGAAATTTGTAAAAATCTCTAGTGAGATGCTAACAACAAAAATAAGTTGTAATAATCGTATAAAAATATCGACGTAGCCGGATGCTGAGTCCGCCACTCAACTCACCTTTAAAATTAGCGTAAAATGAAGAACAAAATGATTTTACACTACGTACGCCTTGCAGTGGCCTTACCACAGATGTATAACGATAAATCAATAAAAATTACCAAGAATAAATCCCGAACTATACACTCCGGCGCCGACCACTGCTTCCATAAACTCTAATATCACATACGTGATGTAGCTCTGTGAGAAAGAGCGGCCGACGCCCACAAAGGCGGGAGCCACTGCCGTCACTATGAAGGCTAAGCGACGACCAAAACTGAAAATCAAAGCAGACAACCATTAAATACGAGTTGCAAGGGTGATTATATATTATTAAAATAATAATATATGTATATAGATATCTATTTACTCTGTGCATCCCTTCACATTACAGTTAAAAGTAAATATTTTATTTTTATACATCTCATAATTCCACACTAGGCATTCCTTTTTTTTCGTAGGTACCAATATGCAGTTTAGCAGTTTAGAGCAACAGTATTGACTCTTGGTTTGCAAAGATATTAAAATTACTAACAAGTTTACAAAAAGATAAAAATAGTAAGTAACTGAGAATGAAAAATTAAACAAACAAACATTCACATATTATTTTTTTTAGAAATAATAAGGATCTGGAAGAGATCGCTCAGTTAGCGATGAGATCGCGCTATTATTATTGTACTGTGTTAAATATTCATTTACATTTATTTATTTAATACTGAAGCTATCTCTTTCTTAATTTTTAGTGCTTTATATCAAACTTAAAGTTTTGCTGTAGAAGCAATTATTCAAAATTTTCATACCTTTTCAATCTGCGCTATTGTGGCGTCGCATATGTTTGATTAAAGGTATAAAACTGTAAGTTACTGATCCTAATCAATATCAGCCTAACAAAATTCTACTTATATTACAACAAACGAATTAATAATATTATTGAAGAAACGAATGTATCATATATATTTTTCTATAATAAAATACTATGGCGCTGAGGGGTGCTTACTTGTCTGAGACATACGCGGTGAGGGGCAACGCGAAGAACAGTCCCGCGCTGTGGACGGTACCAACTAACGTGCGCTTCCACTCCTGGCACGCGAGGTCGAACTAGAAATTGAAATAAAAAAGAATTAGTTAATTAAAATAAAAAAAAAAATTCACACTATTTACCAGCAAATTGTAACTCATACACTTCCACAGGTTGACTGGAAGAGATCTCTTCTCGAGATAAGTTCACACTTGTTAACTATAAAACTTTATTTTGTAATTCCTTTTTAAATACAATACAGTACAGTATAGTATAATAATTTAATTGTACAGTACAGTATAATAATTTTATGTCAAGTATTATTGTATTATATAATTTGTTTCATTAAATGTTTTGGCTATTCCGTTTGTAAAATATTTTCATTTAAATAATGTGAATATAATTTGTTACAAACTAGAATTTAGAACAAATTATATTTACATTATTTAAATGAAAATATTTTACATACAGACATTTTCATATTTTTAATTGTAACAAAAATTATACTTGACACGAAATAGGACGTTTTTTTACACAACACACTCAGTGACAAAAACTCACTCTTAGCTACATGTTATTGTTATTTTGGCGGTATTTATTATTATTAAAAAATACTTATTTCGTTCTACAAAGTTTATTTTTGTTTAAATTATATTTTAAATAAATAAAAAAGGTATGCCTAATTTATTTTTAATTATTTTCACATTTACACACTACACACGGGCTAGCACATTCGATTTAAAACGAAATTAATTTATACATACCGTAGAAACAATACTGTTATCATTTTCATATATCCAGCTATTACACTGTTTAGTGTCAGTGGGGTCGAAAGAGCCCGGGGCACATGTAGTGCCGACCGGAAGGAAGCGTTCGCACCGACCTGCCCCGTCTGGTAACGCCCAACTGCCCCATCCGTTGGTCTCGAATTTTGGTGGAGTGACCTCGCATTCTGGGACTTCGCATCTAAAATTTTTTGTTAGATGGAAATTAGTAAGCAAAATTAATATATTTTCTTGTGGTGTAGCTAAAAAGTAATGCTCCATTTGCATAATAGTATATAACAATTATTAAATTCCGCGGAAAACGTTGAGGATGAACTGAGGAGTGTCTTGACACTAGTTCCACTCTGACTGCTATGCAGGATAAATCGTGAACAATCCATACTTACATACTATTATAAATACGAAAGTAACTTAACAGTCTGTCTGATTGTGACGTCATCACGGCCAAACGCTGAACCGATTTTGTTGAAATTTTATATAGAGACACTCAAGGGTTTCTCCTGTTTTACGAAAAGGCCGCTGAAAATTCGGAACAGCTATAGTTCACATTGTCGAAGTCGCAAGCGTATCGCTAGTTTTCAATATAAACTCGTTGATTTGTTTCTCATAAACAAATCACAACCATTTAGTTGATTGTTTTTTGTCAATCACGCTAGTCAAAGCGTGACATCAAGTTCTTAACGTAAGTGAACAAACAAAGTAACGTGTCTCTATACATTTTATAATATAGGGCAATATGTGTAAAGTTAAAAATATTTTATAATGTAGCAAATTCAGTTACAATATCAATCAATTGACCTCCTGCTCCACTTAGGCAATACGTTTACAACGCACAGCCGTCGTATCCGCTTCTTTATATAGCTCGTTTATATACTCAATTACACAAAGCTTAAGTTTTATTAACATAGCTTTATACTATCATTCAATACATTATTTGAGAGAATTATAAAAGTGTTAGTTTTGGCATAGTTTTAAGAAAAGTTTAATATTATGAACTTGGAAGAAGGTAATTTTATTAAAAACACAAGCACACGCATATACAAACGAATTTGAATGGATAGAAAATGAAGAACGAAATAATAAAGGGCAATGGCGGCTACATACGACATTGGGCCCGGGATTCTTTGCGAGAAGCACAAAATAAAACGGATATTCTCACTTTTGCATCACAATATATCTACAATAATATTTTTTGTCTGCCTGCAAAAATATACATATTGTCTAAAATACAGTGATAGACACGGTATAATGATTGATTACTCCTAGTTTTCGTCTTCAAAAGATGTATAATTCATTATGTACAATAAATTTTCACAAAAAATGCCTCTTGAAATATTTGAAATCTATATTAAAAACATATTATTGAAGTAAAATATTCTGTCCAGGAATACTTTTCTGATGTTAACATGTGGAATAAAATGCTGTTGGCGCTCACTTGGGAGTTAGATAGATAATAGTTGTGAAATTATTAAGTGTAAAATTATATTTGTGAAAAGGCTCTTCTCAGCAGAACTGCCTTCCAAGCTTATTTATTTTACACTGCTTATTTAAAAGGAATACATTTTACACACAGATTCGGTTTTTTGCATAAAATGAATGTTAGTTGCATACATAAAACCATCGTGTCTATGTATATATGTATAGTTGTGGGTGCAATTAAAACTCGGCAGAACGATTTCATTAATTTAAATGTCCTTGCCCTGGTTAAACAAAGTGCGGTGTTAAGTTTCACCGATCTTTATTTGATTTTGGGCAAAAAGGGAAGAATATTGAGTTATTGAAAGATACTCTAGTCTTAGCGTTGTCTGTTATGTGGAGAAAACGTAAAGCTGTTTTTTTTTATATTATTATTATAATATTTGTACATAAATGTAGTTATACTCATAATTATTTAAAACCTTTTGTAAATTTTTTTTTTATTATTATCATCTAAAGAGCTGAGTCACTTGGGTGACCATGCTGCTCTGGTTAGTAAGTAAATGATAACTTCTAAAAAATACTTTCACAATTATATACACACTATTTACATTTGCTTATATTAAGATTAACCATACTATACACAATTTTAGCTAGATCTGCTGCAGGGTTTGTAAGATATAAATTACAAGCACCAATGCATTTCTCTCACACGTCTTCTACAACTCCACAATCGGGGCAGTTAGGGGAAGAAACTATTTATTTAATGGAATGGAATCCAAATTTATTTAATGGAATGTGCCGGAACAAAGCCTAAATGCCATCACTATATAACCACGCCTTATTTTACATACATCTATCCAAGAATAATAAAACGGTTGTGGCTGAATTGTTCGATACCATATGCCTTTCTCTTTAGATCTTTTATCAAAATATTCCTTCCGAGCTTTTTTACATTTTTCTTTTATTATATACATACAATCCGAATTTTATACGTTTTCTAAATATGTCTTTTTTACTAGATCTTTCTCCAAATATCTAATAATTTTAGTAATGGCTATCGGTGTTCCTTGAAAAGTCGAAGTACATCGAGAAAATAATATCGTATTTGTCGTCTAATAAAAGTGATACATTACTCAATTATTATTAAATTACAACGACCATAACAAATTTGAATAATATACAAAATTATATAAACTTGTTTTATTTAAAAAAGAAACTATGCACGCGCCATTGGCAAGGACAACAAACTGTTAATGATAAAATATTCTTTAGTCTTAGGACACATACGAGAATGTGTAATTTTTTAATCAAATCGATCTGTAATAAGTAGCTTCAATTAATGTTTGTAAAATTGTTTAAACATAGGCTATAGAAATGTTAGGTCAGTACGTGATCCTACATAATCATAAAATAAATAATTTTTTATTTTTAGATTAGACGCGTTGTGACCCGTAACCGACCTTTTCTAAGGTTGCTCTTATTTCTTCAATTCACGTTTCGATGAACCTACGTCCAGTTGTTTCAGCTGTACGTTATTTGTCAGTCACTCAGTAGTGGAAATGTTTTATACATGTAAATATATGCCAAAACGATCATGAATATGATCGGGAAATGAAGACTAATACTGAAGAGCAACTGTGCCCGCGTCTTCATCCGCATTTAATTTTAAAATAAAAGTAGCCTAAGTTACTCCTTATTGCATTAGCTATATACCAGTGTGACTCCCATCAAAATCCCGTCAAAATAACAGCCGTTCCAAAAATAAGCAGGAACCAATAGACAGACAAAAATGGTTTAAAAGTGTTATTTTGGTACAAGGCTGGACAAATGTTAATGGAAGTGAGCAAAAATTTTGCATCCAAAACCGTCGGCTAGCCACACATATAACACAATATCTTTAGTAATGGTAGATAAAATTAAAATTAAATATATCAAGCTTTAATAAGTTCTTTGATTTTCGGGATTATTACACATTTTGAAATGAAAATATTTTAACCGGTTTAATCGCGTATAATTTTGGTATTCGAAAATACATTTTAGAATCCGACGTTTCGAACACTTTACAGTAGTCCGTGGTCACAGGTAGACTATGGTGGCACTTGTCTGTCATTTGATACAATTAATATCTCAAACTACCGCCAACGATTTTTTAGTTGCCTCGCGTACTGCCCTGGATTCTGGCAAAATGAGCTGACTGTATCTTGCTCTTTGGTGTGAAGAATATTTTTAGGAAATACTAAGTGTGCGAATAACACTTTCAAATTTAAAAAAATATTTAATAAATAGCATTCTCTCATGCCAAACGATTTTTCGTAGAATAATCTTTGGGTAGCAGAAATTTGTAAAAATCTCTCTACAGAGATGGAGGTGGGACGCATGGCTTAGCGGTCAGAGCGCTTGAACGGTTTTCAAGAGGCGCGGTTTCAAATCCCACTGTGTTTAAATTTTTTATACGTTTTCTAAATGTCTTAATTTCCTTAGTGTGAGAATAACACTTAAAAAAAATGTTAACAAAATATATGTATATTCATATTTAGAAAATGTAATAGAATATGTATTTATGAATTTTGAAATTTTTGTCTGTCTGCTTGTCTGTTTGAAAACGCATCTTCGTAGTTACTGGATCGGTTTTGAATAAAACAATTCTTTGTTGTATACCTCTTAAGCGTGGTCAGGCATTAAGGTATAATTGATTTTAGAGAGTGTAGCACCTAACGAATAACGGACCATCCAAACTATAAGAAATAAAGAAATGAAACTTTATCAAAAGTTGTTCCATAATTAACATATAAAAATTAAATCTGATGAAGAACCATATGTCACCTTAGTAAAAATTAATAAGCATGATGCGCATTTACTCTTGACATATAAAAACTCAAGATACGGAACAGCTGATTATGAATAAATATTTTTAACATTTCTCTCCATACAACTATTGATAGAATCTTTGGGTAGCAGAAATTTGTTAAAGTCTCTCTACAGATCCATTAAAAAACTACTATCATTACACCACATTAATTGAGAATCCTACTAATATTATAAACGCGAAAGTTTGTGAGGATGTTTGTTACTCTTTCCCGTAAAAAACTACTGAATGGATTTTAATGAAACTTTACTATAATATAGCTTATACATCAGAATAACACATAGGCTAACACAAGTAATAAAGACATTGTGTGAATTGATCAAAATATTAAGTAAGTATCTTATGTTCAAAGTGGCCGACGCACGGCGGGTGAGGTGGGGGAAGAAGTCGCTCATCGCTGAGTGCGCGACCGCAACCCTAACGCGGACAGACGCGTGAGGGCAGACGCCATTGATGGTTGCAATTAGCAATTTGTTAAAAACGCATTGTACTTAAAGCTATATTGCTTTAGTTATAAGTTATTCATCCACGTTTAGTTATTGGCAGGTTCAGCCTAGCTAGCGACATATAATAAAAATATAAGTGATCGCTGTCTGTACATGTACATATATAAAAACATATTATGGGGGTATCTATCAAAGTGATAGAACCCAAAATAGTGATTTTTAATTTTATTGTCTTCTTTCTGTGCATTTGTGCATGCTAATCTCAGAAACGGCTTAACGACTTTTATGCAGATACCAGTATTGTTTTGGCAAACTTCCTTTCACATTAATGCTTATTTTATTTCAATCGGTTCATAAATAAAAAAGTTACAACCATTTAAATTATAAATTAAAGTGAATATACTGGCGGGTGAAAGCATGAAAGAGTTTAATTGTGTAATTTACGCAGGCGAAGTCCCGGGTTAGTCGCTAGTATAATATAAGTATAATACAAATACAAACCAAAACCATTAATATACAAACTTACTTTTGTTTATAGCATCATTATAAGACAAATTTAATAAATATGTACAAGGAAAAAGGATAACTAAGAGGAACCTTCGTAAGTGATGTCATGTGACGGAAGAACTACACAAAGAAGGCCAAGGAGTTATCCTCAATCTGATTTAAAATCACAGTATGAGGTACAATGCTATTCTGACTCGTTTGAGGTCCCTCACCCAACGTGCAATGTATATACTAGATTCCCCATTCCTACTTGGCCATTAGACTCATTATCCCATGTAAATGTGCTGAAAATATAGAGGTGTGGAAGTTAAAACAAAAATTACTTACCTACATACATCTTAGTTCTGAGCCGAGTTCAGTAACAGAATAATAATAAAATTTGTAATAAAGCTAATAAAATGTACGGATGACGTGTCTGTAGTAATTAGAAAAATCCATACCATAACATACATATTACCTATATGTCATTTAGGAAATAGAAAGTGTGACAAAATTTAATTTTCCTCTTATTTGTCGAGACACCAATTCTAAATCAAAATTAAATTTCAAATACGAAAAGGTATTATAATTTTTATTTAAATGCTAATTTAAATTTATAAGTTCCATTATAAGCTAATCTCAAGAGGTAACGCAGATTAACCTTAAGCTATTTTAAACATTTATTAAAGTATTAATCACACACTTAAGAAATTGAAAAACATATTTTTAGAAAGCGTATAAAAATTTGAACGCAGCGGGATTCGAGACCGTCTAAGCGCTCTGACCGCTAAGCCATGCGTTCTACATCCAGATGCGTCGAAATTCTTATACGCTTATTACAACTTATTTTTGTTGTTAACATCTCTGTAGATAAATGTTTACAAATTTCTACTACCAAAAGATTCTACGAACAAGTGTTTGATGAGAGAGAATACTATGAATGAAAGAATGAATATGTTTTTTACTCTTATACTAGAGAACGGAATGTATTGGCACTAGGCTCTCTCTGTGGACTCTACATAGCGGGATAAACCGTGAAGCTGTTCTCAAAGATATATATTACAGACAAAACCTACAATACAAACACAACAATACTATAAATTTAACTGATCCACTTTGTTGAGTCATATATACAAAATAACATGTACTACTATTTGAATGCAGACATTGCACAGTGGGCGTTGGTCACACCGTTCTTATTGATCCATTCAAACGTCAAACTAGCAACTTCCTACAGTAATTTATTTTCATTTAACCCTTCAAGTCTAATAATGTAGCAAACGTAAGTTAAAATACTATTATCAACAATATTTTACGTTGGTTTTGTATATCTTTTATTATATTTACTCATATCGTGCATCGTGAACGAAGCGAAAGAGAAACATTTTGGTTAATTACATTTAATTTAAGCAGAGACAACTAATTTCAAAACTGCACTCTTTAAGGGTATACACAGGGACACTAAACTCTCTATGATCCTTATAAGCGTAACTTTAAATACTGATAAAGTTTTAAAAAAATATACCTAGCTCCTCTTTCTGCAACGCGATGCGCCCGACACTCGCACGGTGAACTCATGGGAATGCTAAAGAATTTCTTCTCAAAAAAAAAGAAGGAAAAGTAAGAAAATAAAATTGATATAGGCGAAAAGTGCAGAAAGTCAATACTTTTATATAAGAAATACATTGAATTAAAAATATAAATATTACACACGCCCGCGTATCAGCGGCGCTACTAGTAGATAATTACATAGTAAATATTTCATCGAATGAATTTATGTCATTCAAGCCGGCAAACCTGTGAGTATAACTAAGATTCTGGTATTTGAAAGAGACGAAGAAAGAACAGAATTCAAGATATGAGTAAATATTAAACCAGAAAGATATTAAACCAGGTGAATGAAGTGGTCTATCTGAGAAGTATGTTAGTAGTGATAGAAGATACGATATAGTAGATAAGCCTATTGCTGGCGAAAACAGGATTACCGGTGCTCTCTCTGATGTGACGGCAGAACATGAGATTAACCGCACGTTTGGTTGTGCACAATGCGGGGCTGGTACCAACGGTGTTGTACGGCAGCAAAACGTAGGTATTTCAGAAGAGCCGCCAGGATTCTCGGAAGATTGTAGTCCCTGTGGCCCTGGCCAGTGGCGGTGGAAGAGGAGCACTGTGAGGTTTTAGTGGGTAAACAGCCCACATCTGCCGGTCCGGAGTCCCACATAACCGCGTTCGAGTCCCCAATCGGGCGGGTATCCGCAAAGGATTTCCTCACGTTTAAAAAAAAAACGAAAAAAAGGTATGTCAGAAGAAAAATTAAAGTAAAGTGAATGCTGTAGAGGTGCGATCGTCGTAAGATATGTGGAGACAGCTTTGCTGATCGAATCCGCAATTAAGAAATACACAGAATGGCAAGCGTGAGTATGTTATAGTAAGAATGAAGAAGAACGTGTTTAGGTGGTTTGGGCCTGTCTAAAGGATGAGAGATACAGGTAGGGGGAGACTTCGGTTGACCTTCGAGAACACAGTATCAATGTTACTGGAGGAAGGCCACGTAAAACGTATAAAGACCCCCCGGAAGACGTGTATGAATAGGATGATGACTATGGGCGAGGCGTAAGAAGTATGCAGCGTTATATTTGGCGCTCTATTCTCTCTGACTGCCTCGCTAAAAAAACCTGCAAACATCACATTGACCGGACCACGATGGTGTCAATAGCTAATATCTACTATCGTAGTAGTATCGTAATCCTCTTCTACAGCAAAATGTGCGAAATTCACATAATATTTGCAATAATAATAAAAAGATAAGCTATTTGCTATACACGTGTTGTCACATTATCATAGCTTTTCATTGTAAGCTGGGATCATAGCGGTAAGATAAGTGCTGTAATAACAAAGTAAGTACTTATAATATTCAATTACTTCACAATACTTGTATACTGTCACGCGATGATCGTGAATTCACTCCACTCAGGCGAATTATTATATTTTATTTATTCTCATTTCTCTGGTCAGGTAAGAATCTCTCTTTTTGGAGACCTCGATAAAAGCAGCACGGCAGTTCGGAAGCACCGTGAGAAAATGAGAAAATAGAATTTTAACCCTTGTTTCTACAACGCGGAAAAAAGCAAGGCAAGAAGCAAAAAAAAAATGTTAATTAAACCGTTTTATATTTATAAGAATATCAAGTATGTATAGCTCTAATTACTTGACACAGTCTTGGGGCAAGAAGTCGCAGAAGGAAATATTTCTTTTAGCTTCACCCATTTTCCTAGCGGGGTAGTCAGAGAGAAAGGCGCGTCATACGCTACGGTACGCTACGCTACATACTGCTTTCGCCTCATCCACTGTCATCAACCTCATATATACACGCTCTCCGAAGGGTCCTCATGCTTTTTACGTGACCTTCCTCCAGTAACATCGATAATGTGTTCTCGAAGGGCAACCCAGGTGTCCGCCTACCTCTCTTAACGACCTACCTTTGGTTCATTATTTTAACTACCAAAAATATATACTATACGCGGTATTTTTTGTACGCATATTACAATCATTTACATGCCTCAAACAGTTCGTATTCAATTATATTTATATATTTTTTAAAATCAATATTATATGACATATATATTATTAGTTGAATAAAATTAAATTGTGATAAATATTATCTATCAATATTATCTTAGCAAAAATTAGCTTGTTATGCTTTAAATTTATCAAATTACATAGTAACGTGTACGTTAAATTTGGATTTTGTATTAGGCTTCACGCATAGTAAGTAGACAAGAGAAACTAGTGTCAAGACACTACGTTCTCTACTTTTCGCTCGGATTCGAGACATTGCGTGTTGAGCGGCGGAACGCAACGTCGCGCTTATTCTTTGGTACCAGAACGGAGAATGAAAATATTTAAATATAATCATTCCCCCGAGTGAAAATCGAACCCACAGCCAATTGTTTACAGTTAGACGCTGTCAAACTCCGCCATGATGGCCTTAATGATTTTGACGATATCTATATAAAGAAGACACGGTGTCAATGTAAAGACAATGGGCTCACATAAGGAAGTATATAAAGAAAACAAAATTTAGTTTATAGAAAAATTAGTCTCAATAACACAGTCCAGCCAACGCTCAGATACTTCTTAACAATTCTACGTAGGCATCTCATAAATTATGCGCACTTCAACTTACAAAAAACGAGACATATCTAAAAAACGTATAAAAATTTTAACGCAGCGGGATATGAACCCGCGCCTTTTGAAAACCGTTCAAGCAATGCTGTATAAAAAAATACAAATAACGTTTAAGATAGCTTAGCAATTTTGAGGCTTAAGAAGCCAATTATTTTCCTAGTATTTACTTAGACGTAAAGACTTAAGGAAAATATCGAACGTAATAATTTATGCAGATTTTTGAGTTAAACTCAAAAATCTGCATAAATTAATTTTAAACTGCACGTGTTGGAATGAAATATTTTGTGTGACTTTATTGCTTGGAAAATTTTATATGAACAAATTGTTACATTAATAAACGTTTTTAAGTTTAGTCTATACGTTTAAGACTAGAGGGCGCCACATTCAGATTAATATGACGTCACATAGCCAATAACCAGCGGACAATCGAGGCGCTTCCAACCTCTTTTGTCAAATTATAATAAGTACTTTTGAAGCTACAGAGGAACAGATGAACAAACATACATGCCCACATACATATGTATGTAATCATAACCCTTCTTCCAGTAACTACGCCGCAGTAAAAAAGAGATTGCTACTTAAGAGTTTCTTTCAAGATGGGTTCTTTAAAATCGGTAACAATAGTGATTCGTCACAAGTACAACAATAAATAATATTTTTTATGCATATCTTAAAAATTTGCACAGCATTGAATATCATTCAAAATGTTTACTTGAGAAATTTTATTCTTATCATTTACTGTTTATAAATTTAGTTTTCAAACTTGGCCATGGAAATGTTGGTACATACCGACTATTGACTGTGTAGGCGATGTACTCGGTCTTCGTCACATTAAGTTTAAGACCGCCGTTCTCAAGCATACCCTTTCACGGGCTTTCATCATCAGCCATGGAGGCTGGTCCTGGATATAATCCGTGACAGTATTTTAGGCTCCGTTCTTGTTCAGAACGGAGCCTAAGAGCTGAGTCTTGCTGAACCCCTACCGAAATCGGGAAGAGTTTCGTGTCGCCAACAAAGCTCTCTTTGTTAATTGCTTTAATTTGTATAGTTTG
Source organism: Podotricha telesiphe (assembly GCA_038994665.1). Taxonomy (NCBI): domain Eukaryota; kingdom Metazoa; phylum Arthropoda; class Insecta; order Lepidoptera; family Nymphalidae; genus Podotricha; species Podotricha telesiphe. The sequence goes on from JAOYRR010000266.1 coordinate 597,188, forward strand.
GACGGTCCGTTATACATCCAGTGTTCCACTCTTCCAAATCAATTATACTCTAAAGCCCGGTGAGGCTTAAAAGGTATACAACAAAGAAAGTTTCATGGAAATCGGTCAGGTAACTAAGAAAATGTGCCCGTACCAACAGATAAATAGACAAGACAAAAAATTAAAAAATCATAGATTCATATTGAATTACGGTTATTTATGCCCCTAAATTATTTTTCCGTAAATATATGCAATATACAGAGAAAAATTTATTATAGTATAGATAGATAAATTTTTCCCCTAACAGGATTTGAATCTATGACTTTTCGTTCAATGAGATACCCACTGTATCACAATGATGTTAGAAATAAACAATTAAACAAGTTCTTAATACAGCCAAAGTGGAAAAAAATGTAAATAAATGTAGCCGGAAGCACTTGTAATGGCCTTATTGTCTTATTTGGCGAATAACAATACGCGAAATAAGACGATTGTAGCCAAACGTTGAAGCCACAGCGACCAGTTCGCGGACGATCGAAGCATGAAATTGCAAAGTTATTATTCTCTTATACAATTACAGATTTTACCTCAATAATTATATATATATAAAACAATATGGCACATTCCTGGCTATTTAGTTTAAGCTCCAACAATCACCATGCAGTGTCACAAAGTCGAATGGAAAGTGGAAAGCTAAACGTGTAACACTAGGTTATCTCTGCCGACCCTGCTATGTGGGAAAAAGCGTTAAACTGTAAAAGAAAATATATTTTATCATCAGATTGTCATGTAAAACATAAGTGGTGACTGGTAATTATTCCAAACTATACAATGTTGCTGTTGAGAGCCGATAGAATGGATTCAATGCGGCGAAACAATTACACACTTAATAAAAAAAACAAAAAACGAATCTGGAAAGAAGCTTGAATTAAACAAATTCCTTGTTAAGATTTAGCTTTTACATATTAGTAGGCTAAAAGTATTGAAATAACATCGGCTTAGAGTGTAAGCTTGCTAAGTGCATACTTTGTCGTTATGAAGTTTTTACAAAATGTATAAAAATACACAGAGAAGAGTAAAAAAACAGCAATTATCAGTTTTCCTTTAAAATTGTCGCGTTCTTTTTGTTAGAGTTTATATTTATAATTGTATAAGTATTGCCTATGGTATTACGACCATACTTGTTATTTATTAGTTACTGTCTACCCTTTGCTACTTTGAATATGTTTAGTATATATTTCATAAGCGTTTGAAGTTGTTGGTCAGTCGTGTCTGAGACATTGTAGAAGGCGGAGTATTAAAGTAGTATTTAATATTTTTATTCTGAGCCCCCTTTCATTTTAAACTGCACTTACAGCTAATTTAAAGCAAAAATATTGTAAAAGCCTTCTCATAAAATATATTCTATTACGACCGACTAGCGACCCGCTCGCGGCTTCACCTGCGAACAATACACGACTATAATTATTTTATGCACCCGCACGCGTTTCTACATAAATCGCACAGTTAAATTATATTTTTTATTTAATTTGTTGTAACTTTTGTTCGTAATTCACCCATTGAAATAAAATAAACACTAAATATTAAGGTCAGTTTACCAAAATACAATAATCAAAAACTGCATTTAAATCGGTTTAGCCATTTCTGAGATTAGCGTGCACGAATGCATATATACAGAAAAAAATTTTTTTTTTTCGGCTCTTGACTAATGCCCCCAATAATATTTTATGTTTATATATCTTCCATGTACAGACAGCGATCGGTTACATTTTTATTATGTGTAATATATATAGATAGATTTTGTTAATATTTTTTTTTTGAATATAACCGACGGGAGACGAGTTCTTTAATTGACATTTTAAACTTTAGAAAAGGCGGATAAGTGCTGTCACCTTATTTGAAGATATCATTGTTCGTTTAGATAAAACAATCTAGGCTCAAGAGGAATAGGTTGCAATAGAATTTTACCACATAAGCTTTATTTAATAAACATATAATAGAAGGAAGGATATAGATATTAAAGCCATCGTGGCGCAGTGGGACAATGTCTGACTGTAAACAGAACTGGTTGTAGGTGCGATTCCCACTCGGAGGAATTCTTATATTAAAATTATTTGTCATTTCTTCGCGCTGGTACTTAAGACAAAGCGAGGCATTGGGCTCCGTCACTCAACACGCAATGTCTCGATTTCGGTCGGAAAGTCAAGAGCGGCGTCTTGACACTGAGTTCTCTCTGACTACTCTGCTATACTAAAAAACGCATAAAGCTGCTTTTTCAATAAATTAGCTAGAACACGATATGGCTAGGCATTTCATAAAACGACGGCACATGATGATAGTATGTACAACGAAATATCTTAAGTTTTACCAAGTTTAATTTAAAGCTAACGAAATTTAATGGTAAAAGTTCAAACTGTTTCAAACCTCGACCTTTTCACAGTTACGTATGTATATACTACATGTTAGTTTATAGTAAAGGTAAGTAAAACCAAAATTTTACTAAGATATTTATTTATTTTTTATCTAGAAATATTGATAAATACGTTGTTCTCGTCGATCCGTTCTACTACTCACATGGGCAAATCGTGAAAATCATGAAGGGCCGTCGGGTTATGAAATGCCTAGGCGTATCGTGGTAAGGTTAATTCAAGGATCTGCCGGCGACGAATATAATAATTAAAAACTTTAAAATTAACACAATTTAGCCGTTTAGTATAAGCAGGTCACCATTAGTGGAAGAACATGTTTAATTTTCACATAATTTATAAGTAAGGTTATCGTAGCGCAATGGGACAGCGCCTGACTGTTAACGCGATTGGGTGTGGATTTGATTCCCACTCGGGTGTGGATTTCATGATTACATTCCACTCAACAAGTAATGTCTCTATTTCGGGCGCAAAGTGGAGAACGGAGGGTCTTGACACTAGGTTCTCTCTAACTACCCTGCGATGCGGAAAGTTAATTGAACTTTTATGATCGTAGGTCACGTGTTAAATTTTTGCAAAGCAATCAAACATCTGTGTGTGTAATATATAGTTATGTACCTGATTTGTCTAGAAACGTATTTATACAGCTTTACTACAGTGCCGCTGGCCTAATGAAATATATTTATTTAGGTGTTAATTTAATAAAGTTTACATAACCTATCTATATTATTTACCTCCGCGTATTTACTAGTGTCTAATCCAAAACATTTCGTGTTGAGTGATGAACCTCAACTCTCATCGGCCAGACGCTGTCACACTGCGCCACGATGGTTTTTTTTTATAAAATTCTTATTTTCAAATTTACCTGAATGGGGTTCAAAAAACCGTTAAAAATATATATGTATTAACACATATATGTTTAAAATATATTATTAGTCCGAATCCAATGACAATACAATATTATGGCACCAACCCTGACGCCCTTGCTCCAATCATTTAATACGTGTCTTTTTACATTTTCTACAATTATTTTAAGAAGCATTTCTTATTTTTATACGATATAATTATTTTATATTACCATAGTGTCGCAGTGGGAAAGCGTCTGACTTTTAACGCGGTTTGTTGTGAGTTCGAATCCCACTGGAGGGAATGATTGTATTTAAAATGTAATCATTTCTCCGCTCTGGTACCTACGTTAAAAGCGCGGCGTAAAATTCCGCCACTCAACATGTAGTGTATCGATTTCGGGCGGAAAGTAGAGAACGGAGTGTCCTGACACTAGAAACTAACTTTTATGTTCTGTTATGTTCTATGGGTTAGTAATAAGTAATTAAATTATTTGTTTTTTTATCTGTAGATATGCAATATTTTAAATCAGCTGTTTTTATCAATATCGCAAGACATATTTAGAATTTCACTGAAGCCGACTATAACAGTATTTACAATAAGTAAATTATTCACACACTTGTGGATATGTATGCATATAACGATCAATGTTAAAAAAGTGTGTGTAAAAAGAATAATGGGTCGGCGTGATGGGCATTTTTTATTGACGTATTACAATTTAAGAACTGGAAAATCTGGTGAACTATCATAGTTTACTATAGAAATAAATACCTAAATGACGCTTGAGCAATAGTGGCACAGTATGTTTCCGTTGAGATAATAAAAAGAGAAGGTTGAGAAAGTAAGACATAGCGCGGTATTGAGTTGCGCAAGCCACGCAGTGTCAAGAATGGAGTGTTTTGTAATGTTAGCGCGATTATACTAAAATATTTGCTCCGATAATAATAATTCATATTAATTAGAATTATTAAATTACTTAGAGCGTATTTTCGAAGTCGAAAATTGCAATTTAGCTAAATAGATGTCTTATTTTAGGGATTTTCAAATTTATGCTCAAATAAAGCATGTTATTTGATCAACTTAACATGAATTTTGTTTAATATACAATCTCATACTTTACTTTCACACATTAAGGTTAGGGAAGGGTAAGGTCAGGAGCTTATATATAACGCAAAGAGCGGCATTGAGTTCCGTCACTCAACATGCAATGTCTCGGATTCAAATGCAAAGTGGAGAACGGAGTGTCTTGACACTATACTCTCTGACTAGCCTACTTTTCGGGAAAAAGCGTGAAGCTGCTCTCGGCTCTCTTATTTGGACGCTTGGTTTATGGATGTATCAATTGTGTTACTCTTAAAAGTATACTCGTAGAATAACAGTAACTAAAGTTATCGTGACGCAGTACATGTATCAGGGTCATGCGCGGGTATCTGACTGTAACCACGATGGTTGTGGATTCGATACAAGCAATAATTCCTTCGGGTGGGGCTCTTAAAATCATTTAAAGATTTTTATTGTGTAAAAAACACGGTGTTGTATTACGCAGTGTAACTAAGAACTGAAGAGAAAAACAAAGTCTAAAAACCTGTTATTCTAAACATATAAGGTCTAAAAGTTGAAATGACATTGGCGAAGTGATTTGTACTCAAGGAAACAACCAACGACGAACGAACTCTAAATAAAAACTGAAATTAAAACTGATTTGATGAGATACATTATAATACTAAACGTGGCAGAAACTATTGTATATGCCATATATTCACCTTCCACAAATTACAAAATATGCAAAGTTATTCAAATTATATATTTAATTTTCAACTAAACATCGATAGATAATCGCTTTTAGTTCTGTATTTATATTCAAGTTTTTCTAATAATAAATTAATGTGTGTTTATAGAATATTAATTGTGGCGCAGCTGGGACAAAACGCGATAGTTTCTTATTCAAGTCCGTGTTTATTTCAAATACAATTATTTCCACTGTTCACACCATATAGTACTCAGCTATTTAGTACTCTACTATATTACCAAAACGGACGTAAATTGAAGAACAGAGTGATGCACCACTAGATGACATTGTCCTCCATAGGAGGGATATGTGTGAACAAAGTAGAAATAATAATACAGAGCTAAGTCTTGCATATTTATATAAGAATAAATATATATATAAATAAGTTACTTATAATAAAAAATCCATAGCAAAATATCCTATATTCAAATAAGCTTTCACTTTCGAATCGTCAATTATCATAAAAATGACAGTAACGTTAGTCCATAGCAAGCTACTATATTATAAAGTCTTGTAAATTTACAAACTGTCATAAGTACCTGTAGCGAACGCTGCTCGCTGCAAATATATACTGGCTGTTAAACACTGCACTGAACAAAATCGGGACCAATATCAAACAATACGTTGTTATCTGATATCGTCCCAGCATCCCGACCTCCACGAGCACTTCGTCCAAATCCAGTTCCTTTGTCATTTTTAGTCAATTTACGTAAATATCAAGCTTTGCAATTCGATATTAATTTAAAGCTTTCTTCTACAAGACGAATTGTATTTTTAACGATTTTGCAAATATTTTGTTTGCAAGCGGCGTCGTGAGGCGCGTGTGCGCCGTTGGAAGGCGAACCGAGAGGTGCGTTGATACAAAATTGAAAATATTCACCACTTTTTTCACCTTGTCGTCCATTGGAGTAATAAATTAAAGTTAGATAAAATTACACGCGCTATGCTATATAATATATTATATATATATATATATATATATATATATATATATATATATATATATTTAATTTATCATATAAAAGTAATTTATTATATATGTCTATATATAATAAATTTCTTATACTTAAAACGCGGGCAGTCGGATATTTTTTCCAAGAACTTAATATTTTTCTTTAAAAACGAAATCTATTAACTCTAAAGACACTCTTTTCACCGTTAACATATATGTTTTAGAATAATATTATACGTTTTAAAACTGAATTTATATAATATTTTTTTATTTTGTTCTATTAGACTATGAACTACAGTTGGGCTCAGATAACGCAGATTAATAGTACCTAATCACATGATTTATTTATCTACACATTTCTAAAGAATCAAATTAATATAAGGTATTGTTAGTGTTATCGCACAAGTTCGATGTTCTTATATTAATTACTTCTATTACGAATTGATAATTCTTGTAATAAGCACGATGGATGGTGAGGTTTATAAAACAGAAAACAAATTAGGCGTTAGGTTAGTGTTGCTAAGGAAAGTTTTTGGCGAATCACTAACTATATAATTAGTTGTTAGCTAAATTATACGAAATGCTAAAAATACTAAGTTCTTTTTGATTTTTGACCACTTGAGCTTCTCTTAGTATATATGATGACTGTAGACTAAATCTCACTTATGGGATTTATTGACACGTAATATCTATAAATTTAGAAGGTATAAGTAAAAAATGCCACCCAAAAGTGTTTTAAAATGGTAACAAGCGTAGAACGGAGTGCCTTGCTACTAGGTTTTCTCTGTCTGCTGTATGAAGATTTGTGAAGCTTTTGCTTAACTAATAGGATGCAGATTTTGTTATTATTGATTATAAAATATAAATTAAGTTTACACATTCGCAAGGAATAAAATATGCATAGCTATATTTGATGTATGGTTAGACTTTTTTTAAGAATATTGTACTCGTATATTCACTTTCAAAGGAAACAGTCGGTCTCGTGCGTTGGAGGCTGGTTTCTTTCACTTTTACTTTCCACGTACTACAACTTAATGTACCTACGTTTTGGCATTGCAGCCAAGTGTTTCAAGTAAATGTGTTTCTTATACAATCGAACACTTATGGCGCAGTGGGATATATTCGATGGTTGTGGGTTTAATGCCTAATCAAAAGTAATTATAGAAATAATTATTTTTGTCTTCTCAATCTACTTATATATAGAAGATAACAAATCAGTGTTGAGTTCCGCCACCCAAACGTTACTAATTTGTGTGAAAATGAATTGGTACGGGTTCAAATCCCACTAATTTCAATTTATATACGTAAAATGAGAACCTACCTTGCTTCAACTTTAGTAGTCATGAAAATGAACTGGATGTTGTAGATGGCACTGAATATCATCACGATGAGGATGAGCACGAAGTTCTGCTTCTGATATCTCCCATACTGACCCAATTCATACAATATTTTGTCAAAGTCTATACATTCCGTGCCATCCAAATATTGCTTACTGTCTATGTATAGCTCAGTCATAGCGCACTTTTCGATTCAATAAACCTTAAATTTCGATCATATCGCTTAATTAAATATTTACTGACAATATTTTTGAATTTTTATTTTAGTAATCATCTATTGGTAGACGTGAAAGGTGTCAAAATAAAGAACGAAAATGAATTTGAGAAAAGATTGTATATATTATGTTTATGAATTATATTTGTTATGCTATGAAATAAACTTGCTTTTTACTGCTGTCTAAAGGCTTAAGTGTTATTTTAATTTTATTTATAATACATCAAAGCCAACAGTTATAGGTTCGATTCTCACTCGGAGTAATAATTATATTTAAATTATGTGTAACGTATCGTAACGTAAATTAATATAAAGTGAAAACAAAATAAAGGGAAATTCAATACGTAATAATGAATATTATTTACCGAGGTCCTTCTGACGTAGTGGGACAGCACCTACCGTAATCACGATTGGTGGTGGGTTTGATTACCACTCGGAGGATTAATCGTATTTTATGTTTAGAATACGTATAAAAATTTGACCGCAGCGGGATTCGAACCCGCGCCTTTAGGAAACCGCCAAGCGCTCAAATATTTAATCGTAATCTAATTATTTTTATTTCTCCTCTTCGATAAACAAAACAAAGCGCGGCGTTAAGCGCCACTAAACGGAGAGCGATCGATGAACCCGATGAACGGAATGTGATCTAATAAGCTACCTGATTTAAATAAGGATAGGTCTTTACTAAATTTCTTTAGGTAAGGAATCACTTTATATACAATTATTAATTATAATTGTGACAAAATATAATTGCGAGGTGAGGAGCAATAACGTCTATTACAGAACTAATTAGCTTTTTGGAAATACCCCATATCTCATAGGTTTTCTTCATATATAAAGACTTAATAATGTCTTTTGAATTGAATGATATAAATCTAAATTCGATATTACATTTGTGTACGCTGTCTTTAAGTTATAATTCAGCAAAGGTTGTGGAAGATATAAGTGACTGGAATATCAGCAAAAAACTGTTCTAAGACACATGCAACTTCTTCATCAGAGCTGGTTAGACCATTGTCAATTTTTGTCAATGATTATTATTAAAAAATATTTATAGTTCTCTACTCTAGAGTGGAGACAAAGCGCGTCATGGAGTTCTGCCACTAAACACAATGTTTCGTTTTCTTCTGTATCTTGACCAGAGTGTCTTGACTAGGTTCTTTCAGGCCCAGGGTAGTTAGAGAGAACTTAATATTTATAATGTACTACGCGAGAAGAAAGTGTTAAGCTGAAAAAAGATATAATCTAAGGTATACTTAAGAATGTATTATAAAGATTGCTTCAAGCCAAAATATGAAATTAAAGAAAGGTTCATATCATAGTTCTTATCGTAAAATAGTGCCGATTTGTTCAATTGCACGTGTCAGTGAGTGTTATTGGTGATTTATAAATTTATAATATAACTATAAAAACTAATTAAAGTCGAGGTCGTTTCTAATCCTTAGATAACAAAAATATCAGGCCTATGAATTAAATCTATCTATATATTTATCTATACAAATAAATAATATTGGAATGCCTGCTGAATAATGATTAAATAATCGCTATTTTGCTTAATGCCTATGTATACACAGTATATATACCAAAATAATATTATTTACAATTTTTGTCTGTCTGTCTGTCTGTTTCCTTAAGATTAATCTCTGGGTTGGCTGGACTGATCTTGACGGGACTTTTACTGGCAGGTAGCTATGCTAGCTAATAGTCAATACTATTCAGTAATAATTAACTTATGCTCTATGCTCTAGTTTTGTATTTGTAAGAATTTGTATGATTGTAGGCGGTAAAGATGTTATCACTTTTGGCCTATTTAAGGGCATAGACATAGATAGAGAGATAGAAAATTATATATGTAAAAACGTACCTTGCCTTGATAGTCGCAGCCGTGAATATGTATTGCACATTGTATATTGCACTAAATATTATTACTATGAGAATGAGAAGAAAATTCAGCTTCTGATAGCGTCCATATTGTCCTAATTGTATTAGTATTTTGTCTATATCAATTTCTTTACTTTTCTTCATCACTAATAATTTAACACCATAATTATAACTTATTAAAGATTGTTCATGTAATTACAACACTTTGGTTTGTTACGATTGAAGTTTAAATAAGTTAACTGACATTTTCTGTATTTCACATTTCCTAACTGTCATAATATTGATTACGAAAATAATATAGAAGTATCTGTCAATGACCTGTTTATTATTTTCACCTTGTTAGTTTGTGACAGTAGAATATAGATTCTCTATGAAAAGCTATATTTCGCATAAAAGTTGAGTGTCTAATTACGTAAAATCCTAGAATAATCTTGACCGAAACTTGCAGCAGGGACAAGCACGCAACCTGCTCATGAAAGTGTCCGCTCAGCGAAGATAAAGCGCGGCGCTAAATTACGCCAGTCAATGCCCAATGTCTCAATTTCAGGCGACAAATAGAGAATGGAGTGATACTGGGTCTCTCTGACTATTTACCTATATGGAAATAAGTATGAAGCTGCTTGCTTTTACTTTTTATATACATATACTTATTTAATAATGTATTCAAATTAATCAAGGTCAAGGCCTCATACAGTCCAGTCTTTAATATAACTTACAAGGAATGTCGTTTGCAAAGATTCTGCGAGTGCACAATGTTCTCTTTATTTTTTTTTTAAATTGAGGCCATCGTGGCGCGTTGAGACTGCGATTGTACTCGCGATTGGTTGTGGGTTTAATTCCTTCAATGGAATTATCGTAATTCAATTATTTTAATTTTTTCCGCTCTGGTGAACAAGACAACACCGAGAACATCGAACTTCTATGTCAACAAAAAAGCGACTTTTTGTACTTTTGTACGAAGCAGGTACACTTACTCGTAACAACACATGGTAGTGTGTGTAATCTTTATTTAATTCTGCATTATGATAATTAGATATTTGAAAAACATTTTTAGAAATCGTATAAAAAATTTAACACAGCGGGATTCGAACCCGCGCGTCTTGGATACCGTCCGTAATCTTGGACTCGAGTACAGAGTAAGTCAAGACAAATGATTGAAACAATAGAAGCCTATTCTCAGTAGTCTTGCTAGTACTCCTACTTGGGATATCTTTCCCATCAGACTTGGAAGTAAGATTATTAGAATTTTTTATTGCAATAGAATTATCCTTACCGATGAAAATAAAAAATAATATAAACATGTAGACCTAATAATTGTATTGATATGGTCGGAGCTCGTTACAGATGAATATCTGTTTAATGAATGAATGAATATTTATGAATATTATGAATGAATATTTATTATTTATTTAGAAAAAATATAAAATCAGATAACACCCGCGAAGACCTACTATCAGTAAGTCTATTGTGATGGAAATTCGCAGTGGTCCTCCTGGAGCTCTAATATTGAAAATAGGCTGGCATTGACTAACTGGTGTATGAAAATAAGAATATTTAACCTTTAAACATCTCCCTAAGGCACAGCTTGTTGCCAGTAAGTTAAAACATAATTTTGCCAAAAAGAAAGTGGAAGAGAATTGAGGATAATAATTACGATTAAAATAAAACACATTATATACGTAACGTTATAATTACATTTTATATTCAAACTTTATATGTACAGTCAACATCGAATGCCAAAACATCTACAGTAGTGTACAAAGGGAACAACGGTTAACTGCGAGGTTAATTGAGATACGATTCACGACTAGTTATTATTAAACAACGCGGTACAATTTTCAATTGACAAGAGCTACTTTTTTTCTAAATGAAATCGGCTGCATTTTTTTATTTTATAACATTTTTCTATCTATTATTTATCTATTGTATTAATTTATCACTAATTTATTTCAATACAAGCCGCCATTTATTGAACATCGTCTTAAAACAGACAGTGAATGAAGAAATGACAGCTCAATATCTGGCTACTATATAGTGTTTTTATTAACAAAAAATATTTTTCTATTATATATATTAATGTTACAATCACATCATATCTCAACTACCTGTATATAGTATATACAATACAGCAATAATAGTGCGCCTTTTTCATACATTAAATGCAGGTCGCCAACAAGTGATAAGTTTACTATACAGTTGTAATGTTGATCTAACATTGGAAATTTACATTTTTTTATACACACACAGTACACAATACGAAACGTATATTTGGATCCAAATTATACATTTTGTATAACTGTGTTAAATAAATTTCCAATACGTTTAAAGCAGGAATAAGTTAGAATAATTGAAAATACAACGAATTATAAGGTTAAATTAATATTATAGTTAAACTACTAACAGTTTTACGGAAGTTGATAAAATATTTAAATGTTGATAGCATCGGTAATTAGAATAATATTCAATTAGAAACTTATAATATCGTGATTTTGGACTCGCTAAAGAATTAGAATATTTCTTAAATAAAGCTTATTTTAAAAAACGTACAATTGATGACTGACTGACTGACGTCTTTATAGTTTTACTTGGGTTATTCTAGAAATAGTGTTGACTCGTTCACATATTAAGATATATTAAAAACATCGGCAATAAAATTAATAATTTAAATGATCATATATATATATATATATATATACACGTCATATCATATATATATATACACGTCTGTATGTGAAGAGTGGATAACTACTTCTTTCTTTCTTGACACCACAATAAACGCAATATATGTTTTATATATTGCCGTAGTCAATTTTTATTACTTTTTTATTTTTATGAAATTGAACTAAATATATTATGTCAATTATTTAATAGAATAACCTAAGTATATTCCACATGTTATAACTTGTCAATAAGTAATTAATACAGGTTTAATCTTTAATATTTTATTTATTATGTCATTAGCACAATTCACCCAAATCATACAAAAAAAAACATTAATCTTAAATTATAATTGTAAGTATCGATAAAAAGCATTAACCAATCACCTTGCAACAATCATGTTACATACTAATATATGTAGGTATTGTTCAATTAAATCAATTGCTTTACTTAGTCGACCTCTATGTTTTGAATTTATTTAAATAAAAAGAACATCCTATATATAAAATATCAAATATTTACTGCACATGTTCGAAGAGCTAAATTTCGATAACTTGATTCGAACAGTTACTGAATAACTGCAGGACTGCGAACTCTAACTGCCAAAGTTAGCTAACAAAGAGAAGACTATATAAAGCAATTAAATTACAAACAAACTAGACTTACGCATTAAATACGACTAGGAATGTACAGTATTCGATGATATACCTATGTATTGCATTATAATTGGTATTTTCTTTGCGTTTCGTTACACCTACCGTCTGAACACAGCGGTTTGTATATTTACATAACAATAATTATATAGGAAAATAGCAAAAAAGGTTTTTGTTTGTTAATCAAAAAAATAAACGTTGTGCTTTTTTTTAAATTATATAACGTTATTTAAAAATACATTTATTTCATTTACATGAATCATAACTGAGATCCGTTGAGTTTTTTTTTGTGTAAGTCAGAGATATTCATCATACAGCTTTATATTGTCAATAGATTCAACCCAAAACATTATGATTTAAAACACGTATGTATGTTTTATATAATATTGCGTCTAATATTTCCATTTAATAAAAAAAAAATTTAAAAAATCTGCTATTACATCACATTGAAATTATTCACAGTTGCACAACTGTGAATTATTTCAATTGCTATTAGACATTACGTCTTTACCATTTACCAATTTATTTTAATATGTATATAGAATAAATACAAGCACCCTTTTATTGATTATGTAAACACATTGTATATTTACGAAATAAATCGTTGTATTTTACAACCTATACATGTACACAAAATGTAACCAACATTTAATTTTAAAGTTTAAACGTATATTATAAGTTGTAATAACGACGCGTCCTACATAGACTGGTACATGTGCGAAAACACTACTTTACATGAGAGCGATTTCAAGCTTTCTAAGATTGTGGTCAGCTTCACGCTTTTTACCCGCATCGCAGGGTATTAAGAGAACCTAGTGTCAAAATACTCCGTTGGCACTTTCCACCCGAATTGAGATACTTTTTTCGCATTTTGTCTTAGATACACTACTTCGTTCTGGGTACATTGGGTGGGTGGGATACATTGGGTATCTACCCATTTCCATTCCCACTGAACTGAGAACCCACAATCTATCGCGTACAGACAGACGCGGTCACACCACGCCACGCCTACGGTTGCCATTTTGTCGTTATTCAATGGATTTTTTTAAATTGGTAATGTTGAACACTGCACGTTGTAACGGTCTACGTGGGACACACCGATAATATATTTATTTACCACCATAAGTTTATCCATGTCCATAAAAAAAAAGTACCAAATTCACCAAAATTACTTTTAAACAATATTTTAACTAGTACTTAACCGGCTGATAAACACCTGTTAACTTATATGATGAAATAATGAATAATGACGATTTCTAATTACTCGAATGTTGAACTATAAAAAAGTTTATTTTGTTCGATAGTAACTTTTGATAATATATATAAAAATCTCGACATTAAAAGCTCGAAGAGGTCTGTCTGAGTGTTGGCCCCAGTGAAACTACAAACAGCTACAAACGATAAACGTGTCTAAAATTTTAAAAATTCCTAAGAAATGCGACTGACGCATGTCGCAAAAATATTATCAGAAACGTTAGGGGCAGAGATCAAGACATTTTTGTCTTACATTTAAATCTAAAAGCTACTTCTATGGAAAAAGGAAAAATAAAAAGATTTGTGGTAATTTTCAAAGTGCGAACTGCATGCAAAATAATAATAGAAAAATATTAAATATGAATATTCGATTTTTAACGTATCATTGTTTCGCATGGACATGTAATACACACCTATTGGCATCTGTAATGAAAGTTGCAAAGTGTAGTTTGTAGTAGTAAGTTGAAAGGTTCAAATCCTTCTACGCTTAATTTTTTGTATAACAAATGAGGCAATGAAAATAAAATTAGTCATGAATTTATGAAAGTAAAATGGTTAAGTAAATAAGTTTGACAACTGAGCGAAGTTCACGACCAGTAAAGCATTTTGGCTTTTTCTTGTTGTTAACTTTAGCTTACGCTATGTAGTGAAACTCATGGCAACACAAAAAATATGTTATAGATATCTTTCTTCTATTGTTATATTTTGTTTGACTATTATAAGGTATTACCTAGTTTGAGAGACAAAATACGCTAATAAAATACTGAAGAATTACTTAAATATCATCCGCCACCTTCCAAAATGTAAGGAAAAAAGATACATACAATAGTTACAGACTAGTTAACAAACACTTCACTATGCATTGAAGTAATTGAACGAAACCATTCTTCGTCTATGTTGATATATAGAAATTTACGAGTGAAATGTTCTTGGCATATGGGATTATGAAGATAAATCGTACGTGAATGATTTGACATATTAGTTTTACATGACTTAACTGTACACACGACGGTAGCGGGTTCGATATTCAACACTTAGCCTACTAGATCGATTTAAACGTAATTTAGTAATAGTCAATAGTATCAGATGCGACCATTTGAATGAGCTGGTAGGTATTAAACACACACACAGAGTCTCTCCCTTCTCCAAGCACCGCCCGAATCTGAGACGTTGCGTGTCGATTGGCGGAACTCAATGTCGCGCTTTCTTTTGCCAGAGCTTAGAAACGAGCTTAAGACATTAAATATAATCCCCGACTGGGAATCGAACACGTCCCACTGCCACCACTACCACGCTATCACGGCAGTGTACCGTGTATAGCAACAGATATATTGTTGTGATTTTATTTTCTAATATTAAACAAATTATTGGTTAAGTAATCAAACTATTCACGTCGAATAAAATGAACTGTTTCACTTTTTATGGTCAACAATAAGATCTTTGATTATTCTCTAATATATTTTTTCGCGGGTGAATCTAACAAATATAAGCAGTGCGCATATTAAATTAAACTCGTATATAATATCGGTATTAATGTTACTAAAAAATAATTAATAATTCTAGTATTTTCTTGTCAATAAAGAAAACTATTTGGATTTTCTAGAACCAAAATGTCAATTCCAAGGCATCACCTAAATATCAGTCAAAATGAACTTCCTATAACAAATCTAATTTTTTTTTTTTACCAATTATGTATTATATTATTACAGAACACATACGATTTCGATATTTTTATACATTTTACCATTTTTCCTTTTCGACGACTAAAATATTATCGATTCAAAAAATACAAGACGATTAATCGATCCATCGATTTTTAAAAATGTTACTTTATATATGTAAGTAATAATGAATAGTTTTGAATTTAAATCTTCAGTTTTGCCTTAATTGTGAACATTTAAACAATTATTGCTTTATATTATTAGCATATAATATATTCATATTTGCTCAACCAAGCTCTCTATCCAACGAAATACCAAGCTTTAGGGGTATATAATCGTTTTAAAGTTATAATTTTTTTTAAGTATTCGGCCATACTGCCATTAGGAAGACACAATAAAGATATTCAATAACACTCACAACATTCATATTTAAAATTCTGATAAATTCCAACGCAATTCAAATTCAACATTTTATTACCACACATTATAAATAATTACTTTATACACAGATACTATGTACAATTAGATTTTTAATAATCTTTGCATTGTTCAAATAAAAAAAAATACTGTACAAATGCGTCTGCCTGTACATGGTTGTTTTAAGTGTTAAATTTGAATTGGGTTATGTAACAATATACATATATATATGAAATAGTAGACTTGTCTGTCAATTTGAGTATAAATATAAGATAACTGTATTCTAGTCTCATCCCACTACGATCATGTACTAAACAAATGTTCCTGAAAATAGAAAAAAATAGTATATTAATCAAATTAATTCTTCAGCACCCCGACTTATTTAATGTATAGTATTAAAGTCCGAGTAGTAAAGAAAGCGCAGTACCGAGGCGGGCGCGGGCGCGGGCAGCTGCAGCGCGGCGGCGGCGGCGTCGGCGGCGGCGGCGGGCTCCCCCAGCGCGGCCAGCACGAGCGCCAGGCGGCGCCAAGTGTCGGCGCGCGCGGGCCGCAGCGCGCCCGCCTCGCGCAGCGCGCGCTCCGCCAGGCGCAGCCAGCCCAGCGAGTAGTAGGTGGCGCCTTCACCGGGTGCAGAGATCACATGATACATTCTTTTAATATACTTATTATATTCAATCACAGAATATTTGCATTTATTATATGATTAACTAATTCAATTGTATTCTTTTTCACATCAGCTAGAGATAGATAAATACGCCACTATGTCGGTCCGAGTACAAACTCGAACACCAGAGCTCTAATCCTATCCAATTGCAACGAAGTGTGAGACAGGGAGGTGTGCTTTCTCCAAAACTGTTCACTGCGGCATTGGAGGATATTGTCGAGTTGATGACCATTACGTATACCTGGGACACATAGTCCACTTACGTAAATCCAACTTCGACAAAGAGATCTCTCGTCGCATACAGCTCGGAAGAGCGGCGTTTGGAACGCTACGAAAAATCTTCGCATTCAAATTACCTCAGTGTCTCAAGACAAAAGTCTTCGACTAGTGTGTGTTGCCAGTAATGACATACGGAAGCAAGACATGGTCATATTATTTATTGTTGTTGAAAAACAACAATAAATAAAAAAACAAGGCTCAAGGTCATCCAGCGGGCAATGGAGAGAGCAATGCTTGGTATTTCCCTACGAGATAAAATCAAGGCCAGCCGCTGCGTGCGGGACGCGCAGGACTCATCGTCGTGGAGATCCTGTCTCCGGTAGTGGGCGCCTAACGGCCGAGACGACGACGAAAAAGATACTGACAATATATATGTGGCCCTTCGCTTTTGACAATGAAAAGAATCCATGAACATAACATAATTATATATAATGTTCTTCATTCAAATAGACTTAATAGAATAGATTGAATTATCAACTTGCAAATCAATATCAGTGTCATCAATTTTACAGAAAGTTAGTTAGTCAATTTTAAAAACATATTTTAAATTTAAATTTACAACATTATAATTATATATATAATAATTTCTGACGATGTGTTTTGAATAATGTGTGCAGGTGAATATTTGTTATGCATGTTTGACACGCACCATGCGTGTTTGACACGCATCCTGCGTTTTTGACACGCATCTTGCGTGTTTCACGGGCTATATATCGAATGTATAGGGTATTTATAAGAGATGTTTAGGATACACATGAAGCGAACATGAGGTAGAAAAGGATCATACAGGATGGTGTTTAGAGTGGTTTATAGAGGTGGTGTTTACAGGACATACAGGGTGCATAGAGCGAGGTGTATAGGGTTTGTATATAGTTACCGAGCTGCACGATGCTGTCGAGGTGCGTCGGGTGTATGGCGAGCGCGTTCTGGAAGCACTGGCGCGCCTCCTCCCACTCCGTTGACGCGGCGTGCACCAGCCCGCGCTGAACACACAGACACACACATTCAATCAAACTCGAAATATTCTTTATACCAATAGACTTTTGCTAGCACAAAGGCTCCGAACAAAGCTGTCATAAGCTCAGGAGACAGCTCTAAACGCTGATGTATTTGATTTTATAACACGGCTATACGTCATACACAATTTGAGTAACGTTAAACACTTGGTAATGTACATTATTGTGTACACTTGTTTAATGTAAGTTACACCCTAATTACTGATTGTGAGTGCGGTAAATATAGAAAATTATACTTTAATTGAAAAATATATTTATAATTATCAAGGTCACCGTGGAGCAGTAGCACAAGGTGTGACTGTAAACGCCATGGGTTCGATGCCCACTTGTGTCTCGACTACACTGAAATTCAATCTGTGAATTCAATTCCCAATTCGACAAAATACGATAGATTTCATAACTTTGAAGATTTAGAAGATTTAGAAAATAAAGTAACTGACCACTCATTGTGAAAAGCAAGCATTAGTGTTTTCTTTTTAAGCATCACTGCCAGAAAGCGGACGAGAAAATAATTAAATTATGATCTCATTCCACGGAGTGTGAATCGAACCCACCACCAATCGGGATAACAGTCAGTCACTGTGTCAGCACGCCACGGTGGGCGCAATATAATAATAATAACAATAGTGTATGTATTACCATATAAAACACAAGATGGCTGAAGGGCGTGAGTGCCGCGGCCTCTGACACGCAGCCCGCCGCCGCGCTCACCCTGTCGAGACTGCGCAGGAAGAAACACAGTCGTTCCAATAAGTACAATATGCAATCATAAAACTGAAACTACAGTCATTGAAAAATAAACACGTAGCGGAACTCGAACTAGCCGCGCGTTTGGACTTCGTCCGGGAGGTACGAGTTCGAGTCCCGCTGTCTTTCATCGTTTATATATTTGTGTTTCTTATCTCTGTGAGAATAAAATTTTGAAAATATTAAAATATATTGATATTGTTGAAAAATATTTTTTAGTTATTGGAATAACTAAAAAATCTCTCGACTATAATATTATTTAAGTTGGCCGAGCGCGTACCGGAGACACAGCTCGGCCAGCAGCAGCCACGCGTGCGCGCGAGGCTCCGCCAGCGGAGAGCGCGTGCGCGCGGACTGCGACGAGGCGGCGGACAGCGCGCGCTCCACGCGGAACGCCCCCGCAGACTCCGCTCGGACCGAGGCTGCGAAACCGACCACTTTGTGAATTACTCACAAATTGATAATTTACATTATTATATATTTGTCTATCAAGTAGATCGCTCGGAAGCAGTCCCGAGTTCCATCATATTGTAACAATTAATAACTAATAATGATCATATCACATATCACAATACAGAGTAAGGAGGAGGCGCACCGGCGTCCCGGTTGCTGTGCGCGTCGTCGTGCTGCGAGTCGGACAGCGCGTCCAGGTCGGCGTAGGCGCCGCGCGCGCGCGCGTCGTCGGCGGCGTGCAGCACGCGCAGCAGCTCCTTGCCCGCCGCCAGCGCGCCGCCCGCGTCCGCGCGCAGCAGCAGCCGCGCGTTCGCCGCCAGCGCCCACTCGGCCGCCGGGAAGTGCGCGCGCGCCAGGCGCGTGGCGGCCAGCGCAGCGCGCGGCGCCCACAGCGCGGCCGCCAGGCGCAGCGCGCCGCCGCACTCCGCGTGCACGCACAGGCACGTGCGCGTCGCCTCCTGCCGGCGCAAGAGCGCATTTTAATGTCACTCACGTACGACTGAATAGTTATAGTCATTAATTACTTAGAGCAGCTGTCTTCTGTGTCCTCGCCCGTATAAAAATGTCGGCTTTCCTTGTCGGGCGGCGCCATGTAGCTGACTGGCATCGTCATGTCCAAGTTTTTTCATGTCCGTTTCGACACTTGTCAACCGTATTGTTTAAAGTCTACCTCTACCCCTCTTTGAAACCAATCAGTGACCATTTGATCCAAATATCAAGCCCACAATCCTTAGCTCCCCGACCCGCCCACCTCCTAACTACGAGTACTAACGTACCATGGCCTCAGCGACGTTCCCCTGCTGGTGGTGGTGCAGCGCGAGATGGTAGAACACGAGGTGGTCGTTATTGTCCAGCGTGGCGGCGCGCGTCAACATACGAAAGCTTTGCGCGCTGTGGGATTCTTTCTCTGGTCGGGAGTTCGATTTCTGGAAAATATTTTTTTTCTATTAGTATTTGACTTTTAAATGAAAAAAAATATTCGGCTTTTGGAAAATACATTTAATAAACCCGACGTTTCCAACATTTTACAGTAGTTCGTAGTCACACGTACACCAATATCAAAATATAAGCCATTAATCCGATTAAAATAGTTTCATTTAAAATGTATCATAAGATTCTCTTTTACGCTTTTTCCCTGTACTTCGTGTAACATCGTACATTATTATGGAAGGAAAGAGATGGGTATACCTGCGCCGTCATCTGGTGTCCGATTCCACAGTAGAGGTAGCAGCGCGGCAACAACGCCACGGCCGCCTCCGTCTCCTCGCTCTCCTCCGCTTCCTGCGACTCCTTCTCCGCGATGGCCAGCGCCCGCTGGGCGAATTCTAGACCTTCTTCTATCTGTGCGAATTTCGGTATTTATTGTCTACCTTGAGTTTTAAGGATAACTTATTTTTAGCAGGAATTGGTGTGAAAATGTTAATTTAATTTGCCTAATATTTATGTGCAATATTTGGCTAGAATTGTAGATATTATTGTGCATTTCCCGTATTTTTCCTACCTTCATAAGATATTTGTCAATAACTGTAATTTCAACAGCCAACTATATCTATATATACGTAGCGGGTCACAAACGTCCATCTCACCCAAGCGGCTCTGTAGCAGGTGGCGGCGGCCACGAGGCGCAGCGCCGCGTCGCGCGGCAGCAGCGCCGCCCCGCGCCGCGCCACGCACACCGCGCGCGTGCTCGCGCCCCACGCCGCGCTGCCTGCCCGCCGCAACACAACAAACACCTTATTTATTACTGCCACTAACGTTCCAATATTTGTATTGCTGATTGAAGTGTTATTTATCATTTTATACAAGAGTTTAAATTTGTTGAGTTTAATATAAAAAATGTTGTAGGGGTACAAAGGCGCTACCGGGCGGCGGGGGCGCGGCGGGCAGCGCGGACAGCCCCGCCAGCGCGAGCGGCAACGCGGGCGCGCGCGCTGCGGCCGCCGTGGCCAGTGCGCGTGCGCGCCAGATGTGCGCGCTGCCGAAGGAGAACTTCATCGCGCGCTCCAGCGACTGCAACACACGTCACACGTCATTTTGCTACGGCAACGTCGTCCGATCGCAAAGACGAACTCTGTAGTTACGGACGCCGTAACTAAAGAACTCACCCCAGCCTCTTTCGGAAGTAGTCACAGACAAGGGCGAGCCTACCTCGAGCAGCAGACGGTGCTGCCCCCAGCGCGCCGCCAGCAGCGCCAGCAGGTCCACGACGGCCACGGCGTTGCGCAGCGAGTGCACCCTCGCCGCCTCGAACTCCGCGCTCTGCGACAGCACGGCGTCGCGCACCGCCATGGCCTCTCCCACCAGCAGCAGCAGGATGGCCTCCTCGTACTCGTTGCGGGGCACGAACTGGGGGTTCGTGTTGGAGAATAACTCGATTTGAAAAAAATAAGGTTCTATCACACGTAGCGTTGCGTTTATTTTTAAATTCTAAATAAAACTTTTGTCAATTAATAATATAAAAATATATTTTGCCTAATTTAGAAATTTAGCATATAATAAAATAAAAAATAAACAAAATCTTGCCGCCAAACTAACCCGTGTGCGTTCCATTCTGACCTCAAAACCAATTTACAGGTACTACAACACACTTTCAGGCCCTATTCCTATTTAAGAAATAGCTAATTGCGTGGTAAGCCTTTAGTGCAATAATATGAATAACTAAATTTAAATAGGGTTCACATGAACCTCGGCCAACCGGGTAATAAAACGCAATGTCATATATATGTATATGTGCATATATATATATATATATATATATATATGCAATGTCCTAATATATTATGAAGTGTGTTTACCTTAATAATTTACTTCTATTAGCTACCCTAAAAAGAACACATCGCTTTGCCTTATTCATACACAAAGCCTGGAAATAAAATTAGTTTGCCAGAACATAAAGACGTCGACAAAACAAATTACAATCATTGTGAATACTAAAAGAGGTCATACAATTTGATAAAATTAGATACAATAGCGAATTCCTACAAAATGAGTTTTCCTAAATTAGCCAAAAAAATATTTGTATGACATTTAACGTGGCTATTCAGAGAAGTCAGAAAGGTTAAGAAACTTTAACATTTATATAATGAGGTGTTAATTTTATACGACACGTTAAGAGGTCTCACCACACCTGATTGAGCCCGGCATACTTTTTGGGTTTCCAAGGCCCTTCCGCCACGTACTCCTCGCGCCTCCTGGCCAGCGAGCCCTGCGGCGGAGCGCGCGCGGGCTGCGGCGGCCGGTACACCTGAAGACACAGGCAACTCATGACAACGAGAAACAACAATCATATTTTTTGAACTACTTTCAAAGTGTTATTCACACTTTTAGGAAATTAAAAACCTTTTAAGACAATGTATAAAAATTTAAACGCAGCAGGATTCGAAGCCGTGGCTCTTTGAAATCGTCCGAGCACTCTGACGAGACGAGTTTTTTTTTAAAAAGTCAAATTATTAATTTAAAATTTTAACTTTTAATTAACTATACCTAAAAAAGGTATTAAGGTACACATTAAACGTGCGACATAAGTGTAAGCTACAAATAATATAAGCTAGATTCGACCCGGCAACCGTCGTGGCAGCACAGACGTACCTGTCCGACGACCCCGCGCATGAGCACCTCCGCCAGCTGTCGCGCCAGCGTGAGGCGCAGCCCTTGCGTCGCCACCGACTCCACTGCGGTCAGCATTTCTCTGTACCTGAGGGGATTACTATTCGTTTAGAAAGATATCTTCGCTTTTCGGGATAGTTACACATTCTGAAATGAAAGTATTTCAACTGGAATAATCGTCTGCCTGTGACCGCGGACTACTGTAAAATGTTCGAAACATCAGGTTTCTTTAAATATATTTTCGAATACCAAAATATATACGATTAATCCGATTAAAATACGTATTTATTGTTGTCGTATTGATTAGTTGAGGTTGAGTAATGTTCAGTTTAATGTTATTTATAGTCTGCAAGGTTGCGGTCTTTGTGTGTCAGTAGTAAATATTAGGATTTAGTAGTTTAATTTAACGTGTAAAAATAACGCGGTTTATTCGCAGGTATTTCCCGAAACCTAAATGGCAAACTAATTAAAATAAAAAAAGTATATAACTTATATAATAGAAATTTGAGAAAAATAAATAATTTTATCTTAACTTTCGCTTACTTTATATATAAAAGAAATGCACACTTAATAAAAGTTTGTAAAGTGAGTAAATCTATACTTAAGTTGATAAACGACAGAATGATAAAAAATGATTGATGAACGAATAAATGATTTGTAATTTCTCCACTCTGGCGACAAGGCACATACAAGCGTTGAATTCCCCCTCAAAACAAGCATTGTCTCAGATTTGAGCGGAAAGCCGAGAACTAATCTAACCTAACCCACACCGCCATATGGGAAAAAAACGAAAAGCTCATTACTGACCGAACGAAAGCTATATGGATGAACAAGTGAAGGAGAGAATGAAAAAATGTAATAAACAGATCGCCGTATCTCGAAAACATGCGACATTTTTTCGAGATAGATCGCTTTCCCGCGTCGATGTAGTGAGAATATAACATGGTGGTATATCCAATACCTATCAATGGCATCGTTGAGTCGGCCAGCGCGCATGTGCATGAGCGGCGCCCGCTGCAGCGCCGTCTCCAGCAGCACGCCCGCGCCCGCCGCGCCCGCCCCGCCCGCGCGCTGCAGGTACAGCAGGCTCAGCTCCGACGACACCTCGAAACTGCGGATCTGAACCCGCCACGTGCTTGTTTTAAATAGCCAATATTACCAGATTTGTATAAACTACAGTATGGGCAGAATCAATTATTTTTATAGCTTTATAAATAGTCGTTATTACAAGTACTTTGGAAGTTTCGTTTAACATATGCATACTGTCAGTATACAGTATGCATATGTTAAACATGAAGTAGCAATGAAAAAATATAAAAAAATGAAGTAGCAGTGCTACTTCATCATATGTGCTATTAGACAAGTAGGTAATATGAATAACGCAAAGGAGCCGCAATGAGCTATTGCAGTATGGCTAGAAACTTTGAAACTGCACACGTATGCAATATATATGTATATATATATACATATTTGATAAGATAATACTGTAGACCATTCTTTATCATTTCAAGAGCTAATATTTCTCCTTTGTAAGTTACCACTTGTTTCTATGATTAAACAAAAAATATAACGCAACTTTTTTAATTATTTAGAGGCTCACATCTCTATGATGTAGACTAACTTTGAGAACTACTCTTAAATTATTACCATTACTCCGGTCTCGGTATACAAATAGCTACGTTAATTTCTGCTACTAAATAGGCATTGTTTTTCACCTCATAGTAGGGTAAATCCTTATGACGGTATATTCCCACCAATTTCAAAACATAGCATAATTACACGTTCGCATTCGTCTTACATGAATCGAAAAAGAAAGCTTTAAAACAAAAAACTCTACCTTAAACCACATAAAAAGATAAAAAAAAAAAACAAAAATAACTGACCATTTCAGTTTCTTTCTCAGCTTGCTTGTATCGACTCGTGGAACTCGGTACGGACGTTTGCTCTAGACATAGTCCTTTGATTGCGTATGATTCTGCCACTATCCTTAAACTCCGACTGTAATGACAATTTACTTCGTAAGACAAAATTACAATGTGAAAAACATATAAATAAATAATATTAAGGAAATAAAAAGATATATTGTAAATATACTGTTCAACACTTCTATACTACAAATATAATATACAAAAATCTTCACACGCAGTAGCGTGTCAAGCCAAGTATAATATACAAAAGACAAGTAAAAAGTAAACATAATTCTAGTGTCATGACACTCCGCTCTCCCCTTTCTGGCTGAAATCTAGATATTGCAGCGCGATAACCCGTAAAGCTACTTGTTTTATTTGAACATTTTAATTCTGTCTGATAATATCCTGCCGACAGGTAGATTTAACTATACAATAATTAATATTTTAAATTATATATTTCGAACTATATTTAGATCTATTATCTACTACATATATGGGGGTAGAAAAAAATATCTAACTAATTATTATAATTATATATGGTTGACCATTTCTTGTATATAGAGACATTGATGTTAAGTGGCGGAACCAAACGCCGCGCTCAGTAACTAGAAACTTCTAGCTTATATTTATTAACTGAAGTTACACTAAGTACTTACACAGAACGATATTCAAACCCACGACCGTTGTATGGGATCGGGTATGGGAATTAACTTATAGTTACATTAACTGTTGTTGCTTATAGAAAAATATCTTCATTTATTTATATTTTAATACATGTTGAGTGTACAGTACAAAGGGCAAATGGCGAGCCACTTAGTAAAATTAAACCAATTACTCATAATTGTATCTCAAGAGTAATAAATATGGCATATTGTTATGTGTAACCTCGTGTATTTATTTAAATCATTATATATAAAGTGAAATTTTTAGACTGCTTTTCACAAAAACCATGCAGACGGAGCAGAGAAAGATAATATTTATTTATAACTAGCGAGTCGATCACGGATTCGCCAGCGTAAACTATAGCAGTATTTTCAGCGACCTTTTCCTAAAACAGTGAAATTCCTGGCAAAACTATAAAAAGGGAGAAAAAAGTAGCCTATGCTCATCATCCTCAACTATCTCTATATCTCATCGCAATAGACGTCACGTCGCAGAAGACGTCACAGAGTTACTTTCGCATTTATAATATTAGTATGGATAACTCACTAAAAGTCCACAAAATAAAAAAAATAAAAAAAGTAGTGTGGAGCACTACTATATGTTTTACATACACTTTGGAATATAGTGGCATGCAACATGTTATTTTGTATTGTTATTTTATATATTTCCAGTGTCTCGCATCTCGTGCGTATAGCGGACAGTACAAATCTAGTGTTAAGACAATCGTTTGTCCACTTTCGGGCAAATTTTAAGACATTACATACAGAGTGCGTAACTCGACGTCGGCAACCCACTAAGCTACAATCACCTCATATACCAAAATACTGTTTCTAATAATACAACAAGTTATATTATTATTGTATCTCGTTCAGCTACAATACAATATAAATATCCGCATATAATATGTGAAATGTACGAAGTTCAGAACTATTCTGCAATTATTATTTTATCAGCTTCACGCTTATTCCCGCATATCAGCCAGAGAACACCATGTATCAAAATACTACATTCTCTATTTTCTGCCTAATATCGAGACATTGCGTGTTGAGATGCGGAACTCAACTTGTCTTAGGTACCAAAGAGAATAAAGAAAATAATTTTATATATAATCACTCCTCTGACTGGGAATCGAACCCACAACCAATCACCTTTAGAGTTAGGCGTTGTCCCACTGCGCCACGATGGTCGAAACCGACCAAGTGCTCTGACCACTAAGCCATACATTGCACATCCAGCTACATTAAAAAACCATATATGCTACATTGAAATTTTTATGTTTCCTAAGAATGTCTTGACTTGAATAAATGATAAAATGTGTATCAGAAAAAAATCTCAATTGCTTTAAAAAAATATTTGCACCATTTCACTTTAACCTTATATAATGCAATTTATTTAATATTTCTAGAATTTTATATTTTTAAAAATGTATAATACATTTTCTTCTAATATTCATTGAAAATCAATTCTGTACTTAGAAACTACAGCAATAAGTTCATTATAAATACAAATACTAAAGTTCTTTTCAAAACATAAGTAATCCAATTACACTTAAACCAACAAAAAAAATAATCACATTACATATCAAATAGTAGACACTACTATTCTAAAAATAAATTTATGTTATTATGTCCATCATCAAAAGGCCATCATGATATGGTGGGACAGTGTCTAACTGTGACATGATGGCTGTGGGTTAAATCTTCACTTGGGGAAATAATATATTTAAATTATTTCCATTTTGTTGCTGCACAGAGCACAATGTTGAATACCGCTCTTTCACACTTTTGATAAAAAATTGCCAACAATATAATACACTCTAAGAGTCTAGATGCTCTTTGCTTGCTCTACTATAATACACAAGTGAATCTAGAAAAGAAAAAAATTACTTACACAGGCAGCTCCTTTTCTGTCAAGTTATTGAGCTCGGCAAGATTGTAATTTTTCAATGCATCATCATATGCACCACATGCATAATTTAACTTTCCCAGTAACAGAAATGCATCCAAAGCAACTCCAGCTTTTTTTCCGATTTCGTCTGTAGCTAGTGTTAAGTAGCCACGTGCATCGGAGAGTTCCCTTTGAGCTCTTTCTATATTTTCTTTTATGGGAGGCCATTCATTTAAAAATGCTTCTAATTTACCTTCTCCTATAAGAAAATGTGCAAGACTTTCTGGAAGTTTAAGAATAAATTATTAAAATATTTATTGAGATTATGCAATGAGTTTGTATATAGGCAATATTATGTTTATAGAACTATTAACATGGTTTAAATTATTTTTTTATTAAAATTAGCTTATTTATATAATGACTAACTATATAAACTTTATAGTTCCATAAATCTGTATCAATTTTTTTTTAATATAGAATGTTATATAAAGGAATATAAAATAGCCATAACTTATAAATCGGGTTTCCCAGAAATAAAGAGTGTAAACTGAATCTAAGTGTGTTTAAAACTTATGTATGTTTAAATTATTTATGAATATTTATCACCCAACTTAAGAATTGTTTATTGAAAGTTCAAATTCAAAACAATGTATATTTATACAGAATAGATAAGAAGTATCAAAGTAGTACTTTTATCATTACAGAATCGCTGAAGGGCACATTATATCTCACACGTTATTGAAATAGACACTGCATGAAATATTTTAGATCTTTGAAACATGACAAAAAACAAAACATAAAAAATAAGGAAGGAAATAATTAATTTTACATAAACTTTTGAATGAAAGTGAAGCTTAAATACATAAACAAGGGCGTTAAAACTTCTAAAATGTTTAAGTGACTTGACAGAAATGTTATTCACCGTGCAAAGGCGATCTAGCCTTGAGCTGCTGGGCCAAGTCCGCAACCTTCTTCCAATTGGACTCCTCCCGATTCTTTTCGATCTCGGCCTCATAAGTCCGTACAGCATTTTTACTCCTCGATGTCATTTTAACACGAGCAAGTGCGTCGGTAGTCACAGCATCGATTTCGTGTGTATCACTTCACTCGAACATTGCAAAACCCTCACAAATTGCGAGAATCCCCAGTAATTGAAGGCCAAATTTGACATATGATGACATCGGGTGTGAATTTGATGTAAAACGTTTCGTTGTACGGACGTTTTATGTGACTCCAAGTATATAGAAATTAAAGTAAAAATTTAATTTTATTCAAAACACATAGTCATTATATATTTTTAAACTTTCACAGGATTCATAATATTATATATATTACTTTAACTAAATTTATTTGTCTGTTAATGCTTATTTCAAAATGGCGGCTAAGTTATATTTGTAAGTCACTACAAGATGGCGGTAATACAGACACAACGAATACAATTAAAAAGTATTAAGGTAATAAGAATGGAGTAGTGTACTAAATTTTTGTTTCTAAGTACCATTAATATTTATTAATATCTTTTAAGTTTTGTATTCGAGTGGTTTGATTCGTAAAACATGGACAATTGACAGACTGGCCGTATATCGACAGAAAACTTTAATTAAATAAACTAGTACGTAATTAAAACGTATGTTAAAATAAAAAAAATGTTTTATAAATATCAACAAACGTGTGAGTAATCATATCGTTTTATTTGTCAAGATAATCGGTTGTTAAAATCACGGATTTATATAAATAAGTATTTCCTGCTGCGCCACGCGGCGCCATCCCCGACCTCAAGGTCAGAGGGAAACTAGTTTAGGCTGCTACTACATAATTTACTATTACTTGTAATAGCTTATATTGCTTGTGTTATGTTAATTTATTCTTTGCCTTACCAAGGCCTATTCATGCAGGTTTCTAAATTTCTGAAAAAAAAAGGTCGTAAATGTTTATTATCAGTATTTACAGTAAACTGATATGTTCACAGTACTCATAGATGTCAATTGTGTTAAACTGAATTTAATTACTCGTTTATCCGAACCTCAGTTATGCGGATTCGAGATAATCCGGAGCGCCGCCACAATCCAATAGCTTTGTAGTTAAACCTGTACTTGCACTGACATATCGCAATTGTGCGCAATCAATGGCACACGCGTTTCGTTATAGTTTCATATAGTTACAACCATTACTTTACTTCAAAGCCACGGCACAGCCTCAACTTAAAAATGCCAAAACGTAAGAGAGTAGTGTTATCGCTCAATGATAAAATTAATATTATTGGTTCATTAAAAAAAGGAGAAACCGGCAGCAAGTTAGCTGATAAGTATGGTGTAGGTACTTCCACTATAAGTGATATTAAGAAAAATACCGATTCAATTTTGAAATTCACTTGCAAATTAAAAAGTGAAGACAGGATTAAACGTCGAAAAGTGATGAGGAAAGCAAATAATGAAATTTTGGAAGAAGCGTTATATTGTTGGTATTTACAAAAACGATCTACTGTACAGCCGATTTCTGGTCCTTTGCTTTGTAAAAAAGCATTACAGCTAAATAAAAATTTTGGCGGTAATGAATCATTTGTGGCAAGTAACGGATGGTTGCACAGATATAAATCTCGTCATGGAATTCATGAATTGGAAATACAACGGGAAAAAATGCCAGATGATGTAAATGCAGAAAATTCTTTTAAAGAAAGAGTTAGTTGATAATGACTGTGACATAACTGTGATTAAACGGTAATCCCGTTTAATCACAGTTATGTCATTAAACGGGATTATCGCATTGGAAGTTATTGCCGTCGAAATCTTTTGCTTCTATGCGAGGAAATTCAATTTCAGAGTCTAAAACTAGTAAAGAGCGACTAACAATATTAGTTGGCGCCTGACTTGCTCATCGTCGAAAAATCCATAAACCTGAGATGCTTCAAAAATATCAGAATTCCATTACTTTGCAAAACCAAAGAAGTGCTTGGATGAACACCGAAATATTGAACTTAAATATTAAACTTGTATAACAACACTTTTATTCCTCAAGTACAAAGAATATCAAAACCAAATTCAGTAACAAGGAAATATCCTACTTTTACTGGTTAACGCGCCAACACATCCTTTAGCTAAATTGTCAGAAAGGGAAAATAGAATGTTTGCCTCCTAATATAACGTCAATGCTTCTTCAACCAATGGAACAAAATATTATTGGAACCTTAAAACAACTTTATAGAAAATAACTTTTACGTAGATTATTTACTGTTGATAAAGATAACGCAGTAATTGTTTTGTTTCATATCCAGCAAATGGATTTAAAAGAGTGCTGTTACACGATTGTAGATGCGTAGGACTTGATTGGAAGAAACACTTTGTACAAGGCTTGTAACAGTATATTAAAACGAAAGAATAAAGATTCAATAACCAATACTAATGATTGTATTTTGGAGGACATGAATCAACTAATACCAAACATATGGATATGTCAGGACTGTGATACTGATATAAAGGCGTGGCTTGCTTGTGATAGTATTGATCAAGGTTTTCAGTTCATGTCGGATGATGAAATTGTTGATAACATCTCACAGGTACACAGATGGGAGAAAATAGAAGAAGATGAAACTGAAGAAAACATAAAGCCAGAGAATAATGAAATACCATCTCATGTAGAAGCATTCGAAGCACTGGACACGGTTTTTAAATGGTATGAAAGATAAACAGAGTGTGATACAATAAGTTTATTACAGTTTAAAAGAATATGTGATTAAGCAGCAATAAAGAAAAAAGCTTGATTACGTCAGTTAGTCATTATAAAAGAAATGAAAGAAGAGTGACTATTCCTGATTTTTTAAGTAGTTATTTTATGATTAAGTTTACAATATTGAGTCAATTTGAGAAAATAATTAAATACATACAAAGTACCTATGTATAAAAATGCAGTATTTCCAATCTCTTCATAAATATATGATTAATAACATTTAAACCATAACAATTCCATTTTCGTTAAATATTTATACTTGCCTTGAATAGTTAATTCCTAAAATGAATTAGTAAATTTGCAAATTGAAAATGAAATCTAAATCTAAATTACAGTTAAAGCATACGTCAATTCTTACTCAAAAACTTACTTCATCTATTTACACAGATTTTGGCCTATCTTATGTCTGATTTTAGTGGGATTCGAACCGACCATCAGCGTAGTCAAAACTTTATAGAAATTACTCGTTAAAAATAAACCGATGAAAGACTCGTGTGTGCATTTAAATTTCTGTTTGGGAAGTGGAGCTCGGAAATGAGAATTTTTATATTTGCAGAGAAAAACATCGAACTGAGCTCGTTTCAGGCTAAGTTTATTTTAGCCAAGTAAAGTTTTAAGCAAATGGGGCTTTCATTTCAAAATGGTATAACCTAAATTCGTATAAATGAAATTAACAAGTATAATTTTAAAACAGAATTTATAATAGCACTCATATATAACTCTTAAATTTAAGCATGCACAAGTACGACGTAAATGTAATAACTATCGATCATCATGAGATTCGATTACCCATCAGGGTACAATTTATTGATATTTGATTATTTTGTTTCTCCAGTCTTACTTACTTACTGTCTCCATCAGACACGCAATATCTCAGAAATGGGCAAAAGTCGAAAATGGAGTAACTCTGTCTTTATAAGAGCATGGCTTAGCGCCGCCGCCCATTGTCCAGTCAAATATACATCTGTCTTTATTTTAAATAAAATTTATCTAGAGTTTGAACCACTACAATAATCACTTAGACCCTATGTGTCCATTATTAAGTTACTTTTAGCAGCTTTCCCGCAAAGCTGGCTAACACAGCTCCTCCGTTCCCTCTGACTCCTCAGAGAGAACGGAGTGTCAAGACACTCCGTTCTCCACTCGACGTCAACGTGGCCATTGTAGCGCAGCTGTGGGTTTGACTCAACTCGAAGGAATTATTATATTTAAATTACTTTCACTCTGGTGACATTACACAAAATGTTGCGTTTAGTTCGGACTCGAATTCGGGCGGAAAGCAATTCATGCAGAGTTATTTATTCAGTATAATAAATGTTCAACTAGCTGATATAATTTGATTTTGTAATTTCAGTTCATATAAAAATGCATAGCGGAAGTAAACTCAAATAGTAATAAAAACACATTCACATTATAGTATTTATGCGATTTGCGTGCTCTGAATTTAATAAAACTACCAAGTTCTTTGTGTGGCTTTGGAAAAACCGAAACTGTTACGTAAGTGGTATTTTTCAACTTTTTTTCACCTGAAATTCACATGAGGCTATCACGAATTCATATACCGCTTTTATATAACAAAGCCATGTAATTGGCGTATAGAATTGGGCATAAATTATGTTTTATTTTCGCGGATCTCCATTTTTCCTCTCTGATACAGCTTTTCACTCGATTTCAGGATACTGCCTGTTGATTTGTAGCGGAACTTAACGCCGCGCTTTATTTTACCGCAATTAGTTTCGTAACAAAGAGATAATATTGTTGGTGATGGAACTCATGATGGTACACAATGTCTTCAATAAAAAACTACAATATTTCCAATCACCACGTGCCCTCAGACGATCCCACCTTAGTCATAATAATGGTGACAATAGATATGGGCACACATAGTATATAATTTTGGTTTTCATATTTCGAAATTAGTGTTTAAACACTACATTGTATAACTAAAACAGTAAAGTACCGCGTGTCTTAACACTGGGTTCTCTCTACACACCCATCCATATGCAAACAAAGCGAAAATCTGAAATAAGCTGGAAAAAAAGAAAAAAGAATATGACCATTATTCCGACTACTGTAAATCTATTGATTTTGACAGCAATTGAAATAAATTGCAAGTAACATAATTCTCCTCGAGGCGGCGGAAACAAACCAACAAGAGTAAAAGGAGATGACGTTTTTATAACGATTTCAACGCTTTTAATTTTATCGTCGCTGTAGGAAGCGTTTTACACTTTATCTTATTTTTTGGCTTCGTTCTTGGTTCGTTATTTTATTTATTAACGAACCGCTCCACTATTTCTTTATGAAATATGTATCTACGTATCAACATTGTAATATACTGTTTATACATAAATCTGTCGAAATATATATAGACTGTTCTTTTTATTTAAGTATGACTAGCTGTGCCCGCTGTAATGAAAATGAAAAATAGCTAAAACGCTATTTCGTATTTACTCATGTTTAGTGTTTACTCGTATATAGGAGGCTTGTATTCCCGTTATATGTAGAACTGGATAAAATATCTGCATATGCGACGACGCAACGAGACGCGTCCACTGCGCCACTGCGCTATAATGAGATTATAGCATACTGACGTAGAATAGCGTAACCTCCAGACATAATATACTCTTTTTACACATATTCTCCATAATATAAGGTAAATTGAGTACCAAATGTTAAGTACGCTTTCCACCTTCCATTCATTTATAAGATATTACTTATTGGTGGTGCCGTCTTTGGACATAGGACATAGGACAAAGTTAATATATATACATATAATAAAAATTTTACTGATTGCTGTCTGTACATGGAAGATATATAAGAAAAAATATTATTACGAGTATTTTATCAATGTAATAGTACTAATTAAAGTAATGTTTTTAATTTTTTTTGTCTGTTTGTCTGTGCTTTCGTGCACGCGAATCTTTGAAATGGCTGAACTGATTTAAATGCAGTTTTGACAATTGTATTATGGTAAACATTTGTTAATAAATATAATTTATATTAGAATTTTATATATAATTTGTGTATTTCTTAATGTATAAATATTTGTGTTTTATTTTGGTTTTTATTTCTTTTTTTCACACAATTTACCCGCAAATTGTAACTTATCCACTTCCACAGGTTGGCAGAGATCTCTTCTTGAGATACCTCTGTTAACTATCAAACTTTATTCCTTTTACCTTAAGAAAATATTTAAGAATATATAATAATAATGATAAGGTAGTGGGGGTGTAATTGGTAAAGGAGTAGTAGTGTAAGTGTGTCAAACTACCCTAAATGCTAGCCTCACTTGCCCGCGGTGCAACCTGCCACTAACTAACGAGGCTCTGCCGACCGTTGGTGGCGGTAAATTTACCAGTTTAAGCTGCTTCAAGGCTCAAAGAACACGCGTGTAATGTTGATATCATGTTCGATGGACAGATGATATCAATGAAGGTAGCATTAGAGCATATTTTAAAATGACGAATCTAGAATTAAATATCTTATCGAAAGCTTTTGCACATTTCCATCACGCGACAATTTCCGTTAATATCTCACGTGTCTGAACAATGAATTGCATATCAAAGGCGGTATATCGTACATAATAAGCTATTGTCTGCAGAGAGAATAGATGAAATTCGAAATGAAGTAAAGCAAACATTAACAGCAGGTGACAGATTATTTGTGTGTGTGTGTGTACGACAGCTGAAAGAGCGAAGTAGTTATAGTCGTGTAGTGCACGCAGGCGAAGCCGCGGGTCGCTAGTACTTAATCTAAACATGTTTCCAAGTAGTGGTTGACCTTCGTCTATAACTAATAATGAATTAGAATTTTTGTTTGCAGATTTTTGCCATTTTTTTTCATATTATTTCTATAATATTATCTGCCTGATCTATTTTCGGTAATAAATTAAATATTTATTACGAGA
Source organism: Podotricha telesiphe (assembly GCA_038994665.1). Taxonomy (NCBI): domain Eukaryota; kingdom Metazoa; phylum Arthropoda; class Insecta; order Lepidoptera; family Nymphalidae; genus Podotricha; species Podotricha telesiphe. Next base: position 632,113 of record JAOYRR010000266.1, read on the forward strand.
CTATCATTATTAGATTCGAAATTTAGATGCAAACCAAAAGCAATTAACAATATAACTTAAATTAATGAAAACATTATTTCTTTTATTAAATGACAATAGTTTGACATATTGACATATATTATAAATGAACATAGGTACTTTCATGTATATACATTAAAGCGCTATAAATAATAAACGAGGTCTATTAAGCGAATAGCGAGACAAAGGTCTCAACATCGGGACTTGCCCCATGTTTTATTCATAAGGCAAGCATTTACTGTAAGCTTCGAAACTCATTATATGTTAACTAAACTTAAATTATTGAAATATCATACAAAGCAATATATAAGCTTTATTGTTATTAAAATACACTATAGAGGGTTTATAAAATTTAGTTTGTGGCTCGCTAGTAGTTGTGGATTCGATTAGCACGTGAAGAATTCCTATTAGACCATTTGTATGTAAGTATGTATGCTTGAGTGCCAAGGCCAATTATTTTCCTGCATAGATATCGTTTTCTGACTGACTTAAATATGCTTTTCGTAAAGGCGTTAAATAAATTATTAAAATAAAATTATGTTAGTGTGTTTATTTTGTACCTTTCTCTACTTTCTAATTAAGTCTCCAGGGTTAAATTTTGGTTTATTTATTGAATGATATTTGTAATTGATCCATTGCCTTCGTCACACATCTACGAGTCCGATCTACAATACATTTTTTTAAAACCAAATTGCAGTTTTTACATAGTTTTTTATATATTATAGATATATATCTCTTCTCATCGTATATATTATTCTATAAAATTGTTAAACATACCTAATTTAAAAAACCTAATTCTAATCCTTTTTTTAATACTTCAAAATATTCACGGACTTAAATCATTAAAATCATTTACATTTTTAATATAATGAGTACAATTTTAAAAAGCGTGGCGCAGTCGGACATTGTCTGACTATAATCGCGACTGGTTGTGGGTTCGATTCCCACTCTGCGTAATGATCGTAATTTAATCATTTTCATTTCTCCGCTCTGGTGACCTAACCTAACCCTGCTATGCGGGGAAACGCATAAAGCAAAAAAATATGTAAAAAGGTAATTATTATATTTGTTAAAAAGTATTTTTATTTGGTTCATAAGTCATATGGGCAAATATGGACTACAGAAGAAGACATGCGAAATACCCGATACCGATCAATCAGGAAGCTCAGCGCATGAATAGCATATCCGATGCGTACATGAATGACGCACTCGGTCAATGTCGGGTCACAGTAGGCCCGACCCCCGGTCCCCGCCAACCCGGACAGTCCCCGCACCCCCTAGCCCCAACCCCTACTTTTCAAATTGGAAATTACCTACCCACGTCCCGCTTTTCAATTTGTTACCTGCAAATTGATATCCGAAGGTTAAATATTATTTCATTTGAGTTTAATTTATAATATAAGGGTTCTGAGTCAGTAAATGTTGTGCAAATTTACGGTAATATAACTTGTTTTCAGTATAACTGAAGAAATTGTAATATTAATTGTATGTTTTTTTTTTCATCACAGTATAGGCACAGATATAACAGTTTTATATAATTTCTTTAATATTTTATATAAAAGAGACTTAATATAAGGATTGTCTAAAAATATAAAAAATACGATTGTCAGCATAAATAAAAAAAATCTCTACACTACACTACAATCGCCCCTAGATGGCGTTACTTGTCTTTGTCATCACCACATAAAACTGAACCCACTATAGAATATTACACAATAATACGATTTGCCAAGGTTTACAATAGCACTTAAGTTTTTATTTAAATACCGTGTAATGTACATAACAAAGTAATGTTATCTACAGTTGTAAAGTATCGATCGTGATGAGCGGCCTTGGTGCTCCTTGCACCGCCAAGCCTCAGCTACCTGCTTCTATCTGATTTGTGACGTAAACGAGTTACTTTGTAGTTGCTACAAAGTCTGTGATCAGTACATAATTTTTTAGTTTTGGTAACAATAGATTTAGTGAGTATAATGAGGATGACCTCCAGTTTTTTTACTCCTGATGATTTCTTAAGACATTATTTTGTTTTCACATTTCACATCCTGTATACAGAGTGACAGAGAATCCCTATTGACTTAACACACCGTTCTCCACAATCGAGCCATTTTAAAAACCATTACAATTTAGTAATTAGGAAAGCAAGGCCTGATATTTAACTTTATGCAACCATACCAAAAAAGAGGATAGGATTTTTCCATACTTAATAACATATTATAAACATTTACCATACTATTGCGATATCAAGACTAAAAACTTCTACCTAACTGTACGAGTAAGTTAGTAGAGCCTCGTTACGTGAACTCAGTGTATGTAATATTGATCGACGCTCTATACTAATTAGCTATTAGTTAGCTTGTTAAATGCAAGGTTCAGACTTAAGATTAGAAATACACTTACGATGATATCATACCTGATGGTTTCGTGGCAAAGGTGGCGGAAATGATGTCTAAGTCAGTGATGATGTCTAAGGCAATGAGAGTGGGTTCGAATCGCACGTTTTGTCTAAGCAAGCAATTAGCGCTTTACGCCTAAAATAATGTAACAAGCAGCTTGATAAACAGTAGCCCCGTTGCTCTCGTTACATAAAATACAGGGAAGACCATGGGCACAAAACTTCTATAAATAATTGTAAAGTAAAGGCATTCGATTAGTTCAATATCAACTACTACAGCCGCTAGTCCACTTTGTAGCCTATAAGCCTTTAAAGTTTTAAATTTTACGACATAAGCTATGACATACTCATATAATAAGTTAATAACCATAGCAAAATATTTGTACTAAAGAGCGAGTTTAATATCGATCGCAATTCGCAGGACACGCAGGGGTCGTCTGCACTAACCTAATTCTCGTGCTGAAATTCTTATGCAACAATGTATTGCGAAAATATTCGAATACATGAAAACATAAATTTAAAAGATATTTTGTGAATTTGTTAAATATTAATGTCTTTCTGTTTTTGACTGCGAACGATTATTTTAACAATTAAACATATAACTCATTTCCATTTCATGTCACACATTTCCAATGTCAGAGTAATGTATACATTTCCAATGTCAGAGTATTGTATTGGTTTTCTCAATACGCCACGGAAAATGTATCGAATTCGTGAAGATACTTACATTTTAAAATACAATTGTCTACCAACCAGCTAAAATTTCTTTGAATTTAAATTGAATACATCAGTATTGTCAGTTCGGTGTAAAGCTGCCAAGAACTTAAGTGTTTCGTAAAAGTAAAAAACAAAAGTAATATCACTTTAGTACGTCTCCTCTATTTGTATCAACATCTATGTAAAATAAAATTTGTACACTTTTTTACACTTTTTTACACATTGCTCTAAAATATGAAAGTTTTTAAGGAAATTCTGTAAAAATAACACGAATAGACCCTTATAAATCAACTTTGTATAATTTAAAATTGAAATTCAGGTTATCCGCAAATCTGGCACCGAAGTTCTGAGTTCCCGTAATATTCTAAGCAGCGAAAAAGCACTTTATACTTATATATATATATAAGTCACAACTATATATGTATATGTATGGTTATGGGTTCGATTACCACTCAAAGGATAATTTATTCCTCGGCTCTGGTACCTAGGACAAAGCGCGGCATTAACACTAGGTTCTCTTTGACTGTTGTTGAAAGAAATATTAAAAAAAAATTGTGATACGCTATAATATAAAACAGTAATAGTGGGTTTAAGAATCATAAAAGGTAAATTTTGGGTATGGTGGCACCTATAAGACGTGATGTATTTTGATACTGAACTTGTTATTCATTTCTATACTTAGGTATATAAATAAAACGATACATGATGTTTAGAATTTTATTTATGTAAGTTACGTAATAAAATTTCAAATATTTGCAAAGGCAAAGCCTTAAATTTACTTCATATCATATTCTTTATATGTGAACTTACAAATGTGAGCAGGTAGCACCTCTGTATCGTTCTCCAATCGGAAAAGGTGAACGTGGCATTTGGCTAAAATATCAAATTTACATACATATAATATATGTACATAAGTAGGTACATGGTTTAACTTTCCTAGACCCCATAACGGGGTAGAGAACCTAGAGTCAAGTCAAGTCACTCCGTTCTCCACTTTCCGCCCAAATTCGAGACATTAAACATGCTGTGTTTCAGAACTCAGCGCCTGGGTTTGTCTTGTATCCAATTAAAAATATAATTTTCAAAACAAAACTGTATGACAGCATCACGCACGCAGTCGGCGTAGCTCGTCACATGAACAGCTGCTCCTACTACAGCGGTACATCCACAATGCAACAGGCGGCAACGACTAAAGCCATTGTGGAGTTTAAACGTGGCTTATGCCTTCCATATCCCAAAATCAGTATCCTCAAACGGACACTTTATTCTCAAATTCAAACGCTCCTGTGCACATTAAATACTATATCAGTAATATAGTAATAATATATAATATGTAACAATAGCGTAAGTATATAATGATAAACCTTATTAATAAGGCAACTAAAACAATTTGGATTCTTTTAGGAACTACTTATCTATCTCTGAGTTTTAAGCCTAGTTGAGTAACAGAAAAAAATCATCATAATTCAGATTTTGCTAACAAAATGTACGGGACCGTGTCCGTAGTGTTGTAGTCGGGATCGCACTCACAACAAATAGCCTTTGCATTCAGATACTGTCCCACTGCGCCACAATGACATAAACTTACTTTTACGTAGTATAAAATCTTATAAATATCATATAACTTATAAATGTAAGGTAATATAGTATTTTTTATAAGTTACATAATATTTATACATTCGGTATATAAAACTATTATGACCGTTCGTTCCATTTTTCCACATCTGTTTTGTTTAACGCTATTGTTTTGGCGCATTTAGAAAATGGCTGCATCAGTTCTAGGATGATATTCCATTCTTATATTTTAATACTTTTCGTATCGCAAATCTTGTTCGACAGCGTACAACGCTGAGTTGCCACACCACCCAAGTAATGTATTTTTGGAAGGAGAGTGACTAATGACGTAAATAATATAATAATGCTTTAGTAGTTTACTACATAATGTTCAAAAGCTCTAAGAGACTTAACACAGTAACATCACTAATTAAAACACTCAGTCAAAAATCGTTGGAACAGCGATCATACTGATTACCAATAATTTACACCTTATTTTTATATATGAATAAGGTGTTCTTGGCTGATGTGATTCTAGATTATATAACTATATTTTACCTAAAGTTACAACTATTTTGTGCTCGTGTGGTTATAAACTAGTGTTCTCTGTGAAGTATTTACTTGGCTGCGTTATCGAACAAATGTAAGTGCGCTCAAGTCACGTTTACTTACTGAAAGTTTGAATGATACAAGTCATTATAAGATATAATATAAGTGGATGGTCTTCACGAGACTGATTGGTGCTTGTGAGGTTTTTATATAGGAATGTAACATAGTGTTTAAAATACTTATACATATATATGTACATATATAGTCCATACTGTTATTAACATTTTTATTTGCCACTCTGTTGGTCATCGTGGCGCAGTGGGACAGCGTCTTTTTGTGAACGGGATGATTGAGGATTCAATCCCTACTCGGAATTTAAATTATTTTCGTTTCACGGCTCAAGACAAAACTTGGCGTTGAGTTTCTCTACTCAACAAAACAATATCTAGAATTAAGACAGAAAGTGGAGAACGGAGTGTCTTGACACTAAACCTCTCTGCCTACACTGACAAAAGCGTGTAGATTAAAAGGAACCTTTATATTTCTATTATTTAAAACTAGATGCATATATTAATTAGTATGTTGTATGTATATTCAGGTTTTTAAAGTATAATTTAAGATTTTATAAAGTTAACACTAGGTTCTTAAAATTTTATTCTGCTCTAATGGGAAATTTTGTCCCATGAGATCAGAAGTACAAATTAAAAGACTAGCTGTATCATTGCTGTTAAAATTTCGGGGTGTACCCTATTCATTTAACATATTTTAAGCATCATATCCATCTGAAATTAATTAAAAAAAAATACATACTATAAAGTTGTTGAATTCAACAATAATCGAGGTCAAATCTTTCCAGAAAAACAAAGAAGCAGTATGTCACTCAAGAAAAATAATAGTGTAGAAGTAAAATAACGTGCGCAATGGAGGAAAACAAACGTTTTCTTCGAGTGGCCATTGTCATTCAGCTTAAATAGCGAAATAGCACACGTCAAAATTCATAAATTGTAGACACAAAAAAGTACAAGTACACTTGTAGAACAAAGGCTTAACTTTCATTCACGACGCCCGCAGTGGGAGGGCAGAGGGGAGGCCGTAGAGGACGGTGCGTGGGGTGCCTGGAAGAGGGGAGAGGGAAGGGATGCTGCAGGTGTGGAGGCATTAACTCTGTTTACCCTTTGATGCGAATATATATCTGAGTTTAATATTTATATTCACACTTTATAAAGCGATAAAAGTGGAATTATTATCAGTAGTTGAATGAAAATAGTTTGTTTTTATGTTTGCTCCGTATGGAAATATTTAGAAAAGTAACTTTTTTAATATAACTTTTATATATATATATATATATAAATTTTAATAAAACTAATCTAATTTTCATTTACAATATGTAAAAATCACGAGGGCCATACATCTTATTAACCTACTACTTATGTATTTTGAGCCTCCTATTAAAGGAACAGAGAAGGAAGAGGACTAAGAAACGTATAGTTTAGTATACGTATATTCACACAAAAAAATATAGTATTGATAGAAATAACAAGAACACGGGATCGTTTCACATGGTACCTAGTATCTGCACAGTGGCCTGTACTCTGTACGTAATATTGACCGCGTCGCTCGGCCTTGGCATGCTGCAGTTGCGCCGCTCTCACCGTCTCGAACCAACATTATTTATTATTACAGCGCTTTTATGTTACATACTTTTATGTTCATTTTATTTTGTTTATTTAGTAATTTCATAATAATATAAAAATAATTTAAGTCACCGCGGGACAGCATCCAATTTTAAATGCGATGGTTGTGGGTTCAATCTCCATTGGCACAGTTGACAATTTTTAATTTTATTTTTTATCATCAACTCGACTCATATGGGTAGATATCTTAGTGGGTATATTCTTAGATCTTAATATCTATATTCAATTCTATGTCCATTTAATTAAGAGACATTGCAAGTTAAGAGGCGGAACTAATGCATGTCATGAAAATTTTTTTTTTTATAAAAATGCTGTAATGCTATGTAATAGTACTAAACGACTATAACCAATTACGTAGTCAATGCGGCGGTCTGGATGTGCTGAAACGAGATTGAGAGAGTCTAACTTATTCGTATATCGCAATATATATGTCCGACATTAACATATTTATAGCTTATCACATATATAGAACAATTATTGATTAAAGACAACATTTGATAACCAAACTGTTTATAATTGTGTTGATCCAAATCGAAGGAATAAAAATATTTCACATATAAACTAGTGAGTGTATTTAATTTAAGTAAGTGTCTTTACACTTGCTGTTATGATAATTACGCCACCATTTGGTTTTTTTAACTTCCAATCCTTATTTTCTTTCACACATCAGATAACCTCTTTTCAAATTGAGGATGAATTTGAAAAGCCTTTTTACCCTCTCAAAAGGATGAGTTTGAAGATTGAATTAATGAATTAAGTAACGATGGACGGAAATGAAATAAAAAAAGCAAACCTGATGCAAAAAAATATATTTAGTCAGACAGAATATAGTGCCGCGACACTCTGTCCTTCACCTCCTGCTCAAATCTGCTGCTTAAATTGAGACATTGCCGTCATTTGTCAGCAGCTATTTAAATCGTTACTCCGAGTGGGAATCGAACCCCCAACTAATTACGTCAGAGGCTGTCCCACTGTGCCAAGATAGCAGTTTGAAGTTTCAATTTGATTAGTTAGTTTCATACGTAAACAACTGAATTTGTTAACGAATACATAAACAAATCCGAATGAAGTTTATAACCTATGTAATAAAATATAGTAACAGCGAAAATACACATTGCGATAAGGATCATGAGAAAAACGTAACTATAATTTTCTTTAACGGCTTCCGTCCTGCCGGATGTCAGGCGGGACTTTAATACAAATATATAATAAAAATTAAAACCCTTGTGGAGCAGTTGCATCGTGCCGGACTAAGTAATATGATAACGGGTTTATATTTCAAAATATAGATATATTAGTACGTCTAAAAAGTGTTATTCACGCACTTTGATTAAGATAAATATTTATCTACGACGTATAGTTTAACTAGCTGGGCGGATTTCAAAGTTAAGGATTCAAATCCTGCTACGTTCAAGTTTTATACCATTTTACATATTTTTCTAATACTGTAGTATTATAGACAGCTGTATTTCAGTATGCCTTTTATACTTTTCCAAAATTTTGTACATTTAACCACCAACAGATAATCAACCAAATATTAGTTAGAAAGTCCGCAAGGGAGTCAAAAGGCGTAGATAGCGTCGCGAAAGTTTCAAAACGTTTACCTCCACTCCCCCTCCCCCTCTTGCCTGCACCGCTCACCCCTCTACCCGCACCCTGCACCCTCTCATAAACTTAACGTTATGACTCTTTTCTTTACTCTGTAGAGATGATACAGTTGTTGAATTTTAATGTCGATAGATAGTAGAAACTGAAAGTAATGGTGAAAGTTAGGTTAATTGGTAATTTGTATTTCCTTCTAGAAGACATATATTTGCCTACTAGTAACTATCCTACACCGATAAGGAGAAAAGGATTCGAGCAAAATTATTATCTTACTCATACTCATAAATATTTTAATTTTTTCTTACTTCATTTCTCCTCACGATATGGTGGTTGAAAAGTAGAGATAGTGTCTTACCTCTGGGTTCTTTGCCTGCTTCAATAAATGCGGCAAATGTGCTAAGTCTATCGGTCGATAGACATTATAAAAACGATATTCGCATCTGTATTTTAACCGCGTCGTCCCCGCTACCACTGTAGAAATAGCAGTTGCTAGTTTGGTATGTTGTAGCTATGAATGTAGGTGCAATTTCGTCCACTTCGTGTTCACTACAACCGTGGTGGTGGTCAGACCCTGGGCCTTGTGGGTCTGAATGATTATATTTTAATTATTCTTATTTCTTCTTTGTGGTGACAAAACCAAGCGCGGCGTTAAAAAGAGATGAAAAGTGGAGAACAGAGTATGTTGACACTAGGTCCTGTACCTCCTCTCTACGCGGGAAAATCTGTAAGGCTGTAAAAAAATTGATTTACTAAATTTCATCGACAAAACTGTCCTCCATCTCTAACAATTGTTCCGAACTTTCTTATTATTAATAACGGAAATTCTTTCTTATTTTGCTTAATGCCAGCTCCGGCCGTTTAATAAATAGCTTCGCCGGCTTCGTTTGATCAATCGTGACGTAATCACGGTTAGAGGAGCTCGGGTGGTGGGGGCGAGCGTGTATGTGTAAAGGAGCTTCTTAACCCTACACTTGGGTCGCAAGTCCGAGGCGCTTCTTCAAGATCCTTTTTCTGCATCGCGATGGGCCCGACTCCCCCACAGTTAATCTATGCAATGCCAAGAATTTTCTATCCCATTAGCTCTACGCAGCTCCCGTAATTAGTAAGGTAGGCAGAGGGAAACAAGTGTCATGACACCCCGCTTTCCACTTTCCAAGAGTGCGTGTTGAGTGGCGGAACTCAACTCCGCGTTTTGTCTTGTCACCAGAGTGGAATATTTTAAAGTCTAGGATATTGAGAAAATATTTCAAAGGTTGTTGCTTTTATCTTCTTTTTTGAACTACAAGTAATTTTTAGTTTATCATTTCAAGTATTTTTTTTCCTTTAAACATAATTAACGTATAACTAAAATAACAATTACAAGGTCTGGATATAATTAAACGTACGTCTTAGAAACTAATATTGAAATGAAATTACACTTCAGGTCGAACGTTGTTATTTTATAATTTACAAACGTTATACAACTGTTCCAAGCAATGTCTTAGAAATATATTTTGCAGCTTCACGCTTATCTCCGCATAGCAAGGTAATGAGGGACACCTGTGACTGTGTTAAGATACTCGGCTCTTTACTTGAAGAGGTGTTAAACGCCGCTGTTTTAGATGAGAGATGTATATTATTGTAATATGGGTATTTTATTGCTTCTAGCTACTGTTGTTTTAGCTTCTATACAAAAAACATATTCGTATTGAGTAGAAATCTAAACACAATGAAACTCACGGATATGTTGATTAAATAAACTGCCTAATCACATTGATTATCTACCGAATTTTCTTACATGACATTGTTTTTAATGATATTTATAAATAACTGAATCGAATCTATCAAATTATGAAATTTATTTTAAAAAAATGGATATATTATAATATCTTTAAACTATCTAACTAACTAGCCAGCGGACTTACTTACTAATTGATTTAATAATTTTAAAGTATTAAAAATAATTCAAATAACAAACAATACTGCCTATACAGTGTCAACTGAACACTTCATTTTAACGATACCAGCATAAAGCATACATTATTTATATAAAAGATTACTAAAGGCAACCACATATTTAAATGTAAATTAAAATGAAATAATTTGCACCAGTACGAGGGCGCGGTCTCGACTAATAGCCGCAGTCATGCTACCTAGCATTTAATAATTACTTGGCTATTATCATGATTATTTTTAACACTCTATTTTAAAATTAGTAATAATACTCCTAAATTGCTAATTACGGTTTTATATGAAAAAAATAAAACAATTAGTGAAATGAGTAAATCGTATATCTTTCTTTGATCGTGTCGCAGTGTGATTGCGTCTGACTGCATACGATGGTTGTGGATTCGATTCCTACTTGTGGAATAAATTAAAACATTTCCATTTTTCCGTTCTGGTACCTAAGACAAAGTTCAGCGTTGAGTTGCTCCGCTAAACAAGCACACGAACGGAGTGTCTGTGGACACCAGGTTCTCTCTGACTACCTGTGCGGGAAAAATTACACTTGCGTTGCGTTTCGGAGAGCTGATATTTGGCTTGTAGATACCTTGGGGAGTGCAAGGAATACCTACGAGAGGTTTTTTCGAAACTCCTGTGAGACTGGTTATAAACGTAATTTTAGGTTCTAAAGTTGCGGCGACAACTAGTGTTCGGTAGTGTTGTATGTGTCAGATTTATTTAATAAATAAATCTGTTGTCATTCTGTCTTCTTATATTAAGTTATAATTATCTTCATATCTAACTGGCGACGAGTGTTAAAAAATATTAGTGACAATAGTAAAGCTTACACAAAATGCCTATTGGAAAAACTGTAACCGGGTTAAGCAGCGAATAGATCCGGTCTCGGTTGCTTGCTGAGCCCGATTTCACTTATTAAGGGGTCTGTGGAATTAGCATTGGAGATGAAAGCGGCTGAGAAGCATACATGTGAAACACAGCACTATACTATTTTAAAAAAATATTTCGAAATATCTAATAAATGGTTGGCCTGCTAAAGTAGATGACGCAGAGAAATATTATTTTTATCGCAAAGATAAATTGGCACTTGAGATGGGGTGCATATTATATAGTCATAGGGTCGTGATATCAGATAAGTTACGAGTCGGGTGTTGTAATAATTAGACGGCAACCAACTCGGTCTGGTCAAAATTAAATCAATTGCCAAGGGATACCCAAGGGATAGGGATTTATTGGCCTCAATTAGATATGGAAATCGAAAACCGTCCGACAATACTCTGCGTGCCATCAAAAGAGGTATGTACCACCGCGCGGTCTCGTAACCTTGGAGGCGTCTTCACTTGGATTCGCTGAGTTTCAAGGTAAATATTACTTAGTAACAATTGATGCACACAGTAAATGGTTTGAATTTCGTCGGTTCATTAGTACTTCAGCATAGTTTGTCCTATGCACATTACGCGAATTATTTGCCCGATTTGAATTACCATCTCAGATTGTAATCGATGGGGGACCCCCGTTTACTTCTAATCAATTTAATGATAACTTGAATAAAAAATTAGTTACTCATACTATTACGAGTCCCTATAGGCCCACTGGAAATGGCGCTACTGTGAACCCAGGCAAGTCAGTTAAGCGAACAAAGAAAAAGGTGAATCATGAAGGAGTTGTTATGGATACAGCAATTAATGCGTTTTTATTCCAGTACCGTAATACCGAACATGTAACTAGTACAGGGGTTGTTCCGGCCGACGCTTGCGTGCACGACTAAATGCTTTAAAGCCCAGCCCAGTGGACCGAATAGCACTGTTTTTAGAATTAACTCTACTAAACTCTCTATTTATTGTTAGTTGAATTATTGATTTTTTTTGTGTATATATATATAGTTGTATTCACATTTAATTTTTGTTTTCTTAACAGATTTTGTATTTGTATGTTTTTTTAAAAGGAGCCGTATTGTGTTTGAGTAAGGTTTAATGAATAAATAAATCATTTGTATCCCTGAAGTGGCCTCGTTTGTTGTTCCTTCTCATATTAAATTATAATTACCTTCATATCAAACTGACAATATATGGCGAAGCTGGGAAATATGTGAATATACACGTGTCGGTTGTAGATTCCTATTCGTGAAAACTTGTATTCTTCGAAATACTTATTTTCGATATGGTTAGGCATTAATATTATGTATTATAATAACCTCAAGTTATTATAAAAAAAATTCAAAGAGACTACCGTATTGCAGTGGATAATCAACACACAATAACAGTGAATTAGTAGTACCCCATCTCGTCCCGGGTGTTGTAAATGGTGACTAAGGGAATACATCCAGCGGAAAGGGCAGTGTGTATACATATACCAATATATATTTATTCCAAATTTTGTCTTCCGTCTGTCTGTCTCACTATTTGTTCCGGCTAATCTCTGAACCGGCTGGAACGATTTTACAAGACTTTTACTAACAGATAGCTAATGTTATAAAGAGTAACTTATTCTATCGTTTATGTAACAATTCCACGCGAACGAAGTCGCGGGCACAGTTAGTATAAAATATATGTCATCACCCTGGCACTCAAAACCAGAAACATATAACTCATTAATAACTCAAATAAGCTAAATCTGACTGTCGTAAAGAAAAAAATCCTGGGTCCTGTGCCTAGTCAGCTATATGTGGGAAATTTGTGAATCTAATAAAATATATTATCATTTGTAAACAAGTCGAATCGCCCGAATACAAATTTCAAGCCCAACCAATGCGCGCCCAGTTGGCCATCACTTTTTAGACGTGCTTGAAATTTTTATTTGGATTATCAATACGTATTGATTTTACTTATTCCATTTGGTACGTGATTTTTTGTTGAAAAGCTAAAACTGGGTCACTAGGTCACTACTTGTTAGTTATGACGACGAAGTATTGCGTTTAGTTTAATGAAGTAATATAAACTACTCTATAGTTATTTTACTCTTAAGAGCTTTCTTTTGTATTTAAAAATTACCATTACCAGCCACGCTACACACTGCACCACTACAACCTTATATTTAATATATATACATTACATTCTTTTCTTCAAGCACTTTTTATTATATAAAAAAAGCTATTCATATATCACATGCTAGTTTCAAGCAGAACTTTTCTAGTAGAAGATTTACGAGAGTCATAATTCAGCCACTTGAAATATTTAAGTTACCTCTTTATTCAAATAAGCTTACACAAACAGTTTATGATCCTTCATTTACATGATAGACGCTACTTGCAGAGAGAGTGGAGTGCGACAAGAAATACAGATTTAAACTCTTTGAAATTACATTAGAATGGACTTG